>CM019071.1:7846191-8553691 GCA_009667805.1 Leptobrachium leishanense
AGAACATCATGCATTCTGATTATCATTCTGTAATCTATCAATTTGTCAATAATCAGCCAATAGACTAATCAATCAGTCTCTCCTTTTTCAGTTTATCCCAGAACTAAGTGACAGAGCAGCACATTCCAGTGTTAGCCTCCTGCTGCCTGGCTCTGTGTTTCTCTGTCATGCCCAGGTTATATTGTTATGTTATTAAGTCATTATATTTTGGAAAACATATCCTCATATCATTTATTTAATAAATACTGTGTAGAAGCTCTAGAAAATATATAAACGACAACATCTCACACATACAAACCCTTCATAACCCTTAGAAATGCTGGTATATCTGTGTTACATTCTATATACTGCAAGTCAAAGTATGCTTTTTTTTTTTCAAATTTATGGAAAATATCTAGGGTGATTTTTTTTATGTTTGGGAGGGACAATAACAATGAAATAAAATTTCCAAGCATTTTATCAAGCTGCTCGACACATGAAAGTCAGAGAATAAACTCTTCGGGAAAAGTATTAAATTCTGAATTCATTTTCAACTTTCTCCAGATCCAAAATATTATTCTATAATGTTTTGGTTAAAAAAAAGATATTTATAGCAAACAATGATTTATGGCAAACAAGCCAATGACAAATCACTTTAATGTGTATCCTCATGTGAAACTGAACATCCTCATAAGAGTCTTAAAAAAATTTATTTATTTGATTTTTTTCATACATTTTATGTTTAGAAATGATTATGTATTTTTTTTATCACATTCTCGATGCAATACATTAAAAAGTAAAAAAAAAAAAACGAATTATCACCTTGACATAAGTATATACAGTTGTGTTCAAAATTATTCAACCCCCAATGCTGTAAAGGGTTTTAGGGAATTTAGTGTACATTTGTAATTGTAATCAGAATGAAATCCTACAAGGACTTTTTAAAGAACCATATGCAACTAAAATGACATCAATTGGTTTTGTAATACAGTAGTAAATGTTTCTTTTGTGAATTCTTCATTGACACAATTATTCAACCCCTTAAAGACTACCACTCTGAAGAACAGAGGTTCATTCAAGTGTTTTCAATCAGGTATTGAAAACACCTGTGGATGTCACGGAGCAGCAATAAAGCATAATAAGCACCAATTAGGCAGCTTTAAAATGACTGTGATACTCAGCTCCTTCTAGACATTTACTGGTGTGGTTACAAACATGGTGAAGTCAAGAGAATGGTCCAGGAAGACAAGAGAAGAGGTGATTACTCTTCACAGGAAGGGCAATGGCTATAAGAAGATTGCAAAGATGTTAAACATACCAAGAGAGACCATAGGAAGCATCATTCGCAAATTCAAGGCAAAGGGCACTGTTGAAACGCTACCTGGTCGTGGCAGAAAGAAGATGCTGACTTCGACTGCTGTGCGCTACCTGAAGCGTAGAGTGGAGAAAAGTCCCCGTGTGACTGCTGAGGAACTGAGAAAACATTTGTCAGATGTGGGTACTGAAGTTTCAGCTCAGACAATACGGCGCACACTGCGTAATGAAGGCCTCCATGCCAGAACTCCCAGGTGCACCCCCTTGCTGTCTCCAAAGAATAAGAAGAGTCGACAGCAGTATGCCAAAAGTCATGTGGACAAACCACAGAAGTTTTGGGATAGTGTTCTGTGGACTGATGAAACAAAATTAGAACTGTTTGGGCCCATGGATCAACGCTATGTTTGGAGGAGGAAGAACAAGGCCTATGAAGAAAAGAACACCTTGCCTACTGTGAAGCATGGCGGGGGGTCAATCATGCTTTGGGGCTGTTTTGCTTCTGCAGGTACAGGGAAGCTTCAGCGTGTGCAAGGTACCATGAATTCTCTTCAGTACCAGGAGATATTGGATGACAATGTGATGCAGTCCGTCACAAACCTGAGGCTTGGGAGACGTTGGACCTTTGAACAGGACAATGATCCCAAGCATACCTCCAAGTCCACTAGAGCATGGTTGCAGATTAAAGGCTGGAACATTTTGGAGTGGCCATCGCAGTCACCTGACTTAAATCCGATTGAGAACCTCTGGTGGGACTTAAAGAAAGCAGTTGCAGTGCGCAAGCCTAAGAATGTGACTGAACTGGAGGCTTTTGGCCATGACGAATGGGCGAAGATACCCGTAGATCGCTGCAAGACACTTGTGTCAAGCTATGCTTCACGTTTAAAAGCTGTTATAACTGTAAAAGGATGTTGTACTAAGTACTAAGATTGAATGTCACTTGGGGGTTGAATAAAACTGATAATGATGTGAGCACAGAAAAGACATTTGTGGTTATTTCATTATAAATGTTATGTTATATTTGTCTGACCTACACGTGCCTCTTTGATTTAATTGTAAGCAAGATGACTGAATGATCAAAATCAATGTAAAACTGGCCAAAACACTCAATTTCAGTGGGGGTTGAATAATTTTGAATACAACTGTATATACAGGGCTTCCATCAGAAATCCTGGGGCCCTTCACTGAACCACTATGGGGACCCCCCTCCCGTCATCTTCCCATTCCAGTAAACTAATTAAAATAATTATTTTTGCCTCCTCTTCTGCTCACCTGATTTTACAGGGAGTGGGATAAATCCCCAGGAATCCATAAAAAAGTGTTCTTTGGTGGGAGAGAGGCCGGTTTACACCTATACCTGGTGCAGACCATACTATTCACACCCTAAGTTATGAGTCAGAGCGTTCTTACCAACTCCAGATGCTACACCCCACCAGGAAATGTGTTGGTATCTTGGTGGGCCAGTCCTGGGTGACATGGAGGGACCCTTACATCTGTCACACTTAGACGAGCAACACAGGGTTTGGCAAGAACAAGGGCCCCTGAACGTATCATGTTCACCCAGTAGTCACTGGGCCCATGAACATATCATGGGCTGTCACCCCCTTGATGGCAGCCCTGTTAGTATGCTTGTGTATATAAGGTCTCACAGCTATAAGATCGGAGCAAAACCCAAACCATCAGTTCAGGGGAACAGCCTGCAGAGCTCAGAGACAGGATTGCGTCGTGGCAACAAAAATGTCCAAGGCTGCGTTGAAGGTTTGCCGGAGCACATTGGCCTCCATGATTTAAAGATAGAAGTATAGAACAATCTGGACTCTTCCTAGAGCTGACTTGGTAACAATCCAACGATCTGCCATTCATCTGAGACTGGCCAGATGGAAGCTTCTCCTCAGTGTAAGACACATGAAAGCGCACTTGGAATTTGCAAAAACAGCAACTAAAGGAATCTCAGACCGTGAGAAACAAGACTCTCTGGCCTGATGAAATGATGTTTGAACTAATTGGACTCCATTTAAAGTATCATGTATGGAGGAAACCAAGCACCGCTCATGACCTGCGCAATAACACCCCAATGGTGAAGCATGATGGTATTAGTTTTGTGCTTTGGGGGTGTTTTTCAGTGGCAGGGACTAGGGGACTGGTCAAGGGGTGAAGAAAATCTTCATGCGGTAAAATACAGGGATATCGTTCATGAAAACTTAGTTTTCCCAGATCACTCAGGACATTAGACTGGGCGAAAGGTTCACCTCCCAACCGGACAACAACCCTAAACACACAATCAGGACAACACAAGAGTGGCCTAGGGACACCTCTGTGAATGTCCTCTAGTGGCCTGGCTACAGACGGGACCTGAAACCAATCAAACATCTCTGGAGAGACCAGATAATATCTGTCCACCAGTGGTCCCCATCTAACCTTGAGAAGATCTGCAGAGATGAATGGCAGAAACTCCCCAAATCCAGGTGTGAAAACCTTGTATCGTCATATCCAAAAAGCCTCGAGGCTCTAACCGCTTCCAAAGGTGCTTCAACAAAGTCCTGAGTTATGGGTATGAATACTTATGTCAATGAGATGTTTTTGTTTTTATATAAATAATTATCCTCATCGTCAAAATCTATTTTATGTTTTGTAGACTCGTTATAGATCATTGAGTGTAGATTGATGTGAAATAAAAATAATAATTTAAGCAATTTCAGGCAAAAGCTGCAACATAAAATCATAAAATGTGAAGAAATGAAGGGGTCTGAATATTTCCTGAATGCAATAATGCAATATGCACAGTATATACATATAAAACACCTTATTTTATATCAACAGACAACATTGTATCACCTGTGCTCCTAATTTTATAAACCTACATGTAGAAAAGGATTTGTTTGTGTATTTAAATGACCAATGACATATTAAGCTGAACGGAGGGCGATACAGGTTTTGTCTGTGTTGAATACTATAGGGCAGTGATGGGAAACCTTGACACCACAGATGTCTCTGATCTACATGTCCCATGATGCTTAGTCCCACATAAGACACATAAGGCATCACCGAAATGCACTGAACGGTGAATTTCACTGTGCGGTGCAATATCGGGGCAGTTTGTCTATTCACTAAGCTGTCAATTCGCCAAATAGTGGCAAAGTGAAAAATATGGTGCAGGGCGGCGATCGTCGGCGGCAGCAAAATTTTTCTCATAGAGAAGTAATGGTCAGGAGTTTTTTTTCAGCCGGTATGTGCCAGTATTTAGTACCGGCACCTCGCTTTCACATTTTCTTTTGCTCGCGGTTGTCTGCGGCATATTCAAGGTGCGTCTTACCATTGATTTATAAAGAGGCAAAATTATGTTTTTATCCCGAGAGTGAATTCCCCTTTTAATGCATGCCAATACCTTGCTGGCCTTGGCGGCTGCTGTTTGACATTGCACATTGTTACTTATTTTGTATCCGCAGCAGCAACAGGGTGTCTGTAAA
The DNA here is from genome assembly GCA_009667805.1 of Leptobrachium leishanense. Classification (NCBI taxonomy): domain Eukaryota; kingdom Metazoa; phylum Chordata; class Amphibia; order Anura; family Megophryidae; genus Leptobrachium; species Leptobrachium leishanense. Next base: position 7,850,949 of record CM019071.1, read on the forward strand.
TTTCATACGACGGAATTGAGATTTTTTATTGCACGTGCCTGATTGACAATGTAAAGTATAATAAACGTGGCAGGTCAGTGAGAATTCTAATGCCGGTGTAACGAGACCGACACCAGGTGTCACACAATGTGCTTTTTCTCATAACCTTATTCACTCTATTCACAGCACACACACACAGACAGACTGCATGGCTTCTTATCCTCTGCTGTCCCACCCAACCCTCGCCATCCGCCCTCCCACCCAGGGCAGGTCCATAATTTCAGGTCTCTCTTCCAGCTGTCTCCACTTCTCTCTCTAAATACTCTCACTAAGTCGAAGCTTCTGGTTTTTCCCATGAAGCCCTGCTAACCATCTTCACATTCCCTCTGCTCCCATTTGTTTCAGCTACCCCAGTCCCTTAGATTGTAAACTCATGGGATGTCTGACTGAGCACTTGGTTAAGTGCTGTACTACCTGGACAGTTATCTTACGGCAGGTTCATCATGTACATCTCCTGTATGTGCTCCCTTATTGTAAAGCGCTGCGGAATATGTTGGCGCTGTATAAATGCCTGTATAATAATAATACCGCTTTTACAGATTATCCTGCAGTCGATGCACAAGTACAAGCCTCGCGTCCATGTCATTGCCCAGGACTCCCGGTTTGACTTATGCCAGATCCAGTCCCTGCCGGCAGATGGAGTGAAGACATTCTCATTCAAAGAAACAGAGTTCACCACAGTCACAGCGTATCAGAACCAGCAGGTGAGGGACTCTCTGATAGCGCTGCCAGGGAATGCGTTAGGATCATCATTAAGTCTGCAGCACTCCGTTTTCTAAGACATTGCATTTGCAGGCCTTTTATTTCCATTTATCTCTTGCGAGAAAGTAAAGCAACCACACCAAAAATTTATGAGGTTATTTACTAACCTCCAAATTGGCCCCGGATTATACCGAACCGTTCAGTGCAATTTGGGGCCAATTCGTGTATTCACAAAGCTGCCAATTCACCAAATACAGAAGAATTGACAGCGAAATACGCGCCTGTAGACTGTAGAATCCCCCTGTTAACGTGGTATTCCAGGGCAGGCGCTAGCTGAGCACCACGTGCTGGAACGTTGAGCTAACCGCAGTGATACTCACGGCAGTGATTCCGCGCCACTGCGAGTATCACCTCCTGGAGTCCATAGGACTCCATGGAGGGTTGCACGTCCGGGCCGTGAGCCCTGTGCGATCTCGGTAATTAATGTTGGCACTTTGTAATACCTACTTATCTTAACACTAACTAATGATTGCGCTTCCCATGTTAAGTATAGGATGAAAAAAGTACAGTAAGCTCACGAAAGCTTGCGCAAAAAACGATGCGCTAATGTGTCTAACGTCGGGAATGTAATATGGATGGCATGCACACTTATCCTGGCACTTACATATTGAGGAGCTACATTAGCACCAACTATGGAATAGAGCCCTTTTAATCTGCCCTCTGGTGATGTCCTTTGAATACATTCCACATAACACAATTATGTGAGTCGGTGACTGATCCATTCACTCCATTCTATGGCCAAAGCCACACAGTGAGGAGCAAGTGATGGAAATATACTTTAGAGGGGAGGGGGGGTATTTTTCAACACAAAATATCACACGATGGATGCGCCCAGTGACACATATAGAGGAAAATATCACACACACAATGGATGCACCCAGTGACACACATAGAGGAAAATATCACACAATGGATGCACCCAGTGACGCATATAGAGGAAAATATCACACAATGGATGCACCCAGTGACACATATAGAGGAAAATATCACACAATGGATGCACCCAGCGACACATATAGAGGAAAATATCACACAATGGATGCACCCAGCGACACATATAGAGGAAAATATCACACAATGGATGCACCCAGCGACACATATAGAGGAAAATATCACACAATGGATGCACCCAGCGACACATATAGAGGAAAATATCACACAATGGATGCACCCAGTGACACATATAGAGGAAAATATTTTCTTAACTAAATATACAAGAAAAAACAAACAAAGCACATGTAAGATATCAGCAACATCAAATAAACACAATAAGGACATTGCATTTTTTTGGTGGGGTTAGTGGAGCCTAAATGGGGTTAGTCAATAGCAGCCGATGATCACTATTGTTGCCATTACAATACATTTCGGCTATTCAGTCCACTGAAGCAAGATTTAACCCTGGTAGGTGATATTCACCCATAAAATGAGTAAACCTTTTACAAGAAATTAGTTTGAACAAAGAAAATAAAACAGCAGCTTGTGTTTTACAATGTGTTTCATAATGTGTTCTATAATGTGTTTTATAAAGTGGTTTATAATGTGTTTTATAATATGTTGTATAAAGTGGTCTATAATGTGGTTTATAATGTGTTTTATAAAGTGGTTTATAATGTGTTTTATAATGTGGTTTATAAAGTGTTTTTTTTGTAATGCACAAGTAATCTAGTTACAGTTTATGTAAGTGGTAGTGAACCTTTAAGTGTATTGTTTTTATTATTACTTTTTTATGTTTTACTACAAAAAATAAACATAATGTAAATATATCAACCCATACAACGTAAACCTTTATAATTCACTTCTGTATAGCTAATGTATTTCAGACACTCCTTTTTTTTTTTTTAATAGATCACTAAGCTGAAGATCGACAGAAACCCTTTCGCTAAGGGATTCAGGGACCCTGGGAGAAACAGGTAAATCACAGGATACGTTAGCTGAGCTTTATTGAATCGAGTGATCGCACCGGATGTAAGCAAATAATAATAATAAGACAAATCACCTTGTTTTGGGGAAAGTCACAATAAAGATCTTTGCAATTTAATTTGCAGAATTTCCATGTTTCAAGCAAAAAACAAGTGATAAAATAAATTAACAAAACTATATACTATATACTATACTAAATATAATGTGAATGGCCCCCCCCCATCGCCGCACTTATAGAACAGTCAAGTTATCTTTTGGGCAAGGGAAGCAGATGGTGGGAGACCTTGACGCCCCTCGCCTTCAGCAGTTCTCCTGGGTCTGTTCATCATTATAGAAATACTATTTTTGCATTATCCGCTATATCTACTAATGTGTCAGTGTAAGGCTTTGGTCAGACGAACGCAGTGCGAACGTGCGCTGAGCCGCACTTTATTACGGCCGTAGTAGCAGCAAATGACGTCCAATGAATGGCAATATACGAAAGTTCAGCCGCGCAACGCAAGCGGCAAACGAACGCATTTTTTCGAGAACGTGGAACCGCTAGTACTGACGCACAGAGTGCGCTGCGTCGGCATAGCGGCGTGTGTGCGTGATTAGGAGACGTCACGCGCTGCACATGTCTGGCTAACATCACGTCCATTTGTTTTTTATAGCTCCATAAAAAATCACGGCCGTAATTGCGCAACGTATGACCGCTATCGCGTCTTCCGTGAAAAAATGCGTTCGGATGCATCAGCGCACTTTTTGATGCTAGACGTGAAAAATGCAAACGTCTGACCCTAGCCTAAGGGATTGTATGTGGATTTCTGTCTGATGCACTTAAACAGGGGACAGCAACTCGACCCTCCAGATACATTGGAACTACACTACCCATGAGGCTCAGACAATCTAATGAGTGGCTGAGCATCATGGGAGATGTAGTACTAAAGCATCTGGAGAGTCGTGGTTCCAGACCCCTGACCTTAACACCAACAACTAAAAATGACAATAATTCTAAAATAATAAGTTGAATTTGTAAATATAATGAAGGTATGAGCTGTCTGTCTAGGGTTAATTAACTCGTGGGTTAATTAGGAAACCCATCCTCTGCCTAATATGAGATTTTAATGGTTATTGAACAGGTGTCGGTGTTCCATCATTTGATCGAACCCATGGCAACTCGAGACCCACGTCGCTTCCGGGGCACTCATGGCATTGCTAGTGACGTGAAATCAGCTTTGCGGCTCTATAACCGCAAAATGCATGTGCGCACTATACCATAGCTACATAATGCACACGCGAGCTACACCATAGCCGCATAATGCGCATGCGCACTACACCATAGCCACATAATGCACATGTGCGCTACACCATAGCTGCATAATGCGCATGCGCGCTGCACCATGTACAGAGGGGGATTATGGAGTGAGCCGATAGGCTTCTCTAAATTAATGTGTTTTCAGAGACTTCTTGAAGGACTGGACAGACGGGGAGAGTCTAATGTTGGGGGGAAGGGTGTTCCATAAAAATGGGCAGCTCGGGAGAAGTCCTGAAGACGAGAGTCGGGAGGGGGGGGGGCAAAGTGACAAGAGAAGCTTCACTGTGCGTCTTCTCCTGATGCTCTTTGGATTTTAGGTTTGTGAAATACTGGTGAAATCTCTAGTGTTTGCATCTCTGGCAAACAGCGGTGCTATGTCTATGAGCTAAACTTGTGTGTGAATGTAGATATTACCAAAGAGGTTTGCCTTGACAATGGCAGGTGAGCTTGCACGTCACTGCTCGTTATGGTGGCAATAAAACCTCTGTTATTTATTGTACAACAGGATGTGAGATGCAGAGCAGAGTTGCCAGATCGGCCATGTTTTCCTGGATACGTATAATTTATTCATGCTGATGGACAGTGCATGAAAAATGCCACCACGCGGCATGTAGAATCCATACGCTGCAGGTAAGAAATCAGAGGAATCCCAGGTGACCTGCCTTGATTTCCTTCCTGCAGCATATGATTTATACAGGTTGCAGGGCAGCACTTTTCCCTATGCTCTCCCTCTGCATGAAATAGTAATAGGTGGTGTCCAGGAAAACATGGCCGACCTGGCAAGCCCAGTGTATAGTGTTTATTGGCTTTGCTTTAGTCTTGCGGTTGACGTGGCGTTTATCTTGCAGAGGCGTGCTGGACGGCCTGCTCGAGACGTATCCGTGGAGACCCTCTCTTCCTCTAGATTTTAAGACTTTTGGGGCAGAGACACATGGTAAGTGAAATGAAATCAAATTACCTCATAAAAGGAAGGTGGAATGAAAAGACCCCAGCACCTGGCGGCCATTAATCAGGGGGAATCAGGATGGAGTGTGTACGGGTGCTGCCGGGCTTTGCAGATGTAAAACACACATACAGGGTTATCCAAAGAGATCCAAATTGCTTGAGAAAGGTAACCGAACGCTGAAAATCAGCGTTCGGTTACCTTTCTTGGCCATTCGGCTATCCAGAGAGCAGGCAATTCGCCAAATCCTGGCGAATTGCCTGAACATACGGTGCCTGTTCGGTGCCTGTTCGAGGGCAGTGAATCCCCATAAAAAAGCACTGCTTCGTCTATTCAGAGAACACAAACCAGCAGTGAAAGGTTGCCGAAATGTCCTGCTATTCGGTGGTTTAATTCGGCAAGTTAATTCAGGAGAATCCCATAGACTTCAATGTTAAAAATATTCCCGTTTTAATTCAATATCTAATAAACCGTTCATTACAAAATTCTGCAGTAAAGAGTCTCTTTATTTATAGATTTTTTTAGGATATTTTAAGCATTTTTCTTAATTTTTTTTTTAAAAGTTCGATTTTTTATTTTTTTTAAGTTTACTTAGGTTTTCTGTAAAAGTCCTCTTTATTATCATTCCCTGGACCTCATGTGCAAATTTCAGACATTTTCGCTCAGTAGTTTCTTTGCAAACAGCGTTTCATTTTCACAGATTCACACAAACTATTTTACTAATTTATTCACCTCCCTCGTCTGCGTCTCGGCTGCTTCGGCTGCTTCGGCTGTGTTCGTGCTTGGTTTTCGGCAGGTTAATCCAGATGTTTTTGGGGGTTTTCTGCGTGCATTCGCCGGGTTTTGCGGTTAGTTTTCGTCGGGTTTGCGGCAGCCTTTCCCTGCAATTCGGGGACCCTGTGGTGTTTGCTGAATACACCGCAGGGTCACCGAAATGGGATCGGCAAAAGGAACCGAATTGAAGAGAACGAAAAGACACCGAAAATCTATATATATTTTACATTTAAAAAAAATAATAATAGTGGGGCGCTGCCCCATCTGCCCTATGGACGAGCCACCACTGATAGATGATAGATGACAGATATATAGATAAAGAGATGTATAGACAGGTAACAGATATAAATACAGTAGGTATTGATAGCCATAGATACGTATAGATATAAATAGATAGATGGATAGATGTCAGATAACAGATATAGATAGGATAGAAGGATAGACAGATATATAAAGAGATGTATAGACAGGTAACAGCTATAAATAGATATTGATAGCCAGATACGTATAGATTTAGATAGATAGGTGGATAGAGATATATTTAATAGCTAAAGAAGTATAGGCTGACATAGCTACAGATAGATGAATAGATATAGATAGTAATAGATACTGTAGATGAATACAAATAGATATAGATCAATAGATTAGATACAGATAGACAGAGATAGAGCGCTAGATAGATATAGATAGCTAGAAGGAAGGCTATAGATAGATAGATAGATATAGATAGCTAGAAGGATGGATATAGATAGATAGATAGATAGATGGATATAGATAGATGGATAGATGATATAGATAGATAGATGGATATAGATAGATGATATAGATAGATAGATAGATAGATAGATAGAGGGATGGAGATAGATAGATAGATAGATGGATATAGATAGATGGATAGATGATATAGATAGATAGATGGATATAGATAGATGGATATAGATAGATGGATAGATGATATAGATAGATAGATGGATATAGATAGATAGATAGATGATATAGATAGATAGATAGATAGATAGAGGGATGGATATAGATAGATAGATAGATAGATAGATGGATATAGATATATAGATAGATAGATGGATATAGATAGATAGATAGATAGATGGATATAGATAGATGGATAGATGATATAGATAGATAGATGGATATAGATAGATAGATGATATAGATAGATAGATAGATGATATAGATAGATAGATAGATGGATATAGATAGATAGATGATATAGATAGATAGATGGATATAGATAGATAGATAGATGGATATAGATAGATGGATAGATGATATAGATAGATAGATGGATATAGATAGATAGATGATATAGATAGATAGAGAGAGGGATGGATATAGATAGATAGATGATATAGATAGATAGATGGATATAGATAGATAGATAGATGATATAGATAGATAGATGATATAGATAGATAGAGGGATGGATATAGAGAGATAGATAGATGATATAGATAGATAGATGGATATAGATAGATAGATGATATAGATAGATAGATAGATAGATAGATGGATATAGATAGATAGATGATATAGATAGATAAAGGGATGGATATAGATAGATAGATAGATGGATATATATAGATAGATAGATAGATAGATGGATATAGATAGATAGATAGATAGATAGATGGATATAGATAGATAGATGATATAGATAGATAGATGGATATAGATAGATAGATAGATAGATAGATGATATAGATAGATAGATAGATGGATATAGATAGATAGATGATATAGATAGATAGAGGGATGGATATAGATAGATAGATGGATATATATAGATAGATAGATGGATATAGATAGATAGATAGATGATATAGATAGATAGATGGATATAGATAGATAGATAGATGATATAGATAGATAGATGGATATAGATAGATAGATAGATAGATAGATGATATAGATAGATAGATGGATGATATAGATAGATAGATGGATATAGATAGATAGATAGATGATATAGATAGATAGATAGATGATATAGATAGATAGATGGATATAGATAGATAGATAGATTATATAGATAGATAGATAGATAGATAGATGATATAGATAGATAGATGGATATAGATAGATAGATGATATAGATAGATAGAGGGATATAGATAGATAGATAGATAGATGATATAGATAGATAGATAGATAGATAGATGGATATAGATAGATAGATGATATAGATAGATAGATGGATATAGATAGATAGATGATATAGATAGATAGAGGGATGGATATAGATAGATATATAGATAGATAGATAGATAGATGGATATAGAAAGATAGATGATATAGATAGATTGATTGACTTATCTAAATAATATTTTTCATCTTTTCCTCTTTTATCTTTTTACAGGAGGAAGTTCAGGTTCCTCCCCCATAACTTCCAGTGGGGGCGCCCCGTCGCCTCTCCTCTCCCCCTCGTGTTCCCCTCCTGCGTTCCACGTGCCGTCCAGTAACCTGGGATTACCGTGTTCAGAGAACTATCTGCACAGCCTCAGCGTGCCGCTCTGCTACAAAATCTGCCCCACAAACATATTGAGGCAGCGCTCCTTCCTCTTCTCCAACCATGATAAACCCGGCAGCCCGAGCTCTCACCTCCTCCCCCCTCTCATGTTCGATGTCCCCGCACTGTCTTCATTTGGTACCTCGAAGTCCAACAAGGGTCAGTTTGCCCAGACTCCGTCGCCCTCCGGATCAATGCTGTACGGATTTCCTGCGTCTGGAAACGTTTTCCCCTCCAGCGCTTTATCTCGGGAAACACTTAACTGCTCTTTCCATCATCCCTACGGCATTTATGGCTACAACCTCTCTGTGCCGTCTCACTTACTCGCCACGGCTGGACATTTCAAAATGGCCGACACTTTCCCCAGCTCTTTCAAGGACGTCAGATGCAACACTTCCCAGTGGCCGTCTACACTAAACCACTGCCTGTAACCGGACATTACTCGACTATCATATCGCTTAGAGCCATTATTTAATGTGAACCATTTGAGTCGGCAAATGTTAAAACCCCCATGTTTGTTGTACAAGCCCTGATCACCTAGTGATGTAAATAATAATGATAAATATATATATATATGTGTATATAAACATTTTTTTTACAAGAAAAAGAGAAATCCTTGATACTGGACGTTCATGTGTTGTCTGATGTGTGTGATTATTATTATTCGGAAGCAATTCTTTTTATTAGGGATGTCCCGATCCACCCTAGGATCAGGTTTAGGACCCGATCCCGGCATTTGATTGCGTATCGGCTTTTCGTGCCGATCCAGTCCCCTCCTCCCCGGGACAGAGACCTGCCAGGCTGCCGCAGCCTTGACGTTAACTTGGGGCATCTTCCCTGTCTGCTAGCGAGTCATAGAGGTGACGATGACGCTAGCGAGTCTCCAGGTGCCTCAGCAGCCACTCACGGCATCTTCCCTGCCTGCTGCATGACCCGCGAGCAGACAGGGAAGGCATGAGCAGTGAATGCTGAGGCTCCGGGATTCTCTAATGTGAAGGAGCCAGTCGTGCTATTCGATTGGGATTCTTTATCAGCCAAACCCGAATTCCACAGCACCCGGATCGGACCGGCGACCCAAAAACAGAGATTGGGGCATTCCAACTTTTCATAATTGGTGTTAAGAAGACGCGTCAGAGATGCAGGAGGCCAGTGATATGAAATTTAAAAAAATAATTGATTTAAAGGGACAGTACCACCAAAAAATGCAATGTCCTTATTGTGTTTATTTTATGTTGCTGATATCTTACATGTGTTTGTTTTTCTCTTGTATGTTTAGTTAAGAAAATATTTTCCTCTATATGTGTCACTGGGTGCATCCATTGTGTGATATTTTCCTCTATATATGTCACTGGGTGCATCCATTGTGTGATATTTTCCTCTATATGTGTGTCACTGGGTGCATCCATTGTGTGATATTTTCCTCTATATGTGTCACTGGGTGTATGCATTGTGTGATATTTTCCTCTATATGTGTCACTGGGCGCATCCATTGTGTGATATTTTCCTCTATATGTGTCACTGGGTGCATCCATGTGTGATATTTTCTCTATATGTGTCACTGGGTGTATGCATTGTGTGATATTTTCCTCTACATGTGTCACTGGGCGCATCCATTGTGTGATATTTTCCTCTATATGTGTCACTGGGTGCATCCATTGTGTGATATTTTCCTCTATTTGTGTCACTGGGTGCATCCATTGTGTGATATTTTCCTCTGTATGTGTCACTGGGCGCATCCATTGTGTGATATTTTCCTCTATTTGTGTCACTGGGTGCATCCATTGTGTGATATTTTCCTCTATATGTGTCACTGGGCGCATCCATTGTGTGATATTTTCCTCTATATGTGTCACTCTGTGCATCCATTGTGTGATATTTCCCTCTATATGTGTCCCTGGGTGCATCCAGTGTGTGATATTTTCCTCTATATGTGTCACTGGGTGCATCCAGTGTGTGATATTTTCCTCTATATGTGTCACTGGGTGCATGCATTGTGTGATATTTTCCTCTATATGTGTCACTGGGCCATCCATTGTGTGATATTTTCCTCTATTTGTGTCACTGGGTGCATCCATTGTGTGATATTTTCCTCTGTATGTGTCACTGGGCGCATCCATTGTGTGATATTTTCCTCTATATGTGTCACTGGGCGCATCCATTGTGTGATATTTTCCTCTATATGTGTCACTGGTGCATCCATTGTGTGATATTTTCCTCTATATGTGTCACTGGTGCATCCATTGTGTGATATTTTCCTCTATATGTATCACTGGGTGCATCCATTGTGTGATATTTTCCTCTATATGTGTCACTGGGTGCATGCATTGTGTGATATTTTCCTCTATATGTTGTCACTGGGCGCATCCATTGTGTGATATTTTCCTCTATTTGTGTCACTGGGTGCATCCATTGTGTGATATTTTCCTCTATATGTGTCACTGGGCGCATCCATTTTGTGATATTTTCCTCTATATGTGTCACTGGGTGCATCCATTGTGTGATATTTTCCTCTATATGTGTCACTCTGTGCATCCATTGTGTGATATTTTCCCTATAATGTGTCCCGGTGCATCCAGTGTGTTGATATTTTCCTCTGTATGTGTCACTGGGCGCATCCATTGTGTGATATTTTCCTCTATGTGTCACTCTGTGCATCCATTGTGTGATATTTTCCTCTGTATGTGTCACTGGGCGCATCCATTGTGTGATATTTTCCTCTATATGTGTCACTGGGTGCATCCATTGTGTGATATTTCCCACTATGTGTCAATGGGTGTATCCATTGTGTGATATTTCCCTCTACATGTGTCACTGGTTGCAACCATTGTGTGATATTTTCCTCTATATGTGTCACTTGGTGCATCCATTGTGTGATATTTTCCTCTATATGTATCACTGGGTGCATCCATTGTGTGATATTTTCCTCTATATGTGTCACTTGGCGCATCCATTGTGTGATATTTTCCTCTATATGTGTCACTGGGCGCATCCATTGTGTGATATTTTCCTCTATATGTGTCACTCTGTGCATCCATTGTGTGATATTTCCCTCTATATGTGTCCCTGGGTGCATCCAGTGTGTGATATTTTCCTCTGTATGTGTCACTGGGCGCATCCATTGTGTGATATTTTCCTCTATATGTGTCACTCTGTGCATCCATTGTGTGATATTTTCCTCTGTATGTGTCACTGGGCGCATCCATTGTGTGATATTTTCCTCTATATGTGTCACTGGGCGCATCCATTGTGTGATATTTTCCTCTATATGTGTCACTCTGTGCATCCATTGTGTGATATTTCCCTCTACATGTGTCCCTGGGTGCATCCAGTGTGTGATATTTTCCTCTATATGTGTCACTGGGTGCATCCAGTGTGTGATATTTTCCTCTATATGTGTCACTGGGTGCATGCATTGTGTGATATTTTCCTCTATATGTGTCACTGGGCGCATCCATTGTGTGATATTTTCCTCTATTTGTGTCACTGGGTGCATCCATTGTGTGATATTTTCCTCTGTATGTGTCACTGGGCGCATCCATTGTGTGATATTTTCCTCTATATGTGTCACTGGGCGCATCCATTGTGTGATATTTTCCTCTATATGTGTCACTGGGTGCATCCATTGTGTGATATTTTCCTCTATATGTGTCACTGGGTGCATCCATTGTGTGATATTTTCCTCTATATGTATCACTGGGTGCATCCATTGTGTGATATTTTCCTCTATATGTGTCACTGGGTGCATGCATTGTGTGATATTTTCCTCTATATGTGTCACTGGGCGCATCCATTGTGTGATATTTTCCTCTATTTGTGTCACTGGGTGCATCCATTGTGTGATATTTTCCTCTATATGTGTCACTGGGCGCATCCATTTTGTGATATTTTCCTCTATATGTGTCACTGGGCGCATCCATTGTGTGATATTTTCCTCTATATGTGTCACTGGGTGCATCCATTGTGTGATATTTCCCACTATGTGTCAATGGGTGTATCCATTGTGTGATATTTCCCTCTACATGTGTCACTGGTTGCAACCATTGTGTGATATTTTCCTCTATATGTGTCACTTGGTGCATCCATTGTGTGATATTTTCCTCTATATGTATCACTGGGTGCATCCATTGTGTGATATTTTCCTCTATATGTGTCACTTGGCGCATCCATTGTGTGATATTTTCCTCTATATGTGTCACTGGGCGCATCCATTGTGTGATATTTTCCTCTATATGTGTCACTGGGTGCATCCATTGTGTGATATTTTCCTCTATATGTGTCACTGGGTGCATCCAGTGTGTGATATTTTCCTCTATATGTGTCACTGGGTGCATCCATTGTGTGATATTTTCCTCTATATGTGTCACTGGGTGCATGCATTGTCTGATATTTTGTGTTGTAAACTGCCTCCCCCAGTATCTTTCCATCACTTGCTCCTCCCTATGTGGCTTTGTCCATAGAATGGAGTGAATGAGTCAGTCACCGACTCACATCATTGTATTGTGTGGGATGTATTCAAAGGACATCACAAGGGGGTAGATTAGAAGTCTTTTAAGCTCCCTGTTTTATCTCATTAAACTGGCATTTCTTATCTCGGGTAGCCTTGGTCACAATAGACATCCCGCAGCCTTTTCTAGACATTCCCTCCTCCACCTCATTAACTGTTAAATGCTGTAGACAATAAAGCACAGCAGTAAAGTAAAACTTTTGCACAGAGTTTGGTGAATGTTGCATCATGGGAAAAATCCACAAAATTGGAAACAGGGGATAAAAGAATATCTAGAAAACCTAACTTTATTTTTCCTTTTTCCGTGCGGTTACTTCAAACAAAGACAACCCAGCAGCAGGTGTTTTATATGGTGTTTTATAATGTTGCTTTGTTTGTTATACTCAAGTAATCTAGTTACTGTTTATGTAAGTGGCAGTGTATCTTAAAAAATACAGATTCCAGGTTTCCTGCGTCACCTCTTGGCTTCTCCATGAACTTCTCGTATTCTTGCCATGTTGCACTGTTCCTTCTGGAATAGGGGTCATTATCCAGTCCCAGGCCTTGCATTATACGAGGACACGACTCACGAGTTAATATCTGTCAAGCTTCTCTGGTCGCAATTAAATGTTTAATTTCACGTTTGGCTTAAATACTTAGTAATGTTAAGGCAGACAAAAAGTACAATAATCCACTTATATTAATAAAAACCCTGGTAATCATGCTCATTGATGCTCATCTGCAGGTTCTCCTTAGTAGGATGCGTGGAGGGGGTCTGGGCAGAGGCGTAACTAGAAACCTCAGGGCCCAGGTGGTAGAGGAACCATGACGCCCCCCCCACCCTAGACAAAAACGTATTTTGTCCCCCCTCCCGTCAACATGCATTGGTCTCCTCCAGGTCCACAATGTTGACTCCAGACAATCAGTGTCCCATTTTTTTCAGGTCCGCTATGACCTCTTCAATCCATCCCATTTTTAATGTAATGTGCACTATTAGTATCTCACAGAGCTCCACAGCAATAAAACTCACAGTAATGTGTGGTGTGTATGAAGGTATCACAGAGCTCCACAGCAATAAAACTCACAGTAATGTGTGGTGTGTATGAAGGTATCACAGAGCTCCACAGCAATAAAACTCACAGTAATGTGTGGTGTGTATGAAGGTATCACAGGGCTCCACAGTAAAAAACCTCACAGTAATGTGCAATGTGTATGAAAGTATCACAGGGCTTCACAGCAATAAATCTCAGTAATGAGATAATGGGGGGACCCTTTGTTAGCACCCCTTTCAATGAGTGTTACTCTGCGTGCTGCTGCCTGTCTCAGTAATGTGAGGTGTGTGTATGAGTAGTGTATCAGAGAGCACCACAGCAATAAAACTCACAGTAATGTGCAGTGTGTATTAGAGGATCACAGAGCTCCACAGCAATAAAACTCACAGTAATGTGCAGTGTGTATGAGTGTAGCACAGAGCTCTAAAGTAAAACTCACACATAAGTAGAAAATTTATTTAAAAAATAATTATATATATAAAATAGAGTGGGCCCCCCTGGACTCAAGGGCCCGGGTGCGGTGGCACCCTCTGCACCACTGGTAGTTACGCCCCTGGGTCTGGGCAAAGGGGGCACATGTTAAATGACACAAAAGACAACAGAAAAAAATCTATATAGTTTACATATTTTTATTGAAAAAATAATGGTGGGGCGCTGCCCCATCTGTCCCTATGGACGAGCCCCCACTGATAGATAGATGACAGATATATAAAGAGATGGATAGACAGATCATTGATGCCCATTTGCAGGTTCTCCTTAGTAGGATGTGTGGAGGGGGTCTGGGCAAAGGGGGCAGCGCTAGGATGTAAACAAGGGTGTGGAAAACCCTTGGTTTGTGGAGCCATAGGAACCATTGGTGGGTGGAGCTATAGAAACCAATGGTGGGTGGAGCTATAGAAACCATTGGTGGGTGGAGCTATAGAAACCATTGTTGGGTGGAGCTATGGAAGCCATTGGAGGATGGGCCCGAGAAGAAAATTTAAGGAAAAATAACAATGGAAAATGGAAGGTTCCTCCTCACAGATTTGTCCATCAACCATACTTTCCCTGACAACATCCTGGTCTCTCCCCCCCCCCAGACATGAGTTTGGTGTCTATGTTAGGGTTGCCACATTGGCCATGGGACACATATTACTCTTTCTTGCAGAGGGGTGCTCAGGGAAAAGTGCTGCCTTGCAACCTGTATAATTCATATGCCGCAGAAAAGACATCAAGGCAGGTCGCCTGGGATTCCTTTTTGATTTCTTACCTGCAGGGTATGGATTATACATGCTGCGGGGTGGTATTTTTCATGCACTGCCCATTGGCATGATTAACTTATATGTGCCAAGGCCGATCTGGCAACCCTAGTCTATGTATGGTGGGAGTTTGGGCCCACTTTGGGTCTCCTGAGCACCTCTTGAAGGGCCACATTGCTCCTCTTCATTGCTAGTTATGAGTTTGGTGTCTGGCGTGAAGCTGTGGGGCACACAGGTAATTAAGAATGGAGATGTTATGATACAGGCAGGTGATGCCTTGCTCCAGAAGGATCTTAATCATGGAACTTTTTTGAAAATAACTGTTTATTTAAGTTTATCTAATAGTGGGTATAGGGTGTGGGGTCCAGACAAAAGAAAGGAGGATCGACACCTTCAAATTTTTTTTTTTTTAAATTTGGGTCAAGTCAGAGAATAAAAGTGGTTATTTACTGTTTGTAAGTAACAATGTATCATGTGTGCCCGTCCTCTGCTCGCTGTATACAACGATAAGGCTACACTTTAAGGCTAGGGTCAGACTGAGGCAGTGCGAACGCGCGTGCAGCCGCACTTAATCACGGCCGCACTAGCAGCAGATGCCGGGCAATGACGGCCAATATACGAAGTACGGTCGCACAAAAGTCCGGCTGCGCAACGCAAGTGAAAATGAACGCATTTTTTCGAGAACGTGAAACCGCAGGTACTGACGTACAGAGTGCGCTGCGTCCGCTAGCGGCGTGTGTGCGTGATTAGGAGACGTCAGACGCTGCTAATGTCCGGCCAACATAACGTCCAGACACAAAAAGAGTTTTATTGATGATCCGTACAAAATCACGGACGAAAATGCGCATCGTATGACCACTATCACGTATTCTGTGAAAAAATGCGTCCATTCGTTCGAACGCACTTTTTCACAGACAACATAAAAATGCGTTCGTCTGACCCTAGCCTAAACGTGCGTTCTGGCGCACATAATTACGGCAGCACTAGCAGCAGATGACGGGCAATGACGGCCAATATACGATGTACGGCCGCACAAAAGTCCGGCGTGCAACGCAAGTGGAATTTGAACGCATTTTTTTGAGAACGCTGAACCGCTAGTACTGACGTACTGAGTGCGCAGTTGCGGCATAGCGGCGTGTGTGAGTGATTAGGAGACGTCAGACGCTGCTAATGTCCAGCCTACATAACGTCCAGACGCAAAAAGAGTTTTATTGACGATCCGTACAAAATCACGACCGACAATGCTCGTCGTCTGACCGTTTTTGCGCATTCCGTGAAAAAATACGTCAATGCGTTCGGACGCACTTTTTCACGTTCGCAGGGAAAAATGCTTTCGTCTGACCCTAGCCTTACAGATACACCTTGCCCGTGCTACAAAAGCTGGGGCCAAGACGAGGTGGAATGCGTGGGAGCGCAGCTCCTCCACTGTTTTTGTAGAGGGGGTACTCCACTCCTATTGGTCCCACACACTACACAGTTACAGTTACAAGTATTTATAAAGCTCTAACAATTTCCGTAGCGCTGTACAATGGGATATATAAAGCTTGTATTCAGGTGTTCAAACATATTTTTCTCTGTTAATTCACAATAAATTTAGGATTTATCATATATTTCTGATAAATTCCATATATATATATAAATTTATCAGATTTGAATGTGTGATATTTAAAGGGATACTCTGTAAAAAAAATTATAGGGGTTATTCAGAGAGAGCCGATTTGGCCCCGAAATGTCACCGAACAGGGAATTTCCCCGTACGTTGACATTTCGGGGCCATTCGGCTATTCAGAGAGCAGGCAGTTCGCCAAATTAAGGCGAACTGCCAGCAAGTACGGTGCCTGTTCGACAGCAGTGAAATCCCCCATAGAGAAGCAATGGTTAATCTATTCAGAGTCTCCGAACAGCAGTGAAAAGTTGCCGAAATGCCCTGCTGTTCGGTGTTTTCATTCGGCAGGTTTATTCAGGCGAATCCCATAGGCTTCAATGTTAAAAATATTCCCGTTTTTATTCAATATCTAATAAACCGTTCATTATTTTGTTCTGCAGCAAAAAGTCT
The DNA here is from genome assembly GCA_009667805.1 of Leptobrachium leishanense. Classification (NCBI taxonomy): domain Eukaryota; kingdom Metazoa; phylum Chordata; class Amphibia; order Anura; family Megophryidae; genus Leptobrachium; species Leptobrachium leishanense. The sequence continues at coordinate 7,868,037 of CM019071.1, forward strand.
CTTTATTTATTCATTTTTTAGGATCTTTTAGACATTTTTCTGAATTTTATGGGCAAAATTTCTTTCCATTTTCTTTTAAAATCGTTTTTTCTTTTTTCTGTAACAGCCCTTTTTATTATCATTCATTGGATCTTATGTGTAAATTCCAGACATTTTCGTTCAGTAGTTTTTTGCAAATAGCGTTTCAATTTTGACACTTTCAACCGTAATTGTTTTTATTTTTTTTACCCCGTTTGTCGGCTTGTCAGCTTTTTCCGGTGGCTGGTCTACGTGTTCGGCGTGTCATTTTTGTGGAGGTTCCGGCGGGTTTTCGGTGAGTTTTCGATGAGTGTTTAGTGAGTTTTCAACGTGTTTCGGGTGTTCGGCGGGTTTTCCCTGCACTCCGAGGACCATGTGGTGAATGCTGAATTCACCACAGGGTGGGGAACTTTGAGTCCCCGAAGTGCAGGGAAGCGCGGAGAACGAGGAGAGAGCACAGAAATGTCGCCGACATTTCGGTGCTCTCTGAATAACCCCTTGAGACTATTCTCTTTCCCCCTCTTTCCTATTTATGCGCACCCATGAACGTTCCCTTTGTAGTTTCTATATGGAAATGCAATTTATTGGCTCAGTAGTAGCTATGGTATACCTTCAGTGGTGTGTATGCAAGATGTTATGAGGACTCTGTGTACATATGTATGAGACATTCTAGTTAGGGATGTGCGTTTCGGGTTTCGGAATTTCGGAATTTTCCCGATATTTCCCGATTCGTGCATTCGGATTTGGCCGATTTTCCAAAAATTATCAGATCCAAACAAATTTCCGAGCCGAAACGAAAACCTTTCGGAATTTTCGAATGGACTAGAAATGTGTAAAATCAAAATAAATTTTCGTTCCATTCGTGATTTCGGCTCCATTCCTGATTTCGGTTCCATTTCAGTAATTTCGGACATCGTATTTTTCGGTTATATCGTTGATTCTGTAATTTTGTATCATTCCCATCTCAATGTATTCTTCCTGGAAGACCAGAGAAATCTCAATGTACCCTTCTTGTAAAACCAGAGAAATCTCAATGTATCCTTCCCGGAAAACATGAGAAATCTCAATGTATCCTTCCTGGAAAACCAGAGAAATCTCAATGTATCCTTCTTGCAAAACATGAGAAATCTCAATGCATCCTTCTTGTAAAACCAGAGAAATCTCAATGTATCCTTCTTGTAAAACCTGAGAAATCTCAATGTATCCTTCTTGTAAAACCAGAGAAATCTCAATGTATCCTTCTTGTAAAACATGAGAAATCTCAATGTATCCTTCTTGCAAAACATGAGAAATCTCAATGTAGCCTTGTAAAACCAGAGAAATCTCAATGTATCCTTCCCGGGAAACATGAGAAATCTCAATGTATCCTTCCCGGGAAACATGAGAAATCTCAATGTATCCTTCTTGTAAAACACGAGAAATCGTATTGTATTGACAGAAATATCGGATCCGAAAAACCATTTGTTTACATCAAAACGAATAGACACTTTGAAATGAGGAAAACAGATGTTCCGAAAAACACGAAAATTTCCGAAATCACGAAAAAAAAGTCGATACGATAAACAAACCGAAACGAACCAAACCGAAATGGAAATCGGCCGAAACGAGCCGAACCGAAAATTTACAAAGTCCGAACGAACCGAACCGAAAAAAAATCAGTGCACAAGTCTAATTCTAGTTGAACTTGTGAGTCCTAGGAACTCAATTACACATACTTTCCTGATGCTACTTGTATCTAGGAGACTTTTGGTGTGTTTCTAGATCACTATGGTGGATAATGGGAATTAGGAGATGTTGCCGAAATTTTCTCCTGTGGCTCGTGTGTTTGTATTATTTAAATTGAATACAGTTGTTATACTCATCCTGAATCCGAATACACTAATGCACTCTTAAAATAAGTCTGACCATCTTTCCAATTAGGGCAGGAGCAGTTTATTTGGGAACTTAGTACACCACGCCTCTCCAGGGCGACCAGGGAGTGGTTTGGAGCAACTACTCCAAGCGTCAAATTCTGGGGGTCGGCAAATATTGCCGCCGAGCACCTGCACTATTTTTTTTTTATCAGCGCTGCTACGCCTGCATCTAGTTCCATCCCGGCACTCACTGACTGTGTCTCTGAGAGTCTCTGACACAGTCAGTGAGCACTGGCGGTCAGCTGGCAGGTCATCAGAGATCGCCGGTGCTTGAGTACAGCGTGGGACATGCTCTGTGGTCTGTGAGTGAATTACAGATCGCATTGCAGACCCCACAACTAGGGATGAGCCGAACACTCCCCGAGTTCGGTTCGAGCCCGAACCCGAACTTCCCATTTGTTCGGGTCCGAACCCGAACCCGAACTCGAACCCAATGCAAGTCAATGGGGCTGAAAAATTCGGTTTTTAGAGTGCCCTCCAAGAGGGCATATATGCTACATATTTGCCATAAAAGGTGTATGGGGGTCCGGGTAGTGCCCTGGGGGACAGGAAACAGAACAAAACGTAAAAAAAAAAACGTTTTTAAAAGGGACAGTGAGTTTTCCATGAAATAAGGGTTAAAAATAAAAACCAAAAATTCCTTCAAATATCGTGCCTAGGAGGTCCCCATAACCTGCCCGTGAAGTGGCGGATTTCTAGGATGTATAAAAACACTTAAAAACAAAAAAAATGACGTTTCATATGACGGTAAATGCTTTTCCTTTAATCTATCCATAAACAACTGCTTGGGGCGGCAGTCTGTATGAAAAGAGGAGACATTTTCGTACACGCAGAAAAAGTTTACTGATTTTTTCTGGCTAAATTATTGTGAAATATATGCAGGCTTGGATGAAAGTAACAATAGGTGCTTAAAATTGGTCCTTTAGCATCCCCAACAGTGCCGTCACACCGTAACCCCTATGAGGATATGAATCTGATACAGGCGTCAGTGGCAGTGCACCCAAATATTGTGCTTTTGGTGCCAGGCCTGCAAGTACTATCTGTAGCGCTCACTCCCGAAGGAGCCGCTGAAAATGAACCACGGGTCAGTCTCCCCGCACTAGGGAATAAATATACTCCAAGACAGTTGTGAGTTTTTATCTTTATATGGTTTACTAAAATATTTGAGCAGATGTTGAAATACGGTATTCACAAGTATTATTACAGTATTTTCGTATCACGGTAAAACGCGTAGCGGAAAAGAAACGAAACACGAGGCTTCGTATTTCGGAAAATAAAATATTCGCAACCGAACATAAAAGCAATGCAATTTCCCGATAGTTCAGAAAAGGGGACACGTAGCAAAAACCCAAACATACAATCCCTTCGTATTACGGTAAACGCGCAGCGGAAAAAGAGGAAAAATATATTCGGAACGTATATTTATCTTTTAACCCCTTGTCCGATTCGTAGAAGGAAATGAGTCCTGCACAGGTTAAATCCCAGAATGTGAAAAGTGTATCTGTGTGTGTGTGGTACCCGGGTACTGTTCAACTGGCCAGTGAGTTTAATAAAGAAAGGTCTTCGACTAGTCAGTTGGGGCCCTGTGGACTTGAAAGAGAAAACAGCAGAGCGTCCTTTAATCATACAACAGCCTTGGAGGCCTCTCACCCATCCGATGATTTCTTTAGGCTCCGCTGACCCAGGACGTCTCTCCTCCGATTTTGACTGGGGATACTAGCGGCCGGATCCGTTGTCTGCTTTACGCCGCTTGTCCAGCTCACCGCCTGCTCTCCGCTCGATTCCGCCGGTCTGCAGCAGTGTCTGGGCGCTGCGAGTCTCCTTCTCCTCAGGCTAGGTGACCCCAAAACGGAACAACAGGTCTCCCTCGGGCTTTGGGCCTAGATTCTCCCGCGATCTCCTCGGTGCGTCTGCTTTCTCTGCTTCCCTGGCGCGCTCTGGACTTTCTCCACGAGGCAGAGGATGTAAGTGTCCAGTCCCCACCCACTTCCTGTCTTCTTGCAAAGCATGCCGGGCATTGTAGTCCCAATGTCCAGTATCTCTGATCGCGATAGTCTCCATCTTGTGGCCAAAATATAGGTACTGCCACAGCAAGATTTTACCACAGCGCTACACTCTCCCCCTCCTAAAACTCTTGGGTCTCTCCAAGGAGGTACAACAGTTACATTACATTTCCACAATATTTAAATACAATTTACACAACGTGTACAGGTTCAGCAGCATACAGGCAGTGAGTTAGGAACACTTCCTCAAGTTGACTCATATTTTGGGCTACCTCAGCTAGCATAGCAGACACTTCGGGCAACCTCCGCACCGTGGTGATGGCCTCTTCAGTGCTATGTCCTGGTGAGTCGTAGGTGAGTCGTTGGGGCGGTCGAACAGAGCGTTTTGGTTCTGGCTCAATCAGTTCCTCTTCAGGTGGAAGTACTATAGGCGTTGGCTCAATTCTTCTCTCTATCACTGGAGCAGACGTTTCTTCAGAGTATGATCCCTCCAGTGAAGGCATAGAACCATAATCACCTGAGTAAGCTTCCGGAACTACCGAGATCCCCACATCCTCAGGGACTTCCAACTGAAATTCAAGAGGCTCAGGGATATCAACAGTCTCAGGGACTTCCAACAAGAATTCAGGAGCTTCAGGCCTCAAATTACTCTCCCATCGTTCAGGAACTGAGGTAATCTCTTCAGGCTCCGGTGAACGTATCCAGTCCAGACAGAAACTTTCTTCCTCACTGTCCCTTTCGCTCTCTTCGACAACCCGAGTCTGTTGAGACCGGGTAACAGGAGGCAAACATGGAACAGGCGGATTTGGCAGAGGCGGTTCATCCCCAACTGGCATTCTCACAGCCTCCCTCAAAGGTAACAAATGATTCCGGTGCCAGTTCTTGAGAGGCCCAGCCTTTCCATCCGGGCGAATCTGATACACTGGTAGACCTGGTAGCTGTTTGCAGACAATGTAAACCTGGGAACTCCACCTATCCGCCAACTTGTGTCTTGCAGCAACACCCAAGTTCTTCAGTAGGACCCTATCACCAGGTTGTAGATCTTGTATCCGGACCTTCAAGTCATAGTTCCTTTTGTTTCTTTGCTCCCTGTTTCCCGAGGTCAACCGGGCCTGTTCAAATGCAGAAGCCAAATTTTTCCGAAGTCTATCCACGTAGTTTCTATGGGAAGCTACTGACGTCTGGTCTAGAGATAACCCAAATGCCAAATCAACCGGCAGTCGAGCCTCTCTTCCGAACATAAGACGGTACGGTGAATATCCAGTTGCATCGCTCTCCGTACTGTTATATGCATGCACCAGAGTAGCTATGTGACGACTCCAACTCTGCTTCTCCACATTCGACAAGGTCCCCAGCATGTTTAGCAGTGTGCGATTAAACCTTTCAGGCTGAGCATCACCTTGAGGGTGATATGGTGTGGTTCGGGTCTTTTGGATTCCCAACAGCTCTAACAACTGCCCCACCAGTCTGCTTTCAAAGTCTCTACCCTGATCAGAGTGTATCCTCCTTGGCAGTCCGTAGTGAACAAAGAACTTTTCCATCAACACCTTGGCTACAGTCGGAGCGCGTTGATCTTTCGTGGAAAAAGCTTGGGCGTAACGAGTGAAATGATCAGTCACTATTAGAATGTTCCCTTGCCCACTAGCATCCGGCTCTAAGCACAAGAAGTCAATGCACACCAAATCCATGGGTCCCTGGCTCTGCAGATGGCTCATTGGAGCAGTTCGGGTCGGTAGAGTCTTTCTCTGAATACACCTCAGACAGGAATGACAATAGCTTTCTACTTCAGCCCTCATACAAGGCCAATAGAACCTATCTCGCACCAGCTTAAAAGTTCTCTCTGCACCCAAATGTCCATGCTCATCATGTAGTGATCGCAGCACACTCTCCCTATGTTTAGTAGGGAGGAATAACTGTTGAATCTCTTCAGAGTTGGTTGAGGGGCCCCTTCGGTAGACCACCCCATCCAACATCTTTAACCGCTCCCACTCTTTGTAGACCAATCTGGCTCCACTCGGGGAGTTGGTTAACAAAATCTCTCGCTGGTTTGCAGACAGGGCCTTTATGGTCAAGGCAATTAAAGGGTCTCTGGCCTGATCCGCTTTCAGGTCCTGTCTCGAAAAGGTAGGTAAACTTTCATCCCTTAACTGCGTAGGGTTACAGTAGAACTCAGGAACAGCCGCAGCCATAACTCCTATGGCCTCTGCTTCAATCCCTCCTTTGACCCGGCGCTCTGTTCCTTGACACAAAGCTTGCACCCCGTCTGGAGTCAACTGAGTCCATTCTGTAGTGTAGGGTCTTCTCGATAACGCATCAGCATCTCGATTATTCACCCCAGGGCGATACTTCAGGCTGAACCGAAACCCTGACAGAGCGGCCAACCACCGATGTCCCGTTGCGTCCAGTTTTGCGGTAGTAAGGATGTAGGTAAGAGGATTGTTATCCGTCTTGATCACGAACTCAGCTCCATACAGATAGTCTTTCAACTTGTCCACCACTGCCCACTTCAAGGCTAGGAACTCCAGCTTGTGAGTAGGATAGTTCTTCTCTGAAGGCGTAAGGCTTCGGCTCACGTACGCCACAGGCCTCAGCAATCCACCATACTCCTGATATAGGACTCCTCCCAGACCTTCTCGGCTGGCATCCACATGTAGTTCATACGGCTTGTGAGGGTCCGCATAGGCCAAAACAGGAGCTCGGGTTAGGCTCTCTTTCAGCTTTACGAAAGCTCCTTCACATTGACTGGTCCATTCACCTTGTATAGACTCTCGAGCTTTCCTTGGCCCCGGAGCTGACGGGTTTTTGTCAGAGACCTTGCAGCCTTCTTCTGTGGTTTCCTTCTGCAGGAGTTTGTTCAGTGGTTGGGCTATTTTCGCGAATCCTCCCACAAATCTTCGATAGTATGAACAGAATCCCAAGAAAGATCTAAGCTCAGTGACGTTTCGGGGTCTAGGCCAAGAAGCTACGGCCTCCAACTTCCGAGGGTCTGTTGAAACACCTTCCGCTGAGACCACATGTCCCAGATACGTAACAGATGGTAGGCAGAATTGGCATTTCTCCAGAGACAGTTTCAGCCCCTCTTCATGGAGCCTCTTCAAGACCTTCTCCAAACGTTGCTCATGTTCTTCCAGAGTCTTCCCAAACACAATTATGTCATCCAGGTACACTAATACTTCGATTAGATTCATATCCCCGACTGTCTTCTCCATCAACCGTTGGAACGTGGCTGGAGCCCCCGTAAGGCCTTGAGGCATCCTGTTGAATTCAAAGAACCCCAGTGGACAGATGAACGCAGTTTTCTCCTTGTCTTCAGGATGCATTGGTATCTGGTGATACCCACTTCGCAGGTCTAGTACACTAAACCACTTTGCTCCAGACAAACACTGTAGGGCATCTTCAATCCGAGGAGTGGCATACTGATCGGGGATGGTTCTCCGGTTCAATGTGCGATAGTCTATGCATAAGCGGACAGAACCATTTTTCTTCCGGACCAACACTATAGGAGATGCATACGGGCTCCTGGACTCTTGAATCACCTTGGTTCTCTGTAACTCGTTCAGCTGCTCTCGCAGATCATCTAAGTCTCCTAGCGGAACTCGCCTTGATCTTTCGCGAAACGGCTTGTCTTCTTGTAATCGAATGCGGTGTTCAGTACTCTTAGCTAGGCCCACATCGAACTCATCTTTTGAAAACAATTCCTTCCACTTTAGAACTTGAGACTGAAGACGTTTCTTCCATTCAGGTGAAATAGGAGCGTCCTTGGGGTAGAATCTTTCATCTGGAATCTCTTTACCCTCTCCCCTTCCTGAATCGGTAGAGAGGGGTGTAGCAGACTCTACTTGCCCAATAGGCATTCGTGCTTTAAGGACTACTGGAAAAGCCGTCACGTTGCACACACTGACCGAGACTCTTCCTCGTGTTCTCTTCAGAGCTTTGGTGGAGATTATTTCAGGAATTACTTCGACTCCGGTTTCACTCCCATGATCAAAATCGGTTCCCAGCACCACATAGGGGCCTGGTTGCGATCCATTCAACTTGACTGAAGCCCGGAAACTCGCTACTTCTCCTGCTTGCAGAACCTTCTCTGTTCCACCCAGTCTCCACAGTCTTCCCACCTCGGCAGGTGCCTTTCGTTCTTCGACCATCCTCTGATAGACCGGACGTAACATTGGGTGCACTCCTTGAGTTGAACCTTCTTCCAACACGATAGGCGTCAGGAGACGCCGCACTAGGTCAGTATTCGTCCCCACTATCAGGGAGCTTCTGTTCGCACCCGAGGGTCGAGGACACACAATAGCCAATGCATCACAACCCCCAGACTGCCCGATGACTTCAGATCCGATCTCCAACTTCACTTGCAGGTACCCGTCATAAGGGAGTTTCTCAGTGCCGATACCCCATATTTCCAAATCCTTCAATTCTTGCAGAGGAATGTGCTTTAAGTGTTTCTCGTAGAAGTCTCTGTAGATCAATGTCACTTGAGCCCCTGAATCCAACAGGGCTTTGGTGTAGACTCCTTCCACTTGGATTGGCACAATAGGAGAAGGACCTATCAGTTGGTCGGGAAACTTGGTGGCGGTATCCGGACACTTAGACCCAGTTTGTTGTACCCTGGCCTTTTTCTTGGCCCGTGCAGGTTTTGGGTGTGCATTGCTTCCCCATGACGTAGACCCGGATGCTAAGGGAGTGACTCTTTCAGTCCTGGCAGGCTCTACAGTCGGCTCGGCTTTGGGCCTTTTCGCCCTCTTAGCCTTGGCTTGATTTCTGGAGCGGGGTTCAACCCTCGGGCACTCAGGTTGCTCCTTCACTGGTGCCCTCTGGCGTTTCCCGCCGGTGAGGTAGATAACAGTCCCTCCAGGGCTTCCAACAATCCCTTGACTCTATCCTTCTCAGGCTTTCGGCCTTTGCACTGTGCGCGGAAATGGCCCATTTCTCCACACCCGAAACATCTCTTCTTAGAGAGCGGAGACGTAGTTGCTTGTTGAGATTTGGTTAAAGGATTTGGACCAGACGCCACAGCAACTCCCGTCGTCTGCATACCTGTGAGGAATTTCTGCATTTCTGCCTGCATCTCTGTCACCTTCATCAATACCTGGCACAGTTCCGCATGCGCTTGCTGCAATTCAACTTGAGCTTCCTGAACCTTCTTGACAGTCTTGAACAATTCACCCCGTTCAGGGAGGTTCGACTCTTTGGCAGCCTTCTCTGTAGATTTAAAAACAACTAGATGTTCTTGTTCGTCCTCGTCAGATCCATAGGTATCTAGAGAGTCGCTTTCAGTTTGCAGGCCGTCGTTATGTCTCACAGGTTGTGCATAAGCCCTTTCCCCCCGCCTGAAAGATTTCTCTTCTAGTAAAGCCTCTTCCTCTCGTACAACTCGGATCAGTTCCAGGTACTTTAACTCTTGGTTACCTGCTCTGCTTCTCAGCTGCATCATCACTGGATCTAGAGGTTGAGAGCCCCTCAGGATCTGTTTTATTCGGATCTTATCTACTTCGGCCGGTTCGGCCCCTTTCTTCAGGAGTATCTGGTGTAGAATCTTATCCAGGCGCCTCATGTACTCGGTCATCCTTTCACCTCTTCTCTGATAGGTGTGTTCGTACTGATATACCAATTCGGCCGCCTTTCAGTTCGCCCAAAAACTTCTTCAAGAACGTTTAAATAATCCAAAGCAGTACAATCTTTTCTACTCAGTTTTAGGTTTCTCACCGCTTCTGACGCAGGTCCCTTTAAGCTCTCGGTGATCCTTTGCTTTTTCTGGGCCTCAGGGACATCCCACTCATCCAGAGCCTGCATCGCCTGTTCCACCCATTCTTCAAAGGTTTCTTCTCCCGCCGGAGTTGGTACGTTTCCTGTAAAATTTCTTAACCGTCGATAACCGAAGTTAGTGTGAGGAGGGCTTGTTTTCTGACATTTAACCAGTAGATCTCCAATAGCCACGATAAATTCAGGCCCTATCATGGCCAACGGACTAGGCGCGGAAACACTTGCGGATTCGCCACGTGGCGTACTTGGCTTAATTAGTTGGACTTCCACCTCTTCGGCCAGTTTCACGCTCGTGCCCTGAAAACATGGCGGAACACCCTTTCTCCATTCGAGAAGAACATACATGTGAGAAGTATCTGGGTTTTTTTCAATGTCCAGTATTAACCCCCGATGATCTGGTGCTAGCGTGGCCACGGCCTGGCGAATCTGATCTTCAGCCCAAGTGTCTGCTGGAATATCCATAACTATACAACATTCTGACTGGCTACTGTGCTCCCCACACCACTCGGCAACAGTGTCTGGATCCATATTTAACCCTTTAGATGCGGTTTTTCCAGAGACTGGATCCCGGAAACGAGCCCCCACGTGTAGTGCTCACTCCCGAAGGAGCCGCTGAAAATGAACCACGGGTCAGTCTCCCCGCACTAGGGAATAAATATACTCCAAGACAGTTGTGAGTTTTTATCTTTATATGGTTTACTAAAATATTTGAGCAGATGTTGAAATACGGTATTCACAAGTATTATTACAGTATTTTCGTATCACGGTAAAACACGTAGCGGAAAAGAAACGAAACACGAGGCTTCGTATTTCGGAAAATAAAATATTCGCAACCGAACATAAAAGCAATGCAATTTCCCGATAGTTCAGAAAAGGGGACACGTAGCAAAAACCCAAACATACAATCCCTTCGTATTACGGTAAACGCCACAGCGAAAAAAGAGGAAAAATATATTCGGAACGTATATTTATCTTTTAACCCCTTGTTCCGATTCGTAGAAGGAAATGAGTCCTGCACAGGTTAAATCCCAGAATGTGAAAAGTGTATCTGTGTGTGTGTGTGGTACCCGGGTACTGTTCAACTGGCCAGTGAGTTTAAAGAAAGGTCTTCGACTAGTCAGTTGGGGCCCTGTGGACTTGAAAGAGAAAACAGCAGAGCGTCCTTTAATCATAAACAGCCTTGGAGGCCTCTCACCCATCCGATGATTTCTTTAGGCTCCGCTGACCCAGGACGTCTCTCCTCCGGATTTTGACTGGGGATACTAGCGGCCGGATCCGTTGTCTAGCTTTACGCCGCTTGTCCAGCTCACCGCCTGCTCTCTGCTCGATTCCCCCGGTCTGCAGCAGTGTCTGGGCGCTGGGCGAGTCTCCTTCTCCTCAGGCTAGGTGACCCCAAAACCGGAACAACAGGTCACCCTCGGGCTTTGGGCCTAGATTCTCCCGCGATCTCCTCGGTGCGTCTGCTTTCTCTGCTTCCCTGGCGCGCTCTGGACTTTCTCCACAAGGCAGAGGATGTAAGTGTCCAGTCCCCACCCACTTCCTGTCTTCTTGCAAAGCATGCCGGGCATTGTAGTCCCAATGTCCAGTATCTCTGATCGCGATAGTCTCCATCTTGTGGCCAAAAATAGGTACTGCCACAGCAAGATTTTACCACAGCGCTACACTAACATACAGTAACCCCTCTGTGGTATTGTGGAAGAATGCAGGGGTGGACCATGTGGTCCTATATTGAAAAGATATGATTCTGGTCAAGGCATCAGTGCACCCAGATATTGTGCCTTTGGTGCCAGGCCAGCAAGTATCATCATACAGTAACCCCTCTGTGGTATTGTGGAAGAGTGCAGGGGTGGACCATGTGGTCCTATATTGAAAAGTTTTTTATCTGTTAATGGGCGTCAGTGCACCCAGATATTGTGCCTTTAATGCCAGGCCAGCAAGTATCATCATACAGTAACCCCTCTGTGGTATTGTGGAAGAATGCAGGGGTGGACCTTGCGGTCCTATATTGAAAAGTTTTTTATCTGTTAATGGGCGTCAGTGCACCCAGATATTGTGCCTTTAATGCCAGGCCAGCAAGTATCATCATACAGTAACCCCTCTGTGGTATTGTGGACGAGTGCAGGGTTGGACCCTGCTGTTCAAAAAATTTAAATGATATAAATCTGGCACAGGCGTCAGTGCAGCCAAATATTGAGCCTTTCATGGCAGCAAGTGCATTCACACCGTTACCTTTTTGTGGTATTGTGGAAGAGTTCAGTGCTGGAGGTTTTGTGCATGCAGAAGACATACCCGATCTATTCCGTTACTTCGGCATCAGGGGATTGATAGCTGCTGATCCAGGACTGATTCATTTTTATAAATGTGAGCCGGTCTACAGAGTCGGTGGACAGACGCACTCTTTTGTCTGTGACAAAACCACCAGCGGCACTGAACGTCCTTTCGGAAAGCACGCTAGATGAAGGGCAACCTAGTAGCTACATAGCATATTGGCTAAGTTCTGGCCAGTGATCCAATCTCAACACCCAGTAAGCCAGTGGATCATCTGCTGGAAAGGTATCCAGGTCTGCCCTTGCCCCTAGGTAGTCCTGCACCATATGGTGAAGACGCTGGCAATGGGTGCCTACATTTGACGTCCCTGGGCGTCGAGGACTAAAAATTTTTTAAAAAGCATCAGTCAAGCGGCCCTGGCCTTCACCACTATTCCTCTGATCACCCGCAGCCTCAGAAGCACGTGTGTCAGCACTTGGTAATCTACCAGTGCCTGGAAAGGTGTTATACAAGTGTCGCTTTAGAGCGTCCTCAAGGTTTTCCATCCTGTGCTCCCTCTGTGCGGGCAGGATGAGCTCTACAACTTTCCCCTTGTATCGTGGATCAAGAAGGGTTGCCAACCAGTAATGATCCCTATCCTTGATAGCACGAATCCTGGGGTCCTTTAGCAGGCTTTGCATCATTAGGGAGCCCATGCAGTGTAGGTTGGAGGTGGCATTAGCTTCCGAGTCTTCCTGGTCAATGAGGATGACCGTATCGTGCATTTCCTCCTCCCAGCCACGCACTAGCCCTTCTGTTTCTAGGCACACAAAACCCTCCCTTGAGGAATCCCCACCTTCAATGCCCCCACTACTTAAATATTCCTCCTCCTCCTCATCCTCCTCCTGTCTGATCTGAGTAGGACCCGCTGGAATGCTGTCTGCGAAAAGACTGGGGCCTTGAGAGCTAGGGAAGGCCTCCTCTTCCTCCCGCTGCTCTGCCTCTAGAGCCACATCTATAATTCCCCGCAGAGTGTGCTCCATCAGGAACACTAAAGGAATTGTGTCACTGATGCATGCCACTTGTGTCACTCGTTGCCTCCTCAAATGGTGACAGTACAGTGCATGCATCCTTGATCATCAGCCACTACGGGGGGAAAAAAAACAAGTTGACCTGAACCTGTCCATGTGCCATACTCACACAGGTACTCGTTGATGGCCCTCTGCTGCTTGTGCAGACGCTGCAGCATTGCTAATGTCGAGTTCCACCTGGTGGGCATGTCACAGATCAGACGGTTTGTGGGAAGGTGGAATTCTCTTTGAATTTCTGCCAGGCGAACGCTTGCTGGGAATGAAGTGGCTGCAGACTTTTCTGGCCTGGATGAGAAGCTCTGGCAGCCCTGGGTACTTGGTTAGGAAACACTGTACCACCAGATTTAGGACGTGTGCTAGGCATGGTAGATGCGTCAATTTACCCTTGCGTAGGGCGGACAGAAGGTTGCTGCCATTATCGCAGACGATCATTCCCAGCTCAAGCTGGCGTGGTGTTAACCATCTCTGCACCTGCCCCTGCCGAGCTGACAAAATTTCTGACCCGGTGTGGCTCCTGTCCCCTAAACAAACCAGCTCAAGCACAGTATGGCATCTTTTTGCTTGAGCCATTGCGTAGACCCTGTCAGGCATTGGTTTAACTGCCACTTCGCCAGAGACAGAGAAGGAGGAGGAGGAGGAGGAAGAGGTGGTGGGGGAGGAGCAGACAGACCTCATACAAGCAGCTTTCTGGAGGCATGGTGGATGAACAAGCTCCAGCACAGAGCCCCGTCTTGGATCCCTCCCAGCTGCAATCAGAGTTACCCAGTGTGCCGTGAAGGAAATGTAATGACCCTGTCCATGCTTGCTGGACCACGTGTCTAAAGTCACATGCACCTTGCTGCTGACTGCCTTTCCCAATTACTGGATAACATTGTCTTCCACGTGCTGGTATAGTGCTGGAATGGACTTGCGTGAAAAGTAATGGCGTTTTGGAACCTGCCACTGTGGTACAGCACATTCAGCAAATTCACGGAAGGGAGCAGAGTCCACTAGCTGGAAAGGCAGCAGCTGCAATGCGAGTAATTTTGCTAAGCTGGCATTTAGATGCTGTGCTTGGGGATGGTTGGGACTATATTTTTTCTTTCGCTGCAGCAGCTGCGGCAACGTAATCTGACTGTGTAAATCTTCAGCTACTGGGATGATGCCACATTGTGAGGAAGGACCTGGTACATCCATTACTGTAGCATCATCCCTGTCGGTGGAGGTTGTAGGCAATGACATGGCAGGACATACAGTGGGGGTAGAGACAGATGAGGAGGAGGAGGACCTACGCAAAGTGTTGCGCCAACGGGATGTGTGGCACTTGTTCATATGTCGCCTCAAGCACGTGGTACCCAAGTGTCCGGTATCTTTCCCACGCTTAAGCCTCATCTGACATAGATTACAAATAGCAACGCTGCGTTCTACTGCACATTTCTTAAAGAACTCCCAGACACGAGAGTTCCTGCATGTGTTCTTTGAGACAACAGCGCTCTGCCCCGGAGCAGCTCTGACATGTGATGCCTTGGACTGGCTAGTGCTACGGTTGGTCACAGAGGATGTTGTGCCTCGTGTTTGCTGTGCCTCCTCCTCCCCACTTAATTCCTCTGTTTGATCTGGCACACAGGTGGAGTCAGTGACCTCATCATCATTGTCATCTTCACCCCCTATCTCCTCGTCACTGGAGCCAACTTGGCAGTATGCTGCAGCTGCTGGGGCAACATGAGTGCCAGTTATTTGTGTGTCATCACTGGCACCCCCTTCCTCTAGGTTGATTATACTCCCTTGCTCAACCTCAGAGATTGAATCAGAGCACTGTACTTGCTGCGCATCCTCAAGCAGCATCACGGCCGGCGCTGCCGCTAGGCCAACTAGGCGGGCGCCTAGAGCGCAGCACCCGCCTAGGGCGCAGCGGCAGCCGGCCAGACCAATTGAAAAAAAAAATTGTAAATAAAAATGCCCGTGGGGCACCCTGGGGCGGCCGCGTGCTGCAGCCAGCCCCAATACGAGCCGGCGTCACCGCCGGCGTCAAGGAGACGGAGGCGTGGACTTGGTGCTTCCAGCTTCCTGGACCAAGTCCATGCCTCCATCTCCTTGACACCAGCGGCGACGCCAGCGCGGATGAGACTGGCTGCAGGAAGACAGCGATGGAGGCAAATACCCATGTGTGAGCTGCTGGGTAAGTATCCATGTGTGAGCCTGGGGACAAACACCATGTGTGAGCCTGGGGGCAAATACCATGTGTGAGCCTGGGGGCAAATACCATGTGTGAGCCTGGGGGGGGCAAATACCATGTGTGAGCCTGGGGGCAAATACCATGTGTGAGCCTGGGGGGGGCAAATACCATGTGTGAGCCTGGGGGCAAATACCATGTGTGAGCCTGGGGGGGGGCAAATACCATGTGTAAGCCTGGGGGGGGCAAATATCCATGTGTGAGCCTGGGGGCAAATACCATGTGTGAGCCTGGGGGGGGCACAAACCCATGTGTGAGCCTGGGGGCAGATACCCATGTGTGAGCCCGGGGGCAGATACCCATGTGTGAGCCCGGGGGCAGATACCCATGTGTGAGCCTGGGGGCAGATACCCATGTGTGAGCCCGGGCAATATCTCCATGCCATGTGTGAGCTGGAGGCAATATATTCACCATGTGAGCTTTTTTTTTTTTTGGGGGGGTGCAAGTAGCTGGTCTTGCCTAGGGCGCAAAATAGTCTAGCACCGGCCCTGAGCAGCATGTCACTCTCATTGTAGTCAAACAATTCAGCTGACTCCTCCGTGTGTGATAGCGAGGCTACGGCAGGAGTAGCTGTGGACATGGAGGCTGTATTAGATGCTTTGGCAGCTGAGGTGGACTGTAAAGCACTAGAAGCCTGGCTGGCAGAGGACTCGGAGGATGAGGATGGCCTGGTTAGCCAATCCACCAAGTCCTCTGTATGTTGCTGCTGCTTAAGACGGCCAGCACCAGTTAGAAAGGACAAGCATGCCCCTGCAGAGGATGCACCACGTCCACCACGACCAGAGGCACAGCCTCCCGACACAGGGGCTGCTTGCCCTCTTATCTGTGTCTGGGAGCGTCTGCCTGTCCTTTTTGTTCTTTCAGACATGGTGAGTGATATATAGATTAAAGATATACAGAACTCTGATTCAACTCTGGTATAAAGATTTAAAGAACTCTGGTATAACTCCGTGAGACACACTGATAGCTGGCAGCCAGTGACAAGAGACACAGATCACCTCAATTCACAAATGTTTTGTAGAAATTAGTGAGCCCCAAAATACTGCGTGGTACTGAATGTGTGACGAGACACAGATCACCTCAATTCTCAAATGTTTTGTAGAAATTAGTGAGCCCCAAAATAATGCGTGGTACTGGTTGTGTGACAAGAGACAGATCACCTCAATTCACAAATGTTTTGTATAAATTAGTGAGCCCCAAAATACAGCGTGGTACTGGATGTGTGACGAGACACAGATCACCTCAATTCCCAAATGTTTTGTAGAAATTTGTGACCCCCAAAATACTTGCTGGCAGTGACAAGAGACAGATCACCTCAATTCACAAATGTTTTGTAGAAATTAGTGAGCCCCAAAATACTGCGTGGTACTGGTTGTGTGACGAGACACAGATCACCTCAATTCACAAATGTTTTAAAGAAATTTGTAAACCCCAAAAAAACTTGCTGGCACAGTGACAAGACACACATCACCTAAATTCACTGATAATTGGTAGAAATGAGACCCCCCCAGACCCCCCCAGTAGCGTGGCAGACCGGCAGTAACAACACACACAACTATCTCCTTTGAAATCTCCTCTGAAATGCGTGCAGAATCGGCGCGTTAAAACCTTATATAGTGTGCTGTGGGACTTAGCTCTGTGAGCCCATGATTGGGCAAAATTTGCCCAATCTGGACTCTGAGCGGTGATTGGCATAGTGTTGAACCAGTCTTGCACCAGACCTGGGGTCAGGTAGGTGCAAGGCTGTAGCCAATTACGAGCTTCAGGCCAGTGGGAAAATGCATTGTGGTCCATTGTGATCGAACATGCGGCGAACACCCGGAAATGTTCGGTGTTCGCGATCTCATCGAACAGGCCGAGTTCGGGTCGAACCCCGAACCGTCCGAACCCGAACCGCTCATCCCTACCCACAACCACCCAGACCACCAGGGATTTATCGGTATCGGGCCTGGGCTGCAGATGAAGTGGCCCAAACCGAACCAGACCAGAACCACCCCCTCCTCTGCCACTGGACCGCCAGGGATACATGTTCAACCCCCCCCCATGCAACATAAAAAAGATATGCAGGAGAGGGGTCAACGTTTATGTATTTTTTATACTTTTTAATAATTTAGCATAGTTATATTTTATATATATTTATGTTCACTTCGCTTGTGTATCAATAGCGTGAACTATGGAATTGTGCCCTCAGTGTTTACACAATCACACTCACTTCTCATGCCATGGTTACACCATAAAGCTTTCTGTACTTCACACGGCTACACACAATCCAAACCCCATGTTTTCCATCAGGTACACGTAATTAAAGGCACCAGCCTGGCGTTTCTGGGGGTTAACGCAGCCGTTGCGTTCCCTCGATACCGCGCTATGCATTAAATCCTCTGAAGTTTTGTCTGTAATTAGATAATAATTTGTATTGAAATTATGTAAACCAATGCGGATCGCATGTCCAAGGAGCAAAGAAAACGGTATACAGAGCATTTGATATCCCTCCAACATCGCAAACTATTTACATACCCCGTCCTTGCCAACCTGGACATGCGGTTTCAATATCTTTTTCCTTTTTTTTTCGTGCGTGTAAGGGAAAGGGTAGGTAGACGACGTCTCTGAAATGTTCCAATGTCCGTGTTTACAAATTTGTGTCGACTGTTAATATGTAAACTCACCTTATTGTGAACAGATGTATGCGGAGTATCTCGAGTCCGCTACTTTATCCTTAAACCACCTGAAAAGAGAAAGCATTAGCTAAGCAAGCTGCGCTGTGTTATATATATATATACGGGTCCCGCGTCGAACGACTCGTCTGTGCTTTAAATTCATTTGTTTATCAGGGAGATCAGATGGAATTAAGAGATTTTCTTATTTTATCAAATCAAAGTTGCTGGGAGGTAGTTTGTTGCGCTGCAGTAAGTGCCGATACCCTTGGGAGCTTTAATCCAGCCGAATCCACATAGCTGCTGCTGGGCCGCACGTCCCATAATTCCACATTCCGCACTCTCGTGGCTTTAAATCAGTAGTAATTTAGACTAATTGATTCTCACCTCCATTGTTTCTCTCCCTCATCTCTTTGCGCCGCATTGTATCTCTGTTACATTCATTAACCTCCCATTGTGTCTCTGCTTCATCCCGTCCAACCTCAATGTGCCCTTGTCATCCTTCTCAACATATTGTGCCATTGCCCCAAACCCTTCACCCCAGTGTGTTTGTGACTCACCCCTTTTAACCTAATTTCCCCTCAGTTTCTATCTTCTCACCCCATTTCGCATCTGCTCCATCCTTCTCATCTCATTGTGCTTCTGCCCTATCTTTATCACCCCATTTATCTTTGCTCCATCTCACTCATCCCACTGTGCCACTTCCCCATCCCTTTCACTCCATTGGCCTTCTACGTCATACATACCATCCGATTTTGCCTTTGTGCCATCCGTCTCCCTCCATTTTTCCTCTGCTTCCTCCCTCTAGCAACTTTGTTCCATCACACTCATCCCATTGTGTTTCTGCCCATCCCTCTCACCCCATTGTGCAGCTGCTTAATCCCTCTTACCCCATTTTCATTGTGCCTCTAGCACCACTGTGCCTCTGCCCGATCCCCTCTCTCTCCATTATGTCTTTGCTCCATCCATCTCACTCCATTCTGCTTCTGCCTCATCCATATCATCCCATTGTGTTTCTGCCCATCGACCTCAAACCATTGTACCTCTGCCCATCACCCTCACTCCATTGTGCATCTGCTTCATCCCTTTAGCACCTTTGTCTCCCTGCCCCATCCCTCTCACTCCATTAGGCTTCTGCCCCATCCCTCTCACCCCATTTTACCCTTGCACCATCCCTCTCACCCATGATGCCTCTGTCCCATCCCGCTCACTCCATTGTGCATCTGCTTCATCCCTTTAGCACCTTTGTCTCCCTGCCCCATCCCTCTCACTCCATTGTGCTTCTGCCTGATCCCTCTCACCCCATTTTGCCCTTGCACCATCTCCCTCACCCCATTGTGTGCCTGCACCATCCCTCTCACCCCATGATGCCTCTATCCCATCCCTCTCACTCCATTGCGCATCTGCTTCATCCCTTTAGCACCTTTGTCTCCCTACACCATCCCTCTCACTCCATTGTGCTTCTGACCCATCTCCCAACCCCATTGTGTGCCTGCACCATCCCTCTCACCCCATTATGCCTCTATCCCCTCACTCTCACTCCATTGTGCATCTGCTTCATCCATTTCACACCTTTGTCTCCCTGCACCATCCCTCTCACTCCATTGTGCTTCTGACCCATCTCCCTCACCCCATTGTGTGCCTGCACCATCCCTCTCACCCCATGATGCCTCTATCCCATCACTCTCACTCCATTGTGCATCTGCTTCATCCCTTTAGCACCTTTTGCTCCCTGTCCCATCCCTCTCACTCCATTGTGCTTCTGCCCCATCCCTCTCACCCCATTTTGCCCTTGCACATCTCCCTCACCCCATTGTGTGCCTGCATCATCTCTCTCACCCCATTGTGTGCCTGCACCATCCCTCTCACCCCATTATGCCTTTGCCTCATCCTTATAGCACACCATAATGCCTTTGTCCCTTCATACTCATTCCATTCTGTTTCTGCCCATCTCTCTCACCCCATTGTGCCTCTCTCCCATCCCTCTCACGTCATTGTGCATTTGCCTCATCATTCTCCCCTCATTGCTCTTTTGCCCCATCCCTCTAGCGCCACTGCGCCTCTGTCCCATCACACTCACCCCATAGTGCTTCTGCTCACCAGCTCACCCCTCTATTGTTCTCAAACCATGATTTCTCACCCAGCTTAACCCTTGAAGTCTAATTGCTCCCTGCGCATAGAGCGTGTAAGATATAATATATTTCTACAGATCACAGGCTTTTAACGTTTTAGTGAAAGAGCTTGAACTCGTCACTCGCCCCATTTTGGATCATGGACTTGAAGCTGCAGCAAACCCCTTAGTTTCTCTAGCCCAAAAAAACAACCAATGCACGTTGATCAGTGCAGCCGCTGAGTTCTTGGAGAAGGCGTTGGGATAACCCAGATTTGATGGGTCTTTTTGCATTTTTTTCAATCAGGTTTTTCCACTTGTGTTTGAATACATTATTTGGCAATAAATCATGTTGCAGTCGCATACGTCTTCATCCTGCGCTGTTAGCACAGAACCCGAAAACATCTTTATGCTTCATAGTGAGTCCTAAAAGAGTGTCAACCTTGTTAAAATGGGGTTAAACTAACAGGATTAGGGAAAAACATCACCAGTGGAAAGTTTGAGATTTTTTTTATAGTTTAGGTGCATTTTTCTCGGCTCACCCCAGCTTTTCAGGGACTAAGGCCGGGTGCACACGAGACTTTTTTAATGCGCACTAACGCACGTCGCAGCATATAATTACGCATAACGCTAAGACCACATGCATAACGCGCACTACGCATAACGCGCGCGGAAGACGTCCGTCTTGAAAACACAAAGGGCCCTATTACATTCTTCACGCAATTTCGTTCGCGCAGCGCAAATTTTTTTGCGTGCATTGTCCAGCGTTATCGCGCGAAAATTAATATGGTATTCCGATCCGAACGCGTTTTCTCCTCCGTCAAAAAATAGCGTTCGGAAAAACGACGCGCAAAACGAAGTGTAATACGCGAGCAGTAACGTAGCGCACGTAAATCAGTGTGCTGACTATTTTTTTCGCCGGATTCGGCCAATCAGAATTAAGAGCCTTAATTGACATCAATTTACCTTAATTGACTCACTTACGTTTTTGTAAATCTGAGTATACATGCTGCAGCAATAATAAAAACACGCACGAATTCACAATTTTATTGTTTGGGTATGTGTAGAATGTGTAACTATACTGTGCTGTATTTTTTTTTGTGCTGGTGTTTTTCGTTTCGGCCAGAACGTTCAGATTTGCAGTTACCACCAGCTTTTCAAAGACGTTAAATTTATGCGCGCAAACGTCGTTCGTAAAAAGATGCGCATCAATTGAAATACCATCCGCGTACCAGCGCACAAACGCATTTGCGCTCGCAATGTTAAGTTTAAGACGCGCACAGTTCATCACGCTTGCGCAGGTCCATCCGCGTTAAATGATAACGTGCATCGTTTTCGCGAACGTTGTAATACGACGTTCAGCGCAAAGGGTTTTGCCCCTCGCGCAAATGCACATTTGCGCACGCAAAACGCACTGCGCGAAGAATGTAATAGGGCTCAAAGGCTGTTGCGCTAGGATTGACGCGACGTTCGGCGTCAAATGCAGCGCGCATGCACTCTTGAGCGCAGGAGGATCGCGCAGCCCCGTCGACGAGCATCCTAGGTGATGATGCGCTAGGATGCGCGTCGACAGGGCTGTGCGATCGTGCTTTGCAGCGCTGAGGGGGGGCAGGCGTCGAGTGGACGCCAACGCGTTAGCTTTTTCTTTAACGAACGTACTGTGCGTTTAAGAAAGCGTCTCGTGTGCCCCCGGCCTAAATCACGGAGGTGCTTCTCATCACCCCCTTGATAATCCATGGGTTACCACTTTCAATTGTTCTTAAATATATGCTTATTTGGAAAGGGTGGAAAAATAATCCCCTCGCGTTGTTATGCCCCCTCCTCGCTCTGCTCTTATTTTTTTGGCCGATGTTTTTAATTTATTGCTAGTTCTTTATTTTGCATTTAATTCTGGGTCACGTATCAACAAGCCATTACTTTCCCAGGTCGGGATAGAGATTTAAACAGCCACATCCTTTCCGTGATGGGACCGAGCCTTTTCTCTAATAGGCCTTGTGCAAACAATTTCCTTACCGGCAGAGAACACATCTGTTTACACTTAGCAGCTAATCATCCCGGCTCGCCTCACCTGTACCAGTGAAAACATGGCGGCCAACGCAGGGTTGTGGACACACAGAGGCGAGAGGCCGAACGAATCCTCACAGACTGTTAATGAGCCCATTACATCCATTGTTTCAAGTCATGTAATTGAGATTTAGCTCATTTACAGGAAATCGATGATGAGATTGAGAGAGTCGAGCCATGAAGCCAATGGACATCACGTAGCGCCAGTGCCTGGTGAAAGGCATTAATGTGGTGAAAGTGTTGGCGCGTCTCATTATTTTCCATCCCAAAACGTCCATCTTAAAGATGTTCCACCAGATTTTCAAAAAAACCCATAAATATAGAGGTTTATTGCAGAGTCTTGCCTGACCAATCCCTGTAAGATTAATATGCTACAACAACCAGTTTCCCTCTTGCATATATGAATTCTAAATATCGTAGGATATGACAGAGCTCCACAGCAATAAAACTCACAGTAATGTGCGGTGTGTATGAGCGTATCACAGAGCTCCACAGCGATAAAACTGACAAAAACGTACGGTGTGTATAATCGTATCGCAGAGCTCCACAGCAATAAAACTCACAGTAATGTGCAGCGTATATATTACTGCAGCAATAAAACTCACACTATAGTAATGAGTGTTTCACAGAGCTCCACAGCAATAAAACTCACAGTAATGTGCAGTGCTAATGAGCGTATCAGAGCTCCACAGCAGGAACACTCACAGTAATGTAATGTGTGTATAAGAATACAACAGAATGCCACAGCAATAGAACTCACAGTAATGTGCAGTGTGTATGAGCGTATCATAGAGCTCCACAGCAATAAAACTCACAGTAATGTGCATTGTGTATGTTTCACAGAGCTCCACAGCAATAAAACTAACAGCATTGTGCAGTGTTAATGAGCGTATCACAAAGCTCCACAGCTATAAAACTCACAGACAGTATTATGCAGTGTGTAGGAGCGAATCATAGAGTTCCACAGCAAGAAAGCTCACAGTAATGTGTGATGTGTAGGAGCGAATCATAGAGTTCCACAGCAATAAAGCTCACAGTAATATGCGATGTGTATGAGCGTATCACAAAGCTCCACATCAATAAAGCTCACAGTAATGTGCGGTGTGTATGAGCGTATCACAGAGCTCCACAGCGATAAAACTGACAAAAACGTACGGTGTGTATAATCGTATCGCAGAGCTCCACAGCAATAAAACTCACAGTAATGTGCAGCGTATATATTACTGCAGCAATAAAACTCACACTATAGTAATGAGTGTTTCACAGAGCTCCACAGCAATAAAACTCACAGTAATGTGCAGTGCTAATGAGCGTATCAGAGCTCCACAGCAGGAACACTCACAGTAATGTAATGTGTGTATAAGAATACAACAGAATGCCACAGCAATAGAACTCACAGTAATGTGCAGTGTGTATGAGCGTATCATAGAGCTCCACAGCAATAAAACTCACAGTAATGTGCATTGTGTATGTTTCACAGAGCTCCACAGCAATAAAACTAACAGCATTGTGCAGTGTTAATGAGCGTATCACAAAGCTCCACAGCTATAAAACTCACAGACAGTATTATGCAGTGTGTAGGAGCGAATCATAGAGTTCCACAGCAAGAAAGCTCACAGTAATGTGTGATGTGTAGGAGCGAATCATAGAGTTCCACAGCAATAAAGCTCACAGTAAATGCGATGTGTATGAGCGTATCACAAAGCTCCACATCAATAAAGCTCACAGTAATGTGCGGTGTGTATGAGCGTATCACAGAGCTCCACAGCAATAAAGCTCACAGTAATGTGCGGTGTGTATGAGCGTATCACAGAGCTCCACAGCAATAAAGCTTCACAGTAATGTGTAGTGTGGTATGAGGTATCACAGAGCTTCACAGCAATAAAGCTCACAGTAATGTGCGGTGTGTATGAGCGTATCACAGAGCTCCACAGCAATAAAACTCACAGTAATGGTAGTGTGTATGAGCGTATCACAGAGCTCCACAGCAATAAAGCTCACAGTAATGTGTAGTGTGTATGAGCGTATCACAGAGCTCCACAGCAATAAAGCTCACAGTAATGTGTAGTGTGTATGAGCGTATCACAGAGCTCCACAGCAATAAAGCTCACAGTAATGTGCAGTGTGTATGAGCGTATCACAGAGCTCCACAGCAATAAACACTCACAGTAATGTGCGGTGTGTATGAGCGTATCACAGAGCTCCACAGCAATAAAGCTCACAGTAATGTGTAGTGTGTATGAGCGTATCACAGAGCTTCACAGCAATAAAGCTCACAGTAATGTGCGGTGTGTATGAGCGTATCACAGAGCTCCACAGCAATAAAGCTCACAGTAATGTGTAGTGTTAATGAGCGTATCACAAAGCTCCACAGCTATAAAACTCACAGACAGTATTATGCAGTGTGTAGGAGCGAATCATAGAGTTCCACAGCAAGAAAGCTCACAGTAATGTGTGATGTGTAGGAGCGAATCATAGAGTTCCACAGCAATAAAGCTCACAGTAATATGCGATGTGTATGAGCGTATCACAAAGCTCCACATCAATAAAGCTCACAGTAATGTGCGGTGTGTATGAGCGTATCACAGAGCTCCACAGCAATAAAGCTCACAGTAATGTGCGGTGTGTATGAGCGTATCACAGAGCTCCACAGCAATAAAGCTCACAGTAATGTGTAGTGTGTATGAGCGTATCACAGAGCTTCACAGCAATAAAGCTCACAGTAATGTGCGGTGTGTATGAGCGTATCACAGAGCTCCACAGCAATAAAGCTCACAGTAATGTGTAGTGTGTATGAGCGTATCACAGAGCTCCACAGCAATAAAGCTCACAGTAATGTGTAGTGTGTATGAGCGTATCACAGAGCTTCACAGCAATAAAGCTCACAGTAATGTGTGGAGGCTATAAGTGTTTAAATGACCTCTCTAGAAAATATATTTTTTTAAGAAAGAACCTCATTCGTATCAGGGGCCAAGTCCTAAAAAGTCAGGGAATTCACCTAGATGTATGTCTTCCAATTAGTAATTCTTATCGAGCATTCACTCATATCTGATATATTTATTTATATATGTAGGCTTTAGGAAAACATATGATAGATCCTATAATTATTGTGACATAAGAGGGAATACAAGCTTTACGGTGTGCGGGACCACTGGGAACTCAGTTCCAACTGCAAAAATAGTGGAGGAACTGCATTCCTACACGTTCCCTCTTGACTTGACCCCTGATTTTTATACTGTATATTGAAATCAGCTTTTGATTAAGTTTTACATAATCACAACCATTTAAATTCCCAGTCTAATTAATGCTATATAATGAATAAATATATGGAAAATGTGTCATTTTATTTTTAATAAGTAACATATCTCTTTTAGGCCTTAAAATAACCCTGCCTTTAGAGTCCTTAGCAAAACAATGTATTTCTCCAGGGTACGGCTAATAAATCCCTCCACCTGCAAATAATAAGCGCATCGCCCTCAGAACTCTGCCGAGATATGAATTTAGATGGAATTGGGAAACAATGGACTTTATTCCCAACAGATGACAACAGATAACTTGATCCGCAGATTTCCGGTACAGCTACGTCTCTGGCGTTGTCCTTTTTTGCAAGGTTTAATTTTTTTTAAAAAAACGCAGGTTATTAATGAAGATTCCAATATCCCCGATTAATACAGTGACATTCTGTAGATACAAACGGTGAACTGAAGTATTTGGTTCCTAAAAGAATAAGTAGCACTGGGAGTAAATGTCGACATCCAGGCTGTCAAACTCCAGCCCCCCCCCCCCAGATGTTTACTGCCTACAATTCCCAGAATTCTTTGAATGCAATAACTGGCCAGGGAATCATGGGAGTTGTAGTTCAAAATCATCTGGGGGGATGGAGTTTGACAGCCCTGGTCTACAAGGTATCCAGTCGGTTGAATGTTATTGTATGCCTTAGAAAATAACTTATTATATAAGTAACTTATAATATAAATATAACTATGTATCAATATAGATAAGTGAGTATGTATATATACTTCCTCTTTTTTTACGTTGTATACATACCTATTTATATACACGGACTGTATATATAAACCTATATATATATATAAATATATATACATACATGAGTATGTGTATATATAGAGTAGATATATAAATATTCTGTATACTGGTTATACTGTAGATATATATATTGTCTCTTTTTACATTGTATCTATACTTATCTATTTGGTATATATACACCTATATAGATATAAATATTCATAAGTGCATATATATATATATATATAAAAATACACCACCTCTTTTTTACATTGTTTATATTATATATATATATAATACAAATATAATTACATATCCAATACGTATACATATTACAATACATAAATATTTTGTATACTGTACATACTGTAGATATATATAGTCTCTTTTTACATTGTATCTATACTTATCTATTTGTATATATACACCTATATATAAATATTCATAAGTGCGTATATATATATATATAAAAATACACCACCTCTTTTTCCATTGTGTATATTATATATATAACAAATATAATTACATATCAAAAACGTATACATATTACAATATATAAATATTCTGTATATACTGTAGATATATATAGTCTCTTTTTACATTGTATCTATACTTATATATTTGTATATATACACTATATATATATATAAAAATGTTCATAAGTGCGTATATATATATATATATATACACCACCTCTTTTTACATTGTGTTTATTATATATATAATACAAATATAATTACATATTCAATACGTATACATATTACAATATATAAATATTCTGTATATACTGTAGATATATATAGTCTCTTTTTACATTGTATCTATACTTATCTATTTGTATATATACACTATATATATATATATAAATATTCATAAGTGCGTATATATATATACACACACCACCTCTTTTTACATTGTGTATATTATATATATAATACAAATATAATTACATATTCAATACGTATACATATCACAATATATAAATATTCTGTATACTGTATATACTGTAGATAATTATATATATATAGTCTCTTTTTACATTGTATCTATACTTATCTATTTGTATATATACACCTATATACTGTATATATATAAAAATATTCATAAGTGCATATATATATATACAAACCACCTCTTTTTTACAATATGTATATATATAATACAAATATAATTACATATCCAATACGTATACATATCACAATATATAAATATATATGCATGGCAGGTTATGAAACCCTTTAAGTGAAAAAAAAAACCCTTAAAAAAAGAAACATAAAATAAAAAATGAATAAATCAAACCACACTCCAAAATCGCTGCTTAAATCTGCCTTGTGATTTTATAAAGACGTGCACTTGTCGACTTCTTGGAGTATTAATCAGCTTTGTTTAACCCCCTTAACATTAAGGCATCAGTCATTTTAATTCTCCAGCCTCAGAGGATTTGTCCCCTGTCGTTGCCATTTAGATAAACTGGCCCAGAAGATGTCTATCACAGCCTTCAGAAACTGCCTTTCAATTACCCCTTTTGACTCTGCTGAAACATTAAACATCCACTGATGATTTCCAGAGGGACCTTCTGCCTGTCTGTGCACTTTCTAAAAAAAAATTTTCTTCCATGTTCTGATTTCAGATGAATATTTTATTTTTTTAAAATAATTAAAAAATATATATACGAATAAACAATATATATATGTGAACATATATATTTATATATATATGTGTGTGTCATTTTCCAAATAGGTATTACATATCGTATTTTCTTTTTACAATCATGCAGTTGGCATCCACAAAGGGACATTTTTTTTCTTAATTGTTTTATTATTTTTTTTATTTTTAAAATCAATTTGTTTACAAAATATATTTATATTAAAAAAAAATGCAATTTTCCTTAAAATCATATAAAAATTAAATTGTAGTAATCCCAATAAAAAAACATAAAATGCCAGGAAATTCACAAGGATTTAAGAAAAACGTATATAATATATATGTGTGTGTCGTTTTCCAAATAGGTATTACATATCGTATTTTCTTTTTACAATCATGCAGTTGGTATCCACAAAGGGACATTTTTTTTTTAAATTGTTTTATTATTTTTTGATTTTTAAAATCAATTTGTTTACAAAATATATTTATATTAAAAAAAAATGCAATTTTCCTTAAAATCATATAAAAATTAAGTTGTAGTAATCCCAATAAAAAAACATAAAATGCCAGGAAATTCACAAGGATTTAAGAAAAACGTATAATGAAGGTATTTATCTCTTTCGGCCCACGTTAATTTGAGAAACTCGCGGCGAGCCTTTGATAAACAGAGCCAATCGAATTCCTGAAAGTTGGCCGCGTTGCCGAGCATAAGCGCTTCATTTCAGCGGGTGCACCTGACATGTATTTTGCTTGAAACGGGATACCTTTGGCCCTACAGACACATGCCAATCAACAGTCGAAGTGAGGAAATACCATACGCATACAGATGACTTGCTGACATGTGTCTGCAAATTGATCTTCAAGATGCTCGGTGCCCTTGGGTGAAAACATATGGCAAACGAAGAACAGATTGAACCGAGGTCTGGTTTTAATTCCAGCCAAAATACCGCTCGCGTATCAATAATACATTGTATTCCACGTGACAACGATTTAGTCGGAGGAGTACAAGCAAAATAAATTGCGATATCTCGCACGCAATCAACGAAACCATCCAGACTTTTCTTAAAAACAACACGTGGAGGTTCCAAGTCGAGCCACGGAGCACATAGACTTTTCTACTTCCTTTTTAGAGATTTTCCATCGTCTCATTTAAAACCATAATATTTTTTTTAATTTTTTTATTATTAAATTCTGAAATTTCCGATCCCGGGCCTCAATAATCCAATATTTGAACCTTTACAAAAATAATAAAAGTCCTGAACGATCCAAGTTTACATCCAGTTAAGTTACTGTGCCTTTCCTGTGGATCGAAGGCCAGAGAGGGGTGGAAATCAGGTTCTACAAGTACAAGGACAACCTTATTTCAATGACCAACAGATCGGCGTGATTTGGGGACTTGGGTTGGGCAGCAGAATGACAATTACCTCTGTTTACCAATAGGGATGAGCTGTTCGGTTCGATCTGTTCGGAGTTCACATCGAACATCGGCCGTTCGACAGTTCGCGAACTTCAAAATTTTTGGGACGTTCGCCAAAAGTTCGAAATTTTTGTTATATGAAAAAAGTATAAAAAATGCTTAAAAAATACTAAAAAATCTAGAAATAAAGAGACTCTTTACTGCAGAATATTATAAGCAATGGTTTATTAGATATTGAATTAAAACGGGAATATTTTTAACATTGAAGCCTATGGGATAAAACATACTTGTTACTAAAACATCAGGCAGACACGGCCCTCTAATCAGGCACTGTAGAGGGCAGCCTGCAGGGGCCTCCCAAGGATTCCCTTGAGGAGCATTGAGGAGCATGCGGCCGCCGGATGACAGAGCTGTGACTGTGCGGGCTAGCTGCTCGGGTGCATGTGGCAGAGACAGGCAGCGCAGGGAGGGAGCCACTGCACCTGCGGCCATGGCAAACCCCCCCCACAACCAGGATCCAGGGAGCCCCCACTGACCACCAGGCTAAGGTAGGGCGACACATTTCTAAAAAAGATTAAATCCGAGGACATTTTTAAATGTCCCCGGGAACATAAAATAAAACTTTTTTTTCTTTCTCTACCTGGCTGAATGTATTTAATTATATATATTAGATACATTCAGCCAGGTAGAGGGGGGTGGCATGTGGGCTGTGCGGGGTCTCAGGCAGTGGTTTGTTTTTTTTGTGTGTATATTTTTAGCAAATTTATAGGAGAAGGTAAGGGCAGGTATGATATATATATATAGATAAGATATATATCTATACTCTTATAAATATATATATCCAGACTTGTATTACACACACATTTTGGCAACTAATTGCCCCCCCCCATTTGGCTGATCCCTCCAGAAGAAATGTTGAACCAGATAGAGCAGAGAATAATATATATATTCTCTGCTCTGTCGGGTTCAACATTTCTTTTGGAGGGATCAGCCAAATGGGGGGGGGGCGCATTTAATTGAGATTGTCCACATGCCACCCCTCCATGTGCGTATGTGTATATATGGTCTGAGGTCTGCGGGTGGGTGTATATATATATCTCTGCTGATATAACTGAATAGATCGGGGATCTCTTCTGCATTACCAAAACCTCCACCACTGCACTCTACCACAATACCACAGAGGATTTACTTACGGTGTGAAGGCACTTGCTGCCACCAAAGGCACAATATTTGGGTGCACTGCCACTGACGCCTATATTACCAGATTCATATCATTTTAATATTGGACCGCAGGGTCCAACCCTGCACTCTTCCACAATACCACAGAGGGGTTACGGTGTGTCGGCACTGTTGCAGACACTAAGGCTAGGGTCAGACGAAAGCAGTTTTAACGTGCGTTTAGACGCACGAAATCACGGCCGTGCTAGCAGCAAATGACGGGCAATGACGGCCAATATACGAAGTACGGTCGCACGAAAGTCCGGCCGCGCAACGCAAGTGGCAAACGAACGCATTTTGTCGAGAACGTCAAACCGCTAGTACGGTCGTACAGAGTGCGCTGCGTCCGCATAGCGGCGTGTGTGTGTGATTTGGAGATGTCAGACACTGCTAATGTCCGGCCAACATAACGTCCAGATGCAAAAAGTGTTTTATTGATGATCCGTACAAAATCACGAATGCAAATGCGCATCGTATGACCGCTATCGCGTACTCCGTGAAAAAATGCATCCATTCGTTCGAACGCACTTTTTCACAGACAACGCGAAAATGCGTTCGTCTGACCCTAGCCTAAAGGCCCAATTTTAAAGCACCTATTGTTACTTTCATCCAAAGCTGCATAAGTTTCACCATAATTTAGCCAAAAAATCACTAAACTTGTTCCACGTGTCCTAAAATGTCTCCTCTTTTCATACAGACTGCCGCCCCAAGCAGTTGTTTATGAATAGATTAAAGGAAAACCATTTACCATCATTTGAAATGTCATTTTTTTGTTTTTAAATGTTTCTATACATCCTACAAATCCGCCACTTCACGGGCAGGTTATGGGGACCTCATAGGCACGATATTTGAAGGAATTTTTCGTTTTTATTCTTAACCTTTATTTCATGGAAAACTCACTGTTCCTTTAAAAACATTTTTTTTTACATTTTTGTCCTTGTTTCCTGTCCCCCAGGGCCATACCCGGACCCCATACACCTTTAATGGAAAATATCTTGCATATATGCCCTCTTGCAGGGCACTCTAAAATTCGAACTTTCGAGTCCCATTGACTTGCATTGAGTTCGGTTCGTGCTCGAACTCGAACTTTTGAAATTGTTCGCGTTCGAATGCGAACCGAACACGGGGGTGTTCGGCTCATCACTATTTACCAACTGGAAACCTAAATGAGAAATAATCATGATGGAAGAGTATCTTGGCTTTGTAGTACCTTAGGAATGGTTCAGAATATTGGTGGATCTATTGGTGTTGGGCCAAGCTGAGGAACTCAAATTTCTGATCCTTAAAAAAATATGAATACATACTATTGATCCTTGAAAAATACCCTTTCGAAGCATTGAGAACTTTACCCTATGGTAAAGAAACCTCCACATTGGTCTTGAAGCTTTGATTTGAACTTAGTCATTAAAAAAAGATGTCCTCTTGAGAAGATATAACATAAAGCACCAATAAAATAAAGAGGCCACCTCACAAGGAATTGAACCTGTTGAGCACGTGTTGCAGCACTTCACCCTATAAAGCTTCCACAAGTCTAAGAACCAGCTTATAAAAATGGTAATGGTGATTGGTAAAGACTAAGCTCCGACATGAGTGGTTGGGTCTTTTTGGTTCCCTTATTCCAGTATAATGAGAGAACCAGATTCACCATTATTTGAAGTCACAAAGGAAGCCCCACCACTATACAAGTGAAGCTGCAACAGGAGTTGACATTTCGACTTTACGAATGGAGCCGATAGAGTTAACAGCCCACCCAAAAATGTTGAAAGCTCCACCGGAATTGGACCTGATATCTTCTTGACCCTTGAGCCAAGAGGTGTCCTCAGAAAACATACCATTTCGACCAGATCAAGAAGAGTCGAGAAGAGCCTGAAGATCCATGCAGGTAAAAGTCCATCCCAAGGAACTGGGGGGGACAGAAGTAAGAGAAATAAATGAAACTCATCCCTTGATGCCATCTATCCGCTGCACAAGTTGAATCCAATCTTGGTGAACTTGACCTTTTATGAAGAGACCACCAAATAGTTTAATGAGATCTGGCCCTGACAAGTTCACTGATTACCATTTATGTACCACCATGGACACCTCCATTGATTTTATCCTGTTTATTGACAAGTCGTAATGTAAATTTTCCACCGTTTGGGGTTTTCGGCCCTTCGTTTCTTCACGTACGTGTATTCCTGTCAAGAATTTTCCCCTTTTTTTTTACAAACGAATAAAATTAAGAAAAAAAACAACGAAAAACAATCCCAATCAAATAAATAATAATTGGAATAAAAAGGCCTCGACGTTGCTGATCCAGGCAGGTTAGAGGTTGCAGTGTGTGGTTCCAATTTCATCGGAAAGGCCCCAATTTAAACTCATCTGCAATAGATTGAAATGATGACTAAACTTCCTGACCAGGTGAAACAAGAACTCTGCGAATGTGAACGTGGGACACACAATGTAAACCTTTTATGCCATGAAATATGAAGGTTCTCTTTGTTGATAGCTTTCCCAATAAGAGGTAACAAGAAACATCCCCTTTGTAATAACAGGAAAGGGTTTCCGAGCATGGACAACCCATTTCATTCAAGAAATTAACGTCAGGTCTGGGCCGTCACATTAAAACAAACTGACACTGTTTGAACTCCGCGCGAGCCGAACAGAGAATGTTATATTGTTCTGTTGTATTCCAATTACCCATAATGTTCTCAAGCGTTTGCTATGGCTACAAGGGCCAAAAAAGGTCAACTTTTTCATATTTTTGGGTCTTCCAGTTGGTAAAATGGCTTCATAAGCGACCTGTCAGTGCCAAATTACCGCGTAAAACCCGGGCGAGGTCTCCATCCGTCTACTAATGTGATTGTCTTTATAGAAGAGGGTGATTACATTTGTATAATCGTCATTAGTCATCATCATCCAGATCATTGCGTGATTGGTGGGGACACTTTAAAGGGACGTTACCACTAACATAGGCTGTAACTAGATTACTTGTGCATTACACACAAAAACACATTATGAAACACACGCGTTGCCAGATATTTATTCACACAAAACCACAAATTCACACACAGTTTGCCGTACAGCCAGTCACATGGCAAGTAACAGGGTGGGCAGACTGAGGACCTCCCTACATACTGCTCGTCCCTCCAGAATAATGTCCGCGTTCCGAGCTTACTGGTTGGATTCCTACTGTACCAGCCAGCCTGCCAGTGTACCGGCTAATGTCTCAGCACACCGTCTAGATTCACACCTAACTGCCAAGGCTCCCGACATACACACTGGCCTCCCGGCATACCAGCAAACTGGCTGTCTAGCTTTACAGCAGCCCTCTAATGCACAGGTACACCGAATAAATGCCCGGGGTGCTCGAAGGCCAGTCCGGCCTGATTGCACAGAGAGAAAACTATATGTGGAATTTTCATTTTCCTCTTGTAAACCCTCATAGAGTTGTCCTGTAAAGATGTCCCCTAGCAGTGCTGCTGGATTAGGGTTTCATGGGTCCAGAGTTGAAGAATTTGATGAGCCATCCTTCTTGCACACACTTTTGTAACTTTGTCCTTTCCCTCCATAGGTTGGTGGTGCTTGACGCCATGACACAGTTATTATTTCCATCAGCTTATTTTGGGGTGCCATGACGTTTGGCGGGTGAGCTTAATCTTTTAATGGCCATTAACAGAAACCAAATCCTCTAATTGCGCTTTGTTTCACACGGTATAATGGGAATAAACGCAGATTAAACGCAGACATTTTTCTCCTTGTTATGTTTTATACATGTTGCTGGGCTGGATACATTTGGTGGTTGCAGCCGCCCCATCGGGGAATAGGCGCGACCCCACCCCTCCTGTGTTATATATTTTGGGGAAGGGCCCGGAGTCGCAGCTTTAATAAGGAGGATATTATTAACCAGGCCCTGCAAAGCATAACGTCACATGATAAAGCGCTGTGTACTCTGCCATCCATACCCTGTCACCTGGCTTTGTAAATAAATCACCTCTCATCCTGGAATTTCAGCCCATGTGTCAGTGAAACGGGTTTGTTTTTTATGCCAGCGCAGTAACCAGAGGTCAGGAACCGAACTGATTGAAGGGGCGGCCATTTGTTTGCCTTGTTTGCTTGCAAATCCCTGGACACTGATCACTTTGTCCTCTGGAGACAGACAGCTGGGCTGAGGACAGCGCGGCCAGCGACATACTCTGCATTACACAGCGCCAGGGCCCAATATCTATCTATCCATATAGAAACATAGAAACATAGAAAAATGTCGGCAGATAAGAACCTTTCGGCCCATCTAGTCTGCCCAATTACATGGATACTTTACCTGGATTTATCTTTTGTTTAGGATAGCCTTATGCCTATCCCATGCTTGCTTAAATTCAATTACTGTTTTGGCCTCTACCACTTCAACTGGAAGACTGTTCCATGTATCCACCACCCTCTCAGTAAAATAATGCTTTCTGATGTTACTTTTAAACCTTTGCCCCTCTAATCTAAGACTATGTCCTCTTGTTTTGCTACTTTGTTTCCTTTTAAATATACTCCCTTCCTCTACCTTGTGGATTCCCTTTACGTATTTAAATGTTTCTATCATATCTCCTCTGTCTCGTCTTTTTTCCAAGCTGTACATGTTAAGATCATTAAGCCTTTCCTGGTAACTTTTCTCCTTCAAGCCGTACACCATTTTAGTAGCCCTTCTCTGAACTCTCTCTAAGATGTCTATATCCTTCTGGAGATACTGTCTCCAGTACTGCACACAGTACTCCAAGTGAGGTCTCACCAGTGCTCTGTACAGTGGCATGAGCACTTCCCTTTTCCTACTGCTAATACCTCTCCGTACACAACCAAGCATTCTGCCAGCATTTCCTGCTGCTCTATTACATTGACTACTTACCCTTAGATCCTCTGAAATAATGACCCCTAAATCCCAACCCTCAGATGTTGAGGTTAGGACTGTATCAAATATTCTATATTCAGTCCTTGGGTTTTTACGTCCCAGGTGCATTATCTTGCACTTATCCACATTAAAACTCAATTGCCACAGCTCCCACCATTTTTTTAGTTTACCTAAATCATTTGTCATTTGGCTGATCCCTCCAGGAACGTCAACCCTGTTGCAAATCTTTGTGTCTATCCATATCTATCTATCTATCTATCTATCTATCTATCTCTATATCTATCTTTCTATCTATCTAACTATCCATATATCTCTCTATCTATCTATCCATCCCTCTATCTATATCTATCTATCTATCTATCTATCTATCTATCTATCTATCTATCTATCTATCTATCTATCTATCTATCCATCCATCCATCCCTCTATCTATATCTATCTATCACTATTTATCTATCTATCTCTATTTCTATCTTTCTATCTATCTATCTATCTATCCATATCTATCTCTATCTATCCATCTATCTATATGTATCTATCTCTATCCATATTTATCTATCTATCCATATCTATCTATCCATATCTATCTATCCATATCTATCTATACGTATCTATCTATCTATCTATCTATCTATCTATCTATCTATCTATCTATCTATCTCTATATCTATCTTTCTATCTATCCATATCTATCCATATCCATATCTATCTATCTATCTATCTATCTATCTATCTATCTATCTATCTATCTATCTATCTATCCATATGTATCTCTATCTATCCATCTATCCATCTATCTATACGTATCTATCTCTATCTATCTATCTCTATCCATATTTATCTATCTATACGTATCTATCTCTATCCATATCTATCTCTATATCTATCTTTCTATCTATCTATCCATATCTATCTCTATCCATATCTATCTATCCATATCTATCTCTATTCATATCTATCTCTATCCATATCTATCTATCTATATATCTATCTATCCATCTCTATCTATCCATCTATCCATATCTATCTATCCCTATCTATCTATACGTATCTATCTCTATCTATCTATCTCTATATATATCTCTATATCTATCTATCTATCTATCCATATCTATCTCTATCCAGGGCTCGAGTCGCGCGGGAACGCGCGGGAACGTCATTCCCGCACTTCTCCCACAGCGGGAACGCTGCGGGAACGCAGCGTTCCCGCTGTGGCCCGAGCCCGAACGCTTAGCAGGCGGCTGCCGCACATTGCCGGCGGCCGCGTGCTTCCTATTATAACGGCCGGTGACCGGAAGTGGAGCCGCTCGCCTGGCTGTTTCATAGATCCCAGGCGAGCGGCTGCACTTCCTGTCAGTGGTCGCTGAAGCAGGAAACACGTGGCCGCCGGCAATGTGCGGCAGCAGCAGCAGAGGTGAGTTGGGCTGGGGCAGTATCCATGAGACCAGGGGCACTATCCATGAGACCAGGGGCACTATCCATGAGACCAGGGGCAGTATCCATGAGACCAGGGGCACTATCCATGAGACCAGGGGCAGTATCCATGAGACCAGGGGCAGTATCCATGTGACAAGGGGCAGTATCCATGAGACCAGGGGCACTATCCATGAGACCAGGGGCAGTATCCATGAGACCAGGGGCACTATCCATGAGACCAGGGGCACTATCCATGAGACAGGGGCAGTATCCATGTGACCAGGGGCAGTATCCATGAGACCAGGGGCACTATCCATGAGACCAGGGGCACTATCCATGAGACCAGGGGCAGTATCCAGGAGACCAGGGGCAGTATCCATGAGACCAGGGGCACTATCCATGAGACCAGGGGCACTATCCATGAGACCAGGGGCAGTATCCATGAGACCAGGGGCACTATCCATGAGACCAGGGGCAGTATCCATGAGACCAGGGGCACTATCCATGAGACCAGGGGCAGTATCCATGAGACCAGGGGCATATCCATGAGACCAGGGGCAGTATCCATGAGACCAGGGGCAGTATCCATGAGACCAGGGGCATATCCATGAGACCAGGGGCAGTATCCATGAGACCAGGGGCAGTATCCATGAGACCAGGGGCATATCCATGAGACCAGGGGCAGTATCCATGAGACCAGGGGCAGTATCCATGAGACCAGGGGCACTATCCATGAGACCAGGGGCAGTATCCATGAGACCAGGGGCATATCCATGAGACCAGGGGCAGTATCCATGAGACCAGGGGCAGTATCCATGAGACCAGGGGCAGTATCCATGAGACCAGGGGCATATCCATGAGACCAGGGGCAGTATCCATGAGACCAGGGGCAGTATCCATGAGACCAGGGGCAGTATCCATGAGACCAGGGGCAGTATCCATGAGACCAGGGGCATATCCATGAGACCAGGGGCAGTATCCATGAGACCAGGGGCATATCCATGAGACCAGGGGCAGTATCCATGAGACCAGGGGCAGTATCCATGAGAGTTGGGGCATTATCCATGAGAGTTGGGGCATTATCCATGAGAGTTGGGGCATTATCCATGAGAGCTGGGGGCATTATCCATGAGACCTGGGGGCATTATCCATGAGACCTGGGGCATTATCCATGAGACCTGGGGGCATATCCATGAGACCTGGGGGCATTATCCATGAGAGCTGGGGGCAATTATATCCATGAGAGCTGGGGGCAATATATACCCATATGAGCTGGGGGCAATTATATCCATGTGAACTGGGGAAAATATATCCTATATAACCAGTGCCGTGCATATTATTCTTGGGGTTCAGTGCTGTGTATATTATTATGGGGGCTCTGTGCTGTGCATGTTATTATGTTATTGTTGGGGCTCAGTGCTGTGTATATTATCCTGGAGGCTCAGTGCTGTGTATATTATCCTGGAGGCTCAGTGCTGTGTATATTATTCTGGGGGCTCAGTGCTGTGTATATTATTCTGGGGCTCAGTGTTGTGTATATTATTCTGGAGGCTCAGTGCTGTGTATATTATTCTGGGGGCTCAGTGCTGTGTATATTATTCTGGGGGCTCAGTGCTGTGTATATTATTCTGGGGGCTCAGTGCTGTGTATATTATTCTGGAGGCTCAGTGCTGTGTATATTATTCTGGGGGCTCAGTGCTGTGTATATTATTCTGGGGGCTCAGTGCTGTGTATATTATTCTTGGGGCTCAGTGCTGTGTATATTATTCTGGGGGCTCAGCGCTGTGTATATTATTCTGGGGGCTCAGTGCTGTGTATATTATTCTGGAGCTCAGTGCTGTGTATATTATTCTGGGGGCTCAGTGCTGTGTATATTATTCTGGGGCTCAGTGTTGTGTATATTATTCGGGGGCTCAGCGCTGTGTATATTATTCTGGGGGCTCAGTGCTGTGTATATTATTCTGGAGGCTCAGTGCTGTGTATATTATTCTGGGGGCTCAGTGCTGTGTATATTATTCTGGGGGCTCAGTGCTGTGTATATTATTCTGGGGGCTCAGCGCTGTGTATATTATTCTGGGGGCTCAGTGCTGTGTATATTATTCTGGAGGCTCAGTGCTGTGTATATTATTCTGGGGGCTCAGCGCTGTGTATATTATTCTGGGGGCTCAGTGCTGTGTATATTATTCTGGAGGCTCAGTGCTGTGTATATTATTCTGGGGGCTCAGCGCTGTGTATATTATTCTGGGGGCTCAGTGCTGTGTATATTATTCTGGAGGCTCAGTGCTGTGTATATTATTCTGGGGGCTCAGTGCTGTGTATATTATTCTGGGGGCTCAGTGTTGTGTATATTATTCTGGGGGGCTCAGCGCTGTGTATGTTATTCTGGGGGCTCAGCGCTGTGTATATTATTCTGGGGGCACAGTGTTGTGTATATTATTCTGGGGGGCCTGTGCCTGGATATATATATATATATATATAAAATGCGTTAGTCCAGTTGTCACAATCGCGAGTATACCTGTACGTAGTGATACCTTTCACTGATCAGTATAGTTTCCAGGTTACACTCTTGAAAGTTTGTCTTTTAAATGTAAAGTTAACCCAATAAAAATGGTATCACCGGCTTGTCCAGCTATACTCGTGATATATATATATATATTTTCTTAAGGTAATGGGGGTTGTGGAATTTGTGGGTGAGTTCCCTCACTTTTTTTCCCAGGACTTGACCCCTGTCTCTATCCATATCTATCTATCTATCTATACGTATCTCTATCTATCTCTATATCTATCTCTAAATCTATCTATCTCTATCCATATCTATCTATCCATCTCTATCTATCTATCCATATCTATCTATCGATACGTATCTATCTCTATCCATATCTATCTATCTATCTATCTATCTATCTATCTATCTATCCTCTATCTATCTATCCATATCTATCTATCTATCTATCTATACGTATCTATCTCTATCCATATCTATCTATCTATCTATCTATCTATCTATCTATCTATCTATCTATCTATCTATCCTTATCTATCTCTATCCATATCTATCTATCTATCTATCTATCTATACGTATCTATCTCTATCCATATTTATCTATCTATCTATCCATATATCTATCTATCCATATCTATCTATCTCTATTTATCTATCCATATCTATCTATCTATCTATCCATATCCATCTATCTATCTATATCTATCTCTATCCATATCTATCTATCTATCTATCTATCTATCTATCTATCTATCTATCTATCTATCTATCTATCTATCCATATCTATCTATCTATCTATCCATATCCATCTATCTATCTATATCTATCTCTATCCATCTATCTATCTATCTATCTATCTATCTATCTATCTATCTATCTATCTATCTATCCATATCTATCTATCTATCTATCCATATCCATCTATCTATCTATATCTATCTCTATCCATATCTATCTATCTATCTATCCATCTATCCATATATACACTATATTGCCAAAAGTATTCGCTCACCCATCCAAATAATCAGAATCAGTTGTTCCAATCACTTCCATGGCCACAGGTATATATTATCAAGCACCTAGGC
Source organism: Leptobrachium leishanense (assembly GCA_009667805.1). Taxonomy (NCBI): domain Eukaryota; kingdom Metazoa; phylum Chordata; class Amphibia; order Anura; family Megophryidae; genus Leptobrachium; species Leptobrachium leishanense. The sequence continues at coordinate 7,908,298 of CM019071.1, forward strand.
ATGCAGACAGTTTTTACAAACATTTGTGAAAGAATGTGTCACTCTCAGGAGCTCAGTGAATTCCAGCATGGAACTGTGATAGGATGCCACCTGTGCAACAAATCCAGTCGTGAAATTTCCTCGCTCCTAAATATTCCACAGTCACCTGTCAGCTGTATTATAAGAACGTGGAAGTGTTTGGGAATGACAGCAACTCAGCCACGAAGTGGTAGGTCACGTAAACTGACAGAGCGGGGTTAACGGATGCTGAGGCGCATAGTGCGAAGAGGTCGCCATCTTTCTGCAGAGTCAATTGCTACTAACCTCCAAACTTCATGTGGCCTTCAGATTAGCTCAAGAACAGTGCGCAGAGAGCTTCATGGAATGGGTTTCCATGGCTGAGCAGCTGCATCCAAGCCATACATCACAAAGTGCAATGCAAAGCGTCGGATGCAGTGGTGTAAAGCACGCCTCCACTGGACTCTAGAGCAATGGAGACACATTCTCTGGAGTGACGAATCGCGCTTCTCCATCTGGCAATCTCATGGACGAGTCTGGATTTGGCGGTTGCCAGGAGAACGGTACTTGTCTGAGTGCATTGTGCCAAGTGTAAAGTTTGGTGGAGGGGGGATTATGGTGTGGGTTTGTTTTTCAGGAGCTGGGCTTGGCCCCTTAGTTCCAGTGAAAGGAACTCTGAATGCTTCAGCATACCAAGACATTTTGGACAATTTGGAGCTGGCCCCTTCCTCTTCCAACATGACTGTGCACCAGTGCACAAAGCAAGGTCCATAAAGACATGGCTGACAGAGTCTGGTGTGGATGAACTTGACTGGCCTGCACAGAGTCCTGACCTTAACCCGATAGAACACCTTTTGGGATGAATTAGAGCGGAGACTGAGAGCCAGGCCTTCTCCTCCAACATCAGTGTGTGACCTCACAAATGCGCTTCTGGAAGAATGGTCAAAAATTCCCATAAACACACTCCTAAACCTTGTGGACAGCATTCCCAGAAGAGTTGAAGCTGTTATTGCTGCAAAGCGTGGACCGTCATCATATTGAACCCTATGGATTAGGAATGGGATGTCACTTAAATTCATATGCGAGTCAAGGCAGGTGAGCCAATACTTTTGGCAATATAGTGTATCTCTATCCATATCTATCTATCTGTATCTATATCTATATCTATCTCTATCCATATCTATCTATCTATCCTCCTTGTATTTAACCCCCCAGATGGAGACTAAGTTTGGGGGCAGAGGACGAGAGGAGCGCCTATGTTGTTAGCCTATGCCTATGATACATGTTGCGAAGCAGCTGGGATTCCCACTGGCCGTCACTACAGCTATAGTCTGTAAACTTAATTAAACGAGTAACAATAATCATTCAGCAACAAATTAATGTTAATGAAACAAAATATCACGTCTGAATTTCAGAGGAACCGAAGTAACAGAACAACAGTAGATTTTGGATGAACCACAAATTGGCAAACTGATTTTCTTTGGCCTTACACACGTCTATGGATTATGATCAAACTCAATCCCCGCGTCCTTACACCATAACGGGTTTATCACTCGTGACATTGTACGGAGGAGACTCCAAGGTGGACAATACAAAGTGCGTGGACGTGTGTGCTCATCCAGCTGTTTCAACAGGAATTTCATCACGCATGGGGACTAATAACACCATCAACGTAAGGTCGACGTGGCTTCATAAGTCTTGGCTTGGAGTCATTGGCGTGGTGTGTGACCTCTTAATGTGGAGCGCACCTCGCGGCAATATCCTGGCCAGCGCTAAGTAGTCTCCTGGAAGTGCTAAAAAGTGATGGATAAAGTTCAAACAGTGAGCCGTGATATGACCCGGTCCCTTTACCCTCGGCGAATGTGATATGGGCCCGCATGCCTCCTTTGAAACATGAGCATTTGTTGGTAATTTGCTCGTGCCGCTCCATAAAGATTTAGGTGGTAATAAGCTGGGATTGCTTGCAGGCGCCTTCGATTTCTGGATTCCTCCACATATTCACAATTTGTATACATCTGATCTGTATAACGGTGAAGATGCAGCTGCTCGGAACGAGCTGTAAACAATTCGAGGGCCTGACACGGCGTGCCGTTGATCGCTCTTCCAAGATATCCTGGACGGTGATTGGTGCGCGAATGGCGGGGGAGGTTGGAGGTATTGGCTCAGATCTGGCCAGTTTTGGTAGTCACAATCGGTTTTCGTCAAAGTTGTTCTGTTTACAGTGAGAGCCTCAGCGTAAATATATACAGCGTAATCACGGTCACAGATGAAGTGTGTTATTAACTCGTTCCCAGAAAGAGAGAACAGATGGAAGGAAATCATTCCCTATTGTTTGAGGCTCGGCATCAGTGTTCATTCAAACACAACTTTTATGAGATTGGGTAACTCTGAAAGTGACATTCCCATCATCCCAAGCTACATATATATTCATTATCTCGTTCTATTCCATCCTTTCTCCTTCTCTCCATCCCCCTTCACTCACCCAAACCGGTCTCCCTTATTCAAAGTCTCACACTTCCTTTAACTTATTCACTTTTTCTCTTTGTGACTATATTTCATTATCACTCTCTGTCGCTCATTCTTTATCTGTGGTTCGCTCTTTATCACTCTCTCCAACTCACTCTCTTTTGGTCTTTTTCATCTCTCTTTTTGTCTCTGTAATTCTCTCCCTCTCTTTCTCGTTCGATCACTTTTTCGTCCTCACTTGCTCACTGTCTTTCTCTCATTCTCTCGTCCTGTCTCTCATTCACTCTCCTTATTCATTCTCTCTCTCTCCTATCTCATTCTCTCCCTCTTCCCGTCTCATTCTCTCACTCACTCATTCGCTCATTCTCCTTATTCATTCTCTCTCTCCCTATCTCATTCTCTCCCTCTTCCCGTCTCATTCTCTCACTCACTCATTCGCTCATTCTCCTTATTCATTCTCTCTCTCTCCTATCTCATTCTCTCCCTCTTTCCGTCTCATTCTCTCACTCACTCATTCGCTCATTCTCCTTATTTATTCTCTCTCTCTCTCCTATCTCATTCTCTCCCTCTTCCCGTCTCATTCTCTCACTCACTCATTCGCTCATTCTCCTTATTCATTCTCTCTCTCCTATCTCATTCTCTCCCTCTTCCCGTCTCATTCCCTCACTCACTCACTCTCCTTATTCATTCTCTCTCTCCTATCTCATTCTCTCCTCTTCCCGTCTCATTCCCTCACTCACTCACTCTCCTTATTCATTCTCTCTCTCCTATCTCATTCTCTCCCTCTTCCCGTCTCATTCCCTCACTCACTCACTCTCCTTATTCATTCTCTCTCTCCTATCTCATTCTCTCCCTCTTCCCGTCTCATTCCCTCACTCACTCACTCTCCTTATTCATTCTCTCTCTCCTATCTCATTCTCTCCCTCTTCCCGTCTCATTCTCTCACTCACTAATTCGCTCATTCTCCCTATTCATTCTCTCTCTCCTATCTCATTCTCTCCCTCTTCCCGTCTCATTCCCTCACTCACTCACTCTCCTTATTCATTCTCTCTCCTATCTCATTCTCTCCCTCTTCCCGTCTCATTCCCTCACTCACTCACTCTCCTTATTCATTCTCTCTCTCCTATCTCATTCTCTCCCTTTTCCCGTCTCATTCCCTCACTCACTCACTCTCCTTATTCATTCTCTCTCTCCTATCTCATTCTCTCCCTCTTCCCGTCTCATTCTCTCACTCACTAATTCGCTCACTCTCCCTATTTATTCTCTCTCCCTACCTCATTCTCTCCCTCTTCCCGTCTCATTCTCTCATTCTCTCACTCATTCGCTCACTCTCATTCATTCTCGCTCTCTCTCTCTCTCCTATCTCATTCTCTCCCTCTTCCCATCTCATTCTCTCTCCCTCTCTGGATTCTCTCCCTGCCTCTCATTTACCCTCTTTTTATCCCCCTCTCTTTTTCTCATTCCCTCCCACTACTTCTCTCATGTTCTTCAGTCATTCCCTCTCATTCCCTCATTCCCTTCCTTCAGTCATTCCCTCACAATTGCTATCAACGCTCTCATATTCATTCCCCGGCTCCCACTCTTCTCTTTCCCGCTCCATGTCTATCCGGGTTATTCAGAGAGAGGTGAAAACCAGGAGATTGCGGGAGAAGTGAAAATACTGGGTCAAAATAGCCAAACCAGAAAAATTCTCCCATTCATCTCCCTTTCCAAATCGACTATTTGGTCTAGATTGTTCTCTTCCCCTGCCATTCTCCTGGTTTTCACCTTTCTCTGAATAACCCTGTATGTCTTTCTACCATTCATTCACTCTCATGTTCTGCAATTCTCTCAGTTTCCGCCGTCTCTTTGTCTCTATCCCTCTCTCCCCCTTTCTCACTCATTCTCTCCCTCTTACCAATGTCTCATTCTCTCTCCTCTTTCTTGGACCCTCTCCCTGTCTCCCATTCGCTTCCTTCTCTTTTTTTCATTCATTCCTTCCCCCTTTTTCTCTCATTCATTCCGTCTCTCACTTTTGCTTCCTCCACTCTCATTATCCTCATGCCCCTTTTTCTACTCTCTTTCTTTCTCTCTCCATCTCTATCAGGGTTATTCAGAGAGAGGTGAAAAGCAGGAGAATGACTGGAGAATGGAAAATTCTAGGTCAAAATAGTCGATTTGGAAAGTGAGATGAAAGGGAGAATTTTACTGGTTTGGCTATTTTGACCTAGAATTTTCCATTCTCCAGCCATTCTCCTGCTTTTCACCGCTCTCTGAATAATCCTGAATGTCTCTCTAGCATTCACTCCCTCTCTCGTTCTCTCATTCTCTCTCTCTTTACCTGTCTAATTCTTTCTCCTTCTCTTTCTTCCCCATCTCTCATTCTCTCCCTCTCTTTTTGGTGACCCCCCCCCCCAGCTGTCCTGATCTGAATATATCGCTGGGTGAAGCATATGTGTTGACTGGTGGTCTCAGAGAGGCAGCCAATAGATCGGATCCGTGCATGCGCGTGCAGCACCGATCCAGGGCTACAGAACTTGCGAACGTAAAGTGCACAAGTCCCGTAGCGGTGCGCAATTTGCAGTTCCTACGCTATGCAGGTTGCGCAAAAAATGCAGATTGCACAGGAAAGCTTCAGGGGCTTCAGGGGCTTCCGGGTTCGGGAATCCTTGAGCTGAAGAGGATAAGAAAAAAGTGAGTAAAATCACCTAAAAATAGAAAAAAAAATGAACTTAAGGGGGGCAAAAGCAATTATTTAAGGGCAAAAAAAGAGAACGCTGTTATCAATAGACAGGGTTATTCAAAGAAAGGTGAATCTCCGGAGAACTTTTGGAGAAGTGAAAATTCTAGGTTAGAATAGTCAAACCAGAAAAATTCTCCCATTTATCTCACTTTCCAAATCAGCTATTTGGTCTAGATTGTTCTCTTCTCCTGCCAGTTCTCCTGATTTTCACCTCTCTCTGAATAACCCTGTAGGTCAAAAAAGCAGATTTGGAAAGTGAGATAAATGGGAGAATGTTTCTGGTTTGGCTATTTTGACCTATAATTTTCTCTTCTCCAAAAGTTCTCCGGAGTTTCACCTTTCTGTGAATAACCTTGAGAAGAGTATCCCTTTAAAGCTATTTAAAAAACAGGAAAAACTAGAAAAAAACGAATTAATGATGCAGATTTTTTTATTTAGAAAGAAGAAAAACCCAGAGGTTATAGTGTGAAGGCGCTATAGAGTTAGATCAGATAGCAAAGCAATATACTTTTAAGCAGCTCACTAGTCGAGTGTATCCTTCACTCCAAAACCAGAATCTAGAGAGAAATCACTATACAGTGAAATAGGAGCGCTAAAGGTTAAACAAAGATCACATGTATCTCAATATATATAAATGAGAAGACAAGACAAAAGGAAGGTCTATTTTTCTTTCTTTCCCTTGTTCTTATTTCTTTCAGTGGAATAATAAATCTGTTAAATGGCATCGACTTAAACAGGGAGTCTGCAAGACTCCAAATGTATGCCTTTAAGCCTCTTCTGGGGGGCTCCACCCATCAGCAGGAAAAGAGATTCAGGAAAAGAGATTCACAATCCTTATTCTTACAGGCTTGATAGTAGCTTTGACCGGAGGTATACTTATGATCTCGAGAAAGGAATCAATAATAGTGTAATACTGTAAATTAATTGAGAATAAAAAATCCAGAGAGGGTTACACTCACGTGTTACAGAGCCTCTATTGAAAGTGGCTCTGTATAAGCGCCTGGGACCGCTAATCAGAGGGGGTCCATCCTCGGTACTGGATTTCCGCTGGAACACAGCTCCGCCGTAGAACAGTTCAACCCAATGCACAGAGATGTAGCAAATAGAGAGGTAATGGCAAAAATTAAAATAAAAATAAAATAAAATTAATAAAATGGCCAAAATGTAAAACAATAAAAATTTATTAAAGGACAAAACACCAAAAGAGGTGTATAAAGTGCGAGACGCGTTTCACCTGCTACTGCAGGCTTCCTCAGTCAAAAAATTATAATAAAAAGTCCCCCAGGAGCCATCTTACTCCTTATATAGTCTGTATCCATGTAAAAAACCGCATGTATTCGGCGTGCGGGTCACCTGCGTTCCACCTGTGATTGGTCAAATTCAGTGTGACGTATTTCCGTTTTCGGATCTTTGGGCGGATGTTTACGAATTTTCATTTCGTTTTTATTATCGTTCGGATCTCCGATTCGACTGTCATAGCGGCAATTCCTCATTTGAACATGAAAGCGTTCGGATCTTAACTTGCAAATATTCGAACAGCCAATTCGAACGAAAAAATCAAAAAATAAAAAAGTAAAAAATCGAAAAAAATACATATAAATAAAAATATACTGTACAGCATATAGCCTAAAACTATAATGACAACTGGTCGGAACTAATAACAGTTACCTCCAATGGTCGAGATGGAGACTACATCATTGGATGATCGATAATCAACACAAACACAATGAAAATCTTTATAGATATACAACCCAGGTGATATAGCAGGGATAAACATTGAACCTACAGAAATAGGCTCTGTCTGTTAATAACATGCGACTGGAACCAGTCTTCAAATTATCAGAAGAAAAGTATAAAAACATAATAACATGAAAACATAAATTACAAAAAACAGATAGAATCATAAAAAATGGCAGACTTCGAAGTCTACATTCATTCCTCTCGGGGCCATAGTGTCTAAAACAAAAATCCATCTCATCTCTGTCTTAATTAATTTCTCAATTAAATTATCTCCTCGCCAATTCTTTCTCACTTTTTCAATTGCCCAGAATTTAATTCCTCTTGGATTACATTGATGGTTGTCTCTAAAATGTACTGAAACATTATGTTTTGCATATCCTCTCGTAATATTACATAAATGTTCATTAATTCTGATGTAGAGAGCTCTCGAGGTCTGACCTACGTACTGTAATCCACATGGACATTCCAGCACGTATATCACATGGGTGGACAAACAGGTAATAAGTTCTTTTAATTTTATATTGTGTTTTTTTCCGAAGACTCAAAGTTCTTAATTAGTCTTTTATTGTTACCAGTTTTTCTGCATGAGATGCAATGTCCACATCCATAAAAGCCTGGGAGTAGGCCAAACAGATTCTTATCTCTTTTAGCTTTATCATCTCTCTGATGGTTGTGAACCAAATCCATTTTAATTGATTTATTACCTCTATAGATAATTCGAGGTTTCTCCGGTAGGATTTTACTAAGAATGGGGTCTCTTTTTAGAATAGGCCAATATTTTACTATTGATTTTCTAATTTACCTATTGTTGAACAATAGGAAAATTAGAAAATCAATAGTAAACATATTGGCCTATTCTAAAAGAGACCCCATTCTTAGTAAAATCCTACCGGAGAAACCTCGAATTATCTATAGAGGTAATAAATCAATTAAAATGGATTTGGTTCACAACCATCAGAGAGATGATAAAGCTAAAAGAGATAAGAATCTGTTTGGCCTACTCCCAGGCTTTTATGGATGTGGACATTGCATCTCATGCAGAAAAACTGGTAACAATAAAAGACTAATTAAGAACTTTGAGTCTTCGGAAAAAAACACAATATAAAATTAAAGAACTTATTACCTGTTTGTCCACCCATGTGATATACGTGCTGGAATGTCCATGTGGATTACAGTACGTAGGTCAGACCTCGAGAGCTCTCTACATCAGAATTAATGAACATTTATGTAATATTACGAGAGGATATGCAAAACATAATGTTTCAGTACATTTTAGAGACAACCATCAATGTAATCCAAGAGGAATTAAATTCTGGGCAATTGAAAAAGTGAGAAAGAATTGGCGAGAGAATAATTTAATTGAGAAATTAATTAAGACAGAGATGAGATGGATTTTTGTTTTAGACACTATGGCCCCGAGAGAATGAATGTAGACTTCGAAGTCTGCCATTTTTTATGATTCTATCTGTTTTTTGTAATTTATGTTTTCATGTTATTATGTTTTTATACTTTTCTTCTGATAATTTGAAGACTGGTTCCAGTCGCATGTTATTAACAGACAGAGCCTATTTCTGTAGGTTCAATGTTTATCCCTGCTATATCACCTGGGTTGTATATCTATAAAGATTTTCATTGTGTTTGTGTTGATTATCGATCATCCAATGATGTAGTCTCCATCTCGACCATTGGAGGTAACTGTTATTAGTTCCGACCAGTTGTCATTATAGTTTTAGGCTATATGCTGTACAGTATATTTTTATTTATATGTATTTTTTTCGATTTTTTACTTTTTTATTTTTTCTGATTTTTCGTTCGAATTGGCTGTTCGAATATTTGCAAGTTAAGATCCGAACGCTTTCATGTTCAAATGAGGAATTGCCGCTATGACAGTCGAATCGGAGATCCGAACGATAATAAAAACGAAATGAAAATTCGTAAACATCCGCCCAAAGATCCGAAAACGGAAATACGTCACACTGAATTTGACCAATCACAGGTGGAACGCAGGTGACCCGCACGCCGAATACATGCGGTTTTTTACATGGATACAGACTATATAAGGAGTAAGATGGCTCCTGGGGGACTTTTTATTATAATTTTTTGACTGAGGAAGCCTGCAGTAGCAGGTGAAACGCGTCTCGCACTTTATACACCTCTTTTGGTGTTTTGTCCTTTAATAAATTTTTATTGTTTTACATTTTGGCCATTTTATTAATTTTATTTTATTTTATTTTAATTTTTGCCATTACCTCTCTATTTGCTACATCTCTGTGCATTGGTTGAACTGTTCTACGGCGGAGCTGTGTTCCAGCGGAAATCCAGTACCGAGGATGGACCCCCTCTGATTAGCGGTCCCAGGCGCTTATACAGAGCCACTTTCAATAGAGGCTCTGTAACACGTGAGTGTAACCCTCTCTGGATTTTTTATTCTCAATTAATTTACAGTATTACACTATTATTGATTCCTTTCTCGAGATCATAAGTATACCTCCGGTCCAAAGCTACTATCAAGCCTGTAAGAATAAGGATTGTGAATCTCTTTTCCTGAATCTCTTTTCCTGCTGATGGGTGGAGCCCCCCAGAAGAGGCTTAAAGGCATACATTTGGAGTCTTGCAGACTCCCTGTTTAAGTCGATGCCATTTAACAGATTTATTATTCCACTGAAAGAAATAAGAACAAGGGAAAGAAAGAAAAATAGACCTTCCTTTTGTCTTGTCTTCTCATTTATATATATTGAGATACATGTGATCTTTGTTTAACCTTTAGCGCTCCTATTTCACTGTATAGTGATTTCTCTCTAGATTCAGATTTTTTTATTTGTTTGTGTTTAAATCTGTAAATATTATATAATCATTTAACGTGTGAACGCACACAAACACCAAATAGACCTAGGGGCCGTTTACATTCTTAAACGCAAAAACGCACGCTAAACGCTTGTTTTTTTGAACAAAGTGTTAGGCTGGGGTCAGACCAGCGCACTTTTAACGTGCGTTCTGGCGCACATAATTACGGCCGCACTAGCAGCAAATGACGGGCAATGACGGCCAATATACGAAGTACGGTCGCACGAAAGTCCGGCCGTGCAACGCAAGTGGAAAACGAACGCATTTTTCTGAGAACGCTGAACCGCTAGTACTGACGTATTGAGTGCGCAGCTGCGGCATAGCGGCGTGTTTGCGTGATTAGGAGACGTCAGACACTGCTAATGTCCAGCCTACATAACGTCCAGACGCAAAAAGAGTTTTATTGACGATCCGAAAAAATCACGCACGAAAAATGCGCATCGTATGACCGTTTTCGCGCACTCCGTGAAAAAATACATCCATTCGTTCGGACGCACTTTTTTACGTTCGCGTGTAAAAATGCTTTCGTTTGACCCTAGCCTTAAACGTTAACGCACGAAAATCACCGCTGGAATTATATTCCTCGCGCATTTTTTCATCCGTCGGGAAATTGCGCTCGTAAAACCGACGCGCAAAAACTGTGCGCAAAATACCGTTGCGCGCAGAAATCAGAAATCGGCATTTTTGACGCGAGGCCGTCATTTTTGTGCGGACTGCGCACAACAGACGTACGTTCTGACGGAAGACAAGGTACTGTCCGTCATTTTTGACGGATCTAGTAAAAAAATAGTGTGCATCGACGTTCTCCGTTGTGAATCCGCAGTTTGGTACGGTCAGGTTGTTACAATTTGCCGTTACCACCAGCTTTTCAAAGACGTTAAAATTATGCGCGCAAACGTTGTCCGTTAAATGTTGCGCTAAGATTGTAATACCATGCGCGCACCAGCGCACAAACGCATTTGCGCTCACAATGTTAAGTATTGGATGCGCGCACTAAATTGCGCTCGCAAAGGGTTCGCGCAGGGTCGCTCGCATTAGACATTAGCGCGCATTTTGTGCGCGAACGTCGGAATACGACGTTCAGCGCAAAGGGTTTTGCCCCTCGCGGTAACGCATTTTTGGGCGTGCGCGAAGAATATAATAGGGCCCCTAGTATTTTCCTGTATTTTTTTCAACTCGATCGTATATCTGGTCGTTTTGTCCCACCTATTTTACAGCGTTACGGAATAATACCTAACACGTAACTCTACACGCGCCTCCGTGTCGTTTTAAACACACATATAGCATAAACATACATTTGTTATTCATTTTTCTGAAATCACTTGGCACTTTGTCCATCAGCGTCGTCTTTCCTCGCTTTCCATTCTCGCCTTCTAAATATAAAATCTGGGGAGGACGTTTATTTAAGTGTAGATTTGAGTAAAAAGCGCCAAAGAAAGAGACGCGCGGCCTTCGACAACCTCCAAACAAGAAAACAAACAGCCGGATGGGTGGAATAACACCCAGCATTTGCTCCGAGGACCATCGGAAATTCTTCTTAAAGAAGGAATTCAAAACCAAATTACTCGTCTGTCAATTACATTGTGTCCTCCTGAGATCTGTTGAAAATCCACTAACAAATTAATGGCCCTAGAGGTTAAGTAACAGTTTGGCGAACATGTGTCGGGGTGCAGAGGCACATGCCTGAGGAGCGGCCTTATGACACGGGACTCATAGGGGGGTCACGCTGTTAGAACAGTATCACTTTTCACATCTTACACTCAGTTTGTGCCTCTTCAAGTGAAAACATCATCACGTGTTCTGGTCGATTGACGATCAAGGAAGGTCCACGAGCCCCCCCCCCCCCAAAAAAAACAAGTATTAAAAGTATAAACGTAAAAAAACACACAAGATATGTTTTTTTAACCCCTAATTAGACTAAACACTTTTGGCGCATGGATAAAGGAAAAATAAAATAACTACTTTTTGGTAAAAATACGTCAGCCGGAAAATGAGAGGAAATATTATTTTTATGGAATATCTTTCTTTGAATGCGCAATTCTTTCGTAAATTTTCCTGCGTCGTGCGGCATTTAGTGAGTGTAAAATCCGCCGCATCGAAATTGTTTGAAAGACGAAGATTTAAAACAAGCAAAGAAACAAACAACAAAAGAAAATAAATAAATAAACACTTCACTCAGATCTGTATTTGCTGAATAATATATATATATATATATATATATATATATATATAGCGGTTTTGCTGAACCAGGCAGCGACACGTACATCAGAAAAATAATATATTTATAAGATAATATATAATGATTTGTAAAGAATAATAATAGAAAAGGAGACAGTTCTCTGAGATTCAAACATACAGGGTTATTCAAAGAGAATCGAAAAGCCATCGCACGTTTGGTGACTTTTCGTTCTCTACAATTCGGTGCGATTTGGCGATCCCATTTCGGCGACCCTGTGGTGCATTCAGCAAGCACCACAGGGCCGTCATAGTGCAGGGAAAAGCCGCCGCAAGCCAGGCGAACGCACACACCGAAACCGGAAAAACATCTGGATTAACCCCGCCAAACACGCCGGAGAAACCCGAGCAGGAGCCGATCACAGCGCAGAGCAGCCGCCGGAAAAACCCGACACCGCAGACGAATGGAGTGAACAAAAAATTAAAACAGTTTGCTTGAATGTTTGAAAAGTGAAACACTGTTTGCAAAGAAACTACTGAGCGAAAATGTCTGAAATTTACATATAAAATCCAATGAATGATAATAAAAAGGGCTGTTACAGAAAAAAGAGAAAAAAAAACGATTTAAAAAAAAAAAGGAAAAAAAGCTTGCAAAAAAATGCCTAAAAGATCCTAAAAAAAAACTATAAATAAAGAGACTTTTTACTGCAGAATATTATAATCAACGGATTATATTGAATTAAAACGGGGATATTTTTAACATTGTAGCCTATGGGATTCCCCTGAATAAACCTGACGAATTAAACCACCGCATGGCAGGGCATTTCGGCAACTTTTCTCAGCTGGTTTGTGTTCTCTGAATAGACAAAGCATTGCTTCTCTATGGGGATTCACTGCCCTCGAACAGGCACCGTATGTGCAAGCAATTCGCCAGGATTTGGCGAACTGCCTGCTCTCTGAATAGCCGAATGGCCAGGAAAGGTAACCGAACGCTGAATTTCAGCATTCGGTTACCTTTCGGCTGCAATTCGGATCTCTCTGAATAACCCTGATACTGTTTAATTCTAGAGAGTGCCTATTGCACAGCGCTGCGGAATATGCTGGCGCTTTATAAATAAAGATTAATAATAATAATAGTGAAAAACAAAACAAATGAAAAGCATTTCATTGCAGAGTGAATTTGGGTTACAAACTGCAATATTTAGGAGAAAAACATGTGAAATTATAAACGTATGACTTATTTTATAAATTTGCAGCTTTAAAGAATATACGGTAGAAACAGTAAGTATAAACTGCCTGACCACTCAGTGTCTGCTACAAACAAGGAATAGAGCCATTAGGCTATGATTTCTATTACAGAGCAAGGCACCCTCTAGTGGCAGGCGCCTGTAGCCACATACAATACCAAGTATATCCGCTCCTCAGCTCAGAGCAAATAGTGATTTAAGAGCAAAACCTGTGATACTGTGTATTTATCTAGACAATACTTACATTTTGCTTCGTCCGTACTCTCGTCAGGCGTGGTTTAGAGCCTATATTTATCATGAATTATTTATTTAGTATTAAGATTTGTATCATCTATGTCTTCTCGCCCCCAGAGGTATTCCCAACAGTCCTGAACTTGCCATTGGCCAAACAGGAGAAAAGCCTGATTTGTAGTGGTGATCATAGGATGAGGGCTGAATAGGGGGATGGAAGGAGCTCTCAAAACAGTCTATGTTGAACGTCCTCCACCATACCACCCCGAAGCCAATCTACAACTCAATGTAGTGCAGGCAACATACAGTTGTGTTCAAAATTATTCAACCCCCAATGCTGTAAAGGGTTTTAGGGAATTTAGTGTACATTTGTAATTGTAATCAGAATGAAATCCTACAAGGACTTTTTAAAGAACCATATGCAACTAAAATGACATCAATTGGTTTTGTAATACAGTAGTAAATGTTTCTTTTGTGAATTCTTCATTGACACAATTATTCAACCCCTTAAAGACTATCACTCTGAAGAACAGAGGTTCATTCAAGTGTTTTCAATCAGGTATTGAAAACACCTGTGGATGTCACGGAGCAGCAATAAAGCATAATAAGCACCAATTAGGCAGCTTTAAAATGACTGATACTCCGCTCCTTCTAGACATTTACTGGTGTGGTTACAAACATGGTGAAGTCAAGAGAATGGTCCAGGAAGACAAGAGAAGAGGTGATTACTCTTCACAGGAAGGGCAATGGCTATAAGAAGATTGCAAAGATGTTAAACATACCAAGAGAGACCATAGGAAGCATCATTCGCAAATTCAAGGCAAAGGGCACTGTTGAAACGCTACCTGGTCGTGGCAGAAAGAAGATGCTGACTTCGACTGCTGTGCGCTACCTGAAGCGTGGAGTGGAGAAAAGTCCCCGTGTGACTGCTGAGGAACTGAGAAAAGATTTGTCAGATGTGGGTACTGAAGTTTCAGCTCAGACAATACGGCGCACACTGCGTAATGAAGGCCTCCATGCCAGAACTCCCAGGCGCACCCCCTTGCTGTCTCCAAAGAATAGGAAGAGTCGACTGCAGTATGCCAAAAGTCATGTGGACAAACCACACAAGTTTTGGGATAGTGTTCTGTGGACTGATGAAATAAAATTAGAACTGTTTGGGCCCATGGATCAACGCTATGTTTGGAGGAGAAGAACAAGGCCTATGAAGAAAAGAACACCTTGCCTACTGTGAAGCATGGCGGGGGGTCAATCATGCTTTGGGGCTGTTTTGCTTCTGCAGGTACAGGGAAGCTTCAGCGTGTGCAAGGTACCATGAATTCTCTTCAGTACCAGGAGATATTGGATGACAATGTGATGCAGTCCGTCACAAACCTGAGGCTTGGGAGACGTTGGACCTTTCAACAGGACAATGATCCCAAGCATACCTCCAAATCCACTAGAGCATGGTTGCAGATTAAAGGCTGGAACATTTTGGAGTGGCCATCGCAGTCACCTGACTTAAATCCGATTGAGAACCTCTGGTGGGACTTAAAGAAAGCAGTTGCAGTGCGCAAGCCTAAGAATGTGACTGAACTGGAGGCTTTTGCCTATGACGAATGGGCGAAGATACCCGTAGATCGCTGCAAGACACTTGTGTCAAGCTATGCTTCACGTTTAAAAGCTGTTATAACTGTAAAAGGATGTTGTACTAAGATTGAATGTCACTTGGGGGTTGAATAAAACTGATAATGATGTGAGCACAGAAAAGACATTTGTGGTTATTTCATTATAAATGTTATGTTATATTTGTCTGACCTACACGTGCCTCTTTGATTTAATTGTAAGCAAAATGACTGAATGATCAAAATCAATGTCAAACTGGCCAAAACACTCAATTTCAGTGGGGGTTGAATAATTTTGAACACAACTGTAATTAGGCAAAACAGGAAGTTGCCTAAGGCGTCGCTCAAGCAAGGGCCTTACCTCATGGAATTGTATGGAATGTTAGAATGCACAAAGTATTCATACTGAGTTTCCAAGCAAATACATGACTCCGGCATCAGATACTTCAGTCTACCAAGAGAGATGTGTGAGTCTCCAATAATTACAATTTATTGGGTTCATTTCTGCATTTTTTGCATAACACAAGGGACTCCACATATATAAATATGCTTAGGGCCCTACAGATTCTAGAGGCAAATCTGGCTCTATGTGTGTGTGGAGACTACAAGAGCTCAATGACATCCCAGCACCATTTACTGGCGGCAATCTGGCACCTGAATGTATCAGAGCATTACCTGAGAAACACATTGATACGTGTAGGAATGACCGGATTAACGGAGGTGCAGATGCCTTTACCACACATAGGGCTAACATCATCCACAGGACCCCCCCCCCCCATGGGTTACAATGCTGACTCTGGGCCATAAAGTAAAAACAGATACTTTATATAAAATGCAAAAACACCCTGACTTTTAGGTTAAGTCTTCCCAATGTGGAGTGGAGGATTAAAGGTTGATTATTTGGAATCTCATAGTTGGCCTAAATATTATTGGACTGAATACACTTTCCTCCTCTTCGATTGGATGTACGTGGCAGAAAAGGACAGCATTAAAAATCAAAGAGTGACTCCCTATTGGCAGGAATGTGAAACCAATGGAAACATTTAATTAGTATCTTTTATTGTTGCAAAGAAACCCCAGTGAAGGAAGTGTCTTGCGGTACTGGCTGTCAGCAGCTCCCCGTGATCTGACGACGAGAGAGGCCAATACGCTACAGATTCTGACCCTGGCTGTCAATCAGGATGCAGTTTATATACCCAAATTGTGCTTCCTAGACATTCCAGTTTTGACTTGATTGTGCAGTCTGAGAGGTTACCAGGAAATATTATTTTGAACGTTAATCCATTTTGGCATATCTACATAAATAAAGGGAGCTAAAGCGCGCAATCAGGACAAAGTATCAGGGACGCTAGAAGCTCAAACATACATTTCTTCTCTGCTTTATATTTATGGTTAAACATTTTCAAGTATGATTATTTTGATGGTCATTTCGGGTTTTATGATTTATCGTGGATTATGCACAGGATCTATTATCACATTAGCTACTGGTTTCAAATGTTGGGGCCGTGACCCATGTTTTATTAGACGCTTGAGGTGGTTCATCCTGGTGGACCACTAAGGTTCTGAAGTGGATCAAAAGCTAGTTTTAAATCATTTAATTGTTTTGTTAAAATATATTACTTTTTTTATCATATTTAAGGACAGTGACTCGAAAGAAACAGTATCAGGGTTATTCAGAGAAAGGTGAAACTCTGGAGAACTTTTGGAGAAGTGAAAATTGTAGGTCAAAATAGCCAAACCAGAAAAATTCTCCCATTTATCTCACTTTCCAAATCGGCTGTTTTGACCTAGAATTTTCACTTCTCCAGAGTTTCACCTTTCTCTGAATAACCCTGTATATGTTTTAGCCTGGAATGTCTAGTTAAGAATCTGATGCTATTCATGGCATTATAACCGTCACGACCCACACATATCTCCAACAGAGGCAAGACATCAGTTTAGGAACCCTTTATTATCAGGGGTGGGAGAGCATACAACAAAAAGTTCAGACCAGTCTACGCTCCCTATACATCACTGAGCTCACAGCATTCTATTTTTGGTACAATAAAATACTGAATTCAAAACATTCTACTCTCCACTACATTAAAGGTGTTATTCACATAGCACCGAAATGTCGCCGACATTTGGGTGCTCTGTCGATCCCCGCACTTCCCTGCACTTCAGGGGATCAGATTTCCCCACCCTGCGGTGACTTCAACCCCAGGGTCTCCAAAGTGCAGGGAATCGGTTGCTGAATGCCACCGCAAATCCAACACAAACCCGCCACCGCCCGGCCCACGTGCCCGACATCTGCCACAAGGCTGCCAGAGGGTCACCAAATGCAGCCGATGAGTCGACGAACACAGTGCCTACCAGCCGCCGGGAAAAGCCGAAAAGCCACCAGACGGGTAAAAAAAAAAAACCACCAGTACGATTGAAAGTGTCAAATTTGAAACGCTGTTTGCATAAAAAACTACTGAACGAAAATGCCTGAATTTAACATATAAGATCCTATGAATTATAATAAAAAGGGCTGTTACAGAGAAAAGGAAAAACGCTTTGAACAAATAAAAGGAATTTTTTTTCAAGAAAATAGCCCGAAAAATGCCAAAAAGATCCTAAAAAAAAAAGACTTCCTAAAAAAAAAAGACTTTTTACTGCAGATTAAAATAATAAACGGTTTATTAGATATCGAATTAAAACGGGAATATTTTTAACATTGAAACCTATGGGGTTAGCCTGAATAAACCTGCCGAATGAAACCACCGAACAGCAGGGCATTTTGGTGCTGTTCGGTGTCTCTGAACCGATTAATCATTGTTTCTCTATGGGGGGGTTTCACTGCCTTCGAACCGGCACCGTATTTCGCTGGCAATTCGCCAATATTTGGCGAACAGTGTGCTCTGTGAATAGCCGAATGGCCACGAAATGGCACTGTACGGGGAAATTCACTGTTCGGTGCCATTTCGGGGCCAGATCGACTCTTCGTGAATAACCCGGTAAGTCTTTGAGTTGAGAACATTCTACTCTTTCTACATTAAGTCACTGAGTTCAGAACATTCTACTGTCACTACATTTAGTCACTGAGTTGAGAACATTCTACTCTCACTACATTAAGTTACTGAATTGAGAACATTCTACTCTCACTACATTAAGTCACTGAGTTGAGAACATTATACTCTTTCTACATTAAGTCTCTGAGTTGAGAACATTCTACTCTTTCTACATTAAGTCACTGAGTTGAGAACATTATACTCTTTCTACATTAAGTCACTGAGTTGAGAACATTCTACTCTCGCTACATTTAGTCACTGAGTTGAGAACATTCTACTCTCACTACATTAAGTCACTGAATTGAGAACATTCTACTCTTTCTACATTTAGTCACTGAGTTGAGAACATTCTACTGTCACTACATTAAGTCACTGAGTTGAGAACATTCTACTCTCACTACATTAAGTCACTGAGTTGAGAACATTCTACTCTTTCTACATTAAGTCTCTGAGTTGAGAACATTATACTCTCACTACATTAAGTTACTGAATTGAGAACATTCTACTCTCGCTACATTTAGTCACTGAGTTGAGAACATTATACTCTCACTACATTAAGTCACTGAGTTGAGAACATTCTACTCTTTCTACATTAAGTCTCTGAGTTGAGAACATTATACTCTTTCTACATTTAGTCACTGAGTTGAGAACATTCTACTCTCACTACATTAAGTCACTGAGTTGAGAACATTCTACTCTTTCTACATTAAGTCTCTGAGTTGAGAACATTATACTCTCACTACATTAAGTTACTGAATTGAGAACATTCTACTCTCGCTACATTTAGTCACTGAGTTGAGAACATTATACTCTCACTACATTTAGTCACTGAATTGAGAACATTATACTCTTTCTACATTAAGTTACTGAATTGAGAACATTCTACTCTCACTACATTTAGTCACTGAATTGAGAACATTATACTCTTTCTACATTAAGTCACTGAGTTGAGAACATTATACTCTTTCTACATTAAGTCACTGAATTGAGAACATTCTACTCTTTCTACATTAAGTCACTGAATTGAGAACATTATACTCTCACTACATTTAGTCACTGAGTTGAGAACATTCTACTCTTTCTACATTATGTCACTGAATTGAGAACATTATACTCTTTCTACATTAAGTTACTGAATTGAGAACATTCTACTCTCACTACATTTAGTCACTGAATTGAGAACATTATACTCTTTCTACATTAAGTCACTGAGTTGAGAACGTTATACTCTTTCTACATTAAGTCACTGAGTTGAGAACATTATACTCTTTCTACATTAAGTCACTGAGTTGAGAACATTATACTCTCACTACATTAAGTTACTGAATTGAGAACATTCTACTCTTTCTACATTAAGTCACTGAGTTGAGAACATTATACTCTTTCTACATTAAGTCACTGAGTTGAGAACATTATACTCTTTCTACATTTAGTCACTGAGTTGAGAACATTCTACTCTTTCTACATTAAGTCACTGAGTTGAGAACATTCTACTCTTTCTACATTATGTTACTGAATTGAGAACATTCTACTCTCACTACATTTAGTCACTTAATTGAGAACATTATACTCTTTCTACATTAAGTCACTGAGTTGAGAACATTATACTCTCACTACATTAAGTTACTGAATTGAGAACATTATACTCTTTCTACATTAAGTCACTGAGTTGAGAACATTCTACTCTTTCTACATTAAGTCACTGAGTTGAGAACATTCTTCTCTCACTACATTTAGTCACTGATGTTGTGGAAATTTTATTATGTGGACATTATAGTCTAGGATGTGTGTGTTTTTATAAGTTGTCATCTGTCTCCCTGTGTTGGATTTGAATGTGGTTTTAAATCCAAGCCAGCGGCGGACATTATACTCTAGGGATAAGGTGTGTACAGGGGGCTGGTCCATCATTCTAGTCCACACCTCTGTCCTTTTGATATGTAAATGTATTTACTGGACAAACTTGTTTTCTGTTGTATAGTCAGTGGCCACTGGGCGTTGTCCTATTTGTGTAATAAACAAATGACCAGAAGCCAGGAGCTCACTTAGCTCACTTGGGACTTGGGACTTGGCTCACTTGGTCAGAGGAACTCCAGCTAGAAACAACGTGTGTGTGGCTTTATTTGGGTGAGGATGCAATAGACCACAGCAGTCTCTGGATCTCTTTGCTGCGGGCGTTCAGGTACGTATGCCATGGATAGCAGAGAGCTGCTTGTAAGTACAGCGGATCAAACTACATTAGGGAATTGATAGTAGATTAATTTCCAAAACATATGGCGAGTCAGCTAAACAAGGAACCAACAGATTTTTCCTCTGCACAGAAGAAAAAAGGAGAGAAAGTAAATTGTTATTTTTGTCTTTTGCGTTGAGGAAATTTCTGCTTGATAAAAGAACGATTTTGCTCGTTTTGTGTAAGAGCGAGATAAGTAATTTTCTGGTGTAGTTTTTGGTGGATCTGAGCTTATTGTACAGAAACTGTATGGTGAGATTGTGACGTGTGTGCTGACCAGTACAGGATATCGTTTTTGTTGTAACTTCTATTTGTGTAACTTTTATGTTTGTAAGAGGGGATTTTGGTTTGTAGAGGCAGAATTTTGTTTTAATGTTTGTACAGGAGAAACGGCATTTAGAGGATTTTTTATACTGTTAGCCTGTAAATCAGAGGAGGTTTTTACTCTGGTTTCGGGGGTGGGGCACAGGGAATAGAGAAACTGTTTTGTTTAATTTGGTTTCTATTTGCTGGATTTTGGAGACACCATCTTGGTCTTCCTTTGTGTGAAAAAACATGCGGCTTGGCAGCCATCTTACCTTTGTGTGAAAGACCATGCGGCTTGGCAGCCATCTTTGATTACCTTTGTTTGAAAGACATGTGCCCTGGCAGTCATCTTGGTTAGTTTGGTGCTGCAGGTTTTTTAACAAGGAATTCAGTTTTAGATGGAGCTGATTCACTTTTAGTTTTGGTGTCTATGGAAAGCGATTAGTTTGTTTTTGCCTCAAATGTTAGTTTTTGTCCTGAAGTTATTTTTGTCTCTTTTGTAACTTTTCTATGTACGGCTTGATTTTGTTTTGAGTGTTCGGTTGTATTATAGCCCAGTGACCAGCCTGATAGGGGAATCATTGTGTGATGGTTAATGATTCTGCTTAATGTTTGTATATCTGTGGCTGTTACACTGAATTGTAGAATTGTTTGGTATACTTAATACGGGTACTACAGTGTAGGAGGGTGGTGCTTTGTAGTTCTGTGCCAAAAGTATTGGGACAACTCATAGAGATTGATAGCATTGTCTTTTTCGTAGTAAGCATTGTAGTGTTTGTATTCCTGTACAATGGAAAGCATTTTTAAGGAAGTAGCTAAGGTACAACACACGGCGGCCATTGTTCAAGCTATGCAGGGATCAATTGACCCTTGGTGGGAGGCCAAGAATTGTGTAGCAAACCTGATAGGTAACGGAAAGTTCCGCAAACGGAAAGGAAAGTATGCTCTGATTTTTGCTGCTGGTTGGATAGCTGATAAATTTCAGGAGTCTTGTAGGCTGAAGCTGAGTTTGGAAGGAGAGATGGAAGATTTAAAAGTAGAAATGGATAAATTGAGAGCTCTTGTTGTCCAGCAGGCAGCTGAAGCTAGCACAGAGTATGAATGTACTGTGAGGTCTAATACTGAGCTGTGCAAGGAGAATGAATGTTTGTCTGAAAGCTCGACGCATGCACAGGAGGCTGTAAGGGAATTGTCTGGTCCCAGCAGCAGGACAGAAGTTGAACATTGTGCTGTAAGTATGGAAAAGTCTGAGGACTTTGGGTCAGATACTGAAACCGACTCAGGGATGGAGATGGACAATTTGTCTGACCCTGGAGTTGGGAATGTTGGTGCAATGGCGGAGGATATCTCAGGTGAGTCTGTGGTAAAAGTACTCCATTCAGATGGTAGTGTGGGATCTAGTCATGCTGGGATGGTTAGTGTTGTGCAGCAAGGCCGATCACCATGTGCCCAGAGAAGGTTTTGTGCAGGGAGACAAGCTATTCGTTGCTTTGCATGCAGGGGATTTTCACATATTGTCAGGTATTGTGTGGTAACTAATGGCAACAGACACAGAGATTCTAAGTATCCCAGAATCACAGCTAGAAGTAAAGCTTTTATTCAGCAAGGTGGGGTAATGGTCCCACCCAGACATGGATCTTTGCAAAGGCATAGAAGCCAGGGACAGCCAAGGTCATGGATCCAGGAAAAAGATTTAAAATCCCAATATGAATGGCTGAAATGTGAAAATGTGAAGCTTAGAGAGGAACGAGATCGTTTCTGGGAATTCAGCAGAGTTCCTAATTTTGGGTTCCAGAAAAGGGGAAATGAAGAAATGTTATTGAGGTCTTTCTAAACTATTTTACTGTTTGTATTTTTGCAGGAAAAAAAAGAAAAAAAATGGAACTTTTAAACTTAATTCAAATGTGACTTTTTCCTTTCGCTGGAAACCTGTTTGGGGACCTTATTGTAATGTTAAATCCTGTTTCTATGGTAATATATAGGTGGCCGGGGACTGGACTGTTTCAGGCATTGATGTGTTAATTCAGTCCTATACAATTGTTTGTTCTAAGGGTTTTTTGTTTTGTTCTTGGTGTTTGCATTGAGTTTTGGTTTTAAGTTAAAAGTTACTTTTTACTGAATCTCAATGTATATAGCAAGACGTCCTGTAACTGAAGTTTTGGTAGAGAATGTACTTCAGTTGTGTTTTTTCATGTTATTATTTTGAGTTTTAGAACTTTGCTGCGTTTTGCACAGCATCACATTACGGTTGGTTTTGCGGTAGAAAAAGAAAGGATTTGGTTTTAAAACTTTCTTTTTATATTTACTACGTCAAAGCGGATTGTGCAAGCAAGAATAACATGCTTTTATTGGTTTAGAGTTGCTTTGCGCAGCAAGTAGGTTATTTCGGTTTTAAGTTCAGACTGTTAGGTTTTTTTGAGAAGTTTTTCATTTGGTGACAGTGATTCATGTACTGTACTGAGACATCGTACAACTAGGAAATAGACAGCAGAAGGCTATCCCCATTTAACAAATGTATACTGAGAGAAGCCACATTGTTCTGTAGAGAAAGAGGATAGTCATTGTGCTGTGCGGTTTAGTCTGGCGACGCAGTGTATAGGCATACAGCGTATACGTTTGTGTATGCATACACTGTGAGGGGTAGAGACATAATTCAAGGGGGGTAATCTGTGGTTGTTGACTAATCGTTTGGGGCATAGTTCTGTACCAGACCTGTTGGGACAACAAGCCATAGAGTTACACGTTGCCTCGGTTAGGGTCTCTAGTTGGGGGACTATAGTGGATATAGTCTGACAATCCACCGTAAAAGAACGACACCAGACGGTGCTCTCCTAAATTGGTGCAGGGTTTCCCTGGACGCAGGGGTAAGACGATAAGCCGATTCGAATCGCCATGGGCAATGTGCCGTCCATGCAAGGGAAGGAAAGCGAGGCTTCCCACAGTCAGACGGCTGCGCAGCACACGAAATCTAGTTTTGGGGCGAAGGCCATGAAACCCCATTTAAAGTATGTCATAGATGGTCCAAGGGTACTGCTTGGGGTATTCCTCTGGAGGGGAGATTTGACGCCTGGAGATGGGAGAAATTCATAACTGAGTTTAAACCCAGACTCTGGACGGCAAAGACCTTAGATGTAGCTCAGATGTAGCTTCAGAAGTCTTTTAAGGTAAACTGACAGGGCATACAGAAGGCGGTTTCAATCCGGAAGAACCGCATTATGTACACCTGGCCAGAGGGGATAGCCGCGATTGGTAATCCAATGATGGAAGCGGAAGAGGCTCTTTCTGGGCTAACTCTGCTAAGGCAGGCTGGATCCACTAACACTGGATCTGTTGTAGTTTCCTCTGATGTTTCTCTTATCACCAATGTAACTAACTTTGCTCTCTCCAGTTTTTTTTGTGTTTTTACATTCCAAGGTTAACACCTAACATGGACACGTCTTCATCAGGGGTCAGTGACTAGTCCCTCGGAATACAGTTGCAAGCTGAAGATCGTGTTAGATTAGTGGGCCCCATTCGATCCAGGGGTGGTATGTGGATGACTTGGTACTTTGATGTCCCACACGGGAGGTTTGTTATCGGCATACTGTATCATTTCTTAACCATCTGGTGCCCACAGGTAATAAGGCTAACAAGGAGAAAGTACAGTTTGCAAGGAAAATGTTATCTTTTTAGGACATTGTATCTCTCAGGGTACCCGTCATTAACCACCCAGAGAGTAAAGACATTAAGTGGCTCTAACACCCACTAAACTGACTCTAAGACGATGCACCATTTTTGAACACAGCGTCTCTTCTTCCTGTTATGAAGGAGGAAGAGAAGGGGGGAGATAATGGTGTGAAAAAACTTAAATTTTCCAACTTTTACTAACCATTCTAACCTCTCAACCTCTCAATTTTCCAACCTAGTAGGGAAACACTTTGAGGACCATCATGATTGCTTTTCCTTGATGAGCTCCAAAAAAGTCCACCAGGTCCGGGAGTCTCTCCCAGACCCAAACTCAATAACCAGTGTTCATTCTAGTCAACCAGGTGATTGGATCATGCTAAAGAAACATCCGAGGACGGGACTAGAGGCGAGATATCGTGGGCCATTCCAGGTGCTGCAGACGACGCCAACCTCCCTGAAGTTCGAGGGACAAGACAACTGGATCCATGCCGGTCACTGTAAGAAGTTTCTCAACTACGTCAAAGAGTGAAGAGTATCATTTTCTTTATTTGTTTAGTTTAGGTTTTAGCGAGGGAAATGTACCTAAGACTAGCAAGGGCCACAAGGAGACATTTGTAATAGTAACTCTGGCTCCTGTCGTTCGCTTGTTTAAATTCTTGTGCGGTGTTGTAGTGAGGGAGATCACCAAGGAACAACGACAGTAGAGCGCCCAAAGGGGGGATTTACAAGGGTCAGGTCCCCACTGATGGGAGCAGGGCAGAAGTGGAGCTATAGCTAGTGAGGGTTGGAATCTTTTTTAAAGCTTTGGGAAGCTTTGGGGGATTTCTTGTTTTCCATTGGATCCTGGCTAAGGGTAATGGGAGTATAAATACGTATGGTGTTTCTGTCTCTATTCCTTCTATATGCCGGAGTGAGATGTTCCTGATGTCTAATCGACCGAGTTACCGAAGCCTGAACAGATGAGACGCCCAGAAGACCAACCCATGGACCGGATACAGAGGATTTCAGACCGACCGAGTTACCGGAGCCTGAACAGATGAGACGCCCAGAAGACCAACCCATGGACCGGATACAGAGGATTTCAGACCGACCGAGTTACCGGAGCCTGAACAGATGAGACGCTCAGAAGATCAACCCATGGACCGGATACAGAGGATTTCAGACCGACCAACGATCGGTGCAACCCACCACCTCATGTCCTCCCTCTGAGTCACCTCCCCTAAAGCAGATTCTACGTGTCAAGTTCTACGTGTCAAGATTTGTTGTATAGTCAGTGGCCACTGGGCGTTGTCCTATTTGTGTAATAAACAAATGACCAGAAGCCAGGAGCTCACTTAGCTCACTTGGGACTTGGGACTTGGCTCACTTGGTCAGAGGAACTCCAGCTAGAAACAATGTGTGTGTGGCTTTATTTGGGTGAGGATGCAATAGACCACAGCAGTCTCTGGATCTCTTTGCTGCAGGCGTTCAGGTACGTATGCCATGGATAGCAGAGAGCTGCTTGTAAGTACAGCGGATCAAACTACATTAGGGAATTGATAGTAGATTAATTTCCAAAACACTGAGTTGGGGACATTCTACTGTCACTACATTTAGTCACTGAGTTGAGAACATTCTACTCTTTCTACATTATGTCACTGAATTGAGAACATTATACTCTTTCTACATTAAGTTACTGAATTGAGAACATTCTACTCTCACTACATTTAGTCACTGAATTGAGAACATTATACTCTTTCTACATTAAGTCACTGAGTTGAGAACATTATACTCTTTCTACATTAAGTCACTGAGTTGAGAACATTATACTCTTTCTACATTAAGTCACTGAGTTGAGAACATTATACTCTCACTACATTAAGTTACTGAATTGAGAACATTCTACTCTTTCTACATTAAGTCACTGAGTTGAGAACATTATACTCTCACTACATTAAGTTACTGAATTGAGAACATTATACTCTTTCTACATTAAGTCACTGAGTTGAGAACATTATACTCTTTCTACATTAAGTCACTGAGTTGAGAACATTATACTCTTTCTACATTAAGTTACTGAATTGAGAACATTATACTCTCACTACATTAAGTTACTGAATTGAGAACATTATACTCTTTCTACATTAAGTCACTGAGTTGAGAACATTATACTCTTTCTACATTAAGTCACTGAGTTGAGAACATTATACTCTTTCTACATTAAGTTACTGAATTGAGAACATTCTACTCTTTCTACATTAAGTCACTGAGTTGAGAACATTATACTCTTTCTACATTTAGTCACTGAGTTGAGAACACTCTACTCTTTCTACATTAAGTCACTGAGTTGAGAACATTATACTCTTTCTACATTAAGTTACTGAATTGAGAACATTCTACTCTCACTACATTTAGTCACTGAATTGAGAACATTCTACTCTTTCTACATTAAGTCACTGAGTTGAGAACATTATACTCTTTCTACATTAAGTCACTGAGTTGAGAACATTATACTCTTTCTACATTAAGTCACTGAGTTGAGAACATTATACTCTCACTACATTAAGTTACTGAATTGAGAACATTATACTCTTTCTACATTAAGTCACTGAGTTGAGAACATTCTACTCTTTCTACATTATGTCACTGAATTGAGAACATTATACTGTCACTACATTTAGTCACTGAGTTGAGAACATTCTACGCTTGCTACTTTGAGCCATTAAGCTCAGAACTTTCTATCTACTCTTTCTACTTTAAGAGGTTTAATCAGAAATTCTTTTCTAGTTACATTAAATGATTAAGTTGAGAGTAATAATTATTAGAATTGTTATTTATATAGCGGCAAGAGTTTTGTAACCCTTTACTGTAACAAATGGGAAATAAACGAACAGAATTATAAACGTAGGAACCAGAGATAAAGAGGTGTACCGGGCTCTGATTATAGTAGCTTACAATCTAGATCATTCTACTCTTGCTACATGAAATGATGGAGTTCAGGCTATTCTTGTCTCGCTACATTAAATGATTGAATTCACAACGCACTCTTTTTTGGGCAGTTTTACATCTCAATCATATTGAAACAGTGCTATAAATCATAACAGTTGTTTTAACTTATTGCAAATATGTCACTCCGGGAAACGGGGAGAAACATTAGAAAAAAATTTGGATCGCGGTTTACATTTTTTTTTTACATTCTCGGAAAAGCCAAATGTTAAAGAGAGAGGAAAAAATCCATCTCAGCTAGAGTCAATTATAAAATCATGTGCCCAATTAAAATTGCAATGCAAATTATCCCGGCTATAATGTAATCCCTTTTTAGTGGTTTTGGCTCCAGATCACAAAGTATTCGAGAGTGTCTACAAGCATCGGTTGTTTTGTTGAAAATCAAACTTCTCTACGAGATTACAAAACCTTCAGAGTGTTTTCCACAAGTATCCTATTTACAGTGTGTGTCTATGCAACACAATTATTAATATTGTATTGTACACAATGGCTTCCACACGTTGGATGCCAAGGGATGGATCACCCATTAGAAACGCAGAAACAAGATCGGATTGTTATACAAATGGGCTAAAAGGTGGTGATCTGCACCCAAGCTGGGTTTCCGCATGCATACGGCTCCCCTCGCTGTCAGTATCCTGAAGAAGTGCGAATTCTGGCCCAAACCCACCCAGTCAATATTCAGAGCACCTTGTAGGGTGAAACAGAAAGACAGACTTTAACCTCCTTGGTGGTATTCCTGAGTGTGGCTCGTGGTTAAATTTCTATGCTGAAAGCGGTAACCCCGAGCCACACTCGGGCTGGATACATAACTGTCTCTGCGCTCCCTCGCTAACCTCCCGCAATCGCATTCTCCTCCGTCCGATCGAGGTGTCCTGCTTACTGGTTCCCTTCTTACAGGAAGGGAACCAGGAAGCAAAATGCCGCAATCGCACATAGGTGACTGCGGGGGACAGCGAATAAATGGGGCCGAATAAATGAGACTGATTCTGACGTATAAAATATGTCAGAATCGGACCGTCAGGGAGGTTAATGAAGCATATGAGCCAAACATATACAGAGCAATGAGGGACATGGAGACCAATGGAAGATGACACCCTGTTTCCCTCCTCTTCCTCAAGAGAACAACCAGTCCCTAGCCATAGCCCATTTTATTCTCAAGACATGAAGCAATATCGCAGACATGAACAGACAGATGGATAATAGATAGCACGAACATACGGTCTGATAAAGAGGACAGAATGTTTGGCAAACAAGGCAAACAACGAGCACTCATACCGGTCCCAGCGGTAAAACATATTGTATACAGGGGGGGTTGGGGTTGGAAACGGCTGCAGTGGCACACACAGTAATAATATTAGAAAGAATAACAGCAACATATAAACACAGACAATAATGATATTGACGTCTTGACACTGTGAGGCGTACTATGCCGTCCCCGGGGCGGGTGGGACTTGAAGACCCAGGGCGTACTAGTACGCCCCATTGACTTCAATGGACCGCAACCACCCCACCCAGCAGTTGGCGAGAGTGGGGTGTCATTGACTGCCGCTGGACAGCTAGAAACCAAGACGTCCCCCTGCAGCTATTGATGCGTCATGCGGGCGGGCCGAAGGCGAGGCACCACCTGCCCGGCATTAAGGGGTTAACAATAACAATATTCACACATAACACAGATACCCTGTACCCTTATTCGCACAGGATGACTTGGACATAGGAGAGGGTTGGGGAATAAAATGACGTCGGATCACATAGATCCCACATCTCCCAACAGTAATGCTAAGTCCAGGTGCCCCCAGTTCAAAGTGACCTTCATCACATGGTTTAATACTCATGAATTAATATATTGCCAGAAAATAAACAATGGGGTTTCCCCTCTGGGCCCTCTAGCAATGTGCTGAGTTGATAGTTCTTGATGCCCCGTTAGTATATTCTCTCCGGTTTCCCCTTTCTGTCATCATAAAGAAAGTTACGTCTGAATAAATGAATTTCGGTCAGTTGACTTTGGTAACTATCTGATAGACTATACATAGCAAGGACGTGGCTGAGGTTATGGTTCGTGAGCGAGGATGCTTATCCAGGGTCAGGGCAAGCGGCTGTGGATCTTGGTCAATGCAACATTTCCTTGATCGGTAATGGCGGCCGAGGATCATAGGCATGACAGACTGTCAGCGGGTCAAAGGGCAGAGGTCAGAGTATGGTCTAATCTCCAGACCGGGTCATACACAGAAAGCGGCAGCACCAAGTAGTGCGCAGTACAGAAGGCTAAGAGGCAGAGCGTAGTAGTAATCCGGTCCAGGTCATATACATTAGAGGGGTAAGTAGGAGTTTGCAGCACAGAAGGGCGCAGAAACAAGGAGAGGTCGATATAGGTACATTCCGGCTCATACAGAGGAGGAAAATCGTAGAGGAGCTGGGTTTGCAAGTTCTAGGGCTTTAATAATTGAGCATCGCTAGAGGGACATGGTGGAATTTATAAGCCAGCCAGCGCACCGGCGCGTAGTGATGACATCAGCCGCCTAGCCATGGCTTCCTGGCCAGAACGCGTCAGCCTCTGTATGATCGTTCCATACAAAGTGCAGCAACGCATGCGCTGTGGGTCCTGTGTGGACAGATCGGCCGGCTGTATCTCGGCTAGCGCCCCGGTATCTGTATCCCGGCTGGTTCCCTCACATTTTCATTCACTGTCCATCAGCATGAATAACTGATATGTGTCCAGTAAAACATGGCCGATCTGGCAACCCCAGTGCACTACTGGACCGGGATGTTTGCTCCAGTCATTAATTCCCTGTGCAAAGCAATGGCTAAGCAGGGGCTGGGAACCAATATGACAGGTTGCACGCTTCCTGCTACATCCTCAAACCTGTATTTCTTATGAAAACACCAAAATCATTGGGCTCTATTACATTCTTCGCGCAAACGTTAACGCGTTCGCAAAAACGCATTAACGTGAGGGGGAAAACCCTTTGCGCAGAACGTCGTATTACAATGTCCGCGCAAAAAATGCACGTTAACATCTACCGCGGGTGAACTTGCGCGAACCCTGCGCGAGCGTAATGTACTGTGCGCGTCCAATACTTAACATTGTGAGCGCAAATGCATTTGTGCGCTGGTGCGCGCATGGTATTACAATCTTAGGGCAAACTTTAACGGACAACGTTTGCACGCAGAATTTTAACGTCTTTGAAAAGCTGGTGGTAACGGCAAATTGTAACAACCTGACCGTACCAAACTGCGGATTCACAACGGAGAACGTCGATGCGCACGTTTTATTTACTAGATCTGTCAAAAATGACGGCCACTACCTTGTCTTCCATCAGACCGTATGTCTGTTGTGCGCAGTCCGCACAAAATGACGGACTCGCGTTAAAAATTACATTGCGCCCACTGATTTCTGCGTGCAACGGTACTTTGCGGCATTTTTGCGCGTCGGTATTACGAGCGCAATTTCCCGACGGATGAAAAAATGCGCGAGGAAAGTAATTCCAGCTGTGATTTTCTTGCATTAACGTTTAACGCTTCACGCAAAAAAACACGCGTTTAGCGAGCGTTTTGCATTAAGAATGTAATAGGGCCCATTATCTTTTTCATTCTTATACCAGTATCCTGTTGGCAGCAACAACCTTTCTTCCATTGTTTCACACTAAGTGCCTTTAAATTTCCTGTTAGTGATTCGCCGTTAAATTCGGAGCGAGGACGCTTTTGTTAGAAGAGATATATGTAAGGCCTAATTTTAAACAGACTGCGGTAAGGACAGAGAGACACAGATGTATCCGCAGCAGCTCTAGCAATACATAAGCAAGAGAATTAGATCG
Organism: Leptobrachium leishanense; assembly: GCA_009667805.1. Taxonomy (NCBI): domain Eukaryota; kingdom Metazoa; phylum Chordata; class Amphibia; order Anura; family Megophryidae; genus Leptobrachium; species Leptobrachium leishanense. The sequence continues at coordinate 7,939,352 of CM019071.1, forward strand.
TAACAATGAATATTACAACATATTATTTATGAGGGAAAAAAACAAAACCTCTTCGCACAGTAACTGGGAAGAGAAACAAACATATTTAAAGGGCCAGTACCACCAAAAAAATGAAATGCTCTTATCTTCTTCATTTTATATCCCTGACATCTTACAAGTGATTTGTTTTTTTCGTTTTCTTAGTTAAGAAAAGATTTTACTCTGTCATTGGGTGCATCCATTGTGTGATATTTTCCTCTATATGTGTCACTTGGCGCATCCATTGTGTGATATTTTCCTCTATATGTTTCACTGCGTGCATCCATTGTGTGATATTTTCCTCTATATGTGTCACTGGGTGCAGCCATTGTGTGATATTTTCATCTATATGTGTCACTGGGTGCATCCATTGTGTGATATTTTCCTCTATATGTGTCACTGGGTGCATCCATTGTGTGATATTTTCCTCTATATGTGTCACTGAGTGCATCCATTGTGTGATATTTTCCTCTATATGTGTCACTGGGTGCATCCATTGTGTGATATTTTCCTCTATATGTGTCACTGGGCGCATCCATTGTGTGATATTTTTCTCTATATGTGTCACTGGGTGCATCCATTGTGTGATATTTTCCTCTATATGTGTCACTGGGTGCAGCCATTGTGTGATATTTTCATCTATATGTGTCACTGCGTGCATCCATTGTGTGATATTTTCCTCTATATGTGTCACTGGGTGCATCCATTGTGTGATATTTTTCTCTATATGTTTCACTGCGTGCATCCATTGTGTGATATTTTCATCTATATGCGTCACTGGGTGCAGCCATTGTGTGATATTTTCCTCTATATGTGTCACTAGGTGCATCCATTGTGTGATATTTTCCTCTATATGTTTCACTGGGTGCAGCCATTGTGTGATATTTTCATCTATATGCGTCCCTGGGTGCATCCATTGTGTGATATTTTCCTCTATATGTGTCACTGGGTGCATCCATTGTGTGATATTTTCCTCTATATGTGTCACTGGGTGCATCCATTGTGTGATATTTTCCTCTATATGTGTCACTGGGTGCATCCATTGTGTGATATTTTCCTCTATATGTGTCACTGGGTGCATCCATTGTGTTATATTTTCCTCTATATGTGTCACTGGATGCATCCATTATGTGATATTTTACTCTATGTGCGTCACTGGGTGCATCCATTGTGTGATATTTTCCTCTATATGTGTCACTGGGTGCATCCATTGTGTGATATTTTACTATATGTGTGTCACTGGGTGCATCCCTTGTGTGATATTTTCCTCTATATGTGTCACTGGGTGCATCCATTGTGTGATATTTTCCTCTATATGTGTCACTTGGCGCATCCATTGTGTGATATTTTCCTCTCTATGTGTCACTGGGTGCATCCACTGTGTGATATTTTCCTCTATATGTGTCACTTGGCGCATCCATTGTGTGATATTTTCCTCTATATGTGTCACTGGGTGCATCCACTGTGTGATATTTTCCTCTATATGTGTCACTGGGCGCATCCATTGTGTGATATTTTGTGTTGGGAACTGCCCCTCCCCCACCCAGTATCTTTCCATCACTTGCTCTTCACTGTTTGGCTTTGGCCATAGAATGGAGTGAATGGGTCAGTCACCGACTCGCATCATTGTATTGTGTGGGATGTATTCAAAGGACATCACCAGGGGGTAGATTAGAATTATTTTAAGCTCCCTGTTTTATCTCATTCAACTGCTAGCGTTTGTCTCCTGGATCCTGGTAGCCTGGATCACAATAGATTTCCTGTCGCCTTATCTAAACATTCCCTCCTCCACCACATTAACTGTTAAATGGTGTTGAAGCAAAACCACAGCAGTAAAGTAAAACTTGTACACACGGCGAGCTCAATTCGCCAACCCTGCTGTGAATTCAGCATTCCTTGCAGGATCCCAGAAGTGTGAAGGGATACACCGACCACCGCCGATAAACCCGCCGACGCATCCGATAAACCGCCGAACGGTGCTGAGAAATCAGAGAACGCATCCGATAATCACCGAACGCAGCTGCAAACCGCTGAACGCAGCTGACGATCGGCCGAACACACCGCTGAACGCCTCTGATCAGCTGCCGAGAAAAGCCAGTTGGCCGCCGAACTCCTGTCGAACTAAAGCACTGAAAATCTGGGCACTTTGCCAACTTTTTACTGCTGTTCAGTGTTCTCTGAATAGATTGACCATTACTTCTCTATGGGGATTTCACTGCCGCCGAACTGTGCCGTATTTCGCTGGCAACTTACCAATATTTATCAAATTGCCAGCATTTTGAATAGCCGAATGGCCACGAAATTGCACCCTACGGGCAAATTCGGCTCTCTTTGAATAACCCCTTAAACATTGAATAACCCCTTAGGCTGGGGTCAGACCAGCGCACTTTTAACGTGCGTTCTGGCGCGCATAATTACGGCCGCACTAGCAGCAGATGACGGGCAATGACGGACAATATACGATGTACGGCCGCACAAAAGTCCGGCCGTGCAACGCAAGTGGAATTTGAACGCATTTTTCTGAGAACGCTGAACCGCTAGTACTGACGTACTGAGTGCGCAGCTGCGGCATAGCGGCGTGTGTGCGTGATTAGGAGATGTCAGACACTGCTAATGTCCAGCCTACATAACGTCCAGACGCAAAAAGAGTTTTATTGACGATCCGTACAAAATCACGCCCGAAAATGCACGTCGTCTGACCGTTTTTGCGCATTCCGTGAAAAAATACGTCAATGCGTTCGGACGCACTTTTTCACGTTCGCGGGGAAAGATGCTTTCGTCTGACCCTAGCCTTAAACATTGGTACCACCATAATCCCTCCATAAAAGGATGTGGCTATTCTCCATTCAGTTTTGTTTGAAACGCCGTTGATTTTAACCCTTTCCTGCCGCAGGATGTTCTATGTCGTCCGAGCGGCGGATGGGACCTTGAAAACACAAGGCGTTCAGGTACGCCCCTCTGTCTTCAGTGGGCCACCTCAGCCGTCCCCCTGCAGCCAATGACGCACGTTGCGAGTCGGCTGCGCGGGCGGTGTTAACCCCCATCCGACGGGTGACGCCTGCCCATCGTGAAGCGGTTAAAGTGGTGATTTTCATGGAACTCTGATGGAAACAATGGCACAAAAAAAGCAAACAAACTACGGTGTTAAAAATTATGATAAGGGCAGGGAACTACGGAGGCAGTTCCCTAAACACTGAATTCACCATAGCTTCACTGTATTTGATTTATTGTGGTTTGCCAAACACAACTACCAATTTTTCGATGAAAGTCACATGTTTAGTGAGTAAACCCTTGCATTGAATTGAAGAGACTGTCCGTAAGAGCTCACAATCGTTTGTAAACACCGTTAGCGACGGAATTAATGGAGTTTTTGTTTTATAACATCCCATCCTGCGTAAAATCTCCATATTTTCCATATTTAGAAGCTCTAGAACCAACAATGGAATGATTTCTAATAGCCGCAACAACAAAAAGAAGGAAAACAAAAATGTTTTAGCAAGATGACAAGGATAAACGATGCACGTAATTACTTGTGAATAGTCCTGAGCTGTTCTTCTAATTCCTTAATTGCTGAAAATGAGTGCTTTGGCTGGAAACAATTACCAGAATAAGTATATATTCGTGCTGCCGCCATAATAACATGGCAAAGCTTATTGCTCCTCTGGTGGAATTGGTGGATCAGAGTGTGATCTTCCTGTGGGAATGTGTAACATGTTGCCAGTAATTAGGTTTATTACACAGCAGGTGTAGGTCACCTGGAGACCCAGCAGATTAGATTCATCGGTGACATCGCGCATGCTGGAGGAAATAAAATTCCCCGACCTTGCAGTGAATGCAGCATTCAACGCAGTGTACCCGAAGTGCAGGGAAAAGCTGCCGAACGGATCTGAAAAATCACCGACAATCTACCGAACGCACCCACTGATACGATTCGAAACATCAAATCGATTCGACACAGCGAATCGATCTGAAAATGCTGCAGAAAACCCGCAAAACGTACTCAACGATCCGCTGCAAACGTCCAAAAAAAAGCAAAATTTCAGCGCTTTCTGGTTTGGCACAGTTCTGTGCACTACGGTGATTCCAGTTCGCCGACACTGCGGGGAATTCACTATTTGGGTCCCTGAAGTGCGCCGACCGTGGAAGACTGTTGACCGGCTGAACGCCGCTGAAGGGCGCCGAACTGACAGCCGAATGCCACAAAAGAGCGCCGAACTGCAGGTGGAAAAGAAAAAAACGGGACTCTGCTATTCTGTAAAAGGTGTTTAAAACAATAAAAGTGCATGAAAATGCCTGGAAATAATAAAAAAAGGTTCTATAAAAAAATAATAAAGCGGTCTGCTACAGAATGAAAAAAAAACCCTTTTAAATATACTTGGGAATTCTATAATTTCACCTTGAAAATACAAAAGATTTTATAAAAAAAATTTCAATAAAATAAATGAATTAAAAGACGGTTTACTGAAAATTAAAAGAATAAACGGTTGATTGAAAAATAGATAAAAACAATAATATATTTTTAAATTGAATCCTATGGGATTCGCCTGTTTAAACCTGTTGAACTGAATCACTGGAAATCTGGGCATTTCACTGACATTTCGGTGCAGTTCGGCGTTCTCTGAATAGATTAATCATTATTTCTCTATGGCACAATTTCACTGCCGCCGAGATTGCCGAATTGCGTCGAACTGCACCGTACTTCGCTGTCAATTTGCCACTGTTTGGCAATTGCCAGCATAGACTATGACAAAATTGTACCGTACGGTGAAATTCACCATTCTGTGCAATAGTTCGTTTCTGATTGAATTTATATTTTTATTTATTTATAAAAGGATTTTACCAGGAAGGATACATTGAGATTTCTCTCGTTTTCAAGTGTTTCCTGGGTTCGAGATCATTGAGTGGTTACAGAAATACAAAATAGTAAAATGCAAGAAATTAACACAAGACCAAATATACAGATTAACAGAAAAATAAATATGGAGGAAATAAAGTCATTATGTTACATGTTTACAGGTGCATTCCGTATTGAGGTATGTTAATAGGGAAGTCTTAAGGGACTTTAGACTGGGGGAAGATTTGACGGTGTCTGGGAGGTTATTCCATATTTGCGGTGCTCTGTCGGAAAATGAGGATCGAGCCACTTTCTTTTTGTATTGCGGTATTGCAAGTAAGGTGCTGGTCCTGGATCTGAGGTTATAGGATGAGGGAACTGCTGGGGGAAGCAGCATATTCAGGTAGGGTGGTAGCTTCCCAGAAAAGCTCTTAAACACCAGGTTGGAAAGGTGGAGGGTGCGTCTAGAGTCCAGTGATGGCCAGTTTAGTTCTTTTAACATGTCACAATGGTGGGTCATGTAGTTACATTGTAGCACAAAGCGACAGAATGAGTTATACAATGTAGTAAGTTTCTGAAGGTGTGTTTGCGGGGCGGCTGCATACACTACATCTCCGTATTCAATGGCTGGCATAAGCATTTGTTGTACAATCTGCTTTCTTACCGCGGGGCTCAGGCAGGATTTGTTTCTGTACAGGGCACCTAGTTTGGGGTAGAGTTTAGATGAGAGTTTTTCGATGTGGGGGCCAAAAGATAGATTTGGGTCTAACCACATACCTAGATATTTGAGAGAAGTGACTGTGGTCAGCGTGCTATTTGATTTTGTCCCAACACATAGATGGGGTGTTTGCAATTTGTGTAGTTTAGGTGCGGTTCCAAAGAGCATTGTAACAGTTTTGTCAGTATTTAGAAAAAGTTTGTTATTTGCGATCCACTTTTCTACCCCTGTGAATTCTTCGTGCAGCACGGCCTCCAGCTGCGGGAGATTTGGTTTGCTGGTATAGATTACAGTGTCGTCTGCATACATGTGTACAGTTGAAGCTTTGCAGAATAATCCCTTATATCCTCAAATTCAGTGATAAGCGTCCCGTTGGTGTTTCATACAAATGTAATAATGTTTGTATATTTTTAAAAATAAAAATTGTGCAGCAATTCAAGGGTTAAGGGCTCCAGGGCCTATTTAGCGCACAAATATGGATGGGAAAACAAACCAAAAATGATATTGTGAGTGCTCACTCAGCGATACGTAAAAGTAAAATGATGCAATAATATATATTTTTAAAAGTATTGTTCCATCATAACAGACGTATTGGAGCCACACACAACCAATTTAAGGATACACGTTACAGGATTGTATAACTTGAAAGACCTCACAGCAGGGTGAGCACACTTGGCCTTCCAGAGGTTTTGAAACTACATCTCCCATGATGCTCAGGTAGTCATTAGATGTGCTGAGTCTCACTGGAAGTGTAGTTCCCGCAACATCTGGACATTCAAGTTCGCTGACTCCGGCTTAGAGAATAACAAAAGCAAGGTGTCTTGCCAGTGCAGGGGGTGCTACTAAAATCGGAAGAATAAAAGAGATGAGCTGAGATGCTCTTGGATATTTGTAAAGAAAGAACCTGATGAACCGCGGTCCGGCCTGCCAGGGGGCCCGGGTTATAAAGTAGATTCCTATTCATTTTTACCAAGCCATGCAATTTAGATTTCTGTATTCCGGTTTTCCATCATGTAAGGCATTGCACAGCGCTACGCTAGCTAGCGGAGATAAATGAAGACATCAGACACAGAGTTCGTTCTTCAAATATCTGGTATTCCTTTGTTAGGTCAGTTCTTTTATAGAAGGTAGGACATACAAAAAAATCTCAGATTTACAAGCCAATAGGATTTTCTCAACGTCACAGATAATTAGCATGGTCAACACTGTTATCATATATGGTTTAGAGTACCAGGGGTCCGCAACCTTTGTTCCCTGATGTTTTGGGAACTATATTTCCCAAGTTGCTCAGTCAGCCTAACGGGTGACTGAGCAACTAAGGAAATGTAGTTCCCAAAACATCAGGGAACAAAGGTTGCGGACCCCTGGTTTAGTCTGGTTTAGACAAAGACATCCTTATGCCCAGATTCACGTGTTATGTTCATAGAAGGGGAGGGGGAAGGGGGGACTTTCTACAACAAGTAGTCTACAGTTAAAGAAAAGGGCTTATTTACTAAATGGTATATTTCGATAACCTTTTATATGAATAGAACAGGGTAATTATTATTTATAGAAACATAGAAACATAGAAAAATGTCAGCAGATAAGAACCTTTCGGCCCATCTAGTCGCCCAATTACATGGATACTTTACCTGGATTTATCTTTTGTTTAGGATAGCCTTATGCCTATCCCATGCCTGCTTAAATTCAATTACTGTTTTGGCCTCTACCACTTCTACTGGAAGACTGTTCCATGTATCCACCACCCTCTCAGTAAAATAATGCTTTCTGATGTTACTTTTAAACCTTTGCCCCTCTAATCTAAGACTATGTCCTCTTGTTTTGCTACTTTGTTTCCTTTTAAATATACTCCCTTCCTCTACCTTGTGGATTCCCTTTACGTATTTAAATGTTTCTATCATATCTCCTCTGTCTCGTCTTTTTTCCAAGCTGTACATGATAAGATCATTAAGCCTTTCCTGGTAACTTTTCTCCTTCAAGCCGTACACCATTTTAGTAGCCCTTCTCTGAACTCTCTCTAAGATGTCTATATCCTTCTGGAGATACGGTCTCCAGTACTGCACACAGTACTCCAAGTGAGGTCTCACCAGTGCTCTGTACAGTGGCATGAGCACTTCCCTTTTCCTACTGCTAATACCTCTCCCTACACAACCAAGCATTCTGCCAGCATTTCCTGCTGCTCTATTACATTGACTACTTACCTTTAGATCCTCTGAAATAATAACCCCTAAATCCCAACCCTCAGATGCTGAGGTTAGGACTGTATCAAATATTCTATATTCAGTCCTTGGGTTTTTACGTCCCAGGTGCATTATCTTGCACTTATCCACATTAAAACTCAATTGCCACAACTCCGACCATTTTTTTAGTTTCCCTAAATCATTTGTCATTTGGCTGATCCCTCCAGGAACGTCAACCCTGTTGCAAATCTTTGTGTCATCAGCAAAAAGACATACTTTTCCATTAATACCTTCTGCAATATCACTAATAAAAATATTAAAGAGAATGGGTCCAAGTACTGACCCCTGAGGTACCCCACTGGTAACAAGACCTTGCGCCGAATAAACTCCATTTACCACAACCCTCTGTTGTCTGTCACTCAGCCACTGCCTAATCCCGGGATTTATCACCAGGCAATGAATAAACTGGCAAAAACATGATCACAAGCAACCTCAAATTCCTTAGAAGCAACATTTCATCTGCTTAGCAGTGAGGTCGTACTGAGCAGGTCCTCCGATCATCAGCCCCGGGATTCATTCCTCCTCTTATTCCCCTGCACTTGGTTTATAAGGTTCAGAAAGCTTAAAATGCCATCTGCTGGTCCCACCACCGCTTGCACGGAAAAAAGGAATTTACTGTGAACGTTCGAAATCTCAGTGCAGAATGAAAAGAGAAATATATTCTAATGTAATAAGAATTCTGTCCGAGCCGGTAATCGAGAGACATTCGGCATCAGTGGCCCCTTATTACTGGCTCTTAGAAGAATGAACCGCACGTGATATTTGGGAGCCTCTGAATGATACGGACAGCAGTGCCGATAAAATCACTTAATACCAGGTTCTGGGATCTGGTGTTTTTTCTTTTACTATAAATTTTAACCCTTTCACTGCTGAGGACGTGTGGGGAAAGTCCTCATTGACTCCTAAGGAAAGATAGGGGTGGAGATAGCGGGTTCTTTTGAACCACGATATCTCCCCACTGTTGGCAGCTAGAGGGTCATGTTTGTTATCAGTAGAACGGCCAGAGCATGGCCTTTCCAATGATACCAAACATGACCATGTTTAAAGTAAAGAAGAAAAATTAGACCCGAAATGGCTCAGCAGTGAAGGGGTTAATATTGGATTTTTTTATGGCACAAAATAAATTTTTTGATATTTTAATTACTACGAAGAAATACAATTGATATAAATATGTATTGTCCTGAGGAAAGTTGCTAGAAACTGAAATGTTGACTTTTTAGGCTAGGATCAGACGAGCGTATTCTGTGCGGACTGTGCGTCTGTGCACAACGGACGTACTTTCTGACTGATGACAAGGTAGTGGCCACACGGTCCGTTTTTGTGACTGACTTTTTTTTGACGGATGTAGATGGGAAATAAAATTAATATGAAAAACCATTTAGCATGACGTATAAATGCTGGACGTATAAATGCAGTCTGACCACGTTCCATTACTCACACACAAAGCTACGCAGACGTTGCGGACGTGGCGCACTCCGCATGTCCGTTCTAGCGGTTTTACGTTCTTGCCTAACTTGCGTCCGTTTGCCGCGTCCGTTGTGCTTCCGCACTTCCGTGCGGACGTACTTTGTGTGTGGGGCTTCGTTGGTCATGATTCCCTGCTACCACGGACGTTAAAATGTGCGGCAACACGGACGTGAAAACTGCGCTCGTCTGACACGGGCCTTAGGCTAGTGTCAGACGAGCGCACTGCAGAGTGGAAGGAACGTCCGTGAGAGCGGACGTTCCTTCTACTCTCCGCTGCCTCTGAGTGCGCTCAGCTGTGCGCTTTGCATCTCCGTTGACGCGCTTTCTAGTGCATCAACGGAGAGCTTCGCTACACGACGCTTGCTGCGCGCGCAGTTCGTGCGCGCACAAGCATGTGACCGGCCCCGTCGCTGCATCACGCAGCTGCGACGGGCGCCGGTAAGTGTGGGCGCACAAGCGTCTGACCAGCCCTGTCGCTGAATCATGCAGCTGCGCCGGGCGCCGTAAGTGCGGGCGCACGGGCGCACTAGGTGCGCTCGTCTGACACGAGCCTTAATCATGGATGAATAAAGTTTGGTTCTGGAGGAAATCCCATATCTTCAAATGTGTGTATATACAGTATATACTGTATATCTGTATATATATATATATATATATATATATGTAAATAATATTGTGAAAATTAACATATTTATATGCACACCACATGTAGTTTCATTCTCGAGTCTTCATTAAAATTTTCAAACTTCATTCAAAACATGTATTGACATTTCTATCAGCGGGGTCTTAACCAAGACACATAAACATATCTATCCATAATCTATCTATCCATATCTATGCATCTATCCATAATCTATCTATCTATCGCTATCTATCCATCCAATAGCTATCTATCGCATATCTATCAATCTACTCCTTCCAGGTAACTACCAATACTCCTGGACTGATTACCTGTAAGAAGTATGTTTAGGCCAGGTGCACACAAGCGCACTCAGAGTGGAAGGAACGTCCATGAGAGTTGACGTTCCTTCCACTCGATGCCCGCCTGCCCTCCCTCAGCGTTTTGCAGCCCGTTGATGCGCATCCTAGCGCATTGATGGGGAAACTTTCTAGGCGGACGCTTGCTGCGCGCGCACCGGCCCCGTGTGACCGGCCCCGTCGCAACATCACATGGCTGCGACGGGCGCCGGTAAGTGCGTGCGCACGGGCGCACCAAGTGCGCTCGTGTGCACCCGGCCTTATTTGTCCGAAATCAAGCACTGGGCGTGTTGTTGAAAGCCGTGAGTGCAAGGATTCGCTGTATATACCTTTTAGATCCTCATCAACGCTTTATGGATGTTTCTTATTATGTTCACTATAAAGAGTATAGACATTTACTTTTTTAATGAATGTTTATATTAGGTGTCAAAGTGAGACAAACGCGCGAAATAATAAAAAATCAGGAAAGGGGCCATCACTTTTTCACACAACTGTGTGTGTATATATATATACACACACACACACACACAAACTGTATATATTTACACAAACACGGGTTAGCACCCCTTTTCAGGAATGCTTAGGACCCCATACATTCCAGATTTAGAATTCTTCCCGATTTCAGAATCCGATGTTTCAGTGGAAAGGAATCACAGCTGTCTTCCTGCTGCTGCAGTCTCCAACGTGTGCACAGGCTGTGAGCACTATGCGGCGTGACTCTGGCGAGCATGACACTCAAACGCTGGCGCTCGGTAGCCGGGTCTCTGAGCATCAGCATCTTTCTGGACCACCCTAATCCAGAATTCAGTTTTTCAGAGTCTTCTGGATTTTAGAATTCAAGATAAGGGGAATCCCAACCAGTGTATGTATATATATATTCTCATCCCCTTAGGGTTGCCAGATTGGCCATGTTTTTCTGGACACATATGATTTATTCATGCTGATGGGCAGTGTGTGACAAGTGCCACCCTGCTGCATGTATAATCCATACCCTGCAGGTAGAAAATCATAAAGGAATCTCAGGTGACCTGCCTTGATTTCCTTCCTGCGGCATATGAATTATACATGTTGCAGGGCAGCACTTTCCCGTGCATCCCTCTGCATGAAATAGTAATATGTATCCAGAAAAACATGGCTGACCTGGCAGCTCTACATCCCCCTCTCTCCACTTTACTGCTTTCTATTCACAAACAGAATTTACAAAATGTTTTTCGTTCTCTATCCCACTGATTTATGTACAGCTGAATGAACCATTTCTAGCAAATGTGGATTGTGACATCCACCAGCTGGATACAGCACTTCCTGCTTCCTGTCCAGTGGAATGCTGGGAGTTCACCATTGCATTTTTCAGGGAAACTCACATGTTGATTGGCTGAAAATGGAAACAACCCTATGTGGCGGGGACACCTCATTACACACATGATCATACATTAATTAAAATTCCGCACTTAGATATAAGCGGTATATTGTTTTCTGGGGTTATTACAATAAAACACTAGATAGTCAGGGCAGCGTTGCTATAAAATAAGAATAAAAAAAATGCTGTAAAAAACCCACGCTCCTGTTAATTTCCCAGCTGTTTTCTGGAGCTCATGGAATCCACTCGCTATGCTTTGGGTCAAATTAACAGGAAAAAGAGCAAAACTGGAGTAAAAAAAAAAAAAAGCCACATTTATTACAGAATTTCCAGTCAAATTTATTTTTTAAAAAAATATAATATTTCAGCAAACTTTAAGGAAAAATAAATATTTATAGAAACTATCATACTGGGATGGAGGGTAAATATGCCAACATCATTCTCCTAACCTTTTATTGCTTTAGGGAGCAGGTTCAGTGATTTACAACCTAATTCTTTCAGGTCTAACTACTACACCTCTGATTTACTTTCATGTCTGTTAGTAAGGGTCAGTAGCATTGGGAAATGCCTGCTCTCATTTGGCCGCCATTTGTTGCTGTCATTTCAGCTGCCCAGGCTCCCTTCCAGACAAAAGGACACTGTATGCCAACCCCAGGCCTGAGCGGTAATTGATTCTAAGGCAACTGGCCTTGTCTGTGCAGTCTATCAGATCACCCACCATGTTTTCCTCTCCCTGACAAACGTAATTCAATTAGGACAGCAAAAGGTTTGACTTGTTGGCCGGCAGTTGATGCATTCACCAGATGCCCTCCAAGAGCCTTTCCCTCTCTTCCATGAACAGCTTCAAAGTTGACCTTACAGTCAGCGCGCATTAAATGTATCGAGAATTAAATTATGACCTCGCGAAACGTGCTCAGAAATATACAGGGGGGAAAAAAAAAGATAAAAAGTAGACTAATTGTAACAGGCATGACCTGTATTCTGAAAAGTGCATTATGTAGGATTAGGGATTCCGAAAGTGGTCATTTATAATGCAGTGTCATATACCATGAACGAACGAGCAGGCACACACTAATATATACATATATTTGAAAAGAGAGAGAGATAATAGGATGGACGGGTAGAGAGAGAAAACTTGATCATACGTGGAAAATGATTGAATGCACGGATGGATGGAAAGATAATAGATGTCATAGACAGATGATAAACATACGTATGATAGATGTATAGATATGGATATACAGATAATAGAATATAAGTAGATGACATATAGGTAAAAGGCAAATATATAGTAGATGATATGGAGATAGGTGGAAAAGGATGAATGCAAGGATGGATGGAAAGAATAGATTATAAATAGATGGATATATTGATAATAGATTATAAATAGATGGATATATTGAATAGATTATAAATAGATGGATATATTGATAATAGAGAGGTAACAGACAGATACGTAGATAAATACAAGGATAAGTACTGTAGATAGAATACACAGGTGGAAATGGATACATGCGCATGGGAGGATTGGAAAGATTATAGACAGATAAATAGTATAGACATGGATATAGAGAGAATAGGTAACCCTGCGGATTCATGGGCCTCCTGCCACTCGGACGGCATAGAACATCCCATGGTGTTAAGGAGGTTAACTAAACATACAAGAGAAAAACAAAGCACATGTAAAGATATCAGCAACATCAAATAAACACGATAAGGAAGTTTCATTTTTTTGGTGGTAACGGCCCTTTAAGTGGATTTACATAACATGTGAAGGTCAGACTATTTAAAATTAAAAGCAGGCATTCTCCATCAACTGGAAATGGATTAATTCTACCCATTCATTTACCTGGATCAAGATCAGAGGGATTCAAGATCCATGAGTTAACAAGATACTTTATATTCTATTTACATTCTTTAAATCTGCCTCTTGAATCCAGGCCACACAATCGAAATTTTAATTTGTGCAATTACTCTGATTGCAACAATAAGTCTTTGCAATAGTTTAATGTCGGGTAAGGTGGGCGGAGGGGGCTGGAGGTTCTGAAAATCTTCAGGGCAATATGGTAACAACAGCATGGGGTCAGGCAAGGTTTTCTGGGGGGAGAGAGTCAGAATAAGGGGGGGGGTGTAGAACTGGAACCGATTGCTAAGTCGTAACATACGGAAATAATTAACATGATTTTGCCTGAATGCAAAGAGCGGTGGCCTTTATAGGGGAGAAAATTCAACATTAATATACGAAGGTGTTTTGTTGCAATATGAAAGGTTTATTTTTTTGTTTGCAACTGCTTGAATTGGAGGGGGGGGGGGAAGAAACACATTTCCTCGCTTGGTACACAATTATGTAGAGGAACTGGTCCTGACACCCAGCAGGATGCCATTTACACGCATTATTTTATGGATTGTGACCGCGGATGTGAAAAACCGCCAAACGCTAGCAAGGATCTACACGTTGCATTACTTTATTAACCACTTCACTACCAAAATGGACTATACCCGATACCTCCTGGTGCTTCGATAGAGTATAGTCGTTATGGCGTTCCAGAGGAGCAATGCGAAGGAATTTCTTTAATTGCAATAGAAATTGGTTTGCATTTGGGCTCCGGAACTTACACCTAAATTTTGAGACTTGAGGGCATGACGCCAGAGGTGCTAACACTTTTTAAAACCAGTCGGGACTGTGTCTGAGTGACATCTCCGCAGCTAATCCTGCGTGAAGCACAGAAATGCAGTAACGAATTTTGGCCAGTAGATGGCAACATCTGCTAAATAGGTTAACACAGTAGAGAATACATTGGGAATATTCTAATTCTTACTGTATAATAAAAATTTAAAAAATAAAACACTGGTTCTGACAGCGGCTTTCTGGAAGATATCTTTGTAGTGAAGGGTTTAAAAAAAAGGAGCATTGTGCCATTTTTGAAAAACTTTGACAGATGATAAAACACACACCTTAGGCTGGCCGTCCACTGGCACAGTATTTGTGCGATCATCTGAAGTCATTCGATCGATCCTAAAACATGCAGCTGAATCAGCCCTCTTCCACTGCTTTGGACGATTTCAGACGATTACAACAGATTAGCGATTTTACCCATTTCAATGGGATTTATCGGACGATGCCGGGATGATCTGGTACAAGTTTACATGAATTGTATAGTTAAAGCGCGGTGCCGCAGTGATTCAGTGCGAAGCCCGTAGGATTCAATGTAAAGAATATTTTCATTCAACCCTTTGTTTTTTTTAATCTGCAGCAAAAAGCCTTTGATTTTTTTTTTGTATTTTTCCTGGAGCCTTTTTTTTTTTTTTAAAACAACCAAAAACCACCAGCCGATCTGGGATGCCTAGACGCTTGCAGTGGGCGATCCTGATCGGCTGATGGCATTGTCTGTAGTTGGGGGACCAAGTTAGTCACCTTAGAGTCTATTCACAGGCACTGAAAGTTCGGCGCACTATAGCGATTCCTTTCCATCTAAATTTGTGATTTCTCTATTTAGCGAATGGTCACCGTAGTGCAAAGATAGTCACCGAAGCCCCCGAAAAAAATTTGGGGAACGTCGCTAAGAAGGCCTTAGCAACCCCCCCCCCCCAAAAACTCTAATAGGCATTTAAATATTTGCATGTCTTTCCCAGAGTTCATTGCTGCAGATGGGGAAATGTAGCACAAGAGCTCTGTGAAGGGGTGTGATGTGTCTACATGAAAAGGACTCTACACAAACGTGTGGGTGCACCAAAAGGGAAAGAAATTGCTTGTGGCATTTGTGCATTGCCAGAAAAAAGGGTCACACATTGAATGAATAGAATATGGACCGGGGGGGGGGGGGGAAGAGAAACAAAAACATATCCAATAGCAGCTACACAATATACAGTTTATTGAAAGTAACACAAAGAATAACATTTTCCAGAGACGTTTAAATACTTGGGGGGGGGGGGGGAAATAAGAAATTCAGTAATGAAATGCGTAATCTAGAAAAAATCCAAATTATTAATTGCTCCAGCAGGGAAGCAGGAGTGGGCTGAAATGATGCGCAGATTAAACAACCATCCAGAAACGTATATATTCTTTCAGATAATAGATCAGGAGTGACACATTGTATGGACACAAGGCTAGAATAGGTTTCATACCATACCGTATAATAGAGAACAGGGTGTCTGCGTAACATACGCATATAGAACACATTGTGACCTTGTCCAAGAGCCGCACGATCAGTCGTGTTTCTGCAAAGAATTGACTCGAGCCCAACTTTAAAGCATCAGCCTTTTACATGTTGATCATTCAAGGTTATGTTTTATGCGTTACCATCACCAGGATAATCGGGAGCCTTTGTCGCGACTTGTGAAATGTCGAAACCCAGCAACCTTGGCCCTCCAGTCCCCTTAAATGCTGTCAATCTATGAGTAGCCGAGCATGATGGGAGATGTAGTTCCATGTATCTGGAGGGCCAAGGTTACCAACCCCTGCAAACTATAATACACATTTCATATTCATTTGAAAAAGCTAATTTTATCCCCCCCCCACCTTGAAGGATAGATGGCAGTGTTCACCCTAACTGGAGTCAAATACGCTGCATCCGCAAATAACGGATTCTGTAAATGGAGCACTAACCACTGAGCCATCTCTCTGGCATGCCATGTGAAAATCTATACATGGAGCTTAAACTCGTCACATCGGGGGGTTAGTAATATCCCATGATTACAGCCCAAGTACAATGCCTGTCCTGTACGGGCAACAACATACACCCATGCGAATAACCTAGAGCAGGGATGCCCAAACGCCAGCACCCCAGATGTCCCTGAACTACAACTCCCATGCTTCTCCATCCATCTAATGCAGTCAAGAGACTTCTGGGAGTTGTAGTTCAGGAACACCGGGGGGGGGGGGGGGCAGAGTTTGGACATCCCTGACCTAGAGGAACGGTCTACTCCACCCATCCTGCCTAGAGTGACCATATCAGTCATATTCAAAGACACATATGGGCAGTGCATGAAAAATGCCACCTCAGCATGTAGAATCCATACGCTGCAAGTAAATCAAAAAGGAATCACAGGCGACCTGCCTTGACTTCCTTCAGGCAGCATATGGCTTATACATGTTGCAGGGCAGCACTTCTCCCTGTGCTCCCCGTTGCACAATATGTGTCTTTAAAAATGGCCAATTTGGTCACCGTACTCCTTCCTACTTATATCAGAAAAAGGTGCACACGTTCAGATAAAATAGAAAAAGGACTTTGGCAACGCGTTTTCATTTATTCTGTGCAGAAAAATCACATAGAACATCAAATGAAATCTTTCACACGGTTCCGTTTCATCCTTCACACACGTATTAAAACATCACACATTGTCAAAAACACCCTGAAAACGCCGTCATACGTTTGCATAGATTTCCAAGTCAAAGCGAAAATATTTTATTTCTGCTAAAAGAAAAGTCCTCGAACATTCCATAAATACATAAAGGAGATTTCTCGCGTGAACGAAGCAGGCGGATGACGTACAGGATTGATACATTCTGGCGATATGGAAAGCTTGTGGTACTTTAAACAGGTGGGAGCGAGCATCGTTACGTCAGACCGTTGTACGTGAAGAGGCAGACAAGACAAAAATCAAAAACGTTCTCTCTTTTCATCCCAAATGTCATTTTAACCTCGGGGCTGCTTTAGTGTTCTGGATGTAAGTAAGCATTAAGAGAAAGTCAGAGGGAAAGCACGGAGCGGCGTGTTAACGGTTTGAATAGAGACACATACAGGAAGGGGGGGGGGCAAAATCCTAAAAACATCCAGGTATGTACCATTTATATACAAGAATACAGGAGAAATGCACGTCGAATGCCAGAATTTTCCCCACTACACTTGATCTCGCAGACGTGCCAGTCTTTGTGAGAGTTCGTCCTGTAGAAAACACAAGATGAGGATAAATGAAGAATGTCACGTACAGCTACACTTGGAAAATAGTTTAAATCCTAACCGGGTTTATTCAGAACACCGAAATGTCGGTGCTTTCGTTCCCCGCACTTTGGGGAATCAAATTCCCCGACCCTGCAGTGAATTCACCACAGGGTCGCCAAAGTGCAGGGAAAATTCCAACGCAAAACCACCTATGACCTGCCGCAAGAAAAAAAAGCCTAAAAACCTCAAATAAAAAAAACTTTTTGCTGTAGATTAAAACAACAATATATTAGATATTGGATTAAAACGGGAATATTTTTTACATTGAAACCTTTAGGATTCGCCTGATTAAACCACTGAACAGCAAGGCATTTCACTGACATTTCTCTGCTGTTCAGTGTCTGAATAGATTAACCATTACTTTTCTATGGGATTTTACTGCTGCCGAACAGCAGCGTATTTTGCCAAAATTCGGCAAACTGCCTGCTTTCTGAATAACCACGAGAGTGCACCATATGGGGGAAATTCACGGGTGCAATTTTGGGGCCAGATCGGCGCTCTCTGAATCACGCCTTAAGAATCCAGGTTTAGAAACAAAAAAAATCATTCCATGGGAGTTGTAGTTCAGAAAGAACGGGGGGGGGGGGGGGTGTCAGAGTTTGACCGGCCTGATTTATAAAGTGTAAACAGTCATGCGATTTGAGTCTTGAAAGAAGAAGAAATAGTCACACACACACACACACACAACTTATTACTAAAACCAGAACGTGTCGTGGAGGGAAAAAAACGATAGTTACCTGTTCTGCGGATGCTACGCTGGTTCCAACAGACCCACTCTGACCCTGAGGCAGTTCCAAATTTAGGTCCAGCCTGTAATAAAAAGTACATTTTTGATTATTTTGTAAAACCTGATTTTTTTTTACCATTTCTTAAAGAAACAGTACAGGCACTATACCCACTCCAGCTCCTGAGGTGGTTATTGTGCTGGTCCTGCAGCCAAGGCATTTATACAGAATTTAAATAAGAAAGGGGGGGGGGGGACAGGAGGTATTTACACCCAAATAGAAAATTTGATTTCAGCCCTGAACCCTAGATTTTAGAGAAGCCCTCATTTAATTCAGTGTGGTGCTACCAGAGAGCACTTGCTGCATGTCTGCCAGACACTATTGTCCAGGTATTATGGTTTTTAATCAGTCCTGTGCCTAGAATAATTCCACTCCAAATACAGTGGACCTCGGCCATGCAGGGGTTAATGAGATGCTCAGCTTCTATAGAGACTAAAAAGGAGTGGATCCGGAATATTGAAGCCCAGCAATTACTGTAAAAGGTAAATTGCATTGTAACTTTTATAATTTATTCTAAAGAGGAATGATTACCAGGATGGAGGATCCCTTTAAATAGGAGAAATGGAAAGGAAAAAGTCATCCTAGCACAAAGCAAGGTCAGGATTAATCCCACACAGGGTTACATACGTACTGCTGCAATTATTTAAGAAGTAATATTAATTCCCTGCGCTAGATCACCTACCCGGCTTCATCTGCCATTTCATGTAACAAATTATCCACTTGATTCTGAAAGCCGGAAAAAAATAATTAGCAATGTAATAAAATGCAAACATAAAGGATAAAAATAACACAATGACATTTTATCAGAGGATACCACTGTACGACAAATTATAGCAGTGACTGGATTTAACTATGGGGGGGGGGGGGGTGGAAAAGTCACCCCTGCATTGACACAACTCTTTACACCAACAATGGCCAACACTGAACTAGTCTGTGACTCTTGCACAGGGACCCCACCGTGCAAAAGCACTGCATTTATTTGCCTGCAAAGACAATCCTGCCTAAAAAAAAAAAAAAAAAAAAAAAAAGCAGTAGGAGTTTTTGCTGCAAATTAAAAGAATATACAGTTGAATAGATATTTAAGAAAAACTGGGAATATTTTTTTTTACATTGAAACACATGGGATTCGCCTGTTTAAACCTGCCGAACGAAATCACTGAACATCAGGGCATTTCACTGCTGGTCGTGATCTCTGAATAGACTGTTACTTCTCTATGGGGGATTTCGCTGTTGAACAGGCACTGTATTTTGAAGGCAATTCGGCAAATTTGGCGAACCGCCAAGCTTTTTGAATAGCCGAATGGCCCCGAGATGTCAACGTACGGGGAAATTCACTGCAACTTCGTGGCCTCTGAATAAACCCTTAAGAGTAGGTTATAGAGTTAGTAGATAAAAATAATTTAAGTTCTAGCACTGCGCGATCTCACCTGTGGAGTGGTTAATGTGGTAGTGTTACTCATTGTATCTTCCATCTGTTGGGTCTGAACATCTAGAGTTTCAAACTGCCTCTCAAATTTGTCCATACACGCCGAAATCTGAAAAGAAAAAAAAAAACAGCAAATCAGGGAAATAAAATGCAAAAAGAAAAAAAAAGGAAAAAAAAATTACAGAATAAAAGGCGTTACTCCATGTTATGAAAAGAAAGGGATGAAAGGGATCATCGCGATGCGTTACCTTTTCCAAGTTCATACTCTTCAGGGTGGCATCCATAGATTTTACTACTCCAGCCATTGACTTAGTCACCTGCAACGAGCAAAAAACACAAAATAAAAAGAACTGCAAGTTATGAAAGCTTTACATCATTAAAATACAGAAAATACTTTATGCTCTCGGTGTCACACAGAACAAGGTTTTATGTCTCTAAAAGCTCGCATGATAATGACGCTCTGATGTGAATATGATCGGTCAAAGCGAAGGCCACAGCATGTTACACGACAGCGTGTTAGCACCACGTCCAGATCAGGATCTCACACACGCAAAAATAAAAAAAAAATCACTAATGTCATTTTGAAAGCTCCACCACAGGAAGGACAAAATGTATTAAATAAGGGGGTTTATTCACTAAGCAGTGAATGTGCGGAAAATCATTTTGCATTGTGTGGTATGTGTGGGTATCCAGCTACTTTGTCCTGAAATGCTGATTCCTAGTAATTTTTTCCCCACCAATCCCCATCTTGCCCCAGGGATCGGCAGTCTCAGCCCGCCCGATGTTTTGGAGCTACATACTCCTGATGCTCCGCCACGCACTAGTTTAGTTGGGCCTCACGGGAAATGTGATTTTAAAACATCTGAGAAAGCCACAGCTACTGACCCCTGGCTTAGGGAAACACTAGAGATGCACCGATACCAGCATTTGCACGAGTACTTGTGCAGATGCCCCCCAATACCCCCAATACGGGAAGCCAGCACCAAGGGCGGTGTCAGACGAGTGCACTATGTGCACCCGTACGGACAAGCCTCCCAGCATCACAACAGGCCAAACGCTATAGCGCGTATGAATTGCGCACGCTACAGCAGGAGTGCTGCGTCCATTTAAAAAGCCTCCGTCGAAACACTACGACACGCATTTGACGGGGCTGCAAAGCTTGATCGTCCATAGGAGAAATCGAGCCGTGCAGTGCTGAGCGCAATAACTGCACTCAGCAAGGTGGCCAAACAGGCATTAGAGTGGAAGGAATATCCATGGTCACGGACGTTCCTTCCACTCGCAAAAACGCTCATCTGACACCAGCCTGAGTGGCTTGCCGGCATCCGAGGGGCTGGCAGAATGCTCTAATTGCATTCTGCCAAGCCCCTGCAGCTAGCCGCGTTGCAGCGCGAGCGGCCGCTGGCAAAGGTTCAAAGCGGCCATATATTTAAATATTAACATAAATTGGAGAGGCTTTCAGCAAAATCCTAAAATTATTTATTGGAAAGTGGTCACATGACATTAAAGTATCGGAACTCGTACGCTGTCTAAAGTGCAGTGGTAAATCCTAGGAAACCCCTTATATTTTTGTAAGATCTAGAGAATGTAACGTCGACAAAGTCCAGCACTGGATAAAGTTATATTATAGGAACCTTTACTCTGCAAATTTATAAGCCAGATTTTCTTTTATATCCAGCTGATAGAAAGGGGTCATTAATAACACTGTGTGCATCTCACAGGTTTTGTATGTCGTAGTTCAGTGGCGTTTACCTTGCCCATGGTCACTGCAGTCTGTACTCTTGCCGCGACTGCGTCCACTCTGGCGCTCATCCGCAAGAAATTGATGCCTTGGTTCTTCTGCCGTATGGCATTCTCAGCATGTATCCTGGCGATCTCGGTGTTACCCTTCTGGATTGCCTAAAACACACAATAAAAGCAGAGACGTGTAAAACCTGGAACCTCGCAGGAACACAGTATAACGATGCAGAATAACAAGAATTCTTTTTACCTTTTTAATTTTTGCCTTCTCGGTTTTTTCCTCTTTTTCACACTTTTTGGCATTTCGATTCAGTTCTTTAGCAGCGAATTTCAAGTTGAACAGGTTCTCTGGTTACACCGAGTTAAGGTTAAATCAGGGACAGCGGGTCATTTAAAAATGGATAGGAATGATTTAAAATGACTAACTTCCACCATAGAGCATAAAAATGTAATAACACGCTGTTTAATACCGTGACATCTAAGCCTTTAACACTAAGACCTAGGGGCGGCCAACATGAAGCTGATGCTCTAGAGCAGTCATGGCAAAATGTGGCACCCCAGATGTTTTGGTACTACACATCCCATGATGCCTAGTCAGATAAAAATAGCTGAGCATCATGGGTCATGCAGTTTAGAAACATCTCAGGCGCCAAAGTTCACCATCACTGCTCTCAAGGAGGGACAGCAACCTTGTAATCCCGAATGGTTGTAACCTACAGTACCCATACTGCTCTGAAACTATGAGCTAAACCAGGCCTCATTTACTCAACCATTTATTCTTTTCATTTTCAGCAATAAGTCTCTTTATAATTTAAGTGAATTTTGGCAAAAAAAAAAAAAAAAAAGGTTTTCTGTGACATTGTTATTATTCATAGGACCTTATATATTTACCTGCAGTTTTTTTTGTTTTAAAAGTTGCATTTTTTTTTTACCCATTTGGCAGCTTGTCGGCTTTATTTGGATCAATTCGTCAGATGCAATCAGTGGGTTATGGGGGTGGTCGATATGTTGATATTGCGGCGGGTCGATTCGCCGCACTTTGGGGACCCTGCGGTAAATGCAGCGTCAGCGAATCAAACTCGCCGAAGTGCGGCGAACAGGAGAGCAGCAAAATCTCTGACATGTCAGTGCGCTCTGAATAACCCCTATAGTAAACGATAACTGTAGCGCTGTGCTGAATTGGACTTTGAGAATTGCAGCATTATGCCTCTAGGGGAAGCCAGAGCGTTACGTATGTGAAATACTATGAGAGACTTAAGGACTCCATCTCCCAGAAACCTCTGGGCAGAGGACAGGAAGTGGGCGAGCTAGCGCCAGGAAAGACATCAGCAGCCTCGTGCATGGCATGGGCAGAGTGAGCAGAGCAGCGAGATGAGTGAGACGTAGGCACTGCAGGACACGTCCGGGATCACAACCAGGCCGGAGCGTGGACCGTAGCGTATCCAGTGCTGGAGATCGGGGACGGAGTGTATATCATTGCATACCACATTCCGCTGAGCAGCTCGGATGACAAGCATGTTCCAGAAGGACCTTGAGTAAGGAGGCCGCGGATCAAACGGGAGTGCAGGCAGCGGATCAGTTTCAGAGAGTCGGCATCGGGAGAGCGGATTCGTTGGCACCCGGTTCCAGTCGGCGCAGAGAGATCCTTTGGTCGAGTCATCGATTCTGGACACATTGTTTGCCGGATGGGTGAGAGGCCTCAAGGACTACGATTCCGAGAAAGTGGGCACTTGCTTCAATTTACAGGGCCCCAACGTTGACTAGTCAAAGATATTTTTGTTCATTCACTGGCCAGTTGAATCTAGTACCCGGGTACCCTAAGACAATAATTTATGAGCTGGACTTAAACTCACGAACTGAGGGGTATTAACCGTTTCTTTTCCGTGTTTTTCCCGCGTTGCGCATCCTGTCAGTTATTCAAAGTTAATTGCCTCGTGCTACAAAGTATGTGTATTCAATGCCACTTTATAGAAAATCCATAACAGTGTGCTGGTGTATAGTAATTCCTAGTGCGGTGAGACTATCCTGGGTTTATTCAGCGGCTCCTCCGGGGGTGAGCGCCACATAAGTAAAGTGGAAGTATTCCCTATTAGAAGATTGCTTTATGCAATATGACAGATCTGACACAGACAGCATTTAACCTATGCCATTGCCAGGGCATCCCAAACCCAGGAGACAGATAGTCGCGGCTTCAAGAATCTGACATTTAAACACCAATAGGTCTTATTCGTCACAAAACTATAGGTTATATATTAACAGGCTCCTCGGAGAAGACAAGTCTTCACCTACACCATAAAAACACACAGACGTGAGCAATAATAAACTAAAATACAGATTTTAAAAAAGACAAGGTGTGACAAATTTACATCAAACCTAGGAGACAACTACACAGTTTTAGGAGCCAAGACAAGCGTTCCAGAAAGGTTTCCTGTAGAAAAAAAAAGGATAAAAACAATAGATTTAGGTGCCAGTGGCAACCTGGATCTGTAACCCTATTTTAGGTGGCGGCGGCAGTTCTCATCTCTCGGCTTCAATAAGCAATGAGACAGTCATTCTTTTTAAAAATAGAATAATAAAAGTAGTAATTATGGCATTCCGTGACCTAGAGGTGTGACACACACACACAGCATTGTGGGAAAGAAGGGGTTAATACAGCCCGAACTGAGGATGCTTTGTCACTGAACGCACTGACATCCGCACATGATCTCGTCCCGCCACACAGGCTGAAATGTCAACAAGCCCTTTTCCCGCACACGCGCTATTTATAGAGGATCTATAATAAATGGCGTGTGCTGTCCTGACCAGCGCTTCATTTCCATTGACGCGGACGTTGCCAGGAGTGAGATGACATCAATAGCTTTACCCTGCGTGATGCAGGTCGATCCTGACGGGCCGGTTTGTGCGGCCCTCCCTCAGCAGGTATTGCTGCAAAGTCAACAGCATCACATGCTCGCTGAGTAACGCATCACATGATGCACGGTGAGGACTGGGAGCAGCCAGTGACCTCATACGCTCACAGATTACAGATCAAGGCTCCCGAAGTGTCCCAAATTGCAGGACAGGGACTCCAGGCTCAGAAACCGAGACGACTTTTTTTTTTTCTTCTCTCTAACAAAGGGGAGCGCAAACATATCTGTTATTTCCTGCAGAGCGCTGAATCACTTCCAACACCGCAGAAATCCTGCAAAGTTGGATGACAATAGGCAGTGGTTTAAATGTAAACACGTGACTGACGGGCGCAGCTCAGCGTGACCCCGAGACGGACTTCAAAGAGAGAAACAGAAAAGGCAATAAAAAGTCTCAAAGGTTTCTTTCAATTGTCTACATCAGCGCTTACAAAGGATTATTCTTTAATTACTGAAGTATTAAACGTAGTAGAGGTTACAACGTGTCAGGCTTGTTTGGTTCTCATTTTCATTAAAAGGAACACTCTAGCTCCCCCCCAGATGTTGCTGAACTACAACTCCCATGACCCTCTAGCCATCTATTGTGTTGAAAGAATTCTGGTAGTTGTAGGCTGTCATCTGGGAGGGACAGAGTTTAAGATCCCTGCTCTAGGCAATGATAGGAAGGGGTTAATAATCACCCCCACCCGACTCCTTTAACGTGGATTAACCTGTTAATGCCACAGGACGTGCTATGACATCCGCGTGGCGGGTGGGCCTTGTAGACACGCGGCATACAGGTACGCCCCGCTGACTTGAATGGGCCACCTCGGCCCCTCCCTGCAGCCGGCACGTGCCACTGGCTGTAGAGCGATGGGGGGGGACAGGGGGCGGCCTGAGTACAGGCGGTCCCCCTGCAGCCAATGACACATCAGCTGCGTGGGTGGGCCACATTCGAGGCACGCGGCGGCACCTGTCGGCGAGGCGTACCTGTACACCTCGCCGGCAATAACTGCCCATCCTTAAAAGTGTTAAAACACTTTTATCCTGTGTTGTGGTCTCCTCTGACCATACTGACCTCTCAACCCGTGGTGACAAGGAAGGCCTGATCCACCACTTCGCACGTTCCTTGTCTCCCTCGCGATCACACAGAGGCGCTGCACGATCTCATGGCCTGGAAGAACAAGCCTCCATGAGCGGATACTCGCGGCAGCGTGGAAAAGCTGCTGCAGGTATGTGGGAGGTTAGCGCTGCGCTCAGATGCATCTTCCCTGAAATCTGAGGTTAACATGGAGATGGTATGAAAAATAAATATAAATAAAAATGCACATTTCCTTCTCATACGAAGGATGAATAAAGAACGTCTGACCATCGAATAAACAAATCGAGTGCGTTTAATTTAAGAAAAGAAAACCTGAGATACCGGACGTGTGGTAAAACAAAGGCTTCTTTTTAAAAACACTGCTTGGAAACGAAGACGCCGACTCTATCTTATTACCACAAAGATACAGGAAAGAAAACAATACATAGTGTTTACAAAAAAGGTTTCTACAGTTTACATATTGATTTTGTTATATTACCATACAAACGATGAGGTCTATGTGTTGACTATTCCATTTGGACAAGGGTCAGCATCCTTGGCCCTACAGATGTTATTGAACTGCATTTCCCATGAAGCTCTGCCATCCTTAAAGAGAAACTGAGCATCATGGGAGTTCCAAAAACGACTGGAGGGCCAAGGTTGCTGACCCCTACACTAGGATAGAACGAATTAACGAGTGGCAGCACAACGACCAACTAACTACTCCACCTGCCCCCAGGCAGCGATGGGGGAGCAGGACCCTGGAGAGGGAAACAGCACCTCGAGACCAAAAGTTTGGATTGGAGAAAGCTTTAATGAATCTACATCTGATTTTTGCATGTCTCATGAAAAGGGTGTGACAAATCCAGAAGCCAATTCCATACAGGCAAGAGTCGGGTATAGATTTAGGAGCCAGTGGACATGTGGATTTGTCGTCAGGCCTCTTTCTAGCTACAAACTATCGCGCAAATCTCAATGTCCCGCAACAGTATTTGGATGATCACTCTTTACGTCAACAAGAAGAAATTACCATGTAACTAAACAGCACAACCTGTAGAGGTTTCTGAACTACAACTCCCACGATTCTCTGATCATCTTTTGCATTCACAATCAACATATGGGGGTTGCTGGAGTTGAGATCCTTGGTTTAGAGCATTCTGATTGGTGGACTGCTTCTTCCAGGGGTTTCCCTGATCAGCGACACACACACGTTAACTTGAAATGTAGTTAATGCCGCAGGAAGTGCACTTCCACTTCAGAAGTGAATTTCATTGCTGGCTGCCCAGGACATAAACGCTCTTTATCCGTTCTTCGCAGTAAATGGGAATTTTAAATCCCATATACATAAGAAAAATTGACATTCAGGTTGAGGAGGGAGCTGGGAGGACATCACATCCCTTGATCTCCTAAACATTAGAAGTCAGATCTCTGCCCTTCATCCTCCAGGGACTATGAAACAGAAAAATACGCTCTCCTTCCTGGATGAAGAAATCAGGGCTTTAGTCACTCAACAGCAAATTGCTGGAGAAAACTGCTGTGGAATGAGACATCTTAAGCAAGAATAACGCTGATGGAACAATGGAAAAAGTTTCACGCTGGGCTAATTTTTTGCCTTAAAGAGTCACTACCATTTATGTAAGCTGTAACTAAATTACTTCTGCATTACAAATAAAAAACGAACACATGCTGCTGTTGTGTTTTTGCTTTGGTTCAAGTAATGGCATGTAAAAAAAATAAAAAATATTCTCTGTTTCCATCTTGTGTTTTTTTCCCACGATGCAACAATTAACAAAATCTGTGCAAAAAAGACGGGGAGCATACAAGACTTCTAATCTACCTCCTGGTGGTGTCCTTTGAATAAATCCCACATAACGTGATGATGTGAGTCGGGGACTGACACCATTCACTCAAAGCCACACAGAGAGGAGCAAAGAATGTAAAGATACAGAGGGGGGGGGGGCTGTTTACAACACAAAATATCACCCAATGGATGCACAGATACCACTTTAAGACTGAGTATGAGTACCGATACTTTTTAAAAAAGTACTCACCGATACTGATGTCATGTGACCGCTTTCCAACAAGAACAGGCCTCACATGGATATTGCCCCCCAGCCTCACATGGATATTGCCTCACATGGATATTGCCCCCCAGCCTCACATGGATATTGCCCCCAGCGCTCACCTATACGCTGGGGAAGCTGGCCGCATGCATGAAAAGCACGCCTCCAGCGTTCCCTTCCGGCGGCAGCGATACCGACCCATCTGGAGGTCCGGTCGCACTGCTGTGGTGCTATCACGTGGCCGCCGGCGCTTCTGTGACGCTGCCACCAGCCGAGAGGCAGCGTCACAGATGCGCCCGGAGGCCGCGTGAACGCGTCACAGCAGCGCGACCGTACCTCAGGATGGGGGAGTATTGCTGCCGCCGGAAGGGAACTCTGGCCGCGTGCTGTTCATGCACACGGCCAGCTTCGCCAGCCCTGCGGATACCGGCATGCCGGTCCAGCGCTGGCTTCCGGTATCGGGCCTTTTGCACGAGTACCAAGTACTCGTACAAACGGCAGTATCGGCACCGGTACTAGTATCGGTATATCCCTAGAAAATATCACACAATGGATGCACCCAGTGACATTAGAAAAAATATTTTTCTCCTAGCAAACAGGAGAAAAACAAAGCACATGCAAGATATCAGCAACATAAAAAATGTCCTTACTGTGTTTATTTTAGGTGGTCGAGGCCCTTTAACTCAGAGGGCAGCAACCTTGGCCCCCTGCAGCTGTTCTGAAACTACATTTCCCATGATACTCTTTGACCTGACTAGGCATTGTGGTATGTGTAGTTCCATAACATGGGGGGGGGGGTCGACCCCCTCCCTCAAATTCCCTTGGAGATTCTCCATCTGATCACTACTCAATCTAGAAATAACAACAGATTGACAGTGACAGGCAAAGATCACAACATAAAACATATACACAGCGTATTGCGATAATCCATAAATTATCTTTTTTTGAACAAAAAAATAAAACCACCACTTCCCCCGCCATGACATATTTCATAAGGAGGAAGAAGTGTTAAGTGATAAAAGTAATATTAGATCCCTTATGGAATAATAATTCGAGATATTCCCTAGGAGAGGAGCACAGTCCCTGTATCTGGCACATTTCCAATGCCTAGGGGCTAAAAACAGGACAATAATAAGAATTATAGAGCAGATTTATTCTGCTGCCAGACCTTACACTCAGCACAGCGTCCTACAAGCAGAGAAGCTCACAGGGTGTGAAGCCCCCAGTCACACGGTTATGACGTAGACCCCAAAACAAGCTCCCCCTCACTCCCAACCCACCAAAATCACTCCCCCCGCGCTAATAACCACCCCCCAAACTGCTCTCCCTCACAGACAGGATACTCTCCATGCTGGACATGACTGCAGCTGTTATCCCGGTGTTTCTCTGTCTTGATCCCGGATTCCCGTGGCTCTCCCCGGTGCTTCACTCTTTTTCCGGGTTCTTCACTTCCTGTTACTGTCTGACGTCACGCTGTGGCTGTATAGCTGGGGTTGGCCGCAGAGTTTCAGGGGCGTGGCTACAGCAGCATGTGGGCGTAGCCCACCACCGGTACAGTGTGACTGTAACCTCGGTGGGCGTGGTCGCATAATTTGTGTTAAACAAAAGAGAAGGGGGGGTGAATAAGGAATGGGCGGACTAATCCATTGTCATTTGCATAAGAGGGGGCTTCTCCTGTCCCTTGCATTTATGTGACCAGACAGAAACACAGCAAAAAATAGGTAAAAACAATTATTTACCTGGCAGGATGGGAGGAAACATTGCCTACTAACAGTACAGCATACCGCCCGAGTGACCCTATTTAGAAGGGCAGTCCTTATTTTGGGCTCCATCCCTCTGCTTTATGAAAATGCACACCTTTTAAACACATAGCGCAGGGGTCGGCAACCTTGGTCCTCCAAATGTATTGGAACAACATCTCCCATGATGCTCAGCCACTCATAAGGCTGGTAGAGACTCCGGAAAATGTAGTTCACTAAGGCTGGGGTCAGACCAGCGCACTTTTAGGCTAGGGTCAGACTGAGGCAGTGCGAACGCGCGTGCAGGCGCACTTAATCACGGCCGCACTAGCAGCAAGTGCCAGGCAATGACGGCCAATATACGAAGTACGGTCGCACAAAAGTCCGGCTGCGCAACGCAAGTGGAAAACGAACGCATTTTTTCGAGAACGTTAAACTGCTAGTACTGACGTACAGAGTGCGCTGCGTCCGCTAGCGGCGTGTGTGCGTGATTTGGAGATGTCAGACACTGCTAATGTCCGGCCAACATAACGTCCAGATGCACAAAGTGTTTTATTGATGATCCGTACAAAATCACGGATGCAAATGCGCATAGTATGACCGCTATCGCGTACTCCGTGAAAAAATACGTCCATTCGTTCGAACGCACTTTTTCACAGACAACGTGAAAATGCGTTCGTCTGACCCTAGCCTTAACGTGCGTTCTGTCGCACATAATTACGGCCGCACTAGCAGCAGATGACGGGCAATGACGGCCAATATACGATGTACGGCCGCACAAAAGTCCGGCCGTGCAACGCAAGTGGAATTTGAACGCATTTTTCTGAGAACGCTGAACCGCTAGTACTGACGTACAGAGTGCGCAGCTGCGGCATAGCGGCGTGTGTGCGTGATTAGGAGACGTCAGACACTGCTAATGTCCAGCCTACATAACGTCCAGACGCAAAAAGAGTTTTATTGACGATCCGTACAAAATCACGCACGAAAATGCGCGTCGTCTGACCGTTTTTGCGCATTCCGTGAAAAAATACGTCAATGCGTTCAGACGCACTTTTTCACGTTCGCGGGGAAAAATGCTTTCGTCTGACCCTAGCCTAAGTGTAAATCTGGTGGGCCAACGCTGCTAATGCCTGCCCTAGAGCAGGGGTCAACAACCATGGTGCTCCAGATTTTTTGACAGGATATACTTCCCATCGGTCCAGACATGCTGCTGAATGTCTGGGCATCCTGGGAGATGTAGTTTCAAAACATCTGGAGGGCAAAGGTCGCGGACCCCTTCCCTTGAGTTACAGTGAATGTCTAGCTTCTGCAGTAGCTATCTGGAAATCTGCCCAGACCGGAAGTGGCTCAGCCAATCAGGATCCTGCAATTCTTATCTATGGAGTTTGAGCATCAGCAGGTTAATGGGATTTGTGGTTCAGACTCACAGAGGTTGCTACCAGCGTACGGTCCTGCCATCCGTTTTGGGCTCTGTTGTGAGTCAATAGTCACCAACTAATCTATACATAAACAATATTCATGGAGGCAGTAATGAGGGCAGCCATTACACAACCCAGGGACGTTGACTTTC
Source organism: Leptobrachium leishanense (assembly GCA_009667805.1). Lineage (NCBI taxonomy): Eukaryota > Metazoa > Chordata > Amphibia > Anura > Megophryidae > Leptobrachium > Leptobrachium leishanense. The sequence goes on from CM019071.1 coordinate 7,970,195, forward strand.
TAGGGTTACCAGATCAACTGCCATGTTTTCCTGGGCACACATAGGTGGAGTAGAGGTAACATCACTGCTCTGCATGGAGAGAGCCTGTGGAGACACAGGCTCAATCCCGGCAAGAGCCCCGCTCCAGTAAGTGTCCTTGGGCAAGACACCCAACAGTACCCACTCGCCACCCAGGACATACTTGAAAACAAGAGAAATCTCAATGTATCCTTCCTGGTAAAATACTTTCTCAAAAAAAAAAGGAAGTTATTCATGCTGATGGGCAGTGCATGAAAAATACCACCCGGTAGCATGTAGAATCCATATGCTGCAGGTAAGGAATCCCAGGTGATCTGCCTGCAGCCTATGAATTATACATAATGCAGGGCAGCACTTTTTCCTGAGCTCCTCTCTGCATGAAATAGTAATATGTGTCCAGGAAAACATGGCCGACCTAGCAACCCTACATTCCGGATGTCTAGAACTTACTGCACAAGAGTTGCCAGGTCGGCCATGTTTTACTGGACACATATCACTATTTCATGCAGAGGGAGAGCAGAGGGAAAAGTATATTTCATATGCTGCAGGAAGTAAATCAAGGCAGGTCACCTGGGATTCCTTTATGATTTTCTACCTGCAGTGTATGGATTATACATGCTGTGGGGTGGCACTTTTCACACACTGCCCCTCAGCATGAATAAATCATATGTGTCCAGGAAAACATGGCTGATCTGGCAACCCTATACTGCATTGTTTCCTATGAGCGGGAAGCACAATGTGAACCTGCTCAACAAATGCTTTATATCTGAATAATATGTACTTGCTGCTTTCTAACCCTTTAGGTCTTTGTGGGATAGGATAGAGTCCAGTGATGGCGAACCTGGGCGTCACAGATGTTTCGGAACTACATGTCCCATGATGTTTAGTCACACTTATGGCTGGCAGAGCATCATGGGACATGTAGTATAGAAACATCTGGGGTGGAAAGGTTCACAATCCTTAGCTCTAATAGGGCTTCCAGATCGGCCATGTTTTCCTTGTCACATGTTATTCATGCTGATGAGCAGCACATGAAAAATGCCACTCTGCAGCATGTACAATCCATATGCTGCTGGTAGGGTTGCCAGGTCGGCCATGTTTTCCTGGACACATATGATTTGTTCATGTTGATGGGCAGTGCATGAAAAATGCCACCTCGCAGCATGCACAATCCATACGCTGCAGGTAAGAAATCAAAAAGGAATCCCAGGTGACCCGCCTCGATCTCCTACCTGCATCATATGAATTATACATGTTGCAGGGCAGCGCGTTTCCAGGCACTCACCCCTCTGAACGAAATAGTTATGGCCGACCTGGCAACCCTACCAGAATGGCTACTCCATCACCAAAGATAGCCTCATCAATGTGCGGCAAGGACGTTGACCGTCCGTCCGCTTTTATTTATAGTAAGAAGAATGAGTCATGTCAGATCCCCCAGGAAACCCACGTCACGCTGCGTACGGCTCATTAATTAAGACGGTCTTGACTTTGGCACGCACGCTGCACTCTGAGATACTCGAAGGACTTTGTGTCTTTGCGTTTTTCCCCTTTTCTAGCATTAACGTGCATTAGCAGAAATGAGCATTTGTAATGAAAAGGAGAATATTGTTTATATCCTCCCAGCGCAAAGATGGCCGACAGATTTATCACTCCTAGGATGCTTTGTAGACCATGTAAAGGAAGGGACAGGGGCGCTCTGCTAAAGCAAACATTATTATTAACCATTTCACTACCAAAGACATGTAAACTCGATTTAGCATTTTAATACAATGAACATAATGGGTTATTCAAAGAGCATCGAATTGGTCACTTGAATTTCCCTGTACGGTGCAATTTTGTGGCCATTCGGCTATTCAAAAAGCTGACAATTCGCCAAATATTAGCGAATTGCCAGTGAAATACGGTGACCTTTGACAGCAGTGAAATTCCCCATAGAGAAGTAGCGGTTAATCTATTGAGAGAGACCGCGGAACTGCACCGAAGAGTTGACCAAATGCCCTGATTTTCTGTGGTTTTATTCGACAGGTTTAAACAGGCGAATCCCATTGGTTTCAATGTAAAATAAATTCCCCGTTTTTATAATTTTTTTATTCAGCCGTTTATTCATTTCATTTGCACCAAAAAGACTTTTTATTAACTAACTTTTTAGAATTTTTTAGGCAATTTTTCAGAATTTTTTCAGCAAAATGTTTGATTCCGATAATTTTTAAATGGTTTTTTTTTTAAAAAAAAAAAAATTCTGTAACAAACCTTTTTATTGTTAATCATAGCACCTTATACAGTATTTCTGTGAATTTTCATGCAGTATTTTCTTTTAAAACCCCCTTTAAGAAGTTGCGGTTTATTTTTATTTTTTTTACCCGTTTGGCAGCTGGTCGGCTTTTTCCGGCGGCGTTCGGCTGCTAGTCAGGGTCATTTGGCGATCTGTTCGGCGTTTCGTCGGCTGTGTGCAGCGGGTTTGCAGCTGTGTTCATTTTTACAGATCGATTCGGCGGTTTTTCGGCGGTTATCCGATTGATTCAGCGGATTTTTGGCGGTTTATCCGATTTATCGGATGTGTTCGGTGGGTCGATTCGATGCGGTGAATGCTGAATTGAGGTTCTCTGTATAACCCCTATAAATAAAGAATATATGAACCCACTATTGTCTATCTTTTTAATATAAAACTACTCTGCTACCGGTGGATAAACTAAATTCCCAGTGAGATCTCACTCGTGTCAGCTTATTTTACAGTAAAGAAGCTACAAGGAGCAGCCCCCACCCTCACTGCAACAAAAGCTTAACAAACGTTACTGCTGCATTACAGCAGCCAGGGATAGAGGGAGGGCTCTGAGGTCACTCACTAATGTACATGGGGTAAGATTCAGGGGTTATAATAATTGCTGAGTATCCCTATACAGTACAGATACAAGCAGGGTTATTCAGAGAGCGGTGAAAAGCAGGAGAATGCCTGGAGAATGGAAAATTCTAGGTCAAAATAGCCAAACCAGAAAAATTCTCCCATTTATCTCACTTTCCAAATCGGCTATATTGACCTAGAATTTTCCATTCTCCAGTCATTCTCCTGCTTTTCACCTCTCTCTGAATAACCCTGAAGGTGTTATTGTAAATCTCAATATACAGGTATTATGCCACAGACAGTTATCGTGCCCGTTTGTGACGGTCTGTAACAGGGAGAGAGTGTGGGGAAAAATTGTCAAGATTCGACAGTAAAATGTATTCAAGACCATAAAGTTATATTGTTGCAATAATGATATTTTAATTAATTTGGTTTTATCTATTTTATTTTCCATGAGTCTTAAACTGAATCCTGTATGCTCATGATCCGCACAGGTCCCAGCAGTTGAGAGTGCGCCTTGCCACCATGACCACGTCAGTAAGCATTGGCATTCATGGTGGCTAAGGTGTTCCTTTAAATCAGGGGTCAGCAACCTTGGCCCTCCAGATTTGGAACTACATCTCCCTTGATCCTCAGCCACTCATTAGGTTGGCAGAGGATTGGAACATTTCTTACTTTTTCCAGTAGGTGGCGATGCTCTGAGCGGTCGATGCATCAACCTTTAATTATGGTATCTATACAGTATGTAATTTATTTATTTATTTTATTAATTTATAAAGGATTTTACCAGGAAGGATACATTGAGATTTCTCTCGTTTTCAAGTATGTCCTGGATACAAGAACATTGAAGTGTTACAGTTACAGAAATACAAAGTAATACAATGCAAGATATTAAAAAACAACACAAATATACAGATTAACAGAAAATAAATATGTAGGAAGTATAGTCATTATGTTACATTCTGTACATGTACAACAGGTACATTCTGTATATAGTCACTGTGTTACATGTTTACAGGTGCATTCTGTATATAGTCACTATGTTACATGTTTACAGGTGCATTCTGTATATAGTCACTATGTTACATGTTTACAGGTGCATTCTGTATATAGTCACTATGTTACATGTTTACAGGTGCATTCTGTATATAGTCACTGTGTTACATGTTTACAGGTGCATTCTGTATATAGTCACTGTGATACATGTTTACAGGTGCATTCTGTATATAGTCACTGTGTTACATGTTTACAGGTGCATTCTGTATATAGTCACTGTGTTACATGTTTACAGGTGCATTCTGTATATAGTCACTGTGTTACATGCTTACAGGTGCATTCTGTATTGAGCTATGTTAGTAAGGAGCTCTTGAGTGACTTAAGACTGGGGGAAGATTTGATGGTGTCTGGGAGGTTATTCCATAATTGTGGAGCTCTGTAGGAAAATGAGGACCGAGCCGCTGTCTTTTTGTATTGTGGTATAGCAAGTAAGGTGCTGGTCCTGGATCGGAGGTTATAGGATGGGGGAACTGCTGGGGGAAGCAGTCTATTCAGGTAGGGTGGCAGCTTCCCAGAAAAGCTCTTAAACACCAGGTTGGAAAGGTGAAGGGTGCGTCTAGATTCCAGCGATGGCCAGTTTAGTTCTTTTAACATGTCACAATGGTGGGTCATGTAGTTACATTGTAATGCAAAGCGGCAGAATGAGTTATACAATGTAGTAAGTTTCTGAAGGTGTGTTTGTGGGGCGGCTGCATACACTACATCTCCGTAATCAATAGCCGGCATAAGCATTTTGTACAATCTGCTTTCTTACCGCGGGGCTCAGGCAGGATTTGTTTCTGTACAGGGCACCTAGTTTGGGGTAGAGTTTAGATGAGAGTTTTTCGATGTGGGGGCCAAAGGATAGATTAGGGTCCAACCACATACCTAGATATTTCAGAGAAGTGACTGTGGTCAGCGTGCCATTTGATTTTGTCCCCACACATAGATGGGGATTTTGCAATTTGTGTAGTTTAGGTTTTGTTCCAAAGAGCATCGTTACAGTTTTGTCAGTATTTAATAAAAGTTTGTTGTGTTTGATCCACTTTTCTACCTCTGTGAATTGTTCTTGCACCACGGCCTCCAGCTGTGGGAGATCTGGTTTGCTGGTATAGATTACGGTGTCGTCTGCGTACATGTGTACAGTTGAGGCTTTGCAGACGTTGGGCAGATCATTTATGAATATTGTGAATAGCAGGGGGCCTAGTATTGAGCCTTGGGGTACACCGCAAGTGACTGGGAGCGGGAGGGAAGTGCTGCCAGAAATGGACACATATTGTGATCGGCCGGATACATATGATTGAATCCAGGTTAGCGTGCGATCACCAATACCAGAGTCTTTAAGTTTTTTTTAACAAGATGCCATGGTCTACTGTGTCAAAGTCCTTGGCAAAATCAAGGAAGATGCTCCAGTTAGGTTTCCTTGTTCCATCCCAGCTTGGATATCATTGCAGACTTTTAAAAGGGCGGTTGTAGTTGAGTGATTTGGACGAAAACGGATTGATCCGGGGTTAAGTAGTTCCAATATTGATAATAATCACGTAATTGTGTGTAGACGCATTTTTCCAAAATTTTTGACATTACAGGGAGCAACGATATCGGACGGTAGTTGGATACCAAAGTACTGTCACCACTTTTATGGATAGGTACCACTCTCGCAGTCTTCCAGAGTTTGGGTATGTATCCAGTCACCAGTGATTCATTGATTAGGGTTGAGACAGGATTTGCAATTGCTGGCGCACTGATTTTCAGCAGCATTGATGGTATTTGATCAGGTCCAGAGTGGTATTTCATTTTTTGCTTACGGAGAAATTTAGTAACGACCAGTGGCGTCACTAGGGTTGGTGTCACTCGGTGCGGTAACTTATGGTGTCAACCCCCTGAGTTTTCTGGATTTTTTTTTAACTACGCTTACTCCTAACTCAGTACTCCCATATAACACTGAATTCTCATACACACAGCACACATTACTGTGAGATTTATTGCTGTGGAGCTCTCTCATATGCTCACACAACTTTTTGCCAACTGCCAGCAAGTACGATGCCTGTTCGAAGGCAGTGAAAGCACACATGGATATATATTGCCCCCAGCAGCTCTGGATATATTGCCCCCAGCAGCTCACCCATGGATATATATTGCCCCCAGCTCACATATGGATATATTGCCCCAGTTCACAATTATATATTGCCCCCAGCAGCTCACCCATGGATATATATTGCCCCAGCTCACATATGGATATATTGCGCCTCAGCTCACATATGGATATATTGCGCCTCAGCTCACATATGGATATATATTGCGCCTCAGCTCACACATGGATATATTGCGCCAGACCAGCTCACACATGGATATTGCCCCAGCTCTCATGGATATACCCCCAACACACATGGATACTGCCCCAAGCACACATGGATACTGCCACCAGCACACATGGATATGCCCCAGCAGCTCTCATGGATATTGCCCCAGCTCCTCTCATGGATATTGCCCCAGCTCCTCTCATGGATATTGCCCCAGCAGCTCTCATGGATATTGCCCCAGCTCCTCTCATGGATATTGCCCCAGCTCCTCTCAAGGATTTTGCCCCAGCTCCTCTCATGGATTTTGCCCCAGCTCCTCTCATGGATATACTGCCCCAGCTCCTCTCATGGATATTGCCCCAGCTGCTCTCATGGATATACTGCCCCAGCTCCTCTCATGGTATATTGCCCCAGCTGCTCTCATTGATATACTGCCCCAGCTGCTCTCATGGATATACTGCCCCAGCTCCTCTCATGGATATACTGCCCCAGCTGCTCTCATGGATAATGCCCCAGCTCCTCTCGTGGATTTTGCCCCAGCTCCTCTCATTGATATTGCCCCAGCTCATGGATATGCCCCAGCTCATGGATAATGCCCCAGCTCATAGATATTGCCCCAGCACATGGATACTGCCCCAGCAGCTCATGGATATACTGCCCCAGCACATGGATATACTGCCCCAGCTCATGGATATGCCCCAGCTCATGGATATGCCCCAGCACATGAATTCTGCCCCAGTTCATGGATATGCCCGAGCTCATGGGATATTGCCCCAGCACATGAATACTGCCCCAGCTCATGGATACTGCCCCAGCTCATGGATTTGCCCCAGCAGCTCATGGATTTGCCCCAGCTCATGGATATTGCCCCCAGCCCATGGATAATGCCCCAGCTCATGGATATTGCCCCAGCTCATGGATACTGCCCCAGCTCATGGATTTGCCCCAGCTCATGGATACTGCCCCAGCAGCTCATGGATACTGCCCCAGCACATGGATATGCCCCAGCTCATGGATACTGCCCCAGCTCATGGATATGCCCCAGCTCATGGATACTGCCCCAGCTCATGGATATGCCCCAGCTCATGGATATTGCCCCAGCAGCTCATGGATACTGCCCCAGCTCATGGATATGCCCCAGCTCATGGATATTGCCCCAGCTCATGGATACTGCCCCAGCTCATGGATACTGCCCCAGCACATGGATATGCCCCAGCTCATGGATAATGCCCCAGCTCATGGATACTGCCCCAGCACATGGATATGCCCCAGCTCATCTTCCCAACTCATGGATTTGCCCCAGCAGCTCATGGATATGCCCCAGCTCATGGATATGCCCCAGCTAATGGATCTGCCTCAGCTCATGGATATAGTGCCCCAGCTCATGGATTTGCCCCAGCAGCTCATGGATTTGCCCCAGCTCATGGATATAGTGCCCCGCCCAGCTCATGGATATACTGCCCCAGCTCATGGATTTGCCCCAGCAGCTCATGGATATGCCCCAGCTCATGGATTTGCCCCAGCTCATGGATATGCCCCAGCTCATGGATTTGCCCCAGCTCATGGATATAGTGCCCCAGCTCATGGATTTGCCCCAGCAGCTCATGGATTTGCCCCAGCTCATGGATATAGTGCCCCAGCTCATGGATTTGCCCCAGCAGCTCATGGATATGCCCCACCTCATGGATAATGGCCAGCACATGGATATGCCCCCGCTCACCTCCTGGCCGCGTGTTCACTCCCTCTGAGCGTCTGGCGGTGTGCAGCTTGTGCGTTCGCCTGGGGGAGCCACATGACCAGCCGCGATTGGCTGGTGACGTGTTTCCCCCAGGCGAGCGCCGAAGCTGCACAGCTTCGGACGCTCGCAGGGAGCGAACACGCGGCGCAGGGTGAGACACCCACCCTTAGGGTGACGGTGTCACCCTAAGGGCGGGTGTCACCTGGTGTGGGCCGCACCCCCGCCCCCACGTAGCGACGCCACTGGTAACGACACTGACAGGCACTGGTCTGCCATTATCATTTAATCTAAGCATACTCACTACCTTTGAGTTCAGGAACATCTAGGATACATGTGATGCTGTCCTGATTGGCAAACCTGTCCATTTTACTATAGGAACATTGCAGACACGGTGGCTCAGCAGGCTTTTATCTGCCTCCAACATCTAATTTACTGTATGTGACTGTATGATGATATTATTTTTAATATATTACTGCCACCCTCTGCTGGTGTTCACAACCTCTCTGGCTTTACTGGGATAGAATCAGATCAGGGCATGATATTCCTACGTTTTTCCAATTTTCTGTGATAAAATGTCATTCAATGACGCTTTTATCCATATTATTATTTTCATTATTTATTTACTAACTGATTTTCTGTTTCTTTAATCTTATTGGATTCCCCCCCTTCTTTCTATTATTTTCCGTATCTTCTCAAAGCGAGTTACCATGTTGCCTGATGCCGATGACTGTTTCAGCTTTAATGAAGCATATAATATGTACAGTCATGGCGTGTGTGGGCTTAAAGGACAGGAGGAATCCTGGGGGACATTGTATCACAGGCGACGTCTCCGGTGGTTTTGTCTTAGAGGAGTAATTGCTATTGGTGTTAGATTTAATAATGTGCCTCAGACTGGTGATCTCTCAAGGTATAATTAACTCTGTCACTTTATAATTACCCATGTCACTTTAATCGATAAGAGGTCAGGGCCGATCACTGGATCGAAGCACTAAATCTGGTTTCAGAGCCCCCCCCCACCATCACGGGTTTTCCACACCTACTTTCATAATAAAGAATTTGTACAACAAAGTTGTTTATTTTATGACCTTTTTGGTACTTTTAGGTTAAAAAGGTGGGACGAGAGGATATTAGTAGAAGACGATTGTTCTTAGGATAAAGTTGTTAAACACTTATTACCATTGGCCAGAAATGCAGGACCTTCTGATGAAGACACACTCCACCTCAATGAAATTGACAGCCAAGCGGTATGCTCATAGAGGTACACAGCCTACATCAGGGGCCAGTAATCTTGGTTCTCTTGATGATTTAAAGGGTTATTCAATTAGAGCCGAACTTGCTACCGAATTGCCCCGAACGGTGAATTTTACCGTATGGTGCAATTCTGTGGTAGGTCAACTATTCAGAAAGCTGTCAATTCGGCAAATATTGGTGAATTGCCAGGGAAATACAGTGCAGGTCACCTCAGATCACCGTAATTCGTCGACATCCGGTGGCAGAGAAATCGTCCCATAGAGAAGTAATGGTTAATCTATTATCTAGAGAACGCCGAACTGCACTAAAGCCTCTAAGGCTAGGGTCAGACTAACGCATCTTTCACGTCGTCCGTGAAAAAATGCGTTCGAACGAATGGACGTATTTTTTCACGGAATACGCAATAGCGGTCATACGATGCGCATTTTCGCCCGTGATTTTGTACGGATCATCAATAAAACCTTTTTGTGTCTGGACGTTATGTTGGCCGGACATTAGCAGGGGCTGCCGTCTCCTAATCACGCACACACGCCGCTAGCGGACGCAGCGCACTCTGTACGTCAGTACTAGCGGTATCACGTTCTTGAAAAAAATGAGTTTGTTTGCCGCTTGCGTTGCGCGGCCGGACTTTTGTGCGGCCGTACTTCGTATATTGCCTGTCATTGGCCGTCATTTGCTGCTACTACGGCCGTGATAAAGTGCGGGTGCACGCGCGTTCGCACTGCGTTCGTCTGACCCTAGCCTAATTGTGTTTTGTTTCACACAGTGTTAGAGGAATAAGCGCAAATGACACATTTTTTTCTTGTTATGTTTTATACATGTTGCTGGGCTGGATACATTTGGTGGTTGCAGCCGCCCCAGTGGGGAACAATCACAGAAAAATGGCTTGACAAAGACCAGTCCTGGTCGGAACGTTGTCTTTTTTCTGGTGCTGGAATAAATGCGCTTGATTTAATATTGTGGGTCTTGGAGTTTTTTATTTATCCGGTGGGGAACAGGCGCGGCCCTGCTCCTTCTGTACTAAATAAATAATTAAACCTGTCGAATGAAAGCACCGAAAATCAGGACATTTCACTGACATTTCACTGCTGTTCGATGTCTCTGAATAGTATAACCTGTCGGATATAATCTCTGCACGTGAATACAACACGTTATATATATTGGACTTCTCAGCCAAGCTTCCAATATGTCAGGGATTATTATTTCATAAGAAATCTACACGAGACACAAATATCAATCGTTTAGATTTCCTAGAAATTCTCCTAAATTCTTTTAATTGTCTGTGTTTTCCTTTGAAAAATACAATAATCAGTAATCGGATAAAAATATATATATATTTATTACGTATACAAAAAAGTTTCAAATCTCATATCATAGACAAAGATTTATAAACCACAATCCATCAGCATATAAAAACTAGCTTTACAATATATGTATCTCCTTTTAGTAACTGCATATATGATTAATATCATTTACCTTATCAGTTAGTAACTAATACACAAATGGTTAATAAACATTTCTGCTTAATACAACATGAATTTCCCAGCAAACAATGTTTAACCAGCCAGCTCTTATAGAAATATATATTTCTCTCTATGCTACATAGATCAACAAAAGATGAGCTAATTTAATGATAAGTAATAACAATTTATTTAGTGAATCCTCCCCTAATCTCAAGAATTAAACTTCTAATCTTTTGCTTTTTATTTTGTAGTTATATAATTCTTTGCTTATTAATTATAATCACAGTAATTTCCAAATTCAATATATATTGGTATCAATCTTACAACATTTCTTTTAGAAATAAATCCTTATATCCACTTCTTCATATTTCTATCTGCAGAATAGAAATACTTAGAATTTTTGGAGTTACCCAGTATCTGAGAAATCTCAGTCTACGTTGCAAGAATATCTACAAATATATATAATTACATTAATTCCTTAATTTCATACATTACCTGTCCAATTTGGATTTTGATAAGTCTGCCTTGGAATTCCTGATGTAATATTTTTGGAATGTGTGAAGATTATCGATATCAGATAATCAATGCATGTGAGTTAGAGATTTGGTGAGAGTCAGAGATTTGGTGAGAATCTTGATTGCCTCATGTCTTGGGATCTGCCTGCATCGTGGTGTGAGTCTGAGTGTTGGAATCTTGGACTCTCAGAGTGTCATGTGTACTGGACATCTGAATGCATTGCGGTGTGAGTCTGAATGCTGGAATCTCGGACTGATTTGCAACCAACATTGACGCTTATTATAGTCAATTTGATGTCACTGGCAATATTATTGGTATATCAAATATAATATTTACTATCCACTAGAGGGCAGTATTGCACTTCTTAATTAATTCCACCATTTCTTTTTAATATTCTTATCCCGGGTCAAAGTTCAATCAGACTTAACAAAGACTCTCTCTCTCCATGTATAGACACTGTGTCTCTACCTGCCATATCTAATTTATATCCCTACTCCCTTTTGGTTACTTATTGAATCTTTATCAGCTGGATTCTTTTCCAGTTAACTCAACAAAATCTTTTCTTTAGTAAATTTTATTATTTACCAATTATATACTTTCTACAATATTTATTGGATTATACATTCCCTACTGTAAATATAATAAAATATACCTTGACTATAAACATATATTTTGTGAATATATCTCTATATTACAGAGATATTAACTCTTATTCCTATACCCAAAAGACAAAATATCTTTTGTTTTAAAAACTTAAGACAGACCAATAAATTTAATTATGACACGTCTTAGCACTTAACTCTAGCATTATCACACAAAAACATTCTAGGTTCCTTCATGTCTGGCACTTCTAAAAAAATATAAAAGACTTCACACAGGAATGAACTCTGTAAAAAAAATCTCGTTCATTTCTAAACCTAGAGAAAACTGAAAGAAAAGACTGTCTTTAAAAACAAAATGGCTACAGGCATCCATTTTAATTTTTCCTTTCTGTAATATACCCGACAAACCATTACTTTTCTATGGGAATTTCACTGCTGCCGAACAGCACCGTATTTCGCTGGCAATTCGCCAATAATGGGCGAATTGCCAGCTTTTTGAAAGCTGAATAGCCACGAGATTGCACCGTATAGGGGAAAATCACTTTTCGGTGCAATTTCGTGCCCAATTCGGTAGTCTTTGAATAACCCCTATAATGGAAAATCTGCTTGGTAATATCAAAAGCACAATTTTATACTATATGCATTATTTCACAGGCAGATGGTGCCACCTGCTGGCCATAAAGCAGAAATACATCTCAATAACACAGCTTGGGCTCAGTTTTGTGCTTGAAAGTAAAACCGGAACTCCACACTGGTCTAAATGTTTTAGCACCCTGGGCTGTCATGCCCGAGTTATTAAATCGTGCGCAATAAATGAAATTCCTTTGCGTTGCTCCAGAATTACACTGAATCAAGTATCCTCGATATCGAGGTACCAGCAGGTCGTTTCTAAAATTGTCAAGTTCGGGTATAGGGGAAGCTGGAACCAGGTGCAGAGGATTAGAGGCGTGGTACAGTTCAGGGAAATCCGTGTTCAGAGTCAAGGTGTAAGCCGGGTCGAGGTATGAAGCAGGCAACGAAGTTGGGAGACGTTCCAGGACTGATACACGATAGAAAGACTGGATACAGAGCTGTATGTTCATCCACCATAAGGAACGACGCTGTGGCAATAATAGACGGGCTGAGGAGCATTTTATGGGCTGTGAGGTGGTCACGCCCCATCCTACTGGTGACGTCTTGTCCTCCTATTGGACCTTGTCTGGGTTGGGAGTCCACCCTCCTGGAGATCCCCAGCTGACGTCCGACTAGGCGTCCGCCACACCCCCTGCGTGTTAAAAGGAGCTCCCAACTGCGGGCGCCATCTTTGGCCACCCCCTTCAAGCGGTTTGAGAGAGGACCGCACGCCTCGACCTCCCGAATCCAGGAGACGCTGCGAAATGACCGCCTACCCCTTCCGCTCGACCGGAAGCGACCCTTCCAGCGCCGGAGAAGGGAATCCTCCCCGAACAGGCAGCGCCACAGAGGCTATCACGGATGCCAGCCGGGAACGTGGGGCGTCCCCAGGCAAGTTCTGAGGACGGCGGCGTTCAGCGGTGGGGTGTGACAAAAATCAAGTATACTCGATCCTGTTAGTGAAGGGGTTAATCTTTTGCTATAACCTTCATGCGATTTATACCATCAAGTTGGGTTTTTAAAACCATCCTTTTATTCCCAAAAAAAGAAATGCTCGAAAAGGGGTAAAGAGGATAAAAAAATTCATCGTGTTCTCCTGGTAAACTCGTTACGATACGTGCAGTGCCTAAACAATGGCAGAATGGTTGAGATAAACGTCACCGGGGGGGTGACCCTCAGAGCATTAGCAAAGTGTGTTACTTTTTATAATCGCTAGTAACGATCTCGATACAGAATTTCTACGCTGACTTCGGAGATAAAAGGGCCAAATTCTTGACAGCTCGACGTGATAATAACTCCAGGTGGCGTCTCTCGTCTGCCAAGTCAAAGTGTGATACAGAAGCGAGCAGCGCCAGCGGCGGCAGCGGCGTGCGTGGAGCATGAAATTGTCTGCAATTTGAAGTACTTGTCAGCCTGGAAAACGTATTAAATCTAACTTGATTTTTTTAGAGGTTCAACACGTTCAGCGGGAATTTATCATATAAATTGAGGCTGTTAAACGGCAAAACCCCCCCCAAAAAAACCCATAAATAAGAAACAGATCCCAAAAAAAAATGGAAAGGCCCTGCTCACAGGAGCTTGCAATCTAGAGGTAAGGCCTTGAACAACACTACATCAATATAACACCTTCCCAAAATGTGTCTTATGGCCCACGGCACTCCATTTATTTCTGAGCTTAAATTCTTGGAACTCTGGACTAATCATTGTACCGGCTGGGTGGAGTAGAGGTAACATCACTGCTCTGCATGGAGAGAGCCTGTGGAGACATAGGTTCAATCCCGACGAGCACCTCTCCAGTAAGTGTCCTTGGGAAAGACACCTAACGGTACAGACTCGCCACCCAGGACATACTTGAAAACGAGAGAAATCTCAATGTATCCTTCCTGGTAAAATCCTTTCTCAAAAAAAAAAAATCAATGACCGAATCACAGCAAACAGCTCTGCAGGAGGAGGGAGGGGAGGAACCGGAAGGCCTGACCAGGCAACAACCCCTGTGGCCGATCATGGTCATAGGCCTTGATGGGGAAAAAAGGGTCGTTCCTCAAAGATCTGAGCAGCATCCTGCTCATCACAGTTAATCCCCGAGTGAACAACAACTTACTATGACAGAACTCCCAAGCGAGCAGATGCTGCAACAGATGCCATGATCCACCCCGCAGATAAACATGACGATCATACCCTAAACTAGGTGTCCTGTACAGAAACAAATCCTGCCTGAGCCTCGCGGTAAGAAAGCAGATTGTTCAACAAATTCTTATGCCAGCTATTGATTATGGAGAAGTACTATAGTATATGCAGCTGCCCCGCAAACACACCTCCAGAAACTTACTACATTGTATAACTCATTCTGCCGCTTTGTGCTACAATGTAACTACATGACCATTGTGACACGTTAAAAGAACTAAACTGGCCGTCACTGGAATCTAGACACACACCTTACCTTTCCAACCTGGTGTTTAAGAGATTTTCAGGGAGGCTACCACCCTACCTGAATATGCTGCTTTCCCCAGAAGTTCCCTCATCCTATAACCTCCGATCCAGGACCAGCACCTTACTTGCAATACCACAATACATAAAGAAAGTGGCTAGGTCCTCATTTTCCTACAGAGCACCGCAATTATGGAATAACCTCCCAGACACCATCAAATCTTCCCCCAGTCTTATGTCACTCAAGATCTCTATTAACATACCTCAATACGGAATGCACCTGTAAACATGTAACATAGTGAATATATTCATTTTCTGTTCATATGTATATCCTGTTTTTTTTTATATTTTGCATTTTATCTATTACTTTGTATTTCTGTAACAATTCAATGTTCTGGAACCCAAGACATACTTGAAAACAAGAGAAATCTCAATGTATCCTTCCTGCTAAAACCCTTTATAAATAAATAAATACCAAAGGTTCAATGGTGGAACATGGTCATCTGTCAGCAATGCTGTGGACAGAGAAGAACTCCAAGGCTCTGGTGACGACATTGACTCAATTACATTTGAACTCTAGCATAAATCTTTAGTGGATTCACTTAACCCCTTCACTACTGATATCGAGATATCTCGGGCTTCAAAGGCATCATCCGGTGCCCCGATATCTCTATATCTCTATATGCTGATCTGCAGCCCACAAGCAAATTTAATTTATTTCCTGCAAATGAATTTCAGTTGCTTTTGGGCTGCAGAAGGTGCCCCTCAAAGTTTTAGCCCTGTGGGCATAGTGCCCAAAGAGTTAAAACTGTAAAATCAGCTGCTGAAAGCTCTGAAATATTGGGCTTTCAGCAGCTGATGCAGGGAGAAAAAATAAGAAAATAGACCAGCCGCTCAAACCTCTGTAACTTAATTTAGAAGTAGATGACGCCATCTACTGGCCACATAGGTTTTTACAGTACAGTACGAAATACAATGGATATAAGTTCAAATATTTCTTACTTTATAACTAATTAAAAATGATTTTACAAAAAAAACCTGAGAAGTTCTTTGGCCGATCAAGACCGGATTAGAGGGTTGGACTTTGCAGCCGTCACGAGATGCTACCCCTGAGATCCTAGCTTGCCCGTAAAAGTGGCATAGAAGAAGGCCAAAGACTCGTCTTTGTCTCTGAAAGCCAATCAGAGCATTACATCCCTGTAGTGGACTCAAATGTGAAATTTCTGTAAAAAAAAAGTGAAAAAAATCCCAAAACGTATATTTTTCAAGTATTTCGTCGAGTAAATAAATAAAATGTCTATTTCCGCTCGACAAGCTGAATAAATATTTAAAATATACGTTATGTTTACTGTTTTCTATCCCCTTTCTACAGCTACGCTCTGAGAATGGTTTAATCGCTAAGATACATACAGTGGACAGAAAACCACAATAAATAAATAATGCAGCTGTGTGAGCATCATGGGACATGTAGTCCTGGACAGCTGCCACCAGTAGCATCTCAAAAGTCATACAGACTCTCGCCCACGTCTTTCTACCCCGTCATTATTCCATAGCTTGGAATTTTGTGTTCCTTTTTAATAGCGTATCATTCCTCGTCTATAAATCCTGAGACCAGCCGTCTTATGGCGATGTGATTATGTTATGACTCACGCGCTGGGACTCCCTGCAGCCTCTTAAATGACACCTTGATTGCACCTTACATGGAGGGTGACACTATGTTATTTTTACATCTTGCCGGCTGAAGAGAATCCTGGGTTCTTTGTATAACGCGCAGGGCTTTTCCATTTCTCTGCGGAATCTCGATGCATCTGCTCAGGTTACTTCCTTTGCTGGATAGCTAAGGTCTATACGCTTTAATTTCCTTTTAACTACGCAGTGCTTATAGCAACGTACCTGTCGCTTACCCCTTGCCATTCATTTTAAACCATCTAACAGCCAGGGCCAGTGCTAGACTATATTGCATCCTAGCCAAGATCAGCTACTTGCACCCCCCTCAGAAAAAAATGTTAACTGTTGAATTGCGGGGATGAGAACACACTCACACTGTGCACTCGGGGGGACACACACACTGTGCATGGGTACGCAGATACACACTGTGCACAGGGGCCCCATACGGTCATTCGGTGCCCACCTAAACCCCCCCCGGTGGCTGGGCCCGGGATTAGTCTGTGCCTCTTTCTTGCCTTTGCCTTGTTCTATCTTCCCTCTACCTCTTTCCTCTGCCCCGTGTGCCTCTTCCTTTCCTTTGCCTCTTTCTTTCTTTCCTCTGCCTCTTTCCTCTGCCTCGTGTGCCTCTTTCTTTCCTTAGCCTTTTTCTTTCATTTGCCTCTTTCCTCTGTCCCGTGTGCCTCTTTCTTTCCTCTGCCTCTTTCTATCTTTCCTCTGCCTCGTGTGTCTCTCTTTTTCCTTTGCCTCTTTCTTCTGCCTCTTTCTATCTTTCCTCTGCCTCTTTCCTCTGTCTCACGTGCCTCTCTCTTTCCTTTGCCTCTTTCCTTCTTTCCTCTGCCTCGTGTGCCTTTCTTTCCTTTGCCTCTTTCTTTCCTTTGCATCTTTCTTTCCTCTGCTTCTTTCCTCTGCCTCGTGTGCCTTTCTTTCCTCTGCCTCTTTCCTCTGCCTTGTGTGCCTTTTTTTCCTTTGCCTCTTTCTTTCCTCTGCATCTTTCCTCTGCCCTGTGTGCCTCCTTCGCATCTTTTTTCTTTCATCTGCCTCTTTCTTTCTTTCATCTGCCTCTTTTTTCTTTCATCTGCCTCTTTTTTCTTTCATCTGCCCCTTTCTTTCTTTCAGCTGCCTCTTTCTTTCTTTCAGCTGCCTCTTTCTTTCTTTCATCTGCCTCTTTTTTTCATCTGCCTCTTTTTTTCCCTTCTTTCTTCTGTGACTCTTTTTTCTTTCTTTCTCTTTCTTTCGTGATTTTATTTCTTTCTTCTGCGCCTTTCTCGCTTTCTTTCGTGCCATTCTCTCTTCTGCCTCTTTATTTCTTTCATCTGCGTCTGGTGGCACCATAAAACGTTCATATTCCGCACCACCAACGGGGGGTCCATGTCCTGACAATGTGGGCTTTCTGAGCGGCACAATGAAGAACTGGTACAATAATGGAAACCGGTTCGGGCCGGCTGCACCCCTAGGTGGTAGTGCGCCCTAGGCGGGTGCCTAGCTTGCCTAGTGGGAGCACCGCCCCTGCTAAAAGCATTAAACAAGATTATTTTTAAATAATTCATTAAATTCAAGTAACATTTTGATGGAACATTATAGGGGTTATTCACTAACCTCCTAAATTGCACTGAACTGTCTATTCACCAAGCTATCAATTCGCCAAATACAGGCGAACTGGCCGCGAAAAACAATGCAATTTATTCGCCATAATTCGGCGGCACCGAAATTGTCCCATTGAAGATTATCAATTTGTTTGTTCACAGACTGCCAAACCGCACCAAAATTCAGTGAAATTACTTGGTTTTCATTGTTTCAATCCATCAGGTTTAAAAAAGCCGATTCTAATAGGTTTCAATGTAATAAATGGAATAACATTTTTAATTTTTTTGCAAAAACCCCTTTTATTTATTAACCCCTTGTGACCGGGCGGTTTTACACAAATCCGTCCTTTAGTGACCGCTGCTGTTTTTACGTTTCTGTGCTGTTTGTGTTTACGTCAAATTTTCCTCTTACTCGTTTATGCAACGCACACATATTTTACACAGTTTTTCACGTCATTAAATGGACTTTATTAAGATACCATTTTTTTCATCATTTCATATAATTTACTATAAAAAACATTGTGAAATATGACAAAAAAATTGAAAAAACACCACTTTTTCGAACTTTGACCCCCAAAATTTCTTATGTATCAACAACCGTCAAAAAAATTTAATTCCTTAGTAGTTTCTAAATTTAGTTCTGAGTTTAGCAATACTCAATGTTTACATATTCCTCGCTTTGCTCCTTATCTTATGCAACAATAAGTGCAAGTAGCACTTTGCCATTTACAAAGGGTTTACTTTTAAAAGTAGTCATAGTGACATTGTAACACTGATATCTGTCACTAATTCCTGAATAACCCTCCACATATACATATTTTTTTAAAGTACACAAATCAAGGTATTAAACTTGGGGTATTTTGACTCTTTCCATGCAAACCATTTTACCACAAATCTATGCCAAAGTTTGAGGAAAAAAAAAGTTTTGGTGATTTTATTTTTTTGAATGCAATTTAAGAATACATGTACTGTGAACTTTAAGGTTTACTGCCAAAAAACACCCCAAAATATGTTCAGCAACATCTTCTGAGTAAATTGATACCACCCATGTATAGGTATGTCGGGTCATTTGGGGGCTAATAGGCCTTATTTGGGGGGTGCGTATTTCAGTTTTCCAACTTGGAATTTTCACATTTCGTCATCATGCACCCATGTCCTATTTGGGACATTTTTGAAGCCGGCCAAAGTAATTTACCCCCATCAAACCATATATTTTTAGAAAGGGCACACCCTAGGGTACTTCAAAGAGTTGTATTTTAACACTTTCCATGCACTAGCTCTTTGTCAAACTTTCAGGTAGTCACTTTTTGTGTTATTTTTTCACACACATTGTACTTTAGGCATGAATTGTCAAATCTAGTTATGGGTTACTGCCAAAAAACACCCCAAAATATGTTCAGCAACATCTTCTGAGTAAATTGATACCACCCATGTATAGGTATGTTGGGTTATTTGGGGGCTAATAGGCCTTATTTGGGGAGTGCGCATTTCAGTTTTCCAACTTGGAATTTTCACATTTCGTCATCATGCACCCATGTCCTATTTGGGACATTTTTGAAGCCGGCCAAAGTAATTTACCCCCATCAAACCATATATTTTTAGAAAGGGCACACCCTAGGGTACTTCAAAGAGTTGTATTTTAACACTTTCCATGCACTAGCTCTTTGTCAAACTTTCAGGTAGTCACTTTTTGTGTTATTTTTTCACACACATTGTACTTTAGGCATGAATTGTCAAATCCAGTTATGGGTTACTGCCAAAAAACACCCCAAAATATGTTCAGCAACATCTTCTGAGTAAATTGATACCACCCATGTATAGGTATGTTGGGTTATTTGGGGACTAATAGGCCTTATTTGGGGGGTGCGCATTTCAGTTTCCCATATATAGATTTGTTCTGTTGTTTTTGGGGTGCTACGCCAATCTTTTGACATGTGCTTGTCAATTTTCTAATTTGACATACAGTATCTTCTTTGCTTATCTTCTTTTTAGGGGCCTTTTTAAATACCCCAATTTTATGAACGTGCATATATTTGGTAAGCTAACACCCCAAAGTATTGTAAATGGAGTGTTTTTATGCCATGGATGCAACCGTTTGCTCCAAACAAATTGGATACTGTTTGGTGGTCATTTTTCATTTTCACACCCACATCAGTTTTGGACTGTGATTTAGGAGACACCGTTGTCGGTTACTGCATGAAAACTCTCCAGGTTGTTTTCTGCAAGGTCTCCTGAGTATACCCATGCCCCCCATGCATAGGTTTGCCAGGATTTTGGGAAGGTTCAAATACAATTTTTATGACTTTGTCATTGGAGTTGAAATTGAGATTATTTCTTCAGCTAGGCTTTGGTTCTGGGTCTACTGCATACCCCAGTTTGAATTATTGCCAGAAAATTGTTTATATTTGTTATGCTGACACCCCAAGGTATTGCATATGGAGTGCTTTGATGCCATGGATGCAACGGTTTTAGCCCAAAACTTTTGAGAAGGTGTGTGGCGGTAATTTTTCAATTTTTTATTTTTACGCCCACATTAGATTTGGACTGTGATTTAGGAGACACTGTTGTTTGTTACTGCATGAAAACTCTCCAGGTTGTTTTCTGCAAGGTCTCCTGAGTACACCCATGCCCCCCATGCATAGGTTTGCCAAGATTTTGGGAAGGTTCAAATACAATTTTTATGACTTTGTCATTGGAGTTGAAATTGAGATTATTTCTTCAGCTAGGCCTATCTTTGGTTCTGGGTCTACCGCATACCCCAGTTTGAATTATTGCCAGAAAATTGTTTATATTTGTTATGTTGACACCCCAAGGTATTGCATATGGAGTGCTTTGATGCCATGGATGCAACGGTTTTAGCCCAAAACATTTGAGAAGGTGTGTGGCGGTAATTTTATTATTTTTACGCCCACATTAGATTTGGACTGTGATTTAGGAGACACTGTTGATTGTTACTGCATGAAAACTCTCCAGGTTGTTTTCTGCAAGGTCTCCTGAGTACACCCATGCCCCCCATGCATAGGGTGCAAAGATTTTGGCAAAATACAGCACCAATTGTAGAACATAAAAATGTAAGAATAAAATGTAAAAGTCTGGTGCAGTAAAAGAAAAAAAACTAAACTGAACTAACTAACTAGACTGTAAGAAAAAAAAAAATCACAGATCACGCACAGTGTGATATAGCTTGAAACAGTCCCCAAGACACAGACCGGGTTGTCCAGGGCATTCTGGGCAGTAAAAGATTGTGTCTCTCCTCTGCCCCCTCTTGAAACACACCCTGCATCTTTTTTGGGGTTTCTGTTTGCCCTCAGTAGGGGGGATTTTAAAAATAAAATGTGTAGCCCCAACTCTGTCCCCCATCACCGCCCGGGGAGCAGGTGCATCCTGGTACAAAAACCCCGAAATGACCTGGAGCTGAAACTGTAAAAAGGACAGCGTCACTCCGGGGTTTGCCTTCTGGCAGAGCAAAAAAGCATTGTGGGTTGCAATTTGCATCAGGTAAATTGCAACCTTTTTGTAACCAGGCCCTTGACTTCCGCATAATCTGGTAGGGCTGGAGCAGCTGATCTGCCAGATCAACCCCACCCATATGCCGGTTATAGGCTTTGATGCACACTGGCTTCCTGATGCGCTCAGCTCTGCCACGTACAGAGACCTCCACAGACCTCTCAGTGTGGATGGTGGATAGAAGGTATACATCCTTCTTGTCTCTGGACTTGACCGCCAACAGCTCCTCTTGGCGCAGAGCTGAGGTCTCCCCCCTTTTTAACCGGGTGCGGACAAGCTGTGCTGGAAACCTACGCGGTTCTTGCGAACAGTACCGCATGCTGCTGTATCAAAACAATACAGCAGCTTGAACAAAGGGACACTCGTATAAAAATTATCAACATACAAGTGGTACCCTTTGTTCATCAGGGGAAAAAGTAGGTCCACACAATCTTGCCACTGGTTCCCATGTGTTCTGGGCAACCTGGCGGGTCAAGGCTACTATCCTTTCCCTCGTCACACCGAAGGCCTGAGTATACCCACTCTCGCTGTCACAGAGCTTATACACCTTCACTCCATACCTGGAGCGTTTGGAAGGAATATACTGCTTGAATCCCAGCCTTCCCTTGTATTTCATTAGGGATTCATCCACGCAGATATTCCTTCCAGGTGTATAAGCCTCTGCAAACCTGGCGGCGAAGTGGGTAATCAGGGGGCGGATTTTATACAGCCTGTCAAACTGGGGATGCTCTCTAGGAGGGCACAGGCTGTTGTCACTGAAGTGCATGAAACGCAAAATGTTTTCATACCTTCTACGTGACATTGATTGGGGGTAAATGGGGGTAGAGCAGATGGGGCTACTGCTCCAGTAGAAGCGAATTGAGGGCTTCTTTATGATGCCCATCAGCATAGTAAGTGCCCAGAATTTCAGAAATTCTGGCACATCTAGCGGGGTCCATTGCTGCCTTGCCAAGTAGGAGTCTGGCTTCGCAGCACAATGCTGATGGGCATACAGATTTGATTGGGCAACAATGTGGCCCAACAAATCATCCCCCATAAACACCTGCAAAAACTGTGTGGCGGTAAATCCTGCAACATCAATATTGATGCCAGGATTTGCCGTGAAAGGAGGGATATCTGGCCTCTGGCGATGAGGCACTACCCACTCCTCAGCTGGAGCTGTGCGTCTCCTGCTGGCAGGTGGTGGCCCAGGATCTGCATCAGAAACATCACTAGGAGATACATCAGCCAGCGTAGAGGATGTATCTAGTGATGTCTCTGAGCAGTTAGCGAGGTCAAAATCTGGGTCGGAGTCCGACGCAGATGCCTCAGATTCTGACGCCAGGATGGCATATCCCTCCTCGGCGCTGTACACCCTCTCAGACATTATATATAATAGATTATAAAATTTTATAATTATTAATATATATATATATAAGCGGATTATTGGTTCTCAAAAGAACCGTTGGGTTTCACAAGAAAATACAAATAAACACCTAAATCTCTCTAAATCCCTCTAAACCTGCCTCAATTGTTCTAAATCTCCCTAAAATCTTTCTAAATCTGCCTCAATTTTTCTAATCTCACTAAATCTACCTAAAATCTCTAACCTGTCAAATCTGATCTCTCTCTCTCGCTCACCAAAACACAAGTGAGGGGAGGGAGAATCACAGAGGTCACGACCTGACCTGACAAATTAGAAATTTTATTTTGTTTTTTTATAACTTTTGATTGGATGTTGCTAGCCTGCCTCTCTGATGAGGCAGGCTAGGAACATCCCACACAGCCCCAAGATGACCCTGCCCTTAGAAGGGCAGTGCCATCTTGGCTGTCACTTTTATTTTATTTTATTCATTTTTATTTATTTATTTTTATTTTTTTACACTTTTTTTAGTCTGCTGGGTGCCTTGATCCCTCGATGCACCCAGCAGAGCACCTGATCACTCATGTGATCGTTTTTGTACTGAGTGCCATGATACCTCGTGGCACTCAGTACTTCCTGCCGCTACCGGAAGTGATCGCTCGGGGGGAGCGATCACAGACGGACCGGCGGCAGGTAACCATATTGCAAGGATGCCTCGATGTCGAGGCATCCCTGCAATATACTCAGAGCAGCTGGAAGCGATACCGATCGCTTCCAGCGCTCTGTAGAAGTGCGGGGCACCTTTCCGGTCAAACCGGATGTTGATTGCTCCCGGGGAGCAATCACAAGGGGCCCCGGCACTTCTGTCCGCCATTGCACGGATGCCTGGACTCCCAGGCAGCGTGCAATGGCCCTGGAGCTGCTGGAAGCGATCCGATCATTGCCCATTGACTGGAGCGGACAGAGTCAACAGATCCAGCCGATAGCTTAACGGCTCTTACCAATATCAAACCAAAGTTGCGGCTTGGATGTTTTGCGAGGTTACTGTGAATTAACGGCTCCTATACTTTGTATGCTTTATATTGGAGCTGTTAATTAGTGTCTGTCAGGAGAAGAACAAACTATTCCTACACAACTCATTGGCCCCTATTACATTCTTCGCGCAAGTGGTTTTGCGTGTGCAAATGCGCATTTGCGCTAGGGAAAAAAACATTTGCGCGCAACGTCGTATTACAACGTTTGCGCAAACGATGCGAGTAAGGCTAGGGTCAGACGAACGCAGTTTTAACGTGCGTTTAGCCGCACGAAATCACGGCCGTGCTAGCAGCAAATGACGTCCAATGCCGGGGAGCATACGACGAACGGCCGCACGAAAGTTCGTCCGTGCAACGCAAGTGGCAAACGAACGCATTTTTTCAAGAACGTCAAACCGCTACTACTGACGTACAGAGTGCGCTGCGGCCGCATAGCGGCGTGTTTGCGTGATTGGGAGACGTCAGACGCTGCTAATGTCCGGCCAACATAACGTCCAGACGCAAAAGGGTTTTATTGATGATCCGTACAAAATCAAGGACGAAAATGCGCATCGTATGACCGCGATCGCGTTTTCTGTGACAAAATACGTCCATTCGTTCGAACGCACTTTTTCACGGACAACGCGAAAAATGCGTTCGTCTGACCCTAGCCTTAACGTTTAACGCGGATGGACCTGCGCGAGCGTGATAAACTGTGCGCGTCCTATACTTAACATTGTGAGCGCAAATGCGTTCGTGCGCTGGTACGTGGATGGTGTTACAATCGATGCACATCTTTTTATGAACGACGTTTGCTCGCATAATTTTAACGTTTTTGAAAAGCTGGTGGTAACTGCAAATCGGAACGTCCTGGCCGAAACCAAATACACCAGCACCAAAAAAAAAAATACAGCACAATATAGTTACACATTCTACACATACCCAAACCATAAAATTGTGAATTCGTGCATATTTTTTTTATTGCTGCAGCATATATACTCAGATTTACTTTGACAGGCACAAAAACTTAAGTGAGTAAATTAAGGTAAATTGATGTCAATTAAGGCTCTTAATTCTGATTGGCTGAATCCCGCGAAAAAAACAGTCTGCCCACTGATTTACGTGCGCAACGTAACTGCGCGTGTATTACACTTTGTTTTGCGCGTTGTTTTTACGAATGTTATTTTTTGACGGATGAGAAAATGCGTTCGGATGGGAATATCACGTTAATTTTCGCGCGATAACGCTGGACGATGCGCACAAAAAGATTAGCGAACGAAATTGTGCGAAGAATGTAATAGGGGCCATTGTTTTCCCCCAGGAAAAGATAAAATTTGAGACTGGTCCCGAATCTCAGTAAGGTCTAGTCACAAAGCACTGGAATTGCGTACATTTGGGCGCAAGGCCTGACTGTTTCTCACTCTGTGGCTTTGGCCATAGAATGGAGTCTATGGGTCGATCACTGGGTCAAATCATTGTATAGTGTGGGATGTATTCAAAGGACATCACACCAGGGGGTAGATTAGAAGTTTCCTAAACTCCCTGGTTTATCTCATTCAGCTGCCAGCTCTTATCTCAGTTAGTCTCCTGCTGCCTTATGTAAACATTCACCCCTCCACCTCATTAACTGTTAAACACTGTAGATTAAATAAACAAGACCAATGGAGTAAAACTTTTGAACGGATTTTGGTAAATGTTGCATCATAGGTACATTCCACAAAATGGAAAGAGAAGATAAAAAAAAAATAGCTTCACTTTTCCTTTTTCTATGCAATTACTTCAAACAAAGAAAATGTTATGATTTATCTGTTTTATAATGTGGTTTTATTTGTAATGCACAAGTAATCTAGTTACAGCTTTTGTAAGCAGTCGAGTCCCTTTAAAACACCCCCCATCATACTCATATTTAATGCAAACCACACTATAATCATAGGCGACAGCGAGCTTTGCGCTTTTATACGGCCCAACTCCATGCACAAGGCATCGTATATTAATTTCACCGCTCGGTCTTAATGTACGTTTTCCCGTGATTGCTTTTCCGTTAAGGTTTAAGGATAGTTCTGAGTAAAAATAATTACCGTCTCGATGTTCCAAACCATCCGAAAATCTAAAATATTCATGACAACAGATGGCCGTGAGAGAGATTAGCGAGGAATCCAAGTACAATGGCTTTATCGGAGCTCGATTTATGCCGCACGCGCTGCAGCGTTTTGCTGTTTAAAGGACACGGGGTAAACGCAGCGCTGACTTATATATATATTCGTGTTTATGCATTGATTAAGGAGGAAAACAAACAAACCCATCATCTTGATCGCTCACCTTCGCGTAGGTACAGATTTAATACATGCGTTGAGATAAATCCACAGAACATGTGTCGTCGGGTGGAAGGAGTGAAATTCATACACACAAGGGGTTAATCACTACCCCCACTGCTCTTTCACTGAGAAAACGGAGGGTTAACGCTGGCGAACTATAGTGGAGAAAGTACAGTAAAACTATCTCTAGGGGTTATTCAGAGAGCACCGAGATGTCGCTGACATTTCCGTGCTCTCTCGTTCGACGCACTTGGGCGAGTTAAATTCGTCGACCCTGCGGTGAATTCAGCATTCACCGCAGGGTCCCCGAAGTGCGGCGAATGGACCTGCTGAATGCATGTGAGAAACCGCCCCATCGAATCAGAAAGACACCGAGAAATGAATTGGAAAACCGAGGAAAGAACGCTGAATCGATCCGAAAAACCGCCGAAAAAAACGTCAAATGCATCCGACGATCTGCCAAACAGACTGCCGAATTGATCCGAAAAAAGCCAATGACCCGCTGAACAGACCATCGGAAAAAGCCAAAAAAAAAACTGCACCTAAAAGACTATTGTGTCTTCTATTCACAGAACGCCGAACTGCACAGCAATTCTGGCAAAATGCCCTTTATTTTTGGTGTTTCGGTTTGACAGGTTTAAACAGGCGACTCCCATAGGATTCCGTGTAAAAACGTAAAATCTTTTACAAAAAAATTTAAGGACCGTTTCTTCTTTTCGTGTTTAGCAAAACCCCTTTTTATTTTTTATTTTTTAGAACAGCTTTTTGTATTTTTTTTAGACAACATTTTTTTTCTTGTTTTTCAAAAGACTTTTTTTATTTAGACACATTTTTACTGATTTACTGAACTATTAGGAAAATAGGAGACTTCTTTATTTTATCATCTTGCAGTTCAACGGAATTCGTCTGTGATGTTAGTCACTTTGGACAGTGGCGGCTCTTTAATTAGGCAATGTTTGTGTAATCTGTGTTATGCAAGAATAATGTTATTGTCTGTCTGTCTGTCTAATGTATGGTCCATGTGTATCTGCGGATAGGATTAGCCTTCCAGCATACCCTGTCTCAGGAATGTGTTATTATCACGGTTATTCAAAGAGAATCGAAAAGTCATCGCACATTCAGTGACTTTTCGTTCTCTTAAATTCGGTGCGATTTTGCGATCCCATTTTGGCGACCCTGTGGTGTATTCAGCAAGCGCCACAGGGTCCCCGAATTGCAGGGAAAAGTCGCCGCAAACCCGCTGAAAACTCACCGCAAAACGAGGGCGAACGCACACCGAAACCAGCAAAAACATCTGGATTAACCCGCCAAAAACGCCAGAAAAACCCGAGCAGGAGCCGATCACACGCAGCGCAGCTGCCGGAAAAAGCCGACACCGCAGATGAATGCAGTGAATAAATTAGCAAAACAGTTTGCTTGAATGTGTGAAAAGTGAAACACTGTTTGCAAAGAAACTACTGAGCGAAAATGTCTGAAATTTACATATGAGATCCAATGAATGATAATAAAAAGGGCTGTTACAGAAAAAAGAAGTAAAGTTTAAAAAAAAAAAAAATCCCAAAAAATGCTTAAAATATCCTAAAAAATCTATAAATAAAGAGACGTTTTACTGCAGAATATTATAATGAACGGTTTATTAGATTTTGAATTAAAATGGGAATATTTTTAACATTGAAGCCTATGGGATTCGCCTCCATTAACCTGCCGAATTAAACCACTGAATGACAGGGCATTTAGGGAACCTTTCACGGCTGTTTTTTGTTCTCTGAATAGCCGAAGCATTGTTTCTCTATGGGGATTTTACTGCCCTCGAGCAGGCACCGAACAGGCACCGTATGTGCAGGCAATTCGCCAGGTTTTGGCGAATTGCCTGCTCTCTGGATAGCCGAATGGCCAAGAAAGGTAACCGAACGCTGATTTTCAGTGTTCGGTTCCCTTTCGGCAGCCATTCGGATCTCTTTGAATAACCCTGTATGTGTTAAAAACCCTGTATTTGAGTAGCTTGTTATCTGCTTTGCCAGGCAAACACTGCCCCATTATCTGTTTGCCAATCACAATTGTATTGTCCTGTCTGCCTAGGATTGAGTAAATGTTTATCCCATTATCTGTTTTAGTCTAATTATGTCTCCCAACTGTTTCTAGGGGGGATGTTGTATATGGAAATAACCCATGTTTGATCTTATAAATATGTATGTCTGTCCCCAATTAAAAGAGTTCTATTTTGACCATGGCTTATGGAGTTCTATTTAGTCACGACTTATGGTGTGTAGGCGCTATATAATGTTTGCTGTTCCAACGAAAAGCTCCAGATCTACAGCATCAACTTATTTCTGGGGGACGCTAGCAAGACTTTCTGCGTCTTTAATCTTCGTCTAAAGACTGGAGAAAGGCACGAGAGTCATGAGGGGAACACGGGGGTCCAGCAAGGAAGCAGCATTGACAGATGTGACCCTGTCGCAATACGTGCGTTGAGATAAATCCACAGAACATGTGTCGTCGGGTGGAAGGAGTGAAATTCATACACACAAGGGGTTAATCACTACCCCCACTGCTCTTTCACTGAGAAAAGGAGGGTTAACGCTGGCGAACTATAGTGGAGAAAGTACAGTAAAACTATCTCTAGGGGTTATTCAGAGAGCACCGAGATGTCGCTGACATTTCCGTGCTCTCTCGTTCGACGCACTTGGGCGAGTTAAATTCGCCGACCCTGCGGTGAATTCAGCATTCACCGCAGGGTCCCCGAAGTGCGGCGAATGGACCTGCTGAATGCATGTGAGAAACCGCCCCATCGAATTAGAAAGACACCGAGAAATGAATTGGAAAACCGAGGAAAGAACGCTGAATCGATCCGAAAAACCGCCGAAAAAAACGTCAAATGCATCCGACGATCTGCCAAACAGACTGCCGAATTGATCCGAAAAAAGCCAATGACCCGCTGAACAGACCATCGGAAAAAGCCCAAAAAAAAAACTGCACCTAAAAGACTATTGTGTCTTCTATTCACAGAACGCCGAACTGCACAGCAATTCTGGCAAAATGCCCTTTATTTTTGGTGTTTCGGTTTGACAGGTTTAAACAGGCGACTCCCATAGGATTCCGTGTAAAAACGTAAAATCTTTTACAAAAAAATTTAAGGACCGTTTCTTCTTTTCGTGTTTAGCAAAACCCCTTTTTATTTTTTTTTTTAGAACAGCTTTTTGTATTTTTTTTAGACAACATTTTTTTTCTTGTTTTTCAAAAGACTTTTTTTATTTAGACACATTTTTACTGATTTACTGAACTATTAGGAAAATAGGAGACTTCTTTATTTTATCATCTTGCAGTTCAACGGAATTCGTCTGTGATGTTAGTCACTTTGGACAGTGGCGGCTCTTTAATTAGGCAATGTTTGTGTAATCTGTGTTATGCAAGAATAATGTTATTGTCTGTCTGTCTGTCTAATGTATGGTCCATGTGTATCTGCGGATAGGATTAGCCTTCCAGCATACCCTGTCTCAGGAATGTGTTATTATCACGGTTATTCAAAGAGAATCGAAAAGTCACGCACATTCAGTGACTTTTCGTTCTCTTAAATTCGGTGCGATTTTGCGATCCCATTTTGGCGACCCTGTGGTGTATTCAGCAAGCGCCACAGGGTCCCCGAATTGCAGGGAAAAGTCGCCGCAAACCCGCTGAAAACTCAACGCAAACGAGGGCGAACGCACACCGAAACCAGCAAAAACATCTGGATTAACCCGCCAAAAACGCCAGAAAAACCCGAGCAGGAGCCGATCACACGCAGCGCAGCTGCCGGAAAAAGCCGACACCGCAGATGAATGCAGTGAATAAATTAGCAAAACAGTTTGCTTGAATGTGTGAAAAGTGAAACACTGTTTGCAAAGAAACTACTGAGCGAAAATGTCTGAAATTTACATATGAGATCCAATGAATGATAATAAAAAGGGCTGTTACAGAAAAAAGAAGTAAAGTTTAAAAAAAAAAAAAAATCCCAAAAAATCCTTAAAATATCCTAAAAAATCTATAAATAAAGAGACGTTTTACTGCAGAATATTATAATGAACGGTTTATTAGATTTTGAATTAAAATGGGAATATTTTTAACATTGAAGCCTATGGGATTCGCCTCCATAAACCTGCCGAATTAAACCACTGAATGACAGGGCATTTAGGGAACCTTTCACGGCTGTTTTTTGTTCTCTGAATAGCCGAAGCATTGTTTCTCTATGGGGATTTTACTGCCCTCGAGCAGGCACCGAACAGGCACCGTATGTGCAGGCAATTCGCCAGGATTTGGCGAATTGCCTGCTCTCTGGATAGCCGAATGGCCAAGAAAGGTAACCGTACGCTGATTTTCAGTGTTCGGTTCCCTTTCGGCAGCCATTCGGATCTCTTTGAATAACCCTGTATGTGTTAAAAACCCTGTATTTGAGTAGCTTGTTATCTGCTTTGTCAGGCAAACACTGCCCCATTATCTGTTTGCCAATCACAATTGTATTGTCCTGTCTGCCTAGGATTGAGTAAATGTTTATCCCATTATCTGTTTTAGTCTAATTAAGTCTCCCAACTGTTTCTAGGGGGGATGTTGTATATGGAAATAACCCATGTTTGATCTTATAAATATGTATGTCTGTCCCCAATTAAAAGAGTTCTATTTTGACCATGACTTATGGAGTTCTATTTAGTCACGACTTATGGTGTGTAGGAGCTATATAATGTTTGCTGTTCCAACGAAAAGCTCCAGATCTACAGCATCAACTTATTTCTAGGGGACGCTAGCAAGACTTTCTGCGTCTTTAATCTTCATCTAAAGACTGGAGAAAGGCACGAGAGTCATGAGGGGAACACGGGGGTCATGCAAGGAAGCAGCATTGACAGATGTGACCCTGTCGGGGCACTGAGATCTGTCACATCACCGATGCTAATTCGGCGTCTTCTCTGACGTCTGCTAACTGCGTCATGGAGTCCAATTTCAGCAAAATATGGTGACCATTCGCTAAATAGTGAATTTGCAGTATTTCTGGCGAAATTGACTTACCGAAGTGGGTTGAAATGCAAAGCATCAAAATTGTATGAAATTTTGGTGCCTTTGTGAACAGACCCTACCGTGTAAGTGGGATCAGCGCGGAACGAGGCGGCAGCGTGCACCATCACTTACTCGGTATTTGCGTGTCACGAAGACAGAGCATTGTCTACGGGCACTTTGCCTTCTTTTTTTTTTTTCATTTAAAAGGATCACGAAAATGATCAATCAACCGAACGCCATGTGCCGCAGCTCAGTCGTCTTCTAACACGATAGCATCGAAAAACAGCCAATTAACCATATAGGAAAAAACCTCCGAAGTAAATACCCGGGAGAAAAAAAAAATGACACTATATGTTATTTTCGAGGAGTGAAAATAAAAGAGTAATTCAAAGTTAACGTGTTTAGGGTTTCCGGTTTGTACACGTCGCTTGCTATTTTAAGAGCGATAAAACCATATTTCACGCTCTGGTTGGGAATGAAAGTTTCAAGGGATTCGTCACGGGCTCCGCTTGTTCCTCCGTCTGGCAACACAGCCATCAATTTCTCAACCAATACACGTTGGCGCTCGTGATAAATTAGATCGCATAAGACTAATCTCTTGTGTTGCCTAATTGCATGTCTTTCTTCATTTTCTAATGAAGCTTAATTAACAGCCCGAGATAGCGCGTTAGCACCTCAGTCTTTCTAGCAAGTTGGTTTTTTTTCTTGTTTTTTTTTTCTAGTATATTTTTTTTCTTTATCCTCGCACCGTTTAACCGGATGTTTTCCAGGTTGAAAGACACCTCTGGATCCTTGGCAACAACAACAACAAAAAAAGCGCCATGCAATATATTCATTACATGATGGGAAGCGTGTGAGCCAGACGTTCGGCCTGCACAGATCAGGATATTTATTCATCGGGTTAACAGAGATACATTAGCGAATGGATACATGTGTAGCAGCATAACGAGTGTCACAAAGAAACCCTGAAAGAGCAGTCACTTAGCAGTGCGTGAATATCACTTTCTAACCAATAAGGCCATTCATCCACATGACTTACGGTGACATTAACACCAAATATTATTATTATTATTTCTTTTTATTATATATTTTGCATTCCTTCATAATAAAACGATCTACGGGGTGAGAATGGGTGGGTATTATTACCACAGGCCTGTCAAGTCACATGATTGGACCTCGAATGACTTGAAAAAGTGATTATTATCAGTATCGGAACTATTTAACCCCAGATCAAACCGGCTTTCGTCCAAAACATTCAACTACAACCGCCCTTTTAAAAGTCTGCAATGACATCCAGGCTGGCATGGAACAAGGAAACCTAACTGGAGCCATCTTCCTTGATTTTGGCAAGGCCTTTGACACAGTAGACCGTGGCATCTTATTACAAAAACGTAAAAACTCTGGTATTGGTGATCGCACGCTAACCTGGTTTCAATCATATGTATCTGATCGGTCACAATATGTGTCCATTTCTGAAAGCACTTCCCTCCCCCCCCCAGTCACGTGCGGTGTATCCCAAGGCTCGATACTCGGCCCCCTGCTATTTACAATATTCAGAAATGATCTGCCCAATGTCTGCAAAGCCTCAACTGTACACATGTACGCAGACGACACCGTAATCTATACCAGCAAACCAAATCTCCCGCAGCTGGAGGCCGTGCTGTAAGAACAATTCACAGAGGTAGAAAAGTGGATCAAAAACAGCAAACTTTTTCTAAATACTGACAAAACTGTAACGATGCTCTTTGGAACAAAACCTAAACTACACAAATTGCAAAACCCCCATCTATGTGTTGGGACAAAATCAAATGGCACGCTGACCACAGTCACTTCTTTCAAATATCTAGGTATGTGGTTGGACCCTAATCTATCCTTTGGCCCCACATCGAAAAACTCTCATCTAAACTCTACCCCAAACTAGGTGCCCTGTGCCTGTAGAAACAAATCTTGCCTGAGCCCCGCGGTAAGAAAGCAGATTGTACAACAAATGCTTATGCCGGCCATTGAATACGGAGATGTAGTGTATGCAGCCACCCCGCAAACACACCTTCAGAAACTTACTACATTGTATAACTCATTCTGCCACCTTGTGCTACAATGTAACTACATGACCCACCATTGTGACATGTTAAAAGAACTAAACTGGCCATCGCTGGAATCTAGACGCTCCCTTCACCTTTCCAACCTGGTGTTTAAGAGCTTTTCTGGGAAGCTACCATCCTACCTGAATAGACTGCTTCCCTCAGCAGTTCCCTCATCCTATAACCTCCGATCCAGGACCTGCACCTTACTTGCAATACCACAATACAAAAAAGAAAGCGTCTTGATCCTCATTTTCCGACAGAGCGCCGCAAATATGGAATAACCTCCCAGACACCATCAAATCTTCCCCCAGTCTAAAGTCCCTTAAGAGTTCCCTATTAACATACCTCAATACGGAATGCACCTGTAAACATGTAACATAGTGACTATATACAGAATGCACCTGTAAACATGTAACATAGTGACTATATACAGAATGCACCTGTAAACATGTAACACTGTGACTATATACAGAATGCACCTGTAAACATGTAACACAGTGACTATATAGAGAATGCACCTGTAAACATGTAACATAGTGACTATATACAAAATGCGCCTGTAAACATGTAACACAGTGACTATATACAGAATGTACCTGTAAACATGTAACATAATGACTTTATTTCCTACATATTTATTTTTCTGTTATTCTGTATATTTGGTTTT
This sequence comes from Leptobrachium leishanense, assembly GCA_009667805.1. NCBI lineage: Eukaryota > Metazoa > Chordata > Amphibia > Anura > Megophryidae > Leptobrachium > Leptobrachium leishanense. Next base: position 8,004,197 of record CM019071.1, read on the forward strand.
GTTTTTAATATCTTCCATTTTATTACTTTGTATTTCTGTAACAATGCAATGTTCTTGAACCCAGGAAATACTTGAAAACGAGAGAAAATCTCAATGTATCCTTCCTGGTAAAATCCTTTATAAATAAATAAATAAGTTAAAAAAAAAGTCTGATCTCAGCCGAAACGTTACAGGTTCCTAAATAGATGTTTTCTTCTTTAACTTGTTTTTGGAATGCCTGGATCCTCTGTTGGGCTCTATTACATTCTTCACGCAAAAATGCACGGTAAACGCGTGAATTTTTGCGCGAAGCGTTAAACGTTAACACTCGTAAATTAACGCTGGTATTAGAATTCTCACGCATTATTTCATCCGTCAAAAAATAATGCGCTTAAAAAAGACGTGCCAAAACGCGTGTGCATTAACGTTGCGCGCAGAAATCAGTGTGCGGACTGTTTTTTCACGCGATTCAGCCAATCAGAATTAAGAACCTTAATTGTCTCAAGTTAAGTTTTTGCGCCTGTCGAAGTCAATCTGCGCATATATGCTGCATCTAAAAAAAAAAACGCACAACTTCTCCATTTTATCGTTTGGGTATGTGTAGAATGTGTAACTATACTGTGCTGGTTTTTTTTTTCGTGCTGGTGTATTTGGTTTCGGCCAGAACGTTCAGATTTGCCGTTACCACCAGCCTTTCAAAGACGTTAAAATTATGCGCGCAAAGGCGGTGCGTTAAAGTTTTGCGCATAGATTGTAATACCATCCACGTACCCGGGCACGAACGCATTTGCTCTCATAATGTTAAGCATAGGACGTGCGCAGTAAATTACACTCACGCAGCGTTCGCGCAGGTTCACCCGCGGTAGACGTTAACGTGCATTTTTTGCACAGACATTGTAATACGACATTCAGCGCAAAGGGTTTTGCCGCTCGCGTTAATGCGTTTTTGCGCACGCGTTAACGTTTGCGCGAAGAATGTAATAGAACCCATTGTCTTTTGAATAATCATCAGTAATGCCTAGATGTGTTCTTTATTGATTAATCGGTAATTAGCCTCCGGCTCAGTTGACGCCTGCTGACTGGATCAATGCTCTGTTGACAACAATGAAGTAAAAAAAGTGGATCTCGAAATGTACGAGGTTAACGTGTGGCCCAATGGTTATCTGTTATGACTTTTTTCTTATCACCTTGATAGCTTGACCAGGTAAAATTCCCCAATCCAACTGGTCACCTCATCCTAACACTTTCCTATAAAAGATAATAATAATGTCTTATAGCTATGTGCCTTTTGTTTTGTTATTATTTTGTCTGAAATGATTTTTGGGCGGAATATTGGCTTATTCTCAATTTGGGAATGTGTGAAATTCCGAATTGTCAAAAAAGACGAAATGAATGAAGACAATAAAATGTTTCTGAATCGATCCAAAAATTTTCAGATCGATCTCGGATAATTTTGCTCACTGAGAAAAACTACACTCTTTGTGCAATACTAACCCAAACCCTAACACATACAGAAACAGTAACTGTAACCCTAACCCATACAGAAACAGTAACTGTAACCCTAACCCATACAGAAACAGTAACTGTAACCCTAACACTAACCCTAATCCTAATACAAACAGAACTAGTAAATTCAACAATAACCCTAGCAGTAACTCAACCCTAGAAGTAAACTGAATCCAAACGCTATACCGACCCTAGTCCTAACCCAAACCCTAATACATGCAGAAAGAATAACTGTAACCCTAATAGTAACCCTAATCCTAACACAATCAAAACTAGTAAATTTAACAATAACCCTAACAGTAACCCAACCCTAGAATTAAACTTAATCCTAGCGCTAACCCAAACCCTAATACATGCAGAAACAGTAACTGTAACCCTAACACTAACCCTAATCCAAACAGAACTAGTAAATTTAACAATAACCCTAGCAGTAACTCAACTCTAGAATTAAGGCTAGGGTCAGACTGAGGCAGTGCGAACGCGCGTGCAGCCGCACTTAATCACGGCCGCACTAGCAGCAGATGCCGGGCAATGACGGCCAATATACGAAGTACGGTCGCACAAAAGTCCGGCTGCGCAACGCAAGTGGAAAATGAACGCATTTTTTCGAGAACGTGAAACCGCAGGTACTGACGTACAGAGTGCGCTGCGTCTGCTAGCGGCGTGTGTGTGTGATTAGGAGACGTCAGACGCTGCTAATGTCCGGCCAACATAACGTCCAGACACAAAAAGAGTTTTATTGATGATCCGTACAAAATCACGGACGAAAATGCGCATAGTATGACCACTATCACGTATTCTGTGAAAAAATGCGTCCATTCGTTCGAACGCACTTTTTCACAGACAACATAAAAATGCGTTCGTCTGACCCTAGCCTAAACTGAATCCAAACGCTATATCCGACCCTAGTCCTAACCCAAACCCTAACACATACCAGAAACAGTAACTGTAACCCTAACACTAACCCTAATCCTAATACAAACAGAACTAGTAAATTTAACAATAACCCTAGCAGTAACCCAACCCTAGAATTAAATTTAACCCTAGCGCTAACCCAAACCCTAATACATGCAGAAACAGTAACTGTAACCCTAACACTAACCCTAATCCTAATACAAACAGAACTAGTAAATTTAACAGTAACCCTAGCAGTAACTCAACTCTAGAATTAAACTGAATCGAAACGCTATACCGACCCTAGTCCTAACCCAAACCCTACTACATGCAGAAACAGTACCTGTAATCCTAACACTAACCCTAATCCTAATACAAACAGAACTAGTAAATTTAACAATAATCCTAACAGTAACCCAACCCTAGAATTAAACTTCACCCTAGCGCTAACCCAAACCCTAATACATGCAGAAACAGTAGCTGAAATCCTTATACAAACAGATAGTAAGCCTAACAGTAACCCAACTCTGAAAAACCCTAATCTTAACCCTAACGCTAACCCTACCATTTAGGGGTGCAAAGGGGGGTATAGAGGTTAGTATAGAGGGGGGGTTGAGGGGGTTTATAAAGGGGGATTTATAAAGAGGGGTTTATAAAGGGGATATAGAGGAGGTTTCCAAAAATGTTTGGATCGATCCAAACCCAGCAAATTCCAAAATCAGAAGATTTTGGATTACGAAATTTACCAAAATGAAATTTCATTCTGTGCACGTGTCTAATGAATTATTTGACTTTGTGATGAGAGTTAATCTGTCCACATTCCTTGAAGAGGACCATGAAATATTTAGACGTGGACAGCCCATTTCATTAAGAGCACTCACAGAACATTTACTTACACGTTTATTCACTAGAGGTGAAACTCAGGAGAACTGGCAGGAGAAGCAAAAATTCTAGGTCAAAATAACCAAACCAGAAAAATTCTCCCATTTATCTCACTTCCCAAATTGGCTATTTGGTCTAGATTGTTCTCCTCTCCTGCCAGTTCTCCCGAGTTTCACCTTTGTGGAATAGACCTGTAAATATATAAAAAAAGGGAAATAATCTCAGGCAGCGCATCCGATTCCTTACACTCTTTTTTGTGAACCAGATAAGGAACAATTTTTTAAAAAAAATGTAGATGGGGCCATTGGTGGAAATGTAGGACCAATTCATTCAGGGGAGCTCGTCCCTCCATAATAAAATGACGCACAGCTCTGTTATATTGATAAAGACTGATAAAGATTACTTACTCGTGCTTAGAGAATTCATCGATAGATCTCTCATTGAATATTTACATAACACAATTTCAATAACATAAACATCAAAAATGAAGACAACACAGGATATTTATTAAAGAAATCAAAATTAAAGAAAAATACCCAGTATCATTACATGATGAAAAATAATATCAACAGTACCATAATGATATTATAAAATGTCAAAAAAATCTAAAAGGGTTATGCAAAGAGATCCGAATTGCAGGTGAAAGGTAACGGAACAGTGAAATTCAGCGTACAGTTACCTTTCCTGGCCATTCGGCTATTCAGAGAGCAGGTAGTTTGCCAAATGTTGCCGAATTGCCTGCACATACGGTGCCTGTTCGGTGCCTGTTCGAGGGCAGTGAATCCCCAGAGAGAAGCAATGCTTCGTCTATTCAGAGAACACAAACCAGCAGGGAAAAGTTGCCGAAATTCCCTGCTGTTCGGTGGCTTCATGCAGCAGATTTATTCAGGCGAATCCCATAGGCTTCAATGTTAAAAATATTCCCGCTTTAATTCAATATCTAGTAAACCGTTTATTATAATATTCTGCAGTAAAAAGTCTCTTTATTTATAGATTTTTTTTAGGATCTTTTAGGAATTTTTCGGGATTTTTTTGCGAAACTTTTTTTCGTTTTTTTTTTAAATAGTTTTTTCTTTTTTCTGTAACAGCCCTTTTTATTCTCATTCATTGGATCTTATGTGTAAATTTCAAACATTTTCGTTCTGTAGTTTCTTTGCAAACAGCGTTTCACTTTTCAAGTATTCAAGTTCAAGCAAACTGTTTTTTTTTCTCACTCCATTCGTCTGCAGGGTTGGGTTTTTCCGGTGGCTGCTCTGCGCTGTGATCGGCAGCTGCTCGAGTTTCTCCGGCGTGTTCGGCGGAGTTAATCCAGTCAAACTCCGAACATTTCCGCGTGTTCGCCGCATGTTCGCCCACAATGCACCACAATGGACCACAATGCACTTTTCCACTGGCCTGAAGCTTGTAATTGGCTGCAGCCTTGCACCTGACCGCAGGTCAGTTGCAAGACAGGTGCAAGACTATGCCAATCACGGCTCAGAGTCCTGATTGGGCAAAGTTTGCCCAATCATGGGCTCACAGAGCTAAGTCCCGCAGCACACTATATAAGGCTTCACACAGCCCCCAGCGCGTGTATTTGCAGGAGTGAATCAGAGAGGAGAGGAGATTGTTCTGTCAGGGTGTATCAGTGAGTTGTAGGAGATTTCTGGGAAATAGAATCTGTGTTGGCACTGCCAGGCTATCAGGGACAGTGTGTTTCAGTGAGTTGTAGGAGATTTCTGGGAATTAGAATCTGTCTTGGCACTGCCAGGCTATCAGGGACAGTGTGTTTCAGTGAGTTGTAGGAGATTTCTGGGAATTAGAATCTGTGTTGGCACTGCCGGGCTATCAGGGACAGTGTGTTTCAGTGAGTTGTAGAAGATTTCTGGGAATTAGAATCTGTGTTGGCACTGCCAGGCTATCAGGGACAGTGTGTTTCAGTGAGTTGTAGAAGATTTCTGTGAATTTGAATCTGTGTTGGCACTGCCAGGCTATCAGGGACAGTGTGTTCCAGTGAGTTGTAGGAGATTTCTGGGAATTTGAATCTGTGTTGGCACTGCCGGGCTATCAGGGACAGTGTGTTTCAGTGAGTTGTAGAAGATTTCTGGGAATTAGAATCTGTGTTGGCACTGCCAGGCTATCAGGGACAGTGTGTTTCAGTGAGTTGTAGAAGATTTCTGTGAATTTGAGTCTGTGTTGGCACTGCCAGGCTATCAGGGACAGTGTGTTTCAGTGAGTTGTAGGAGATTTCTGGGAATTTGAGTCTGTGTTGGCACTGCCAGGCTATCAAGGACAGTGTGTTTCAGTGAGTTGTAGGAGATTTCTGGGAATTTGAGTCTGTGTTGGCACTGCCAGGCTATCAAGGACAGTGTGTTTCAGTGAGTTGTAGGAGATTTCTGGGAATTTGAGTCTGTGTTGGCACTGCCAGGCTATCAGGGACAGTGTGTTTCAGTGAGTTGTAGGAGATTTCTGGGAATTTGAATCTGTGTTGGCACTGCCAGGCTATCAGGGACAGTGTGTTTCAGTGAGTTATACCACAGTTCAGCAAATTAGAATCTGTTTTGGCGGGGGCGTGGCCGGCTGTAAGGGGGAAGAAGACGCATTTCGTTGGAGCTCCATCTGGGGTCTCTGAGAGGGGGGTTTTCGGGGGACCCTCTCTGCATATTTACCCTTGATTAAAGCCCCTGATCTGCTGGCCACCAGGATAGAGCCCTCCGGAGCCTTATAGCCCCCCCTCCAGAGCTGAGACGAGGGTCTGGCCTTTGAAGCCCTGGCTGCTGTGATTTGCCGGTGGCCATCTTGGGGCCGGTTTCTCGGTGCTGCTGCACTACTCACCTATTCCAATAGCGAGCCCATACTGGGCAGAAGCCTGTTGCCTGCTGGGGAGATGGAGGCCCCCCGTCCCCTGGCTGTTGCGGCGTTTGATGTGCTGGAACCAGATGATGTCGGTGTAATGCAGAGACGGGTCGTTCCCCTACCCCCCCCCCCCCCGCTGAGAAAATGACTGTTATAGCAGGCCTGGAGGCCTGTTTGGAGTAACTGGGGGAGGAGGATTCAGACCCACTTACCCGGGGAACATGGCGCCGGATGATGGATGTCCTGCGGCGCTGCAGAGGTGCGGTGCTTCCTCACGGCGGCGGGGCTGACGAGGCCTCACTCACTGGCGATGTTATGAAACGGATGGAGGAGGCAGATGGTGAGGTCAGTGGTGTTGACACGGGAGACCTGGAGGACGAACAGCAGTTGGATCCCTCGTCTTCGGCTGCAGAGTGTGTTCTGGATGACGGGCAGTCGCCGACCACTGAGAGGTCCGTGGCTGAGGTTTATGTCGAGCAGACTGACGCATGTCTTTTCGAGACATTTGCAGCGGTGGGGCCTCCGGCGGGAGGTAAGCACTGGCAGCCCCTTAGAATGGCAAGTCTGAGCTCTCGACTGCATGGAGATCTCCACTTTGTGGCTGGCAATATATGGAACAAGCCGGTCGGACGGGTCTTGGATGCAGGGGTTGTTCTCGGTGGAGCTGCCCACTTGTTCCTCTGGCTGGATACGGGATGAAGAGGACTTTTCGTTTATTTTCGTTTTTCCCATCTCCGGTACCAGGCCCGTCTTGTTTCCTCTTGATTCCCTGTGATCTCCTTCCATGCTTATTTTTCTCACCCCACTCTCGCTCCAGTATATTGAGTTTCTCACTGCTGTGCTGCCTGTGTTATTTCCCCCCCCCCTCTGTTTTGAGACACTATATGAGACATGCTTCGATTTTTCTCTGATCTATTGAGGACTTGTTTCTGCGATGATTATTCTTGCTCTATTATTCTTTTTGATGAGACCCCCCTGTCTGGGGATGTTCCCACCCCCTCCGGGAGTTTATTTTTGTCATGTAAATGTGCTGACATTTTGCAACTTTTTCGAGGAATCCCCCTCCCCCCCTTGATGACTAGCTGAATCTTAGAGACATTGTTTTGTGTGTTTTTTTTTGGTCCTTTCTATTATATGCTGAGACCCCCCTTTAAGGGGATGTTTATTATTTTTCACACTGATTTCCCCCCCCCTTGATGACTAGCTGAGACTTTGAGATGTTGTTTTTGTCCTTCTTGCTGACTATTACGGTGTGCAGAGTATTCATGATGTCTTAGTGGATGTTGGGGACCGCATTTCTTCCCCCCCTTCCGGTTGTTTCCCCCCCTTTTTTATTTTATTTTATTTGGCAGACCAGGACTCCCTTGGGGCGAGCCACTATGGCGACTTTTCCGGATAGGTCTGCCATAATTGGCCCTCAAGCCCCTGGCCGCGTGACATTTGTCCTCCATGGCCTCCATGTCCTTGGACTCTCTGGAGTGAGCCAGGAGAGTCACGTAGATGGCCTTTGCCATATCCCCCTCCCTACCTTCCCCACCCCCTTTTCTTTTTTCTTTTTTTTATTCCCCCCCACCCCCCGGTCCCCACTTCTCAACTCAGTGTCTTGCGACACTACTGTGTACACCAGCTTTCTATTCTTGTTGGCCCTGCGAGGCCATTGTTTTATGTTACACTGGATGTTTTATACTGCTGACTTTTCAAAATAAAAAAAATTTGAATTAAAAAAAAAAAAAAAGAATCTGTCTTGGCACAGCCTGTTATCAGTGTGTATCAGTGAGTTATACCACAGTTCGGCAAATTAGAATCTGTCTTGGCACAGCCTGTTATCAGTGTGTATCAGTGAGTTATACCAGAGTTCAGCAAATTTGAATCTGCTTTGGCACAGCCAGGCTATCAGGGACAGTGTGTATCACTGACTTACAGCATTGTTCTGGAAAATCTGTATATCTTTGATCTAATTCTAGATACCATACAATAACACAGTTTAATCAGAGTTCATCTGTTTATCTATTGAGAGTTGAATCTGCCTGTTTCCAGCTATCAGGGTGTTGCAGCCTGCAGGAGAGGAAGTGAATCAGAGAAAGAGAGTAGAGGACATTGGCAGCCTTGCAGGGAAAATATCAGTAAAATCGCCAACTTATATCAGAGTTCTGACTATCTTTAATCTATATACCAGAGTTGAATCTGACTTCTGCATATCTTCAATCTTTATACCAGAGTTGAATCAGACTTCTGTATATCTCCAATCTTTATACCAGAGTTTAACCAAACTTCTGTATATCTCCGATCCTTATACCAGAGTTGAATCAGAGTTCTGTATATCTTTAATCTATATATCACTCACAATGTCAGAAAGACCAAAAAGGACAGGCAGACACTCCCAGACACAGATAAGAGGGCAAGCAGCCTCTGTGTCGGAAGGCAGTGCCCCTGGTCGTCTTGGACGTGGTGCATCCTCTGCAGGGGCATGCTTGTCCTTTCTAACTGGTGCTGGCCGTCTTATGCTGCAGCAACATACAGAGGATTTGCAGGATTGGCTAACCAGGCCATCCTCATCCTCCGAGTCCTCTGCCAGCCAGGCTTGTAGTGGTTTACAGTCCATCTCAGCTGCCAAAGGATCTAATGCAGCCTCCATGTCCACAGCTACTCCTGCTGTAGTCTCACCAACATACACGGAGGAGTCAGCTGAATTGTTTGACTACAATGACAGTGACATGCTGCTTGAGGATGCGCAGCAACTACAGTGCTCTGATTCAAACACTGAGATTGAGGATGGGAGTATAATCAACCTAGAGGGAGGGGGTGCCAGTGACACACAAATAACTGGCACTCATGTTGCCCCAGCAGCTGCAGCATACTGCCGAGTTGGCTCCAGTGACGAGGAGATAGGGGGTGATGATGATGATGAGGTCACTGACTCCACCTGGGTGCCTGATCGAACAGAGGAGTCAAGTGAGGAGGAGGAGGCACAACAAACACGAGGCACAACGTCCTCTATGAGCAACCGTAGCCAGTCCAAGGCATCAGAAGTCACAGCTGCTCAGGTGCAGAGCGCTGTTGTCTCAAAGTACATGTACAGGAAGTCTGCTGTCTGAGAGTTCTTTAAGAAATGTGCAGCAGACCGCACCATCGCTATTTGTAATCTATGTCAGAAGAGGATCAAGCGTGGGAAAGACATCCCACACTTGGGTACCACGTGCATGAGGCAACATATGACCACCTGCCATGCATCCCATTGGCACAACACTTTGCATAGGTCCTCCTCCTCCTCATCTGTCTCTACCCCACTATATGTCCTGCCATGTCATTGCCTACAACCTCCACTGACAGGGATGATGCTACAGTAATGGGTGTACTAGGTCCTTCCTCAGAATGTGACAGCATCCCATCAGCTAAAGATTTACGCAGTCGGATTACGTTGCCCCAGCTGCTGCGGCGTACGAAAAAATATAGTCCCAACCATCCCTAAGTACAGCGTCTAAATGCCAGCTTAGCAAAATTACTCGCATTGCAGCTGCTGCCTTGCCAGCTGGTGGACTCTGCTACCTTCCGTGAATTTGCAAAATGTGCTGTACCACAAGGCCATTCCAGCACTATACCAGCACATGGAACACAATGTTATGGAGTCATTGGGAAAGGCAGTCAGCAGCAAGGTGCACATTACTTTAGACACATGGTCCAGCGAGCATGGACAGGGCTGTTACATTTACTTCACGGCACACTGGGTAACTCTGGTTGCAGCTGGGAGGGATCCAGGATGGGGCTCTGTGGTGGAGCTTGCTCATCCACCACGCCTCCAGAAAGCTGCTTATATGAGGTCTGTCTGCTCCACCACCTCTTCCTCCTCCTCCTTCAATGTCTCTGGCGAAGTGGCAGTTAAACCGACACGTGGCAGGGGCTACGCAATGGCTCAAGCAAAAAGATGCCATACTGTGCTTGAGCTGGTTTGTTTATGGGACAGGAGCCACACCTGGCCAGAAATTGTCAGCTCTGCAGGGGCAGGCACAGAGATGGTTAACACCACGCCAGCTTCAGCTGGGAATGGTCGTCTGTGATAATGGCAGCAACCTTCTCTCCGCCCTACACAAGGGTAAATTGACGCATGTACCATGCCTAGCACACGTCCTAAATCTAGTGGTACAGCGTTTCCTAACCAGGTACCCAGGGCTGGCAGAGCTTCTCAGCCAGGCCAGAAAAGTCTGCAGCCACTTCAGAGGGTCATTCCCAGCAAGTGTTCGCCTGGCAGAAATTCTAAGAGAATTCCACCTTCCCACAAACCGCCTGATCTGTGACATGCCCACCAGGTGGAACTCGACATTGACAGTGCTGCAGCGTCTGCACAAGCAACAGAGGGCCACCAATGAGTACCTGTGTGAGTATGGCACAAGGACAGGTTCAGGGCAACTTGTTCCCCCCCCCCGCAGTGGCTGATGATCAAGGATGCAGGCACTGTACTGTCACCATTTAAAGGAGGCAACAAGGATGGTGAGCAGGGACAGTGCATGCATCAGTGACACAATTCCTTTAGTGTTCCTGCTCGAGCGCACTCTGTGGGGAATTATAGATGTGGCACTAGAGGCAGAGCAGCGAGAGGAAGAGGAGGCCTTCGCTAGCTCTCAAGTAGGGATGAGCCGAACACTCCCCGAGTTCGGTTCGGAGCCGAACCCAAACTTTCCAAATGTTCGGATCCGAACCCGAACCCGAACTCGAACTCAATACAAGTCAATGGGGCTGAAAATTCGGTTTTTAGAGTGCCCTCCAAGAGGGCATATATGCTAGATATTTGCCATAAAAGGTGTATGGGGGTCCGGGTAGTGCCCTGGGGGACAGGAAACAAGGACAAAAAGTTAAAAAAAAGTTTTTAAAGGGACAGTGAGTTTACCATGAAATAAGGGTTAAAAATAAAAACAAAAAATTCCTTCAAATATCGTGCCTAGGAGGTCCCCATAACCTGCCTGTGAAGTGGCGGATTTCTAGGATGTATAGAAATATGTAAAAACCAAAAAATGACATTTCAAATGACGGTAAATGCTTTTCCTTTAATCTATCCATAAACAACTGCTTGGGGCGGCAGTCTGTATGAAAAGAGGAGACATTTTTGGACACGCAGAAAAAGTTTACTGATTTTTTGGCGGTGAAAAGCAGGAGAATGACTGGAGAATGGAAAATTCTAGACCAAATAGCCGATTTGGAAAGTGAGATAAATGGGAGAATTTTTCTGGTTTGGCTATTTTGACCTAGAATTTTCTCTTCAGTCATTCTCCTGAGTTTCACCTTTCTCTGAATAACCCTGTCAGCGGTGAAGAGCAGGAGAATGACTGGAGAATGGAAAATTCTAGGTCAAAATAGCCAAACCAGAAAAATTCTCCCATTTAGGCTAGCGTCAGACTAGCAAATTTTTAACGTGTGTTTAGGCGCACTTAATCACGGCCGCACTAGCAGCAAATGACGGGCAATGACGGCCAATATACGAAGTACGGTCGCACGAAAGTCCGGCTGCGCAACGCAAGTGGAAAATGAACGCATTTTTTCGAGAACACAGAACCGCTAGTACGGACGTACAGAGTGCGCTGCATCCACTAGCGGCGTGTGTGCGTGATTTGGAGACGTCAGACCCTGCTCATGTCCGGCCAACATAACGTCCAGACACCCAAAGTTTCCTGGTTTGGATCCGTAAAAAATCACGCACAAAAATGCGCATCGTATGACCGTTTTCGCGCATTCCGTGAAAAAATACGGCAATGCGTTCGGACACACTTTCGCTGTGAAAAATGCGTTAGTCTGACCCTAGCCTTATCTCACTTTCCAAATCGGCTATTTGGTCCAGATTGTTCTCTTTTCCTGCCATTCTCCTGGTTTTCACCTTTCTCTGAACAACCCTGAGAGAGAGGTGAAAGCCAGGAGAACTGGCAGGAGAAGAGAACAATCTAGACCAAATAGCCAATTTGGAAAGTGAGTTAAATGGGAGAATTTTTCTGGTTTGGCTATTTTGACCTAGAATTTTCACTTCTCCAGTTATTCTCCTGCTTTTCACCGCTCTCTGAATAACCCTGTGAATGTTTAATCCCGAACTGAAAAATAACATTGCTTTACATTCTTCTACTACTATAATAACATTCTACTATCTTGCCTATTCTGTTTTTGTATCACGTTTATATTTCTGTTCAAGTATCACTGTATCTGTTCTCTTTGGAGTATTTTTGTTTGCACTTAGTGGTCAATTGGCCTTGAAGCCAATTGAGCTTAGTTGCCCTTTCAGGTCTGTCCCGTTACTCCCTGGCTTGGGAGATCAGATTACAGCCGTTCTTAGTCTTTTGTCTTTAGAAATCTGTCCTGAAGGATCCAAATACGCTTTCTGAGGTGAGTGCTATAGCCCACCGTTACACCAACCCCCTCAGTATAGTGTACAATGTATCAAATTGATTACCAGACTAAAAACACCTGGTGTTATGCCCGTTTGTGAAGAGAGGTCATTTAGAGTTGATAATCTTTCCACGTACACATTAGTTTTTAATTCAATATCTAATAAACCGTTGCTTATAATATTCTGCAGTAAAGAGTCTCTTTATTTCTAGATTTTTTTTAGTATTTTTTTAAGCAATTTCTATACTTTTTTCAAAATTTCTTTTTTTTTTTCGAACTCGAACCAAACACACCCAAAAAGTTCAAAGTTCGTGAACTTTCGAAATGCCAAAGTTCGGGCCGAACTCAGAACCGTCCTAACCCGAACAGCTCATCCCTACTCTCAAGGCCCCAGTCTTTATGCAGACAGCATTCCTGCGGGTCCTCAGATCAGACAGGAGGAGGACGAGGAAGAATATTTAAGTAGTGGGGGCATTGAAGGTGGGGATTCCTCAAGGGAGGGTTTTGTGTGCCCAGAAACCCAAGGACTAGTACGTGGCTGGGAGGAGGAAGTGCACGATGGGGTCATCCTCATTGACCAGGAAGACTCGGAAGCTAATGCCGCCTCCAACCTATGCTGCATGGGCTCCCTTATCCTGCAAAGCCTGCTAAAGGACCCCAGGATTTCTGCTATCAAGGAGAGGGGTCATTACTGGTTGGCAAACCTTCTTGATCCACGATACAAGGGTAAAGTTGCAGAGCTCATCCTGCCCGCACAGAGGGAGGACAGGATGAAACAACTTGAGGACGCTCTAAAGCGACACTTGCGTAACACCTTTCCAGGCACTGGTAGGTTACCAAGTGATGACACAGGTGCTTCTGAGGCTGCAGATGATCAGAGGAAGAGCGGTGAAGGCCGGGACAGCTTGACTGATGCCTTTTTGAATTTTTTTAGTCCACGACGCCCAGGGACGTCAAATGTAGGCACCCATTGCCAGCGTCTTCACCGTATGGTGCAGGACTACCTAGGGGCAAGGGCAGACCTGGATACCTTTACAGTAGATGATCCACTGGCTTACTGGGTGTTGAGATTGGATCACTGGCCAGAATTTAGCCAATATGCTATGCAGCTACTAGGTTGCCCTTCATCCAGCGTGCTTTCTGAAAGGACGTTCAGTGCCGCTGGAGGTTTGGTCACAGACAAAAGAGTGAGTCTGTCCACCGACTCTGTAGACCAGCTGACATTTATAAAAATGAATCAGTCCTGGATCAGCAGCTATCAATCCCCTGATGCTGACGTAACTGAATAGATCGGGGATCTCTTCTGCATGCCCAAAACCTCCACCACTGCACTCTTCCACAATACCAGAGGGCTTACGGTGTGAAGGCATTTACTGCCACCAAAGGCACAATATTTGGGTGCACTGCCACTGACGCCAAATACCAGATTCATATCATTTTAATATTGGACCGCAGGGTCCACCACTGCACTCTTCCACAATACCACAGAGGGCTTACAGTGTGAAGGCATTTGCTGCCACCAAAGGCAAAATATTTGGGTGCACTGACACTGACGCTTGTACCAGATTCATATCATTTTAATATTTGACCGCAGGGTCCAAGCCTGCACTCTTCCACAATACCACAGAGGGGTTACGGTGTGACAGCACTGTTGCCGACACTAAAGGTCCAATTTTAAAGCACCTATTGTTACTTTCATCCAAAGTCTGCATAAGTTTCATCATAATTTAGCCAAAAAATCACTAAACTTGTTCTGCGTGTCCTAAAACGTCTCCTCTTTTCATACAGGCTGCCGCCCCAAGCAGTTGTTTATGAATAGATTAAAGGAAAACCATTTACCATCATTTGAAATGTCATTTTTTTGTTTTTAAATGTTTCTATACATCCTACAAATCCTCCACTTCATGGGCAGGTTATGGGGACCTCCTAGGCACGATATTTGACGGAATTTTTCATTTTTATTCTTAACCTTTATTTCATGGAAAACTCACTGTTCCTTTAAAAACTTTTTTTTAAAACTTTTTGTCCTTGTTTCCTGTCCCCCAGGGCACTACCCGAACCCCCATACACCTTTTATGGCAAATATCTAGCATATATGCCCTCTTGGAGGGCACTCTAAAAATCGAACGTTCGGGTCCCATCAACTTACAATGAGTTCGGATCGTGTTCGAGTTCAAACTCCAACTTCTGAAACTGTTCGAGTTCGAAGTCGAATTGAACACGGGGGCGTTCGGCTCATCCCTAGCGGTGACTTTTCGATTCTCTTTGAACAACCCTTTAAGTAAAACATAAACCATGTTACCCTTTAAGGGTAACAAAATGACATGGCGTAGTCAGATCAATAAATGATTAAAAAAAAAAAAAGGATTCAGGAATTTGGAATTTCCATATGTATATATTTTATTGTGTAACAACAACCACCCCCCCCCCAAAAAAAAATGAAATGCAAAATCAGAACGGGGGTATCTTGGCTTCCTCCCATAAAATAATCTCACGTCAGTTAATGATGTAGGAACGTGCTTTCGTTTTCTTGACTGTGTTTCCCAAGAGTTACTGGACACACAAGACAGGAGGGTGGAAAGTCTCATTTGTGCTACCAATCCCGCCAGCAGAAGGAGCTCTATGACATACAGTACATAGAATACACGATTCTGGACTGTGTTTTTGGCAGCTCATTTTTCACAGAATTCTGATGGCAAATGTATAATGAGTTGTACATTATATATACAGATCAAATATTAAAAAATCCTTTCGAGAAAATTCTGGGATTTCTGTGCTGGACTGGAAGCACCAGTGAGAGCTGTCAGTTAGGCAGGAGCACAGTTAAAATGTTCAGTTCGGATTGAATTACTAAATTAAATTTTTTTAATTTATTTGGGTATATTTCGAATTCAGAAATTAATTCAGATTGATCTGAAAATATCAAACTGGTTTGTAAAATTTAGACGCTCATTCATGTTTCCTCCGATATGCACCTGTATAACCCCTCTTTACTTTCTCTATACTCCCATCTATACTACCCTCTATATTGCCTTCTATACCGCCATACCAGAAGTTAGTTACCGTTAGGGTTAGGGCTAATTTTCAGATTAGGTTTAGGGTTACTTTAGGGTTACTGTTAGGGTTTAAAATTTAATGATTAAGGTTAGAGATACTTTAGGGTTAGAATTAGGCTTACCTTTAGCGTTAAGGTTACTATTTCTGCTTGTTTTAGGGTTAAGTTTGGCTTTACTGTTACATTTAGGGTTGAGGTTCCTATTTCTTCTCATGATTAAGGTTGGTTTAGAGTTAGGGTTTCTATTTCAGCTTGTTTTATGATTGGGGTTACTTTTTGGGTTAGGGTTATTTTTAGAGTTAGGGTTACTATTTCAGTTTGTTTTATGATTGGGGTTACTTTTTGGGTTAGGGTTATTTTTAGAGTTAGGGTTACTATTTCAGTTTGTTTTATGATTGGGGTTACTTTTTGGGTTAGGGTTACTATTTCAGTTTGTTTTTTGATTAGGGTTAGGGTTACTATTTCAGTTTGTTTTATGATTAGGGTTAGGGATACTATTTCAGTTTGTTTTATGATTTAGGGTTAGGGTTACTATTTCAGTTTGTTTTATGATTAGGGATACTATTTCAACTTGTTTTATGATTAGGGTTAGGGATACTATTTCAGTTTGTTTTATGATTAGGGTTAGGGATACTATTTCAGTTTGTTTTATGATTTAGGGTTACTATTTCAGTTTGTTTTATGATTTAGGGTTACTATTTCAGTTTGTTTTATGATTCGGGTTAGGGATACTATTTCAACTTGTTTTATGATTAGGGTTAGGGTTACTATTTCAGTTGGTTTTATGATTAGGGTTAGGGTTACTATTTCAGTTTGTTTTATGATTAGGGTTAGGGTTACTATTTCAGCTTGTTTTATGATTAGGGTTAGGGATACTATTTCAGTTTGTTTTATGATTAGGGTTAGGGATACTATTTCAGTTTGTTTTATGATTTAGGGTTACTATTTCAGTTTGTTTTATGATTTAGGGTTACTATTTCAGTTTGTTTTATGATTCGGGTTAGGGATACTATTTCAACTTGTTTTATGATTAGGGTTAGGGTTACTATTTCAGTTGGTTTTATGATTAGGGTTAGGGTTACTATTTCAGCTTGTTTTATGATTAGGGTTAAGGTTACTGTTTCAGTTTGTTTTATGATTAGGGTTAGGGTTACTATTTCAGTTTGTTTTATGATTAGGGTTAGGGTTACTATTTCAGCTTGTTTTATGATTAGGGTTAGGGTTACTGTTTCAGTTTGCTTTATGATTAGGGTTACTATTTCAACTTGTTTTATGATTATGGTTATTATTTCAGCTTGTTTTATTATTAGTTACTTTTTGGGTTAGGGTTATTTTTTGGGTTAGGGTTACTATTTTAGCTTTTTGATGAGCTTGTTTTACTATATGGAATAGTGTTAGTTTTGGGTTAGGGTTATTTTAAGGGTTAGGGTTTCTATTTCAGCTTGTTTTATGATTGGGGTTACTTTTTGGGTTAGGGTTATTTTTAGAGTTAGGGTTACTATTTCAGATTGTTTTATGATTGGGGTTACTTTTTGGGTTAGGGTTATTTTTAGAGTTAGGGTTACTATTTCAGTTTGTTTTATGATTGGGGTTACTTTTTGGGTTAGGGTTACTATTTCAGTTTGTTTTATGATTAGGGTTAGGGTTACTATTTCAGTTTGTTTTATGATTAGGGTTAGGGATACTATTTCAGTTTGTTTTATGATTTAGGGTTAGGGTTACTATTTCAGTTTGTTTTATGATTAGGGATACTATTTCAACTTGTTTTATGATTAGGGTTAGGGATACTATTTCAGTTTGTTTTAGGGTTAGGGATACTATTTCAGTTCGTTTTATGATTTAGGGTTACTATTTCAGTTTGTTTTATGATTCGGGTTAGGGATACTATTTCAACTTGTTTTATGATTAGGGTTAGGGTTACTATTTCAGTTGGTTTTATGATTAGGGTTAGGGTTACTATTTCAGCTTGTTTTATGATTAGGGTTAGGGTTACTATTTCAGTTTGTTTTATGATTAGGGTTAGGGTTACTATTTCAGTTTGTTTTATGATTAGGGTTAGGGTTACTATTTCAGCTTGTTTTATGATTAGGGTTAGGGTTACTATTTCAGCTTGTTTTATGATTAGGGTTAGGGTTACTATTTAAGCTTGTTTTATGATTAGGGTTAGGGTTACTGTTTCAGTTTGTTTTATGATTAGGGTTACTATTTCAACTTGTTTTATGATTATGGTTATTATTTCAGCTTCTTTTATTATTAGAGTTACTTTTTGGGTTAGGGTTATTTTTTGGGTTAGGGTTACTATTTTAGCTTTTTGATGAGCTTGTTTTACTATATGGAATAGTGTTAGTTTTGGGTTAGGGTTATTTTAAGGGTTAGGGTTACTGTTTCAGCTTGTTTTATGATTGGGGTTAGGATTAGGGTTAGGGTTAGGTTTTGGATTAAAGTTCCTATTTCTGCTTGCTTTACGAGTAGGCTTAGGGATTTTACATTGCAGAGTGGGTACAATTTTTTAGGTAATCAGAATGAATCCGAATCTGATTATAGTCAGAAAATTTATTTCAAAAGTGATTAAATTCTGCAGCTTCATGTTTCCGAATTTGGATGCTTCCGGAATGTCGATATTTAGCTAAATATGTATGTGGTCTGAACCAAATCGTGTAAGTACTGTGTCAACTAAATATATCTAATAAAGGCTGCAGAGGGGCTGCCACAACAGCATCAGTTCATCACATTTACTGGTCATTTGGCTATAACAATAAGAAATATTAAGTTCTAAAACTGTATGCAAAAATCAAGTGTGTCTATCGATGTATCAAATGTATTTGGCATCTGAATCTGATAATCACAGCTTTCAGCTGCTTCCACTTTCAAAAGTGTTCAACGAATGTAGCAATCAAAACATCTTCCTTCTGTCAAAGGAGAGGGGGTTGATATCAGGTTACAGAGTGAAGAGAGGGGGAAGGCAGAAAAACTCAGCTGTAAAACACAAAAGATTAAGTCACTGCTGGGTTTTCCAGCCTAAAAGGAAATAAACAATAAATGACACTATATAACAAGCATTATCAAATATTTAAAGAGAATCACAATGCAATTAGCAATAGATAAATAGATAGAGTGACGGTAGTCACTTTGGACTTGGGGTACATAGACCTAGAGGTGCGTTTGGAAGGTGACGGCCTGATGTTGATGTTGTTTCCCTGCCCTCTCCTATGTTGAAGTCACCCTGTACCTACAATTCTAGGTGCAGAGTGTTTGTGTTTTCTGTGCCCTATTCCCTGAGTTCTGTGTTATATTATTATTCCCTTATGTATTTATTGTAGAGTGTTGTGTGATATTTACTGTGCTGTTTTCCCTATGTGTAATCTGTATGTAAACAATTACTCTGTTTCTCCTACTTCCACCCAATCCACAGGAACTGGCTTAAACCAGATCTCTCTGACCCTTTCTCAAGCTTTGCTTGACCAGGGCTTGTGTGTGGTAGGCTATTGGTAGGCTCTTCAGTATGGAAACGTTGGGGCGTGTTTTACTTTTGTATTCTGTACATTCCCCCTGTCTGTGTTTGTAATTGTTAAATGTAAATAAAGTCATTCCCAGTATTGTTTTCACCCTGCAAGGAGCTCCAGCTATTGATTGGGTGGGTTTGGGCCAGAATCAGTACTCCTTTGGGCTACTGATGGCGAATGGAGTCTTTATACACATGGATACTCATCCTGGGTACTGAATGTTCCCCATGTGACAGATGGATTGATGTATATAGATAGGGTACAATGGAACACTAGCAGAAAGCTGAATATCATTTGAAGTGCTGTAAGAATCTGAACATGAATCCCAGCCAGCAGTGAACCTGTAGAGCTGAAAACATGATGCAATTGCCCATTAAACCTTATATATACAGTGGCAAGAAAAAGTATGTGAACCCTTTGGGCTTACGTGGAGTTTTGCATGAATTGGTCATAAAATGTGCTCTGATCTTCATCTAAGTCACAACAATTTGAAAAACACAGTCTGATTAAAATAATACAACACAAACATTATATGTTTTCATGTTTTTATTGAACAGAACATGTAAACATTCACAGTGCAGGGTGGAAAAAGTATGTGAACCGTTGGACTTAATAACTGGTTGACCCTCCTTTGGCAGCAATAACCTTAACCAAACGTTTCCTGTAGTTGCAGATCAGACCTGCACAATGATCTGGAGTAATTTTGGACCACTTCTCTTCACAAAACTGTTTCAGTGTAGCAATATTCTTGGGATGTCTGGTAGACATGTGCACAGCACAAAATTTCGTTTTGAACTAATGGATTAGTCCTAAAATGCAATTTATTTAGTTGCTAAAGAAATTCGTTTTCAGTTCTTTAGTATGAAAACTAATTTCGTTCATCCGAAAACCAGTGGATACAATTACTATTGTAGTGGTGGCTCCTCAGAGGACTGAGATCGCTCCTTGTTACAGTATCTCTCACTCTCAGCACAATGTGGGCCATGTTACATAGTTGGTGCTAACTTAACCAGAGCTGTTGTAACCTTCCCAGATCCATTATAGCCTATGGAGGTTTTCAGTTTACAACAGCTCTGGTTAAGTTAGCACCAACATTGTAATACTGCCCCGTGTCAGGCAAAGCTGTTACAAAAACTGACTGCTGCTCATCACAGCGCTCAGAGTTTCTGTAAAACTAGTAAATAATATTTTTATATATAAGAGGTTAGAACAATATTATTTCCTTGTTTTACTGAAACTCTGAGCGCTGTTACAGTCAGTTACTGTTACAATTGAGCCTGATACATTGTACTGAGAGATAATGTAACAAGCAGCCGATCTCAGCGCTCACAGCCACTGGATTTAAAGGGCTAAAAAAAAAAGGCTCCTCTCTGTATAATGTTTAGAACATCCTCCTGCATTAATTAATACCCCTCTTTGTATAAGGTAGATAACATCCTCCTGCATTAATGTCCCTCTCTGTATAGAACATTCTCCTCAATTTATACCTTTCTCTGTATAATGTATATAACATCCTCCTGCATTAATACCCCTCTCTGTATAATGTATAGAACATACTCCTGCATTAATTAATGCCACTCTCTGTATAGAACATCCTACTGCATTGGCATGTGGAGTGTGCAGAACTTTGGATGTTGCGATCTTCATTGCTGGTCTCCTTCACTCATCAATGTAATATCACAAAAAGGACTGAAACTAAAATGTAGTGCATTTTTATTTTAGTTTCTTTCGTTTTTTGTACTGAGCAGTTTCGTTTCTCTTGAGTCATACTAAAACTAAATTATCCCAAAATTCGGACTAAATCGCTTTAGTACTAAAACGAATGCACATGTCTAATGTCTGGTGTGAATTGCTCTCTTAAGGTCATGCCACAGCATTTCAATCGGGTTGAGGTCAGGACTCTGACTGGGCCACTCCAGAAGGCGTATTTTGTTTTGTTGAAGCCATTCTTTTGTTGAATTACTTGTATGCTTTGGGTCATTGTCCTGTTGCATCACCCATCCTCTGCGGAGCTTCAGTTGGCGGACAGATGGTCTTACGTTTTCCTGCAAAATGTCTTGATAAACTCTGGAATTCATTTTTCCATCAATGACAACAATCCCTCCAGGCCCTGAGGCAGCAAAGCAGCCCCAAACCATGATGCTCCCTCCGCCATGTTTTACAGTGGGGATGAGGTTTTGATGTTGGTGTGCTGTGCCTTTTTTTCTCCACACATAGTGTTGTGTGTTTCTTCCAAACAACTCAATTTTGGTTTCATCTGTCCACAGAATATTTTGCCAGTAGTGCTGTGGAACATCCAGGTGCTCTTTTGCAAACTTCAAACGTGCTGCAATATTCCTTTTGGACAGCAATGGCTTCCTCCGTGGTGTCCTCTCATGTACTCCATTCTTGTTTACTGTTTTCCTTATTGTAGATGTGTCAACAAAAATGTTAGCATTTGCCAGGGATTTCTGTAAGTCTTTAGCTGACACTCTAGGATTCTTCTTTACCTCATTAAGCATTCTGCGCTGTGCTCTTGCAGTCATCTTTACAGGACGACCATGCCTAGGGAGAGTAGCAACAGTGCTGAACTTTCTCCATTTGTAGACAGTCTGTCTTACCGTGGACACATGAACATCAAGGCTTTTGGAGATACTTTTGTAACTCTTTCCAGCTTCATGCAAGTCAACAATTCTTGATCGTAGGTCTCCTGAGAGCTCTTTTCTGCGAGGCATGGTTCACATCAGGCAGTGCTTCTTGAAACCAGTAAACCCAAAACTGGTGTGTGTTTTTAAAGGGCAGGACAGCTTTCAGCAACACATCCAATAATATCACACTGATTGGACTCAAAGTTGGCTCACTCCTGGCTCCAATTAGCTCTTGGAGAAGTCATTAGGCTAGGGGTTCACATACTTTTCCACCCTGCACTGTGAATGTCTACATGTTCTGTTCAATAAAAACATGAAAACATATAATGTCTGTGTTTTATTATTTTAAGCAGACTGTGTTTTTCAAATTGTTGTGACTTAGATGAAGATCAGAGCACATTTTATGACCAATTCATGCAAAACTCCACGTAATCCCAAAGGGTTCACATACTTTTTCTTGCCACTGTACGTCGTTTGCATTCCACTGAATAAATGAAATCACTGGAGCACTTAATATATAAAGATGTGATCCATTTTGCAAACACGGCTAATTAATAATTGATTCGATTTCACAGACATATCTTGATGTATCTGCGCTGTGCATCCCCATTCTGTTTTTAGAAATTAATTACCTTAATGTGATTGTATGGATTCCAATTAGGATTATTTATTGCTAAACACAAGTTTCTTGCCTACAGTCATTTTTCCACTTGTGAACAAAATATGCCTTAAACGACAAGGCAAAGCAAGATATTCCCATTTTATGAGGATATTCTCACTTACAGCTCATTTACAGGGATCGGCGACCTTGGCCCTCCAGATGTTTTGGTGCTGCATCTCCCGTGATGCTCAGCCATTCATGAGGTTGGTGGAGACTCTATGGGGAATGTATTTCCAAAACAGCTGGCTTAACCCCTTCACTCCTAAAGTCGAGTTATCTCGATTCTTGCATTGTAATACATTGAAAGGTTCTCATTAGCACATCAAAAGCCCATTTTAACACCTTTGTAAAGCACGATTAGTGTCCCCCCCGTTGAGATACAAAATTCACTGTCTTATAAATACACATGTAACGGTACGGCCGACACAATGTTTATTTGCGTTTAATTTTCTTACATTTCGTTGCCCCCTGTATATAGGGCAGATTGTTGTGTGATATACTGTGCTGTTTTCCCTGTGTGTATCAGTTACAGTTACAAGTGCTTTATAACGCGCTCACAAGTTCCGTAGCGCTGTACAGTGGGTAAGACAGAATAACAATTTACGTACCAGTTAGACACACAGAACAGTAGGAGAGAAGCCCCTGCTTGAGATCTTACAATCTATCCATCTGCTCTGCTTCTACCCCAACCCCCCAGTAAATGGTTTGGACTGGATATCACAGCCCTTTGTCTGAAGACCAATGTGGATGTGTGGGAGGGGGAGGATTTTCAGCATGGAAACGCTGAGGCATTTTTTACTTTTGAGCGTCTGTACTGAAAACCCAAAATAAAGGCGTTTGCGAGTTTGGTGCTCACCCTGCAAGGGTCAGCTATAACTGTTTGGTCAAGGTACTAAGTGTCGTCTAGTCTGTGGAGCAACGATCACCTACCCTCTCACCTCCTAGTATAGCAGAAGGGGCACCACAATGGAAGTGCCGTGCTTGGGGTACTAGAATCCATAACAACAATCTTGTGTCCTACTCACCGATGTAGCAGCCAAGGGCCCTAGTCCTCCAACCCTGTCATTAAGTTAGTGTCAGGCCGCTTCCCCGACTCTCCAGAGTCACCGGGGTCCCGCTGGCATCCTCCGGAATGGCATGGGGGAAACACGGCGCTCTCCCGGCAGAGGTGCGCGGGCTGTCGGGTCTGGGCACCTGCCACAGGGTGCTCCTCCCATCGCGATGGCGAGACCTCCTCCTGGTTCCGGCTTTCAGGGACGTCAGCATGCGAGCAGCGGATCGGGTGGGGGCATGGCCTCGACGTCCACGGCCGGAGTGGTGTCTGTTGTGACGCTGGGGATCTTCCCCTCTGCTCCAATCATGGAGGAGGGGGACTGGAGGGGCAAGGCTAGTGGGTAGGTGGGACTGGCTCCTGACTCACTATAAAACCCCTGAGTGCCAGGACTAGGACGCTCATTCGTTTTGTGCTTTCCTTGTAGTAAGAGCTCCAACCAAGTTAACCCTTACCTTCCTGTTTATCGGTTACCTAATCCCTGTTTTCGTCTCGGACCATCCTATTGAACTTACCCTTGTATTCTCCTGCCTCACCCATCGATACCACGTTGCCGACCTCAGCTTGCCAATATGACTTCGACTCTTGCCGCCAGCCTCGACCTCGGAACGCTTAGACTACCCTTATCGGATCATCCCTTGCAACCACGCCTTGATCTCCTAAACCTCCGCATCCTGGGTCCCACTTCCAGATCCTTGACAGTTAGCTTGTAGAGTAGTGGTTCCCATCCTTGGTCCTCCGGTCTCGCTAACAGGCCAGGTTTTTAGGATTCCCTTGGGGGAAATGCAGACTGAATCCTGCAATCAATGAGCAGCACATCATATCACCGTTGCTGTGCAAAGGATATCTGGCAAACATGGCCTGTTATGGTAACCTGAGGAGGACCACTGCTCTAGAACCATTATACATAACTGTCTATCTATTAATCAATCTATTCCTTAACTTAATGGCTTAAGTCGCAATTCTGAAGCTCACGACAGGTTACTGTACTTTAGCAGCTCCTATGCATTTTATAATTTGTATCGGAGCTATTAACCCCTTAACGAAGGGTGGGTGTCACCCGTCGGGCAGGGGTTAACGTCAACAAGGCGTACAGGTACGACTCGCCACCAGGTGCCACCAGGGGCCTCCGATTTGTCTCGTCCCGGAGCCGACGCGCAATGTCATAGCACGTCCCGTGTCGTTAAGAGGTTCATAAAGGAACAGATGTGTATTCCATTGTACCTCGCTATTTTCGGCTCAAGCTGGTATTCCGCAAAGGATTCCTGGTTCTCAGAGTCTGGTGTTAAGTGATTTTTCAAAAGATTAAAATCACTTAACAATCATTTAACAGTGAAAATGTAAATATACCAAAAAAATTAACTACTCACCCCTGAGCCCATGATGCAGGGGGCAGCAAGGTCCTCTGGGCACATGCAGAAGAGCACGAGGAACAGAAGGTTCCCAGTGTCCTTCCGTTTCCTGCATACATGAGTTTACACACAGTTCTGGACAGAAGGGGTCACCAGGAGCTGATACCAGCAGCGTCACGTGGTGCCCCTGCCATTATGTGCTTGCTGATCCCAAATATTCCAACGCAAGACGATGATGCAGCAGCTCAGTCCTAGCAGAGTCGGTAACAGGATTATACGTTTTCCCCAATATATCTCCTTGACAGCTCCCTGTTACCGGCCTGGAGCTCCAGGTGTCTGACATTATGGGCCCTATTACATTCTTCACGCAAAAATGCACGGTAAACGTGTGAATTTTTGTGCGAAGCGTCAAACGTTAACGCGCGTAAATCAACGCTGGTATTACAATCCTCGTGCATTCTTTCATCCGTCAATAAATGACGCACGTAAAACGGACGCGCAAAAACGCGCGTGCAGTAACGCTGCGTGCAGAAATCAGTGTGCGGACTGTTTTTTTCACGAGATTCAGCCAATCAGTATTAAGAACCTTAATTGTCTCACGTTAAGTTTTTGCGCCTGTCAAAGTCAATCTGCGCATATATGCTGTAAAAAAAAAAAAACACGCACAACTTCTCAAATTTATTGGTTTGGTATGTTTAGAATGTGTAACTACTGTATACTTTGCTGCGTATTTTTTTTTGGGCTGGTGTACCCTGTTTCCCCGAAAATAGGATCTACCCCAAAAATAAGACCTACAGGGTTATTCAGAGAGCGTGAAAAGCAGGAGAATGACTGGAGAATGAAAGATTCTAGGTCAAAATAGCCGATTTGGAAAGTGAGATGAAAGGGAGAATTTTTCTGGTTTGGCTATTTTGACCTAGAATTTGTCATTCTCCTATCATTCTCCTGCTTTTCACGCTCTCTGAATAACCCTGCTAGGGTGTTTTATTGATAACTGCAAAAATATAAGACCTACCCCAAAAATAAGACCTAGTTGTAGGGTAACTTGGAGAGCCGCGCCAGCGCCAGAGGAAGCGAGGTGGCAGTGGAGGGAGCAGAGCCGCCTAAGGCTGTGGTCACACCAGCGTTCTTAGAGCAGAAGGAACGTCTGTGAGAGTGGACGTTCCTTCCACTCCGATGCCCGTCTGGCCGCCTCGCTGAGCGATTAGTGTGCTCAGCACTACAAAGCGAGATCCTCCTATGGAGGATCGCGCTTTGTAGCCCCATCTGCATCTGTCGTAACTTTTTGACGGGAAGGCTGAAATCACATCCGGTGGCAGTGCACGCAATTCATGCGTGCACATGCATGCTACACGCACGCTACAAGCAGGGAAGTGTGGTCACACGGAAGCACTCATTGCGTTCCTTCTGCTCAAAGAACGCTCGTGTGACTGCAGCCTTAGCCGATGCGTCCTCTACTGCTGGCTCCTGTCACAGGCGGAGTGATTGTCAGATGTACACCGCCAAAAAAACCACCAACATAAGAAAAAATAAGACCTACCCCGAAAATAAGACCTAGTGTGTTTCTTGGGGGCCAAAAAAATATAAGACAGTGTCTTATTTTCGGGGAAACACGGTATTTGGTTTTGGCCAGGTCCGTCCGATTTGCCCTTAACACCAGCTTTTAGGAGTTGCTGAAATTATGCGCGCAAAGGCTGTGCGTTAAATTTTGCGCATAGATTGTAATGCCATCCACGTACCAGCGCACAAACGCAATTGCGCTCACAATGTTAAGTATAGGACGCGCGCAGTACATTACGCTCGCGCAGCATTTGCGCAGGTTCACCCGCGTTAGACGTATACGTGCGTTTGTTGCGCTGACATTGTAATACGACGTTCTGCGCAAAGGGTTTTGCCCCTCGCGTTAATGCGTTTTTGCGCTAGCACAAACATATGCGCGAAGATTCTAATATGGCCCTAGATGTGTAGAAAAGGGTTAATAATTTCTCTATTTTTTTCTGTCTCTTAGCGAGAATTTAAGATTTTACTTATTATATCCCCCAAGTCATTGCGATGAGTCATCATGGAAATCATTTCAGCTTTGTCTCCCAAGAGACATGAAATGATTTTCAATAAAAGCTCGTATCATTAAAATCTCGGTGACGTCTCGGTGAGCTGCACCACCTCACGTACCGTGCGTATTCACTGGGGGGGGGAGTTAAAGCGTGGCTGAGGATACTGTGCAAACCTTTAATCGTTTTCCTTTTGGCAGTTTCTCCTTTTACCTAATTTAATCAGTTAATGGTGAAATTACTCACAGGGCAAAGAAACTGAGATGTGTTCTTTTACGGAACTCAGTGAAACTGGAATCACCTTGTACTTAAAGCTTAATTGGGATACAATGTAACCGCGCGGAAAGGAAGGCAGAGATGCTGACTAAGCGATCGTGTCAAACCGATATGTTAAACGATGGCAGTTACAGGTTATGGAGAAGTGGGAGACTACCCAAAAATTTCCTGAAAAAATTTTGAGCATTTTTTTATAATGATTATTACACTCCTATTTATTTACTAGAAGAAAAAAACCGCAATTTCCCATGATGCAAGTCGATTTACATTATAAACATAGATTAGTGGCTCCCCAGAATGTAATGCTAGAGGCGCATCGTGTGATATTTACTCCTTGTGCCAATGTTAGCAATTACTGACGCAATAAAAAGAAAATACTAGAAAATAAAAATGGGGCAGTGTATAGACTAAAAAAGACTAATTATTTCTGCACCTATACAAGACAGATGTATCACAGAGCTACAGTGATATGTACCGGGTATGAACATGTGATCATGGATCTCCACAGCAATAAAACTCACATTAATGTGCGGTGTGTATGAGCATATCACAACGCGCCACAGCAAGAACGCTCACAGTAATGTGTGGTGGATATGGGCGTATCACAGAGCTCCAAAGCGATAACACTCACGGTAGAGGTGTTCATTTGTTTCGTAACTAATTGCAATTCATTTGAAAATTCGTTAATTCGTATTTCGGAAGTACTTCCAAAAGAACACTTTGATTAAATCCGAATTGAAACGAAAAAAAAAACGGTATTAAAAGAAATTGATTAAATGATTCCTGAGCATGATTTGTTTTATTGGAGTTTTATTTAGTGATCCGAATTTCGAATCGATATCAAATATCGAATCGATTCCAACTTACATTACTTTCAAGTACTAAATCAAACAACATTCTGAAACAAATCAGATTCGTTTGACTGTTACACAAAGCACCCCGTCCCTGTAAATTGGCCTGTGGTGCTGAATCTTTTGTCAGCACCACTGGCTAATGGACAGCTCAACATTTAACCATAGCTTGCCTTTTAACAGCAGGATCTGATTCATCTGGGTTTTTATTTAGTGATCCGTAATCTGAGTCAAAATCAAATATCGAATCGATCCCAACTTACAATGGGGTTTTAGTGATCCGATATACCAAACAAAATGAAACGAAATAACGAAAGCAAAATTATTTTGAAATTAAAGAAAACTAATTTTCCAGCCGTGAACACCTCTAACTCGCTGTAATGTTTGGTGTTATGAGAATAGGACAGAGCTCCACAGCAATAAAACTCACAGTAATGTGCGGTGTGGGTATGAGCGTATCACAGAGCTCCTCAGCAATAAAACTCACAGTAATGTGCAGTGTGTATGAGCGTATCACAGAGCTCCACAGCAATAAAACTCACAGTAATGTGCAGTGCGTATGAGCGTATCACAGAGCTCCTCAGCAATAAAACTCACAGTAATGTGCGGTGTGTATGAGCGTACCACAGAGCTCCACAACAATAAAAATCACAGTAATGTGCAGTGCGTATGAGCGTATCAGAGCTCCTCAGAAATAAAACTCACAGTAATGTGCGGTGTGTATGAGCCTTCCACAGAGCTCCACAACAATAAAACTCACAGTAATGTGCAGTGTGTATGAGAGTATCACAGAGCTCCACCGCAATAAAACTCACTGTAATGTGTGGTGTGTATGAGCGTATCACAGAGCTCCACAGCAATAAAACTTACTGTAATGTGTGGTGTGTATGAGAGTATCACAGAGCTCCACAGCAATAAAACTCACTGTAATGTGCAGTGTGTATGAGCGTATCACAGAGCTCCACAGCAATAAAACTTACTGTAATGTGTGGTGTGTATGAGAGTATCACAGAGCTCCACAGCAATAAAACTCACTGTAATGTGTGGTGTGTATTAGGGATGAGCTGTTCGGTTCGGACGGTTCGGAGTTCGACCCGAACGTAGCCTGTTCGATTAGATCGCGAACACCGAACATTTCCGGGTGTTCGCCGCATGTTCGACCACAATGGACCACAATGCATTTTCCCACTGGCCTGAAGCTCGTAATTGGCTACAGCCTTGCACCTGACCACAGGTCTGGTGCAAGACAGGTTCAACAGTATGCCAATCACGACTCAGAGTCCTGATTGGGCAAATTTTGCCCAATCATGGGCTCACAGAGCTAAGTCCCGCAGCACACTATATAACGTTTCCACGCGCCGATTCTGCACGCATTTCAGAGGAAATTTCAGAGGAGATAGTTGTGTGTGTTGTTACTGTCGGTCTGCCACGCTACTGGGGGGGTCTGGGGGGTCTCATTTCTACCAAATATCAGGGAATTTAGGTGATGTGTGTCTTGTCACTGTGCCAGCAAGTCTTTTTGGGGTTTACAAATTTCTTTAAAACATTTGTGAATTGAGGTGATCTGTGTCTTGTCACACAACCAGTACCACGCAGTATTTTGGGTGTCACTAATTTCTTTAAAACATTTGTGAATTGAGGTGATCTGTGTCTTGTCACACAACCAGTACCAAGCAGTATTTTGGGGCTCACTAATTTCTTTAAAACATTTTTGAATTGAGGTGATCTGTGTCTTGTCACACAACCAGTACCACGCAGTATTTTGGGGCTCACTAATTTCTTTAAAACATTTGTGAATTGAGGTGATCTGTGTCTTGTCACACAACCAGTACCACGCTGTATTTTGGGGCTCACTAATTTCTTTAAAACATTTTTGAATTGAGGTGATCTGTGTCTTGTCACACAACCAGTACCACGCAGTATTTTGGGTGTCACTAATTTCTTTAACCCTTTCGCTGCTGAGCCTTTTCCTGCCCCTGTGCTGAGCTCATTTTTACCGGTTTTGCTCATCATGTTTAACCGCGTTTTGAAGCCTTATTTTAATATATGACCCAGACATATTATATATCGTTCTTTCCGGCAGACTGTGCAGATTCATAATATGTCATTATTATATGTATACGTTATGTCATGTCTGTATATTATAACAAAAAATGCAACAAAATTTGAATTTTCAATAATTTACAATGTGTAAAGTGTTTTTTTTCACATTTTAAAATGCGATCGTTTGCGGTTATATTTTCTATGGGGTGCGCTTGTTAAAAAAATTAGAAATGAGGAATCGTTACTTTTTTGGGGAAAATTACGTGTTTTTTAGCCAACGCCCCCCCATAGAAAAAATCGTTAGTGCAGCATCATTGTTCACATTATAATTGAAATTGGAACAATATTGTTGCACTAATAAATCTAAAAAAAAAACCAAAAAACTTTTTTTTTTTATTTTATTTTTATTTTTAATTTTTTTAATTAGTTTTTTTATTATTTTTTTTTAAACTTTTTACATGGTCATGTTTGGTATCGTTGGAAAGGCCACGCTCTGGTCGTTCCAATGATAGTAAACATTAACCCCTAGCTGTCACGGATCGGGAGATAGGGGATTCATTGGAACCCCCTATCTCCACTATAGGTGGCAGCAAGGGGTTAATTTGAAAACTGGCGCCATCGCGCTCTGCGCGATGACGCCAGTCATTAGGGGGATATCCCGGAAGCTTGGCCGACATCCAAGATGTTGGCGCCTTATCGCGATCCAGCCCCCTAAGGGTTAAAGACAGCCGCCGCTTGGAAGGGCAGGCTGTGCCCTTTCAGGCGGTGCCTGTCTTTAATCTCTGGCCCGCACGGATGGGGAGGGGGAGAGGTCCGAAGGACCTCCCCCCCTCCCCTTCAGGCACCTTCCCTGCAATGGCGGGGGGGCCTGAAATAGACGTCATCGCGCATGCGCGATGACGCCTATCGTGCCCGCCTGGGTCCCGGAGGTTGGGCTGACATCGATGATGTCAGCCCACACCGTGGGGCCGAGCGATCAGCCGGAATACTCAGCGCGTATTCTCGCGAATACTCAGCGCGTCCTCCGCAGCCAAGTAGCAATGCGGTTGGACGCGCTGAGCGCGTCCACCGCATTGAAAGGGTTAAAACATTTGTGAATTGAGGTGATCTGTGTCTTGTCACACAACCAGTACCACGCAGTATTTTGGGGCTCACTAATTTCTTTAAAACATTTTTGAATTGAGGTGATCTGTGTCTTGTCACACAACCAGTACCACTCAGTATTTTGGGTGTCACTAATTTCTTTAAAACATTTGTGAATTGAGGTGATCTGTGTCTTGTCACACAACCAGTACCACGCAGTATTTTGGGGCTCACTAATTTCTTTAAAACATTTGGGAATTGTTATAATCCGTGTGTTATCACTGGCTGCCACCCATCAAGGGGTCTCACTGATTTATAGGAGGTTTCACTGCCACCCATCAAGGGGTCTCAATGATTTATAGGAGGTGTCTGAGACTTGTAATCTGTGTCTTGTCACTGGCTGCCAGCTATCAGGGTGTCTCACTGAGTTATACCAGAGTTCTTTAAATCTTTATACCAGAGTTGAATCAGTTCTGTATATATTAATCTATATATTACTCACCATGTCTGAAAGAACAAAAAGGACATGCAGACGCTCCCAGACACAGATAAGAGGGCAAGCAGCCCCTGTGTCGGGAGGCTGTGCCTCTGGTCGTGGTGGACGTGGTGCATCCTCTGCAGGGTCACGCTTGTCCTTTCTAACTGGTGCTCGCCGTCTTAGGCTGGGGTCAGACCAGCGCACTTTTAACGTGCGTTCTGGCGCACATAATTACGGCCGCACTAACAGCAGATGACGGGCAATGACGGCCAATATACGATGTACGGCCGCACAAATGTCCGGCCGTGCAACGCAAGTGGAATTTGAATGCATTTTTCTGAGAACGCTGAACCGCTAGTACTGACGTACTGAGTGCGCAGCTGCGGCATAGCGGCGTGTGTGAGTGATTAGGAGATGTCAGACGCTGCTAATGTCCAGCCAACATAACGACCAGACGCAAAAAGTATTTTATTGACGATCCGTACAAAATCACGCCCGCAAATGCGCGTCGTCTGCCCGTTTTTGCGCATTCCGTGAAAAAATACGTCAATGCGTTCGAACGCACTTTTTCACGTTCGCGGTGAAAAATGCTTTCGTCTGACCCTAGCCTTAAGCAGAAGCAACATACAGAGAACTTGGTGGATTGGCTAACCAGGCCATCCTCATCCTCCGAGTCCTCTGCCAGCCAGGCTTCTAGTGCTTTCCAGTCCACCTCAGCTGCCAAAGCATCTAATGCAGCCTCCATGTCCACAGCTACTCCTGCCGTAGCCTCGCTATCACACACGGAGGAGTCAGCTGAATTGTGTGACTACAATGAGAGTGACATGCTGCTTGAGGATGCGCAGCAAGTACAGTGCTCTGATTCAATCTCTGAGGTTGAGGAAGGGAGTATAATCAACCTAGAGGAAGGGGGTGCCAGTGATGACACACAAATAACTGGCACTCATGTTGCCCCAGCAGCTGCAGCATACTGCCAAGTTGGCTCCAGTGACGAGGAGATAGGGGGTGATGATGACAATGATGATGAGGTCACTGACTCCACCTGGGTGCCTGATCGAACAGAGGAATTAAGTGAGGAAGAGGGGGAAGAGGAGGCACAGCAAACACGAGGCACAACATCCTCTGTGACCAACCGTAGCACTAGCCAGTCCAAGGCATCACATGTCAGAGCTGCTCCGGTGCAGAGCGCTGTTGTCTCAAAGAACACATGCAGGAACTCTGTTGTCTGGGAGTTCTTTGAAATGTGCAGTAGAGCGCAGCGTTGCTATTTGTAATCTATGTCAGATGAGGCTTAAGCGTGGGAAAGATACCGGACACTTGGGTACCACGTGCTTGAGGCGACATATGAACAACTGCCACACATCTCGTTGGTGCAAAACTTTGCGTTGGTCCTCCTCCTCCTCATCTGTCTCTACCCCCACTGTATGTCCTGCCATATCATTGCCTACAACCTCCACCGACAGGGATGATGCTACAGTAATGGATGTACCAGGTCCTTCCTCACAATGTGACATCATCCCAGTAGCTGAAGATTTACCCAGTCAGATTACGTTGCCGCAGCTGCTGCAGCGAAAGAAAAAATATAGTACCAACCATCCCCAAGCACAGCGTCTAAATGCCAGTTTAGCAAAATTACTCGCATTGCAGCTGCTGCCTTTCCAGCTGGTGGACTCTGCTCCCTTCCGTGAATTTGCTGAATGTGCTGTACCACAGTGGCAGGTTCCAAAACGCCATTACTTTTCACGCAAGGCCATTCCAGCACTATACCAGCACGTGGAAGACAATGTTATCCAGTCATTGGGAAAGGCAGTCAGCAGCAAGGTGCATGTGACTTTAGACACGTGGTCCAGCAAGCATGGACAGGGTCGTTACATTACCTTCACGACACACTGGGTAACTCTGATTGCATCTGGGAGGGATCCAAGATGGGGCTCTGTGCTGGAGATTGTTCATCCCCCACGCCTCCAGAAAGCTGCTTGTATGAGGTCTGTCTGCTCCACCACCACCACCTCTCCCTCTTCCTCCTCCTCCTCCTTCTCTGTTTCTGGCGAAGTGGCAGTTAAACCGATGCCTGACAGGGTCTACGCAATGGCTCAAGCAAAAAGATGCCATACCGTGCTTGAGCTGGTTTGTTTAGGGGACAGGAGCCACACCGGGCCAGAAATTCTGTCAGCTCTGCAGGGGCAGGTGCAGAGATGGTTAACACCACGCCAGCTTCAGCTGGGAATGATCGTCTGCGATAATGGCAGCAACCTTCTCTCCGCCCTACGCAAGGGTAAATTGACGCATGTACCATGCCTAGCACATGTCCTAAATCTAGTGGTACAGCGTTTCATAACCAAGTACCCAGGGCTGCCAGAGCTTCTCATCCAGGCCAGAAAAGTCTGCAGCCACTTCAGACGGTCATTCCCAGCAAGTGTTCGCTTGGCAGAAATTCAAAGAGAATTCCACCTTCCCACAAACCGTCTGATCTGTGACATGCCCACCAGGTGGAACTCGACATTAGCAATGCTGCAGCGTCTGCACAAGCAGCAGAGGGCCATCAACGAGTACCTGTGTGAGTATGGCACAAGGACAGGTTCAGGTCAACTTGTTTCCCCCCCCCGCAGTGGCTGATGATCAAGGATGCATGCACTGTACTGTCACCATTTGAGGAGGCAACGAGGATGGTGAGCAGGGACAGTGCATGCATCAGTGACACAATTCCTTTAGTGTTCCTGCTGGAGCACACTCTGCGGGGAATTATAGATGTGGCTCTAGAGGCAGAGCAGCGGGAGGAAGAGGAGGCCTTCCCTAGCTCTCAAGGCCCCAGTCTTTCCGCAGACAGCATTCCAGCGGGTCCTACTCAGATCAGACAGGAGGAGGATGAGGAGGAGGAGGAGGCAGAATATTTAAGTATTGGGGGCATTCAAGGGAGGGTTTTGTGTGCCCAGAAACATAAGGGCTAGTGCGTGGCTGGGAGGAGGAAGTGCACGATACGGTCATCCTCATTGACCAGGAAGACTCGGAAGCTAATGCCACTTCCAACCTACGCTGCATGGGCTCCCTAATGATGCAAAGCCTGCTAAAGGACCCCAGGATTCGTGCTATCAAGGAGAGGGATCATTACTGGTTGGCAACCCTTCTTGATCCACGATACAAGGGTAAAGTTGCAGAGCTCATCCTGCCACACAGAGGGAGCACAGGATGAAAAACTTGAGGACGCTCTAAAGCGACACTTGTGTAACACCTTTCCAGGCACTGGTAGATTACCAAGTGCTGACACACGTGCTTCTGAGGCTGCGGATGATCAGAGGAATAGTGGTGAAGGCCAGGGCCGCTTGACTGATGCATTTTTAAATTTTTTTAGTCCTCGACGCCCAGGGACGTCAAATGTAGGCACCCATTGCCAGCGTCTTCACCATATGGTGCAGGACTACCTAGGGGCAAGGGCAGACCTGGATACCTTTCCAGCAGATGATCCACTGGCTTACTGGGTGTTGAGATTGGATCACTGGCCAGAACTTAGCCAATATGCTATGCAAAACCTCCAGCACTGAACTCTTCCACAATACCACAAAAGGGTTACGGTGTGAAGGCACTTGCTGCCATGAAAGGCGCAATATTTGGCTGCACTGACGCCTCTGCCAGATTTATATCATTTTAATTTTTTGAACCGCAGGTTCCAACCCTGCACTCTTCCACAATACCACAGAGGGGTTACTGTATTATGATGGCACTTGCAGGCCTGGCACCAAAAGCACAATATCTGGGTGCACTGCCACTGACGCCTTGACCAGAATCATATCTTTTCAATATAGGACCACATGGTCCACCCCTGCATTCTTCCACAATACCACAGAGGGGTTACTGTATGATGATACTTGCTGGCCTGGCACCAAAGGCAGAATATCTGGGTGCACTGACGCCTTGACCAGAATCATATCTTTTCAATATAGGACCACATGGTCCACCCCGGCACTCTTCCACAATACCACAGAGGTGTTACTGTATTATGATGGCACTTGCAGGCCTGGCACCAAAAGCACAATATCTGGGTGCACTGACGCCTTGACCAGAATCATATCGTTTCAATATAGGACCACATGGTCCACCCCTGCATTCTTCCACAATACCACAGAGGGGTTACTGTATGATGATACTTGCTGGCCTGGCACCAAAGGCAGAATATCTGGGTGCACTGACGCCTTGAACAGAATCATATCTTTTCAATATAGGACCACATGGTCCACCCCTGCACTCTTCCACAATACCACAGAGGGGTTACTGTATTATGATGGCACTTGCAGGCCTGGCACCAAAAGCACAATATCTGGGTGCACTGACGCCTTGACCAGAATCATATCTTTTCAATATAGGACCACATGGTCCACCCCTGCATTCTTCCACAATACCACAGAGGGGTTACTGTATGATGATACTTGCTGGCCTGGCACCAAAGGCACAATATCTGGGTGCACTGACGCCCATTACCAGATAAAAAACTTTTCAATATAGGACCACATGGTCCACCCCTGCATTCTTCCACAATACCACAGAGGGGTTACTGTATGATAGTACTTGCAGGCCTGGCACCAAAAGCACAATATTTGGGTGCACTGCCACTGACGTCTGTATCAGATTCATATCCTCAGAGGGGTTACGGTGTGACGGCACTGTTGGGGACGCTAAAGGACCAATTTCGAAGCACCTATTGTTACTTTCATCCAAAGCCTGATTAAGTTTCACAATAATTTAGCCAAAAAAATCAGTAAACTTTTTCTGCGTGTACGAAAATGTCTCCTCTTTTCATACAGACTGCCGCCCCAAGCAGTTGTTTATGGATAGATTAAAGGAAAAGCATTTACCGTCATATGAAACGTCATTTTTTTGTTTTTAAGTGTTTCTATACATCCTAGAAATCCGCCACTTCACGGGCAGGTTATGGGGACCTCCTAGGCACGATATTTGAAGGAATTTTTGGTTTTTATTT
Source organism: Leptobrachium leishanense (assembly GCA_009667805.1). Classification (NCBI taxonomy): domain Eukaryota; kingdom Metazoa; phylum Chordata; class Amphibia; order Anura; family Megophryidae; genus Leptobrachium; species Leptobrachium leishanense. The sequence continues at coordinate 8,040,659 of CM019071.1, forward strand.
TTAACCCTTATTACATGAAAAACTCACTGTCCCTTTAAAAACTTTTTTTTTTAAAACCTTTTGTCCTTGTTTCCTGTCCCCCAGGGCACTACCCGGACCCCCATACACCTTTTATGGCAAATATCTAGCATATATGCCCTCTTGGAGGGCACTCTAAAAACCGAATTTTCAGCCCCATTGACTTGCATGGAGTTCAAGTTCGGGTTCGGGTTCGGACCCGAACATATGGAAAGTTCGGGTTCGGGCCCGAACCGAACTCGGGGGGTGTTCGGCTCATCCCTAGTGTGTATGAGCGTATCACAGAGCTCCACAGCAGTAAAACTCACAGTAATGTGTGCTCTGTATGAGCATATCACATAATTGTTCTGTAATCCGTCTCTAGTTTTCTTGATATAACATGAAAAGCATTGAAAAATGCTAAAATAAACACTCACAGATCTGCGTGAATCTTCCAAAGAGTTAATGTATGAGAATAACAACAAAACAAGTGGCTTATTATTTGCAGAGCCACAGTGTTAGTATCTTCCTAACGCTTCACGCTTGTTAATATTGTCCTTTTCAATGAATATGCACAGACTATAAATAATGCAGGAACCGAGGAGCATGAATCATCCACTAACTACATCTAGAATCTTGTTTACTCGCGAACAAGGGAAAAAACAATTACAGCTGATTTCTCTCCCCTTAAACTTCACAAGAAGAAACACACATTCTACGTATTGGTCCAGGAATGGCATTTCAATTTCCTTTAATTTCCTTACCTATAGCTTATTCCTTCGGGAGTTAAACCTTTCTCGAAAAACCTGGACTCAAACTGCTTAGAGACTTCGGGGTTTAATGGTCGCCTCACGATTTCAAGTGTTTTGCTTATAGTTCTGAAAGTGTGTTACAGAAAACAGTTATTATCAGCAGCATCCCTCAATCCATTTTCATGGAAAATACAGCGTGTGCAGAGTTACACATCTTACACATGTTTTAATAAGCCTAGAAGACTGACGCAAACACATCCCTCCCAACACGGCCAAAACGGGACACTTAGGATCCATGGAACATCACTGGATGCGGGGCTTCAGATGATGTCACGACTTATGGGGACCAGTTATGTAAGAAAAAAATGCAACTTGGAAAAGGAGCAAGATATCTTATTTACACCGAGTTTTATTACTGTGCAGCTCTGTTATACATTCTCATGTTCTGAATATGTGGAGGAGACCCTAAAAAGACACCCGCACACCCCAAATAAATGGAGGAGCCCTTAAGAAGACACTTAAACACCCAGAATATAAAGAGCAGCCTATAAAAAGACATCTGCACATCCCGTATATAGAAGGAGCCCCTAAAAAGACATCCGCACACCCTGAATATATGGAGGAGACCCTAAAAAGACACCCACATACCCTGAATATATGGAGGAGCCCCTAAAAAGACACCGCACACCCTGAATATATGGAGGAGCCCTAAAAAGACACCCACACACCCTGAATATATGGAGGACCCCCTAAAAAGACACCCACACACCCTGAATATATGGAGGAACCCCTAAAAAGACACCCGTACACCCTGAATATATGGAGGAACCAGTAGAGGAAGGGAGTATATTTAAAAGGAAACAAAGTAGCAAAACAAGAGGACATAGTCTTAGATTAGAGGGGCAAAGGTTTAAAAGTAACATCAGGAAGCATTATTTTACTGAGAGGGTGGTGGATACATGGAACAGTCTTCCAGTTGAAGTGGTAGAGGCTAAAACAGTAATTGAATTTAAGCAAGCATGGGATAGGCATAAGGCTATCCTAAACAAAAGATAAATCCAGGTAAAGTATCCATGTAATTGGGCAGACTAGATGGGCCGAAAGGTTCTTATCTGCCGACATTTTCTATGTTTCTATGTTTCTAATATATGGAGGAGCCGCTAAAAAGACACCCACACACCCTCAATATATGGAGGAACCCCTAAAAATACACCCACACACCCTGAATATATGGAGGAACCCCTAAAAAGACACCCACATACCCTGAATATATGGAGGACCCCCTAAAATGACACCCACACACCCTGAATATATGGAGGAGCCTCTAAAGACACCCACACACAGGGCCGGATTAAGGGTATCATGGGCCTGGAGCTGAGGATTTTGTTGGGCCTATTTTTAGTAGGGATGTGCTTCGGAACTTCGGGTTTCGGAATTTCGGAATTTTCACGAAATTTCCCGATTCGTGTTTTCGGATGCGGCCGATTTTCCGAAAAATTTTAGATCCGAAAATGGCAGATCCGAAAAGTTTTCCGAGCCGAAACGAAATATTTTCCGAATTTTCAAATGTACTTGAAATGTGTCAAATCGAAATTTATTGCTTTGAAACGAGGAGAACAGACGTTCCGAAAAAATGAAATTTTTCGAAAATACGAAAAGTCAATACAAAAAACGAGCTAAGTGACACGAAAATACGAAAAATGGTCGAAATTCGAAACCATTTACAATTCCAAAAAACGAAAATTTCCGAAAATACGAAAAGTCGATACAAAAAGCGTGCTAAGTGACACGAAAATACGAAAAAATGGTCGAAATTCCGAAAAAAAAATGTACCCGAAAAACGAGTCGAGTCGAACCGAATCGAAACAGAAATCAGTCGAAACGAGCCGAATCGAAAAGTTTAAAAATCCGAAAATTCGAATCGAATCGAACCGAAAAAAAAATTGGTGCACAAGCCTAATTTTTAGATACTGAGGCAACAAGCGCCAACTAAACTGTCAAATCACCAAATACTGCCGAATTGACAGAGAAATATGGTGCAGTTCGCAACAATTAGGCAGTCTTCAGTGGCAGCAAAATTGTCCTATAGAGAAGTAATGGTTAATCTATTCACAGATGAACATATCACAGAATCCACAGCAATAAAACTTATGCTCAAACACACTACACATTACTGTGAGTTTTATTGTTCTGGAGCTCTGTGATACACTCATACACACCGCACATTACTGTATCACAGAGCTCCAGAGCAATAAAACTCGCAGTGTGAATTAGTAGTCTCATTTCTGGTTAGGCTGGCGTCAGACGAGCGCACTATGTGCACCCGTACTGACGTGCCTTCTGGCGTCTGTCACAGCATTGAGACACTGCGACGGGGCCAGCCACATGCTGTTGCGTGTGCAGAAATTTTGCAACAGCGGCCATGCTGCAGCCGTGCATCAGCCCTCTCCGTCAAATGCTAGGACGCGCAATGACGGGGCTGCAAAACGCGATTCTCCATAGGAGGATCGAGCTTTGCAGCGCTGAGCGCACTAACTGCACTCAGCAGGGTGGCCAAACGGTGCGTCGAGTGGAAGGAACGTTCACTCTCACACTAGTCTGACGCCAGCCTTACTCTCGCTCTCTCACCCCTGTCACCTCTCTATGATCACTCTGTGTGACCCTCTCACTGTGTGACCTCTCTCTCTGTGACCTCTTTCATCCCACTTACTGTGAGACCGCTCTGTGACCCCCTTTCTTTTTCATTTCTCTGTGGCCCCCTTTCCTTTTCTGTGTGACCCCCTTTCCTTTTCTCTGTGTGACTCCCTTTCTTTTTCATTTCTGTGACCCGCTTTCTTTTTCATTTCTCTGTGTGACCCCTTTCCTTTTCTGTGTGACCTCCTTTCCTTTTCTGTGTGACCCCTTTTCCTTTTCTCTGTGTGACCCTTCTTTTTAATTTCTGTGTGACCCCCTTTCATTTTCTCTTCTGTGTGACCCCCTTTTATTTTCTCTGTGACCCCTTTCCTTTTCTGTGTGACCGCCTTCTTTTTAATTTTTCCTTTTCTCAGTGACCCTTTCCGTGACACCCTCCCTTTTTCATTTCTGTGACCCCTTCCATTTTCTCAGTGACCCCCTTTCCTTTTCTGTGACCCCCTTTTTTATTTCTCTGCGACCCCCTTTTTCATTTCTCGGTGTGACCCCCTTTCTTGTTCATTTCTGTGTGACCCCCTTTTTCATTTCTGTGTGACCCCCTTTCTTGTTCATTTCTCTGTGACCCCCTTTTCATTTTCATTTCTCAGTGACCCCCTTTCATTTTCTGTGTGACCCCCTTTCCTTTTCTGTGACCCCTTTCTTTTTCATTTCTTTTCTCAGTGACCCCCTTTCTTTTTCATTTCTCTGTGTGACCCCCTTTCCTTTTCTGTGTGACCCCTTTCCTTTTCTGTGTGACCCCCTTTTCCTTTTCTCTGTGTGACCCTTCTTTTTCATTTCTGTGTGACCCCCTTTTCCTTTTCTCTGTGTGACCCTTCTTTTTCATTTCTGTGTGACCCCCTTTTCCTTTTCTCTGTGTGACCCTTCTTTTTCATTTCTGTGTGACCCCCTTTCATTTTCTCTTCTGTGTGACCCTTTAATTTTCTCTGTGACCCCTTTCCTTTTCTGTGTGACCGCCTTCTTTTTAATTTTTCCTTTTCTCAGTGACCCTTTCCGTGACACCCTCTCTTTTTCATTTCTGTGACCCCTTCCATTTTCTCTGTGACCCCCTTTCCTTTTCTGTGTGACCCCTTCTTTTTCATTTCTTTCGTTTTCTCAGTGACCCCCTTTCCTTTTCTGTGACCCCCTTTTTCATTTCTTTGCGACCCCCTTTCTTGTTCATTTCTCTGTGACCCCCCTTTCATTTTCATTTCTGTGTGACCCCCCTTTCATTTTCTGTGTGACCCCCTTTCCTTTTCTGTGACCCCTTTCTTTTTCATTTCTTTTCTCAGTGACCCCCTTTCCTTTTTGTGGCCCCCCCTTTTTCATTTCTGTGGCCCCCCCTTTTTCATTTCTCTCTGTGTGACCCATCTGTCTCCACTGTGTGCTGCCCCCCCCCCCCGCATGCTGCCCTCTCCTCCCTGCAAAGTGAGATCAGAGGAGAGCAGCGGTGGGGGGGCTCAGTAAGTAAAAAAAAAACGCTGTTCACCCCAAGAGAATGATAGGGGAATATTTTGCCTTACCCCCTGGCTGCTGGTCGGCTCTGTGTTTCCTCACTGCCCTTCCACGCGGCTGGAAACAGGAAGACGTGCAGGAGGATGGGGAGGAGCAGCCACTGTGTCTCCCTCAGCAGCTGATGAGTGACCCCCTACTGGCTGCTCCTCACAATACTCCTCCTACATAATCCACCTTTACATCGGCTGCAGTCTGCGTGTGTCAGGCCTGCCAGCCGCGCGGTGATTGTGTGTGTGTGTGTGTGTCATGTCAGCCAGCAGCTTATTCTTTGGGCAGCTGTGGGCCTATGTAATGGAAGGGGCCTGGAGCTGCCGCTCCATCCGCCCCTACATTAATCCGGCCCTGCCCACACACACCACAAGGGCTGAATATAGAATATTTGATACATCTGAGGGTTGGGATTTAGGGGTTATTATTTCAGAGGATCTAAGGGTAAGTAGTCAATGTAATAGAGCAGCAGGAAATGCTGGCAGAATGCTTGGTTGTGTAGGGAGAGGTATTAGCAGTAGGCAAAGGGAAGTGCTCATGCCACTGTACAGAGCACTGGTGAGACCTCACTTCGAGTACTGTGTGCAGTACTGGAGACCGTATCTCCAGAAGGATATAGACATCTTAGAGAGAGTTCAGAGAAGGGCTACTAAGGCTAGGGTCAGACGAAAGCATTTTTCCCCGCGAACGTGAAAAAGTGCGTCCGAACGCATTGACGTATTTTTTCACGGAATGCGCAAAAACGGTCAGACGACGCACATTGTCGGGCGTGATTTTGTACGGATCGTCAATAAAACTCTTTTTGCGTCTGGACGTTATGTAGGCCGGACATTAGCAGCGTCTGACGTCTCCTAATCACGCAAACACGCCGCTATGCCGCAGCTGCGCACTCAGTACGTCAGTACTAGCGGTTCAGCGTTCTCAGAAAAATGCGTTCAAATTCCAATTGCGTTGCACGGCCGGACTTTTGTGCGGCCGTACATCGTATATTGGCCGTCATTGCCCGTCATCTGCTGCTAGTGCGGCCGTAATTATGTGCGCCAGAACGCACGTTAAAAGTGCGCTGGTCTGACCCCAGCCTTAAATGGTGTACGGCTTGAAGGAGAAAAGTTACCAGGAAAGGCTTAATGATCTTAACATGTACAGCTTGGATAAAAGACGAGACAGAGGAGATATGATAGAAACATTTAAATACGTAAAGGGAATCCACAAGGTAGAGGAAGGGAGTATATTTAAAAGGAAATAAAGTAGCAAAACAAGAGGACATAGTCTTAGATTAGAGGGGCAAAGGTTTAAAAGTAACATCAGAAAGCATTATTTTACTGAGCGGGTGGTGGATACATGGAACAGTCTTCCAGTAGAAGTGGTAGAGGCCAAAACAGTAATTGAATTTAAGCAGGCATGGGATAGGCATAAGGCTATCCTAAACAAAAGATAAATCCAGGTAAAGTATCCATGTAATTGGGCAGACTAGATGGGCCGAAAGGTTCTTATCTGCCGACATTTTCTATGTTTCTAATATATGGAGGAGCTGCTAAAAAGACACCCGCACACCCTGAATATATGGAGGAACCCCTAAAAATACACCCACACACCCTGAATATATGGAGGAACCCCTAAAAAGACACCCACATACCCTGAATATATGGAGGAACCCCTAAAAAGACACCCACACACCCTGAATATATGGAGGAGCCCCTAAAAATACACCCGCATACCCTGAATATATGGAGGAACCCCTAAAAATACACCCACTCATCCTGAATATAGGGAGGAGACCCTAAAAAGACACCCACACACCCTGAATATATGGTGGAGCCCCTAAAAAGACACCCGCACACCCTGAATATATGGTGGAGCCCCTAAAAAGACACCCACACACCCTGAATATATGGAGGAACCCCTAAAAAGACACCCACACACCCTGAATATATGGAGGAGCCCCTAAAAAGACACCCACACACCCTGAATATATGGAGGAGCCCCTAAAAAGAGACCCGTACACCCTGAATATATGGAGGAACCGCTGCTCACTGGATATTCTCTCTTTCTCACTTCATATACCCTAATGTATACCCTAGAGATGGTTGTGCGTGAAGATCCCACTCGATCAGCAGTTTCTAAAATCCTCAGATCAGCCCGTCTGGCACCAACAACCATGACACGTTCAAAGTCACTGAAATCCCCTTTATTCCCAATTCTGATGCTGATGCTCGGTGTAAACTTCAGCAAGTCGTCTCCATTGCGTCTAGATGCCTAAACGGATTGAGTTGCTGCCATGTGATTGGCTGATTATCAAATTAACATGCAATCAAACAGGTATACCTAATAAAGTGTCCTGACAGTAAATATAAATAAATGTATATATGTATATATAAAATAAAATCAATATAATTTATATTTATACGTCACATTATATATATATATAAATATATATATACTTTCTATGCAGCATTTTGTTTTGTGTGTAAAGCATCTATTTATTTGTATTTTTTTAAATAACATCAGGAAGGCTCCTGGTAGAACGGATTAAATTGCATCCTTGATTGCAATAAAGGGACACTCTGTGATAAGCGCCATATGGTGTTTACCTTGGTGCGTTAGAAACAGAGCGTATATAGCCTCTAGGTGGTGCACAAATTAATAGAGCAATTTTTTTCAGCGCTTGATCAGATCCTTGGGATGACAGGACATGGCGAAGGTTTTCCGTGAAACGCATTGGGGTGAAGTTTAGCTGCAGGAACACTTAAATTGTAGAACATGGTTTATTGCAGCAGCATTTTTATTACAGGTGTTTGTTTTTAACCCACTAGTTATGCTTTCTGCTTCCTTTAAAGAGGTGCCCAGGCCCTTTAAAATGCTATTAATCATATGAGTTTAATGCTAGAAATTTATTGCATTAAATTCCATATCCATTATCTATTTGTTTTAATTTATAACATATTTAAATTATGGGCGACTCAGTGAAAATCATATTTATTGTCTTTATTTATGATTAAAAAATTATGATAGAAATTTCAGTATAAGTGTAAATTATTAAAAAAAAAAAAAAAAGAATTAACATATTTAAATTTTATAAAACTGCCTTCAATTTGGGTGCTTTGCGTTTCGATTCCATTTCACCAGGAATACGTTGAATGCACTATTTAGCGAATGGACACCGTATTTTGCCAAAATTGGAGTCGCCGAAGCAATTATCGGATGTTGGCAAAAACCGCCGAATTGGCATCGACGAATTCAAATGAACTGAAAAAAAAGGGAAGTCTCCCATTATTCTAATAGTGATAAAAAAGGTCCTTTAAAAAATAATGTCAAGGTCTGTTACAACATTTAAAAAAAGTCTGTTAAAAAAGACTAAAAGGTCTTTTAAAAAAATTTAACTAAATTTTTTTTAAAGACCGTTTAGTCTTTTTATTTTGCACAAAATAAAAAGATTAAATGGTCTTTAAAAAAAAAAAAAGATACTACTTTTTACATTGACTCCTATGGGATTCGCCTGTTTAAACACCGAAAATCAGGGCAATTCGACGGAATTTCAGTGCAATTCGTCGTTTTGTGAGTAGAAGACACGATAGTCTTTTAGGCTAGGGTCAGAGTGGGGCAGTCGGAACGCGCGTGCAGGCGCACTAAATCACGGCGGCAGGAGCAGCACATAACGGCCAATGACGGCCAATATACGCAGTACGTGCGTACAAAAGTGCGCCGACACCACGCAACCGGCAAATGAACGCATTTTTCTCAGAACGTGAAACCGCTGCTACAGACGTACAGAGTGCGCTGCGGCCGCATGGCAGCGTGTGTGCGTGATTAGGAGACGTCAGACGCTGCTAGTGTGCGGCCTACATAACGTTCAAACAGCCGGATTTCCCTAGAATTGCGTTGGTGAGTACCTGCGACTGTGCGACTGTGGTCGTCTGACCACTTAAGCGTATTCCGTGAAAAAATGCGTGCGCACGCATCGACGTACATTTTGACGGTGGCCGCAGAAAATGCGCTCATCTGTCCCTAGCCTAATTCTATGGTACGTTTTCGGTGCTGGCGAATTGAACCATATTTCGCTGTCAATTCGCATGTATTTGGCAAACTGACAGCTTAGTGAATAGACGAATTTCCCTGAATTTGCACCGAAATTTCAATTTGGAGCCAATTCGGAGGTTAGTGAATAACCCCTTACATGCTGATACCAATTGTCTCTTTATTGCAATATATTTTAGCTGATTAGGATGAATCACGGACCCTTACCTGGTGATATCGTTGACAGGGTGTGCGGGTATCTTTTTAGGTGCTTCTCCATATATTAAGGGTGTGCGGTGTCTTTTTAGGGGTTCCTCCATATATTCAGGGTATGCGGGAGTCTTTTTAGGGGCTCCTCCATATATTCAGGGTGTGTGGGTGTCATTTTAGGGGCTCCTCCATACATTCAGGGTGTGTGGGTGTCTTTTTAGGGGCTCCTCCATATATTCAGGGTGTGCGGGTGTCTTTTTAGGGGCTCCTCCATATATTCAGGGTGTGTGGGTGTCTTTTTAGGGGCTCCTCCATATATTCAGGGTGTGCGGGTGTCTTTTTAGGTGCTTCTCCATATATTATGGGTGTGTGGTGTCTTTTTAGGGGCTCCTCTATATATTCAGGGTGTGTGGGTGTCTTTTTAGGGGCTCCTCCATATATTCAGGGTGTGTGGGTGTCTTTTTAGGGGCTCCTCCATATATTCAGGGTGTGCGGGTGTCTTTTTAGGGGCTCCTCCATATATTCAGGGTGTGCGGGTGTCTTTTTAGGGGCTCCTCCATATATTCAGGGTGTGCGGGTGTCTTTAGGGGCTCCTCCATATATTCAGGTGTGCGGGTGTCTTTAGGGGCTCCTCCATATATTCAGGGTGTGCGGGTGTCTTTTTAGGGGCTCCTCCATATATTCAGGGTGTGCGGGTGTCTTTTTAGGGGCTCCTTCATATATTCAGGGTGTCGGGTGTCTTTTTAGGGGCTCCTCCATATATTCAGGGTGTGTGGGTGTCTTTTTAGGGGCTCCTCCATATATTCAGGGTGTGCGGGTGTCTTTTTAGGGTCACCTCCATATATTCAGGGTGTGCGGGTGTCTTTTTAGGGGCTCCTCCATATATTCAGGGTGTGCGGGTGTGTTTTTAGGAGCTCCTCCATATATTCAGGGTGTGGATGTCTTTTTAGGGGCTCCTCCATATATTCAAGGTGTGTGGGTGTGTTTTTAGGAGCTCCTCCATATATTCAGGGTGTGGATGTCTTTTTAGGGCAGTGTTTCCCAAACCTGTCCTCGGGTTCTTCAAACAGGCCAGGTTTTGCAGATCACCTTGAGGAAATGCAGACTGAATCCTGCAATCACTGAGCAGCAAATCCTATCACCTGTGCTGCGCTTCAGATATCTGGTAAACCTAGCGAGGCGGAGGGTCCTAAGGACAAGTTTGGGAAACACTGTTTTAGGGGCTCCTCTGTATATTCAGGGTGTGCCGGTGTATAACAGAGCTGCAGAGCCATAAACTCCCCAGTAATGAGTCTCTGAATTCTAATAAATGCCGTTAGAAATCGCTGTGTGTAAAAGAAGTTGATTTTGCTTTTGTTCCGAATCACATGTATAGACTTAGTGATCATGAATATTTATTTTACTCTCATGGTTATGTTCATATTTATTTGATATTGGGCGCCGGGGGGTGCGGGCGATAGACTTTGGATTGCCTAGAGCAGCAGGCGTCATATTCTTCTAGTTTTAGGCTAGGGTCAGACGAACGCATTTTTCGCGTCGACCGTGGAAAAGTGCGGTCGAACGAACGGACATATTTTTTCACGGAATACGCGGTAGCGGTCATACGATGCGCCTTTTCGTCCGTGATTTTGTACGGATCATCAATAAAACACTTTTTGTGTCTGGACGTTATGTTGGCCGGACATTAGCAGCGTCTGATGTCTCCCAATCACACACACACGCCGCTATGCGCCGCAGCGCACTCTGTACGTCAGTAGTAGCGGTTTGACGTTCTCGAAAAAATGCGTTCGTTTGCCACTTGCGTTGCGCGGACGAACTTTCGTGCGGCCGTACTTCGTGTGTTCCCCGGCATTGGACGTCATTTGCTGCTAGCACGGCCGTGATTTTGTGCGGCTAAACGCACGTTAAAGCTGCGTTCGTCTGACCCTAGCCTTATGGCCATACTGATGGGTGCTGTGTGAAAACCTATACAGTGACAGTAGGAAATCAATTCATCAATAAAGAATGGAACCCCACATGAGGTGCGTCGATTAGGTAATTGACGTCCCTTATGCAACCTCTACACGACACAGGGCAGCTCCTTCCTGTGCTCAACCTCTGCATGAAAGAATAATGTGCATCACTAGGCAGATCTGGCTTAAGATAAATGGAGCAATGTGCCAGTGTGATCATCTGCATTTATACTGTATATATACAATTAATTGCATTTCCTGTGTATGTTTCCTATTTATTGTCTTGGTGTGTCTCTGTAAGAACCATTTTGACAGGACATTGATCATCAGGACTCAGAAATTCTGGGTTGACCAATTGGCGAGTGGAGAAGTCTGGTCGAATAGGCGTAACCTTAAGGCTAGGGTCAGACGAAAGCATTTTTCCCCGCGAACGTGAAAAAGTGCGTCCGAACGCATTGACGTATTTTTTCACGGAATGAGCAAAAACGGTCAGACGACGCGCATTTTCGGGCGTGATTTTGTACGGATCGTCAATAAAACTCTTTTTGCGTCTGGACGTTATGTAGGCTGGACATTAGCAGCGTCTGACATCTCCTAATCACGCAAACACGTCGCTATGCCGCAGCTGCGCACTCAGTACGTCAGTACTAGCGGTTCAGCGTTCTCAGAAAAATGCATTCAAATTCCACTTGCGTTGCACGGCCGGACTTTTGTGCGGCCGTACATCGTATATTGGCCGTCATTGCCCGTCATCTGCTGCTAGTGCGGCCGTAATTATGTGCGCCAGAACGCACGTTAAAAGTGCGCTGGTCTGACCCCAGCCTAAAACCTTGGCCATGATTACATGGTAACGCTAAAATGTGAAAGCTAACGTGGAAAATCTGCGCCTGTAACGTCCCCGTATAAGGCTGGGGTCAGACTAACGTATTTTTAACGTGCGTTTAGGCACACTTAATCACGGCCGTAGTAGCAGCAAATGACGCGCAATGACGGCCAATATACGAAGTACGGCCGCACGAAAGTACAGCCGCACAACGCAAGTGGAAAATGAACGCATTTTTTTAAGAACGCAGAACTGCTAGTACTGATGTACAGAGTGCGCTGCCTCCGCTAGCGGCGTGTGTGCGTGATTAGGAGACGTCAGACGCTGCTAATGTCCGGCCAACATAACGTCCAGACGCAAAAAGGGTTTTATTGACGATCCGTAAAAAAATCCCACACCAAAATGCGCATCGTATGACCGTTTTTGCGCATTTCGTGAAAAAATACGGCAATGCGTTCGGACGCACGTTTTGACAGTTGCTGCGAATAATGCTTTCGTTTGACCCTAGCCTTAGCTGGTGATTCCCTGGCAGGCACTTCCTCGGCACCTTATCCCGGAACTCAGCACTACCCTCAGTGATACTTGAGGTACTGCTTCCGCGCTGCCACGAGTATCACCTCCTGGGGTCCATAGGACTCCATGGATGGTTATGCTGCCGGGCCGCGAGCCCTGAGCGATCTTTCTTTCAATAGATTGCGCAGTGCCATGTAGTGACTGCGGAGGGAGACTGGGGATATGTCTCTAGTCTCACTCTGCTCCCAGTGGCAAGAAGAAGCGGATCGGGCTACGATTCTTGCTGTGGGATCAGACTGGTGTGTATCGGATTTTTTTTGGGGGGGGGGGTTTAGCTGCTGCCAATGAGCACTAGCTTTTAGGATTCGGTAAAAATTTATTAAGCCCCTCAGTGCGGTAATTACCGCTAGGACTTTAAAACCTTAATAACGTTTATTACTGATTGCGCTCCCCATGTTAAGTATAGGATGCGCAAAGTACAGTAAACTCGCGCAAACGGATTTAGCGTCAGGAAGTTAATATGTATAATAAGCCCGGGGTCTGATGAGCGTTTTGCAGAGCGGAAGGAACGTCCGTGAGAGTGGACGTTCCTTTCACTCTGTCGCCCGTCTGACCACCTCGCTGTGTGCAGTTAGTGCGCTCAGCGCTGCAAGGATTGATCCTCCTATGGATCCTATCGCGCTTTGCAGCCTCGTCGATCGCGCGTTGTAGAGCTGCGATGGGGAGGCTTTCAGAACGTCCGCAGCACGCCCGCTGTAGCGCGCACAACTCGTGCGCGCGCTACAGCGTGTGACCGGCCCCGTCGAAGCGTCAGTGCGGGTGCATGTATTGCACTCGTCTGACACCGGCCTAAGGCATGCGTTAAAGTGACTTTTCCTGGCGTTGACGCTTCCATATCCGAATACTACGGTTACCTTTCAGTATGTAATCGAGACCCTTGTTTTTTTTGTTACTTTCTGTTCCTAATTTTCGTCTTTCAAAGAAAAAGTCCTTAAAAAAAGAAGTGTAGCTAAAGCATCACTAGCTCAGATAACCAGTGACATAATAAAGGTGAAACGAAACACCATAAACAAACACAAAGTAAGTAGAGGGTGAGGCTGACCTAGATAGGATGGGCTGGCGTATACAAGGTAATTCTCTGGGAATGTACAGTAAGTGATCTCGGCAAATATTCCTCTTTCTACGTATGTATATCTAAGGAGTACAAACACTTAAGTATTTCTATTTAAGCTTCAAGACATTTGGGTTTTATTTTATGCACGTACTGTCTAAGCACATGTTTATAATCTTATGATTAATGTTCTGTTATGCGATGAATACACAACAAAGAACAACGGAGAATATCTGCTGAAAGCCTTTACACCAACATGTTTCTCCTTGGTACATGTGACCCACGGACTCGGATTCATCCAAATTAGTTCAAATGTGGGAAAATCTGAATTTGGTTATACGCTGACCTAAGATGTAATATTGGGGGCTATTCAGAGGGCACCGAAATGTTACTGACATTTCGGTGCTCTCTCGTTCCCTGCACTTCCTTGTACTTTGGGGAATTAAAGTTCCCCACCCTGCCTGCGGTGAATTCAGCATTTACCGGAGGGTCCCTGGAGTGCAGGAAAAACCCGCCGCAAACCTGCTGAACACCCGTTACAATCCCACTGAAAACCCACCGGAACCACCGCATAAAAACACATCGAACACGTCAGAAAAAGTCGCCGAGCCGCCAATCACAGCGCAGACCAGCCGCCGGAAAAAGCCAACAAGCTGGCAAACGGGGTAAAAAATAAGACAACAAAAAACAATATGATTGAAAGTGTCAAAATTGGAACGCTGTGTGCAATAAAACTGCTGAACGAAAATGTCTGCAATTTACATATAAGATCCAATGAATGATAATAAAAAGGTCTGTTACAGAAAAATGAAAAAGCGCTATTAAAAAAATGGAAAAATGCCTAAAAGATCTTAGAAAAATCAATAAATTAAGAGACTTTTTGCTGCAGATTAAAATAATAAACGGTTTATTAGATATTGCATTAAAATGGGAATATTTTTAACATTTTTCCCAAGCCTATGGGATTCGCCTGAATTATAAACCTGCCGAATGAAACCACCGGACATCAGCAGGGTTATTCAAAGAGAATCGAAAAGTCACCGCACGTTCGGTGACTTTTCGTTCTTTTCAATTCGGTTCGATTTGGCGATCCCATTTCGGCGACCCTGCGGTGTATTCAGCAAGCACCAGCAGGGAAAAGTCACCGCAAACCCGCGAAGGCACACTGAAAACCCGCAAAAACATCTGGATTAACCCCGCCGAAAACGCCAGAAAAACCAGAGCAGGAGCCGATCACAGCGCAGAGCAGCCGCCGGATAAACCCAACACCGCAGACGAATGGAGTGAAAAAAAAAGAAAACTGTTTGCTTGAATGTTTGAAAAGTGAAACGCTGTTTGCAAAGAAACTACTGAGCGAAAATGTCTGAAATTTACATTTAAGATCCAATGAATGATAATAAAACGGGCTGTTACAGAAAAAAGAAAAACGATAAAAAATAAAAATAAAAAAATGCTTAAAATATCCCAAAAAATCTATAAATAAAGAGACTTTTTACTGCAGAATATTATAATCAACGGTTTATTAGATATTGAATTAAAACGGGAATATTTTTAACATTGAAGCCTATGGGATTCGCCTGAATAAATCTGCCGCATTAAGCCACTGAATGGCAGGGCAATTCGGCAACTTTTCACTGCTGGATTTTGTTCTCTGAATAGACGAAACTATGGGGATTTCACTGCCCTCGAACAGGCACCGTATGTGCAGGCAATTCGCCAGGATTTGGCGAACTGCCTGCTCTCTGGATAGCCGAATGGCCAAGAAAGGTAACGAATGCTGATTTTCAGCGTTCGGTTACCTTTTGGCAGCCATTCGGATCTCTTTGAATAACCCTGCAGGGCATTTCACTGACATTTCTCTGCTGTTCGGTGTCTGTGAATAGATTAACCATTGCTTGCTTCTCTATGGGGATTTTACTGCCATCGAACAGGCACCGTACGTGCAGACAGTTCGCCAAAATTTGGCAAACTACCTGCTCTCTGAATAGCCGAATGGCACCGTACGGGGAAATTCATTGTTCGTGAAATTTCGGGGCCAGATCGGCTCTCTCTGAATAACCCCTAGTATCTGTTTCTCCTTGCTACATGTGACCCACGGCTTTGAATTTATGCAAATTAGTTCAAATGTGGAAAAATCTGAATTTGGTTATACGGTGACCTAAGACGTAATACCGTGTTTCTCTTCTATCTTGAGATAAATAAGGTAGTTTATTCTTTCTTAAATAAAGGAGAGCCCATATAATTAGGAAACAAGTACAATCCTCAAATTAAAGGGCCACTACCACATTAGCTGTAACTAGATTACTTGTGCACTACAAATAAAAACACGTTATAAAACACATTATAAAACACAATATAAAACACATGCTGCTGGGTTGTTTTTCTTTATTTGAAGTAATTGCATGTATAAAGGAAAAAACTAATTAGGTTTTTATCCCCGTTTCCATTTTGTTAATTTTTCCCATGATGCAACATTTACCAAAATGAGTTTTATTTTACTGCTGTGGTTTATCTTCTACAGTATTTACCAGTCAATGGGTTGGATGAGGGAATGTTTAGATAAGTCTGCAGGGGGCAATTGTGTGGTTTATGCTATAGCTGAGATAAGACATGGCAGCTGAATGAGATAAGACTTGGGTTTAAACCGCTGAATGGTACCCCCTCTGGCATAGGCGTGCACAGGGGGTGTGCCGGGTGTGTCCAGGCACCCCCTAATGTTGGGTGAAGAGGTTGTCTTTTACCTCCTGCATTGATATTTTAGATGTCCCTTATCTAGGTCACTGTGAGAAGTATGAAAACTGACTGTATCTTTGATTACAGGATTGTTATTTCTAATGAAAAATGTGCATTTCGAGCAAAATCTTATAAACATAAGTTTCTGATTAAAAAAATGTACCATTGGTGCACACCCCAACATACCGGGCCGCGCACGCCAGTGCCCCCCGGTGATGTCCTTTGCATACATCCCAAATAATACAATGCTGTTTCCATGTCTACAGACCCATTCACTCCATTCTATGGCCAAAGCCACACAGTGAGGAGCAAGTGATGGAAAGATACTGGGGGGGGGGGCAGCTTACAACACAAAATATCACACAATGGATGCACCCAGTGACCCATATAGAGGAAACTATCACGCAATGGATGCGCCCAAGGTGACACATATAGAGGAAAATAAATATCACACAATGGATGCACCCAGTGACACATATAGAAGAAAATATCGGAGGTCACAAGGTCAACCATTAGACTGGACGAAAGGAAATTTGGCCAAAAGCATAGGAAGGATTTTATTTCAGTGAGAACAATAAAGCTTTGGAATTCTCTGCCTGTTGAGGTGGTCTGTACAGACTTTTAAACAACGACTGGATGACTTCCTGCAGACACAGAATATTAAGGGTTAGAATATTTAATATGTGGGTAAAAGCTGCTTGATCCAAGGAGAAATCTGACGACATTCTGGGGTCAAGAAGGATTTTTTCCCCAGTATGTTGCATATTGGCGAGCGCTTCAGACTGGGGTTTTTGTCTTCTTTTGGATCAACAGCAGCAGGTGATGTGTGAAAGGCTGAACCCCATGGACCCACGTCTTTTTATCGGTCTATGTAACTATGTAATAGGAGAGGGCAAAATGTAATGATTTAGGTGCGGGGGCAACCAGTGCATCAGTAAGGGGTACCAAGATGTTTTGATGGCAAACCACCTGACAACACTACCTGTATTTCTTTATTTCAAATACATTTTATACGTCACATCGACTGCAAGAAATTACGGCCTAGCTCACCGGGCAGATAGAACTTCATATATCGACAAATAAAAAGTGTTTGTTTAATGAAACAGCTAGGGGAAATAATAGTTATTATTATTCGTATCTCTGCCGTCTTCTTGCCCAAAGGTCTGGGCATTCCCTTGACTATGTACCTTAGTGAGGGGTCTGATACGATCACTGCCGAAGGGACTCAATTGTTAAGGAGCTTTGGTGGCAGATTGATTTATTACCTGATCATCTCTCCGAGTGATTGATTGAATGAAAAAAACTATTTAAGAACGCAGACAGTCAGAGCACGGCCCCGAGACATCACTAAATTATTACTCTAAACTCGCAGAATTGGGTCAATATTTAGCAAAATATTCATAAAGTCACATTGTCTCTATAAAGATAGAGAGCAACCTGTGATGCAACGTCGTTTTCTCTTATTCTAAATTAACATATTGTAACCCCAAGCCTAATTTTTCCAAATTCATCCCAATCCTTACCTTAAATTTTAACTCAAATCTCAATCCCTAAATTAAATGCCTCCTCTACCCAAACCTTAAGGCTAGGGACAGATGAGCGCATTTTCAGTCTTAAACTGAATCCTGTATGCTCATGATCCGCACAGGTCCCAGCAGTTGAGAGTGCGCCTTGCCACCATGACCACGTCAGTAAGCATTGGCATTCATGGTGGCTAAGGCTAGGGACAGATGAGCGCATTTTCTGCGGCCACCGTCAAAATGTACGTCGATGCGTGCGCACGCATTTTTTCACGGAATACGCTTAAGTGGTCAGACGATGCGCAATTCTGGACGTATTTCATGACGATGGGGTGAAAAGAAGTCTAGGGAAATCCGGCTGTTTGAACGTTATGTTGGCCGCACACTAGCAGCGTCTGACATCTCCTAATCACGCACACACGCTGCTATGCGGCCGCAGCGCACTCTGTACGTCAGTACCAGCGGTTTAACGTTCTCGAAAAAATGCGTTCATTTTCCACTTGCGTTGCGCGGCCGGACTTTTGTGCGACCGTACTTCGTATATTGGCTGTCATTGCCCGTCATCTGCTGCTAGTGCGGCCGTGATTATGTGCGCCAGAACGCGCGTTCGCACTGCCTCAGTCTGACCCTAGCCTTACTTGTAGCAAAGCCCTTTCAAACTAGTCCATAAAACTATCAGGGTTATTCAAAGAGATCCGAATGGCTGCCGAAAGGTAACCGAAGGATGAAATTCAGCGTTCGGTTACCTTTCCTGGCCATTCGGCTATTCAGAGAGCAGGCAATTCGCCAAATCCTGGCGAATTGCCTGCACATACGGTGCCTGTTCGGTGCCTGTTCGAGGGCAGTGAAATCCCCATATAGAAGCAATGCTTCGGCTATTCAGAGATCACAAACCAGCAGTGAAAAGTTGCCGAAATGCCCTGCCATTCGGTTGCTTCATTCGACAGGTTTATTCAGGCGAATCCCATAGGCTTCAATGTTAAAAATATTCCCGTTTTAATTCAATATCTAAAAAACTGTTTATTATTTTAATCTGTAGTAAAAAGTCTCTTTATTTATAGATTTGTTTTAGAATCATTAAGCATTTTTCGGGATTTATGTGCAAAAACAATTTTCCGTTTTTTTTTAAACTTTTTTCTTTTTTCTGTAACAGCCCTTTTTATTATCATTCATTGGATCATATGTAAATTCCAGACATTTTCGTTCAGTAGTTTCTTTGCAAACAGCAATTCACTTTTCAAACATTCAAGCACACTTTTTTTTTTTACTCCATTCGTCTGCGGTGTCGGGTTTTTCCGGCAGCTGCTCTGCGCTGTGATCGGCTCCTGCTCGGGTTTCTTCGGAGGGGTTAATCCAGATGTTTTTGCGGGTTTCGGTGTGCATTCGCCTGGGTTTTGCAGTGAGTGTTCGGCAGGTTTTCGGCGGCTTTTCCCTGCACTACGACGGCCCTGGGTGCTTGCTGAATACACCGCAGTGTCGCCGAAATGGGATCGCCAAATCACACCAAATTGAAGAGAACGAAAAGTCACCGAACGTGCGGTGTCTTTTCGATTCTCTTCGAATAACCCTGTAACTCTTCCCTTACCCTAATACTTATCTCTCCCTACATTAAAAGTTCCATATCCTGCCATCCTAAATTTTATCACCGGCCTTAGAAGCCATTTCTGGCCTTAATCCAAATCCAAATGGGGCCGAAATGATCTTTGGGTGTTGCTGGGCCTCATGTGCAGAGAGGACTCCCGTGGTATTCCGGTACTGGCCACCCTTTCTGGGTGATAACACTCTGATTTGCATATGGAATAGTCTTCTCTGTTGGCACCACCAAGCTAAAACCTTATGAGACCTGATGGACCCCACCATAGGGCAAGCCACTAGTGTGGTTGCTCGTTCTCAGGACCCTCACAAACCTTGTTTTAGCCCATAAATACTAGTCTAATGTCACAGCACAAGTAAAATTTAACCACTTGGCTGCTATGGACGCGCTGAGCGCGTCCAGCCAAGTGGTTCTCCTGTGCTATGGACGCGCTGAGCGCGTCCATGCACAGGAGGAGGCAGCAATTGGCCGGGATGCCATTAGATGTCATTGCAGCGGCGCGATGACATCTAATTCAGGCGCCCCCCGCGTGTGCGGAGGAGGCGTCTGAAAGGGAGGGGCGAAGGTCCTTCGGACCTCTCTCCCTCCCGATCGCCGGGGGCACAGAGTTAAGGCAGGCATTGTTTGGAAGGGCCTTCCAAACGGTGGCTGACATTAACCCCTGGGGAGCCGGATCACGATTCGGCGCTGAAAAGCGCCGGATCGTGATCCTCTCCCGGAGCTGGCCGACATCTTGCATGTCGGCCAAGCCTCCGGGAACTCCCCCTGAGTACTGGCGTCATCGTGCATAGCACGATGACGCCAGTCCTGGAGTTAACCCCTAGCTGCCAGCAATGGTGGAGATAGGGGGTTCATTGGAACCCCCTATCTCCCGATCCGTGGCAGCTAGGGGTTAACTTTCAATATCGTTGGATCGGCCAGAGCATGGCCTTTCCAACGATACCAAACGTGACCACGTAAAAAGTTTTTTGTTTAAAAAAAAAACAATAAAAAAATATTTTAAAAAAAATTATAAAAAAAATAAACAATTTTTTTTTGTTAATCCAGCAATATCGTTCCCATTTCAATTATAATGTGAACAATGATGCTGCACTAACGATTTTTGTATGCGGTGCTTTTGTTAAAAATCGCGTAATTTCCCCCCCAAAAAAATGTAACGAGACCCCATTTCTAATTTTTTTAACAAGCGCACCCCATAGAAAATATAACCGTAAACGCTCACATGTTAAAATGTGAAAAAAAAACACTTTACACATAGTAAATTATTGAAAATTCTAATTTTATTGCATTTTTTGGTATAATATACAGACAGGACATGACGTATACATATAATAATGACATATTATGAATCTGCCGAGTCTGCCGGAAAGAACGATATATAATATGTCTGGGTCATATATTAAAATAAGGCTTCAAAACGCAGTTAAACATGATGAGCAAAACCGGTAAAAATTACCTCAGCACAGAGGTGGGAAATGCCTCAGCAGCGAAAGGGTTAATATAGTAAATAAATGCCTTAACAACAAAAAAAATTGCTGGAAATGTCCCATAATGCATTTTGGCTATTATATAGCATAAAAATGATAATTTCAGGTTTGTCACAATGTGTTTTTTCAATAACGTGTTGGATATCCTTTGGTCTTAACTACTGCCTAACACCTTCTAGGAATTGACTCTACAAGTCTTTTGACATCCTCTTCTGTGATCAAATGATGCCAGGAATTGATTATAGCCTCAATGAGTCCTTGCTTGTTGCTTGGATCCTTGCTCGAGTCCATGCGTTTCAATCTTGACCACAGATTTTTGATGGCATTCAAGTCAGGGCTATTTCCATGCCAAGGAAGCTGAGGGGTTTTCTTGTCAACCAAAAACTGACAAAATCAGAAGGTGTAACCACAAATTTGGCCACTAGTGTACATCAGGGTCCACATACGTCACTGTCCCACATTCTTCAGGTTCCATCATTGATGAAGCAGGTATCTTATGTCGTTTTCCAATATTGTGAAACCTTGAGAATGTGGTTTGTTGGGTTCCTTGATGTTTATACTCCTCAAGCTGGTACCAGCAAGGTCAGGAGCTCTCGGGTCATTCATGCTAAGCAGGAAAATGTAAATAGGTGAGTCAAGAAAAAGTGAATTGCTGAGGAGTCGGACAATGATACAGCAAGGGTTTGCCCATTATAACACATCGGTCTGTCCCACGGCTATGGTTCTCGAGTCTATGGGTGGCATGGATTCCAACATCAGTTCAGTTGACTCATGGACATGACTAAGGTCATAATTCATGGTTGAATTGTGCAGTTTAGAAAATCCCTTTTCTTTCACTCATCAGCAAGCTGTAACTGGTCAGAAATTAATGTGTTAAACTCTGGCAATCAAACATTTTGTTGTTTGGGTTTTTTTCATGTTTGGGGTTTTTTCATAGTTGTGATTTTTTCATGTTTGTTTTTTTCATGTTTGGGGTTGCCAGATTGGCCATGTATTCCCAGACCCATATCACTCATAGGTTCAGTCGACACAGGTCACTAGACATATACAATTCAACTTGGACTAATTCAGAAATCATCTGAAATATCGGCTATTCGGCAATATGGGTTATTTGGAATTCCGAATTACTGAAGTCAGAACCGGATCGATTTCCGATTAAAACATTCAAATCAATATAAATTTTTCAGATTACAATCGACCATATATGAATATAACTGGAAAAAATCAGATTTAATCAGAATAGTAAAAAAAATACAAAACAGTTAACCGTAACCCAAGCTTTAATCTGAGCCTAAACCTAACCCTAGCCCTAACACTAAATTTAACCCTAATCATATTACACTCAAAAATGTAGCCCTAACCCTAAATCTAACTTTAAGCCTATACCTAATCCTAGCTCTAGCTCAAATCCTACGACACACAGAAACTGTAAACCTAACCATAGCCATTATGTAACCCTAAACCTAACCCTATCACTAAATTTAACCCTAATCATATAACACACACAAAATGTAGCCCTAACCCTAAATCTAACTTTAATCCTATCCCTGATTCCCTAATCCTAGATATCTAACTCAAATCCTATGACACATAGAAAGAGTAAGCCTAACCCTAGCCATAATGTAACCCTAAATCTAACCCTACGCCTAACCCTAGTTCTAGTCTATCCTTAAACCTATCCCTAACCCTATCACTAGCCCTAGCTCCCTTATCATTTTTTATGTATTATACATGAAGGGGTTGAAAATTGGAAACAGACGAACATATATTGGACGTTTCCAATGTTCCGAATCGGGCCGATAACGAATGTTGGAAGCATCTGCTATTCTAAATTGGCTGATTCGGATTATTTCAGAACCCAATATTCATGGTTTCCAAAATAATCTCAACTGAGCCGAATGTTTCCGTTGTGCACATGTCTACTGATCAAACGCAGCTAGAGGAGGACCTCAATAACAAGATAAACAGTAAAACTGCCGTATAAAATCAAAGTGTGTTTATTCCTCCACCAAATTGACGATGTTTTGACCTGTAACAGGTTTTTGTGGAGCCCATATAAGACTGTGACGGAGTGACTGTACCCTGAGTACCTCCGTCCGTGGGTTCTCTTCCATGTAACAGACTCAGTCGCCGGAGCAATCTTCCCTTACAGCTCCCTCAAACCTTTGACCGCAGCCGAAAGAATGAGATTCACCATTCGAAGTCAATCAGCAGAATGCCAGTTTATTCACAGACACACAGATACAGTCAACTCAACCCCCAACCTCATTTACATACAATCAAGCAGATAGCTGCACAGGACCTTCAAACAATGGACAATGGGATTTCCTAGGAGAATGGGGGAGGGAGAAGGCAGAGTAAACAAAAGGAATTTTTTATAGAGAGAACATACACAATAGAGAGAGCAAGATAAACAGTAAAACTGCCGTATAAAATCAAAGTGTGTTTATTCCTCCACCAAATTGACGATGTTTTGACCTGTAACAGGTTTTTGTGGAGCCCATATAAGACTGTGACGGAGTGACTGTACCCTGAGTACCTCCGTCCGTGGGTTCTCTTCCATGTAACAGACTCAGTCGTCGGAGCAATCTTCCCTTACAGCTCCCTCAAACCTTTGACCGCAGCCGAAAGAATGAGATTCACCATTCGAAGTCAAACAGCAGAATGCCAGTTTATTCACAGACACACAGATACAGTCAACTCAACCCCCAACCTCATTTACATACAATCAAGCAGATAGCTGCACAGGACCTTCAAACAATGGACAATGGGATTTCCTAGGAGAATGGGGGAGGGAGAAGGCAGAGTAAACAAAAGGAATTTTTTATAGAGAGAACATACACAATAGAGAGAGCAAGTACTATACAGAGATAGGTTAGATAATTGAGGAATGTACACAAAATACACAACAAGAGACTATACAATAAATGCACAAGGGAATAACACACAGACATCAGTACTCTTTTGTTTGCTGGCGGATGTTTAAAACAGTGAAAAGTGAAATAGTTTTGAAAGGTCCATCAATTCCCCAATAGTCTCTTAAATGGTGGAGGGGCTTCCGTCATAACCATCTTTCAGGTAGGGATGAGCCGAACACCCCCGAGTTCGGTTCGCATTCGACTCGAACGTTTCAAAAGTTCGAATTCGAACTCGAACACGAAACACAAACTCAATACAAGTCAAAGGGACTCAAAGTTCGATTTTTAGAGTGCCCTCCAAGAGGGCATATATGCTAGATATTTGCCATAAAAGGTGTATAGGGGTCCAGGTAGTGCCCTGGGGGACAGGAAACAAGGACAAAAAGTAAAAAAAAAAAGTTTTTAAAGAGACAGTGAGTTTCCCATGAAATAAGGGTTAAAAATAACCCTATACAATAAATTATTGTGCCTAGGAGGTCCCCATAACCTGCCCGTGAAGTGGCGGATTTCTAGGATGTATAGAGACATTTAAAAACAAAAAAAAGACGTTTTCGAATGACGGTAAATGCTTTTCCTTTATTCATAAACAACTGCTTGGGGTGGCAGCCTGTATGAAAAGACATTTTAGGATGCACAGAAAAAGTTTAGTGATTTTTTGGCTAAATTATGGTGAAGCTTATGCAGGCTTTGGATGAAAGTAACAATAGGTGCTTTAAGATTGGGCCTTTAGCGTCGGCAACAGTGCCGTCACACCGTAACCCCTCTGTGGCATTGTGGAAGAGTGCAGGGGTGGACCACGCGGTCCTATATTAAAAAGATATGAATCTGGTAAAGGCATCAGTGCACACAGATATTGTGCTTTTGGTGCCAGGCCAGCAGGTTCCATCATACAGTAACCACTCTGTGGTATTGTGGAAGAGTTCAGGGGTGGACCATGCGGTCCTATATTAAAAAGATATGAATCTGGTAAAGGCGTCAGTGCACCCAAATATTGTGCCTTTGGTGCCAGGCCTGCAAGTGCCATCTTACAGTAACCCCTCTGTGGTATTGTGGAAGAGTGCAGAGGTGGACCATGCGGTCCTATATTAAAAAGATATGAATCTGGTAAAGGCGTCAGTGCACCCAGATATTGTGCTTTTGGTGCCAGGCTAGCAAGTGCCATCATACAGAAACCCCTCTGTGGTATTGTGGAAGAGTGCAGGGGTGGACCATGCGGTCCTATATTAAAAAGATATGAATCTGGTAAAGGCGTCAGTGCACCCAGATATTGTGCCTTTCATGGCAGCAAGTGCCTTCACACCGTAACCCTTTTGTGGTATTGTGGAAGAGTGCAGGGTTGGACCCTGCGGTTCAAAAAATTAAAATGATATAAATGTGGCACAGGCGTCAGTGCAGCCAAATATTGTGCCTTTCATGGCAGCAAGTGCCTTCACACTGTAACCCTTTTGTGGTATTGTGGAAGAGTTCAGTGCTGGTAGTTTTGTGAATGCAGAAGACATCCCCGATCTATTCCGTTACGTCAGAATCAAGGGATTGATAGCTGCTGATCCAGGACTGACTCATTTTTATAAATGTCAGCCGGTCCACAGAGTCGGTGGACAGACACACTCTTTTGTCTTTGAAAAAACCTCCAGCGGCACTGAACGTCCTTTCAGAAAGCACGCTGGATGAAGGGCAACCTAGTAGCTGTATAGCATATTGGCTAAGTTCTGGCCAGTGATCCAATCTCAACACCCAGTAAGCCAGTGGATCATCTGCTGGAAAGGTATCCAGGTCTGCCCTTGCCCCTAGGTAGTCCTGCACCATATGGTGAAGACGCTGGCAACGGGTGCCTACATTTGACGTCCCTGGGCGTCGTGGACTAAAATTTTTTAAAAAGGCATCAGTCAAGCGGCCCCGGCCTTCACCACTATTCCTCTGATCATCCGCAGCCTCAGAAGCACCTGTGTCATCACTTGGTAACCTACCAGTGCCTGGAAAGGTGTTACACAAGTGTCACTTTAGAGCGTCCTCAAGTTTTTTCATCCTGTGCTCCCTCTGTGCGGGCAGGATGAGCTCTGCAACTTTACCCTTGTATCGTGGATCAAGAAGGGTTGCCAACGAATCCTGGGGTCCTTTAGCAGGCTTTGCAGGATAAGGGAGCCCATGCAGCGTAGGTTGGAGGTGGCATTAGCTTCCGAGTCTTCCTGGTCAATGAAGATGACCCCATTGTGCACTTCCTCCTCCCAGCCACGTACTAGTCCTTGGGTTTCTGGGCACACAAAACCTTCCCTTGAGGAATCCCCACCTTCAATGCCCCCACTACTTAAATATTCCTCCTCCTCCTACTCATCCTCTGCCTGTCTGATCTGAGTAGGACCCGCTGGAATGCTGTCTGTGGAAAGACTGGGGCCTTCAGAGCTAGGGAAGGCCTCCTCTTCCTCGTGCTGTTCTGCCTCAAGAGCCACATCTATAATTCCCTGCAGAGTGTGCTCCAGCAGGAACACTAAAGGAATTGTGTCACTGATGCATGCACTGTCCCTGCTCACCATCCTCGTTGCCTCCTCAAATGGTGACAGTACAGTGCATGCATCCTTGATCATCAGGCACTGTGGGGGGGGGGAACCAAGTTGACCTGAACCTGTCGTTGTGCCATACTCACACAGGTACTCGTTAATGGCCCTCTGCTGCTTGTGCAGACGCTGCAGCATTGCTAATGTCGAGTTCCACCTGGTGGGCATGTCACAGATCAGATGGTCTGTGGGAAGGTGGAATTCTCTTTGAATTTCTGCCAGACGAACACTTGCCGGTAATGACCGTCTGAAGTGGCTGCAGACTTTTCTGGCCTGGCTGAGAAGCTCTGCCAGCCCTGGGTACCTGGTTAGGAAATGCTGTACCACCAGATTTAGGACGTGTGCTAGGCATGGTACATGCATCAATTTACCCTTGTGTAGGGCGGAGAGGAGGTTGCTGCCATTATCACAGATGACCATTCCCAGCTGAAGCTGGCGTGGTGTTAACCATGTCTGCACCTGCCACTGCAGAGCTGACAGAATTTCTGGCTCGGTGTGGCTCCTGTCCCCTAAACAAACCAGCTCAAGCACAGTATGGCATCTTTTTGCTTGAGCCATTGCGTAGCCCTGTCAGGCGTCTACCTGCTTGCTTGACCACGTGTCTAAAGTAACATGCACCTTGCTGCTGACTGCCTTTCCCAATGACTCGATAACATTGTCTTCCACGTGCTGGTATAGTGCTGGAATGGCCTTCCGTGAAAAGTAATGGCATTTTGGAACATGCCACTGTGGTACAGCACATTCAGCAAATTCACGGAAGGGAGCAGAGTCCACCAGCTAGAAAGGCAGCAGCTGCAATGCGAGTAATTTTGCTAAGCTGGCATTTAGACGCTGTGCTTGGGGATGGTTGGGACTATATTTTTTCTTACGCTGCAGCAGCTGGGGCAACATAATCTGACTGCGTAAATTTTCAGCTGATGGGATGCTGTCACATTGTGAGTAAGAACCTGGTACATCCATTACTGTAGCATCATCCCTGTCAGTGGAGGTTGTAGCAGGCAATGACATGGCAGGACATACAGTGGGGGTAGAGACAGATGAGGAGGAGGAGGACCTATGCAAAGTTTTGCACCAACGGGATGCTTGGCAGGTGGTCATATGTCGCCTCAACCACGTGGTACCCAAGTGTCCGGTGTCTTTCCCACGCTTGAGCCTCATCTGACATAGATTACAAATAGCAATGGTGGGATCTGCTGCACATTTCTTAAAGAACTCCCAGACAGCAGAGTTCCTGGATGTGTGCTTTGAGACAACAGCGCTCTGCACCTGAACAGCTCTGACATCTGATGCCTTGGACTGGCTAGTGCTACGGTTGGTCATAGAGGATGTTGTGCCTCGTGTTTGTTGTGCCTCCTCCTCCTCACTTGACTCCTCTGTTCGATCAGGCACCCAGGTGGAGTCAGTGACCTCATCATCATTGTCATCACCCCTTATCTCCTATCACTGGAGCCAACTTGGTAGTATGCTGCAGCTGCTGGGGCAACATGAGTGCCAATTATTTGTGTGTCATTACTGGCACCCCTTTCCTCTAGGTTGATTATACTCCCTTCCTCAACCTCAGAGTTTGAATCAGAGCACTGTACTTGCTGCGCCTCCTCAAGCAGCATGTCACTGTCATTGTAATCAAACAATTCAGCTGACTCCTCTGTGTGTGATAGTGAGGCTACGGCAGGAGTAGCTGTGGACATGGAGGCTGCATTAGATGTTTTGGCAGCTGAGGTGGACTGTAAAGCACTACAAGCCTGGCTGGCAGAGGACTCGGAGGATGAGGATGGCCTGGTTAGCCAATCCACCAAATACTCTGTATGTTTGCTGCTGCTTAAGACGGCCAGCACCATTTAGAAAGGACAAGCGTGCCCCTGCAGAGGATGCACCACGTCCACCACGACCAGAGGCACAGTCTCCCGACACAGAGGCTGCTTGCCCTCTAATCTGTGTCTGGGAGCGTCTGCCTGTCCTTTTTGGTCTTTCTGACATGGTGAGTGATATATAGATTAAATATATACAGAACTCTGATTCAACTCTGGTATAAAGATTAAAGATTTCCAGAACTCTGGTGTAACTTAGTGAGACACCCTGATAGCTGGCAGCCAGTGACAAGACACAGATTACAATTCACAGAAACTTCCTTTAAATCAGCGAGACCCCCTGATGGGTGCCAGTGACAAGACACAAATTACTTATTACTTATTTTGGAGAAATTACTGACCCCCAAAATACTTGGTGGCAGCCAGTGAGAACACACGGATTATAACAATTCCCAAATATTTTGTAGAAATTACTGACCTCCCAAAATTCTGGGTGGCAGTGACAAGACACATATTACCTCAATTCCCAAATATTTTGTAGAAATTACTGACCCCCCAAAATTCAGGGTGGCAGTGACAAGACACAGATTACCTCAATTCCCAAATATTTTGCAGAAATTACTGACCCCCCAAAATACTGGGTGGCAGTGACAAGACACAGATTACCTCAATTCCAAAATATTTTGTAGAAATGAGACCCCCAAAATAGTTGCTGGCAGTGAGAACACACAGATTACCACAATTCCCAGATATTTTGTAGAAATTACTGACCTCCAAAAGAGGTTGCTGGCAGTGAGAACACACAGATTAGAACAATTCCCAGATATTTTGTAGCTGGTGGCAGACTGGCGGGGAGAACACACACTAACACAAGAACAATCTCCTCTCAAATCTCCTCTCAAACGTGTGCTGAAGCGCTGTGTGAAGCCTAATATAGTGTGCTGCGGGACTTAGCTCTGTGAGCCCATGATTGGGCAAAATTTGCCCAATCAGGACTCTGAGCCGTGATTGGCATAGTCTTGAACCTTTCTTGCACCTGACCTATGGTCAGGTGCAAGGCTGTAGCCAATTACAAGCTTCAGACCAGTGGAAAAGTGCATTGTGGTCCATTGTGGTGCATTGTGGGCGAACATGCGGCGAACATGCGGAAATGTTCGTAGTTCGCGAACATGCGAACATGCGATGTTCGAATCGAACTCCGAACCGATCGAACCGAACAGCTCATCCCTACTTTCAGGGACCACGTAGTACAAGGAATATGGGGGGGAGTGGACCCCCCAAAATGAGTTTGTCGTCACAAAGACCTGCACAGTAATGGGCGTCACTGTCATATATAGAATTCACATGCTGCAGGAGCAGAATGGAGATTCTTTCCATCGCCATATTAGTTCCATATACTGCTGACGAGCCGGGTGATGTGCCATCCAAGATAGTTGTATATGTCCTCATAAACATGGTCAATATGGCCTCTATAGTTTCGACACATCATGTCTTCTGTACAATAAAATTTACTTCTGTTAGCTGAATCACTTTTTGAATTGAAAGTTACGGGTCTGTTCACAAAGCAATGAAGTTGAGTGCCAATTCAGCCATCGGCCCACCGGGCAAATGCCCGATGGCCAGTCTTCTATGGAGCAATTTCTGTACTGCCAAATTGTGGCAAATGGTGGCATATTGCACTGCATCTCGCTGTCAGTTCGCCATTATTTGACGAATTGACAGCTTAGTGAATAGACGAATTGGCCTGTAATTGCACCGGCGCAATTCGGGGCCAATTTGGAGGTTAGTGAATAAACTCTTTAGTTATTTTTTTTAAGTTTAAAAACTTGCAGAAGTTTGCTTGCATGTTGCATTGAATGCCACGAAACCACCACGGTGGCACAAGTTCAAGGTCTATGTATCTACACTAAGGCCCACGGTGAAACCGCGTTAGATGTTGATGTGTGATTAATTCTTAAAAAATGAAAATAAAACACCTGCGCATATATGTAGCTGTGTATAAACACTTCAAGCATTTGCAATTTAAACAACAATAGATGAACGCAAAAGAATAGGATGTGTTGCGTCACGATTCATGCATAGTCAACCTATTTTACCTCACCCTGCATGAGCTGTGACATTTTTCAAATATTAAGCCTTGGTTTTGCCGTGGGTGTTAATCTATGTTTGAAGTATAAATATGTATTTGTATATGTTTTTTTCTGTTAACCATGGTGATAGAGATTTGTCCTTTTTTTTGCATTTTTTTTGCAAATCCCCTTTTTTGACACCTATGCGCTAGATCAGCGTTTCCCAACTCCGGTCCTCATGTCCCCCTAACAGGTCAGGTTTTAAGGATCACCTTGGGGAAAAGCAGACTGAATCCTGCAATCACTGAGCAGCAAATCAAATCACCTGTGCTGTGCAAACCTGGCCTGTTAGGGGGACCTGAGGACTGGGGTTGGGAAGCACTGCTCTAGAAACAATTGTCAGTAAAGTATCCCTGGGGTTGTTGGATATTTTTAGGTTGGCCGTCCACTTGGTCCGTAGTCGTAAGACCGACTTGGTCGTCAGACTACAGACAACTTTATCGTACGACTAGGGTCGTCCACTGGAAGAGACTAGGGACGACCCAGGTCAACTGACGCACAGATTGCCAAATACCGCCAAAGACCACAAGACTGCAGGAAAAAAACAAACGTAACTCAGCTATTCTTCTAATACAGTGGCAAGAAAAAGTATGTGAACCTTTGGGATTACGTGGAGTTTTGCAAGAATTGGTCATAAAATGTGCTCTGATCTTCATCTAAGTCACAACAATTTGAAAAACACAGTCTGCTTAAAATAATACAACACAAACATTATATGTTTTCATATTTTTATTGAACAGAACGTGTAAACATTCACATTGCAGGGTGGAAAAAGTATGTGAACCTTTGGACTTAATAACTGGTTGACCCTCCTTTGGTAGCAATAACCTCAACCAAACGTTTCCTGTAGTTGCAGATCAGACCTGCACAACGATCTGGAGTAATTTTGGACCACTCCTCTTCACAAAACTGTTTCAGTGTAGCAATATTCTTGGGATGTCTGGTGTGAATCGCTCTCTTAAGGTCATGCCACAGCATTTCAATCGGGTTGAGGTCAGGACTCTGACTGCGCCACTCCAGAAGGCGAATTTTGTTTTGTTGAAGCCATTCTTTTGTTGAATTACTTGTATGCTTTGGGTCATTGTCCTGTTGCATCACCCATCCTCTGCGGAGCTTCAGTTGGTGGACACATGGTCTTACGTTTTCCTGAAAAATGTCTTGATAAACTCTGGATTTTTTTTTCCATCAATGACAACAATCCGTCCAGGCCCTGAGGCAGCAAAGCAGCCCCAAACCATGATGCTCCCTCCGCCATGTTTTATAGTGGGGATGAGGTTTTGATGTTGGTGTGCTGTGCCTTTTTGTCTCCACACATACAGGGTTATCCAAAGAGATTCAAAAAGTCACCGCACGTTCGGTGACTTTTCGTTCTCTTCAATTCGGTTCCTTTTGCCGATCCCATTTCGGTGACCCTGCGGTGTATTCAGCAAACACCACAGGGCCGCCGAATTGCAGGGAAAAGCTGCCGCAAACCCGACGAAAACTAACCGAATGCACGCTGAAAACAAGCAAAAACATCTGGATTAACCTTTGAAGAAGCCGAACATGAGCCGAACATGAGCCGAACATGAGCCGAACATGAGCCGAACATGAGCCGAAGCACACAGAGCCGAAGCAGCTGTGACGTAGAGGAGGCAGTGAATAAATTAGAAAAACCATTTGTATGAATCTGGGAAAATGAAACGCTGTTTGCAAAGAAACTACTGAGCGAAAATGTCTGAAATTTTCACAGGAGGTCCAGGGAATGATAATCAAAAGGGCTGTTACAGAAAAAATAAGTAAAGTGAAAAAAAAAAAAAAATCGGACTTTTAAAAAAAAAAAAAAAAATATCAGAAAAATGCTTAAAGTATCCTAAAAAATCTATAAATAAAGAGACTTTTTGCTGCAGAATTTTATAATGAACGGTTTATTAGATATTGAATTAAAACGGGAATATTTTTAACATTGAAGTTTATGGGATTCTCCTGAATTAACTTGCCGAATTAAACCACCGAATGGCAGGGCATTAGGGGAACCTTTCACTGCTGGTTTGTGTTCTCTGAATACCCGAAGCAGTGCTTTTCATGGGGATTTCACTGCCCTCGAACAGGCACTGAACAGGCACCGTATGTGAAGGCAATTCGCTAGGATTTGGCGAATTGCCTGCTCTCTGGATAGCCGAATGGCCAGGAAAGGTAACCGAACGCTGATTTTCAGCATTCGGTTACCTTTCTCCAGCAATTCGGATCTCTTTGGATAACCCTGATAGTGTTGTGTGTTTTTTCCAAACAACTCAATTTTGGTTTCATCTGTCCACAGAATATTTTGCCAGTAGTGCTGTGGAACATCCAGGTGCTTTTTTGCAAACTTCAAACGTGCTGCAATATTCTTTTTGGACAGCAATGGCTTCCTCCATGGTGTCCTCCCATGTACTCCATTCTTGTTTATTGTTTTCCTTATTGTAGATGTGTCAATAAAAATGTTAGCATGTGCCAAAGATTTCTGTAAATTTTTAGCTGACACTCTAGGATTCTTCTTTACCTCATTAAGCATCCTGCGCTGTGCTCTTGCAGTCATCTTCACAGGACGATCACGCCTAGGGAGAGTAGCACCAGTGCTGAACTTTCTCCATTTGTAGACAGTCTGTCTTACCGTGGACACATGAACATCAAGGCTTTAGGAGATACTTTTGTAACCCTTTCCAGCTTCATGCAAGTCAACAATTCTTGATCGTAGGTCTTCTGAGAGCTCTTTTCTGTGAGGCATGATTCACATCAGGCAGTGCTTCTTGAAACCAGTAAACCCAAAACTGGTGTGTGTTTTTAAAGGGCAGGACAGCTTTCAGCAACACATCCAATAATATCACACTGATTGGACTCAAGGTTGGCTCACTCCTGGCTCCAATTAGCTCTTGGAGAAGTCATTAGGCTAGGGGTTCACATACTTTTTCCACCCTGCACTGTGAATGTTTACATGTTATGTTCAATAAAAACATGAAAACATATAATGTTTGTGTTGTATTATTTTAAGCAGACTGTGTTTGTGACTTAGATGAAGATCAGAGCACATTTTATGACCAATTCATGCAAAACTCCACGTAATCCCAAAGGGTTCACATACTTTTTATTGCCACTGTAGGTGTTTAAACCAATAAAAAAATGCATTAAAATGTGTCTAAATAATAAAAAAGGTCCTTTTAAAAAAGAATAAAAAGGTCTGTTGCAGAATTTAAAAAGAGCCTTTTAAAAATTAAGAATCAATTATTTTGTCAAAAAAAATACTAAAAATACAAAAAGATGTTCTGAAAAATAAATAACTAGAAAGACGTTTTGCTGAAAATGAAAAGAATAAACGGTTAAAAAAAACAACAAACCATGAATATATTATTTAACATTGAACCCTATACGATTCGCCTGTTTTACCTGTTGAACTGAACCACCGAAAAGCGGGACATCTTGGCCACTATTACATTCTTTGCGCAGTGCGTTTTGCGTACAGAAATGCGCATTTGCACGAGGGGCAAAACCCTTTGCGCAGAACGTCGTATTACAACGTTCAGGCAAACGATGCGCGTTATCGTTTAACGCGGATGGACCTGCACGAGCGTGATGAACTGTGCGTGTCCTATACTTAACATTTTGAGCGCGAATTCGTTCGTGCGCTGGTACGCGGATGGTATTTCAATCGATGCGCATCTTTTTACGAACGACGTTTGCGCGCATAATTTTAACGTCTTTGAAAACCTGGTGTTAACTGCAAATCTGAACGTTCTGCCCGAAACGAAAAATACACCAGCACGAAAAAAAAAAATACAGCACAGTATAGTTACACATTCTACACATACCCAAACAATAAAATTGTGAATTCGCGCATGTTTTTATTATTGCTGCAGCATATATACTCAGATTTACTTTGACAGGCGCAAAAACTTAAGTGAGTCAATTAAGGTAAATTGATGTCAATTAAGGTTCTTAATTCTGATTGGCTGAATCCCGCGAAAAAAACAGTCCGCACACTGATTTACGTGTGCAACCTTACTGCGCGCGTATTACATTTCGTTTTGCGCGTCGTTGTTACAAACGTTATTTTTTGATGGATGAGAAAATGCATTCGGATCTGAATAGCACGTTAATTTTCGCGCGATAACGCCGGACGATGCGTGCAAAAAAATCTGCGCTGCGCAAAAATTGCGCGTAGAATGTTTTGAGAAACTATTTTACCAGGAAGGACACATTGAGATTTCTCTCGTTTTCAAGTATGTCCTGGGTGGCAAGTGTGTACCGTTAGGTGTCTTGTCCAAGGACACTTACTGGAGAGGTGCTCTTGCCGGGATTTAAACCTGCGTCTTCACAGTATCCACACACAGTTATAAAGCAGTGATGTTACCTCTACTCTACCCAAACGGTACAATTCATGTATGCTGTACCAGGTCGTTTGACTTCATCCGACAAATCCCATTCAAATAGGAAAGGTCGCTAGTCTGATGTAGTCGCTCAAAGTCATCCAGTGGAAGTCGGAGGTAGTGAACAGGGGTTGAATCTCCTCTGTGTTTTGGGATTAGTTGGACAACTACGTCCAACTTCTAAGGCTCCCGACTACGCACCCAGTTGATGGCCAGCCTTAAGTTGACGTAAACTTTAGTCTTTAGTCTTTTTAAAGAAAAGTAATAATATTTCCTCCTGTGTTGGTTTGTCAAATATTGTTCAGCCTCAATGTATTGTAACACTGTCTATATTATACCCATTGTTCAGCGCTATACACATGTAGGCGCTATATACATAAAGAATAATAATAAAATGGTTTAGTGTGAAACACAATAATTTAATGCTCATTTTATCTCATGATTTTTAAAAATGTATGCGTGTTTCTTTTTCCGAGACGCACTGCGCGCGGAATTTTGCAGAAGAAGAATGAGTCCATGCATTCACATGAAGTCCACTTGTAGTTGCCCGTTCTTTGTATTTCCCCCCTTTTTCCTGGTTTTTATAATTGGTGTCAGAAGCAGTGGAGAAGAGATCGTTCAGGGGCTGGAAGGGGGTTAATTCGCTTGCGTACCATCTGCGCCTAGGGCTGCCAGATGGCTTCAGCTAAAATAAAATAATGTAATAAAATAATGAAGAAAAAAAAAGAAATACAGCGTGCAAAATAAAAATCAACACAGCTCACCGAAAAGAAAAATGTATTTCATGTCATTTTCTTTTCGGGTCAAAGATACCCAAAAAACTGATCCCTCAGGTTCCTACCTGTGACCCTTGGTTAAAGTCCAAATCAATTTGGGTGAAATTATCACCATCAGTTTTCTTTATTATTCCTAATTAATTTAAATCACTCAAAGTTATTTTACATTATTTAAGGCATCACTTTTTGTTTTTAAATTTGATAAAATATTCAGATTTTAGTAAATATTCATAAATATTCAATAACGTCTAAAACCACATAGAATATGAAATTCTGAATTCATTGATATATATATATATATATATATATATATATATACACACACACTAGTGTTTGGGATCACTTTGACATTTCCCGGGTTTCAAAAGAAAAACAGATTTTTTTTGTCCATTAAAATAACGTCAAATCCATCAGAAATAGAGTGTAGCTGTTATTAATGTTGTAAAATGACTTTTGTAGCTGGAAACAGCAGATTTTTAATGGAATATCTACATAGACATACAGAGGACCATCTGTCCCTTGTTCCAGTGGCGCGTTCTGTATGCTAAACCATGTTCATCATTTAAAAAGGCTAAACGATCATTAGAAAAGCCCTTGGCAGACAACTGAAAACAGCTGTGCTAAATAACTCCTCTACTACCGTGGCCGAGTATACTTGATGTTCAAAAGCTCCCGCGGGAGCCCGACAGCAAGCAGATTCGATCTGGTCATATTCTGGATCAATGCAAAGGAATTTCATTTACCGCAAGAAAAAGTCCTTTGCCAATGGGCTCCAGAATGTGCCTACAAATTTTCAGCACCTTGGACATGTCATCCGAGGTGCTGAAGCAGTTTGAACCTGCACAAAAAACACAGACCTCCGGCTATTTAATTATACATGTAGTAACACTTTTTGGCCAGTAGGGGGAAATAAAGGGTATATTGATTTTTACACTGTCTGCATTGGAAAGTTGTTTTCCATAAATACACTGGTCCCAGGTAGTGATTATATGCAGAACGAGTGAATTGCAGGAGCTGGAAATGGTGATGGCTCCCATGATGCTCAGTCAATCAGTAGTTTGGAAGGTACTCATGGGAAATGTAGTTCCAAAACATCTGGAAGACCAAGGTTGGCGACACTGGGATGCAGAGGTAGCAAAGAAAAAGCCATGTCTTAGACTGGCATATAAACAGCAAAGATTAGAGGAACTCGCTACGCATCCTGACCACTTTAGCTCTTAAAAGCAGCCAGGATGTGGAGTGCCCCCCCTTCCGCCCCCTCCTCTGACAGAAAAGCAGGGCGACGCGGAGGAGTTTCCTCCACCCTACAGAGCATCACCAGCAGTCAGGATTTAGAATTTTCCCATAGCGGTCACTAGTAACATCAGCACATAGAGATCGCGCTGACGTCACCCTCTGATAGTGGTCTCACAGAAGCAGATGATGGATCAGATTTCCGCATGCGTGCAGCTCCAATCCATCTCTCTGCGCAGGCGCTACACAATTTGCGTGCGTAAAGTGTGCAAGTCTGTAGCACTGTGTAATTTGTGGTTCCTACACTATGCAAGTGTAGGAGTGCAAATTGCGTAGTAAAGCTCCAGGCAGGGACGGACTGACCCATCGAGCACTCGGGCACTGCCCAAGGGCCCGTGGGTCGGTAGGGGCCCGCCCGGTTTGGGCAGACACAGTGGGCCCGCCGCCAGTTTCCCTCTGATTGCAATTAACAGGCAGCCAGCGGTGCACTCTGAAAATGCCGCGGTGGTGACTGTGCCGCCCCCTCACGTGACATGTCACGTGAGGGGCGGCACCAGTGCAACGTGCCTGCTCCAGTTTTAGACTGGGATGCAGGCACGCTGCAGGAATCACCACGGCATTTTCAGAGTGCGCCACTGGCTGCCTGTTAATTGCAATCATCGGAGGGAAACCGGCGGCGGACCCACTGTGTCTGCCCAAACCGGGCCAGCAAAGGTGAGTGCTGGGGGCAAATGTACCCATGAGTGCTGGGGGCAAATATACCCATGAGTGCTGCTGGGGGGAAAATACACCCAAGTGAGCTGGGGGGCAAATATACCCATGTGAGTTGGGGCCAAATATACCCATGTGAGCTGGGGGCAATATATATCCATGTGAGCTGGGGGCAATATATATCCATGTGAGCTGGAGCAAATATATCCATGTGAGCTGGGTCAATATATATATGCATGACATTTTCCACAGGGACTTTCTGTGCCGTGGCGCAGCCTTGGCTGCAATGAGTGGGTGATGGCTGGCTGCTGCAGCAGTGTGATGGCCATCTGCAAGTATGGAGGGGGCACATTTCGCTGCTGGGTCCAAGTGGATTTTTAAAAAGGTTATTTTTAGGAGTTCAGAAATAAATTCTTTAGCACAATAATGTACATGTGGATGTTGCGTTGTAGGGTGGGGTTTTTTATGGGTGTGGCCTCCTGTGAGTGCGGAACAAGGGGGCCCCATGACCTCCTATTACCCGGGGTCCCCATTAGTTGTTAGTCCGCCCCTGGCTCCAGGGACTTCTGGGTCCATGAGACGAAGAGAAGCTCAGAACGACGAGGGAGAAAAGATGAGCAAAAGCACATAAAATAGGAAAAAAGTTAAAAAAATCATTCGAACAGCATCTGCCCAATTATTTAAAGGCACAAAGAGGGAACACTTTTTTTTATAGGGTATCCCTTTAAGATGGGCAAAAACAGAATATGGACAGAGGAATATTGGAAAAAGTGTTATGGACATATAAATCTAAGTTTGAGGTGTTCGGGTCACAAAGAAGAACATTCGCGAGACGCGGACCAAATGAAAAGATGCTGGAGTTCATGGCACCACCTGTCAAACATGCTGGAGGCAGTGTGATGGTTGGGGTGGTAAGGTGCGTAAAGTTTGAGGGACACATTTATTATTATTTTACTTAGTAAGCGCCAACACAAAACCCGCTACGCTGTACAAGAGGCACAATGGGTAAAGACAATAACATTTTACAATACACCAAAGAGGCAAATCAATATTGCAACAAACAGATACTGGAGGGATTGAGGGCCCTATTCCCGTGGGGATTTACAATCTAGATGGGTGGAGGGGTGAGAAACAGGAGGGGAGAACTGTAAGGATGAGAATGTCAATGCAGAGATAGATGAGGATGGTTATTGGGTCATTCAGAACCCAGCACTGAGCCAGCATAGCCTAGCAATTTGCGCAGCTGAACGCTATGCTAATTGCGTAGCTCAAGCTGAGTTCCTGGGTCTACGCTCTTCAGTGCCTCGAGAGGCACTGAGAGAAATTGAAAGCTTGAGCCAATGGGAAAGCTCCATTGGTCTCAAGCAATTCTTTTTTTTAAAAAAAAACGCCCCCCATGGGAGGCAGAGCTCCCCATGGATTGATTGACGCAGGACAGTTATGTGACTGTCCTCGTCAGTCGTGGGGGGGGGGCAGGCAGGCAGAGCTCAGCAGTCAGCATGTGTGTAATATCACTTTTTAGTAGTCAGTATTATAAGTGCATGCTCTTAGAACCAAAAAAAATTGCGAACTTTACTTTAAAGTAAGAGTTGTAATAGTGCCCTCTATTAGTCAGTATTGTAAGTGCATGCTCTTACAACTGTAAAAAAAAATCTGACCTCACCGCACGTCACTGGGTCAGAAGTCTTGATACGGGGTTAGGTGGTCAGCTTCTCTAAACGGAAGCTTCTTAAGGGAGTGTGTAGCGCAGGCTACTTGAACTGTGTGTGTACTATTGTGTTTCACTGTAACCTAGGCTTTGGACAGAGACATGCAGCCTGTCACAGCTGCGGAGGACTTTTCCCCCTCCTTTTCCCTTTCTCTTCACTGGCAAAGGAAGTTGTTTAAGACGGGAAGATGCAAAGGATTCTGGAACATGTGGTTTCAATTACAGAGGGCCTAATGCAATTTGTCAGGAAGAGAACTACACCTCCCAGCAGTGCCTAGGGGGAGGGGTGTTTTTCCAAGAGAGGAAGAGCACATGCAGAGCAGAGAGAAGCCAGAGAGAGGGTGAGACGGGCAAGGTGAATGGTCCTTTGTTGCAGATTGTGCATGCAGCTGCCCTCGTGTGTTCAGCGAAGGAGAGATCCAGTTGCCCTCATGTGTTGCCAGTACCAGCGGATCGTGCGTCCGGCTGTCTTTGTGCATCCAGTGAAGAAGGGGTCCGTCTGCCTTTGTGTGTGTTCCAGTGACAGATGGAGCGACCGAGTACATTCAGCGGAGAAGAAATCCGGCTTTCCTTGAGTGATTCCAGCGCTAAGAAAATAGCGATCGAGCTACCGTCCAGCAAGGAAGGGGTGAGCGTATCAAACGGCGAGAGTTATTCGGCCATCCTGCGTGAGTTGATATTGCTAACTTTATTGTCTGGCCTAGTTCTACTGCCCGCGCAGTTGCAGCTAAAAGGAGGATCACTGCAGTTACAAATCTTGTTGTTCTGTGACACTTTGCGAAGATTTCTTTCTCACTTTGTGGAATACAAATATGGTTTCATGTTAAAGGTACCCAACAATAGAAGTCAAGGGCCCCAACGCTAGCAGTTTTGAACGCTTGTGTAATTTCCACTGGCCAGTGGTTAGGCAGAATGTATAAGGTTTAGACAGGTTACTGATATTGGTTACGTTGATTATAGTTGATAATCGAACTGCACTGAAGTATGGTAAAGATTACTGTTTTGTTCATTCACATTCACCATTGCGTTGAATAGTAATGCTAAATTAACTCTTTCAATACTGTTATACTGTTGATTACTTTGTCCTACAAAGGGTTTGCATGCTAGTCCTAATAAACCCCTTTTAATTTAAAGTAATCTTGTCCTGGTATTACTTAGCGGTGGAGGTGGGTAATCACTGGAGTGAGACAGAAGGCCCGTCAAATTCAGCGGCTCTCGCAGGAGTAGCGCTACAAGTGTTTAAAAGAAACCAGATTGCGGGAGAGTCTGAGGAAGAGCATTCCATAGGGTCAGCGTTGCACGAGAAACGTCCTGTAGTCTAGAATATGAAGAGGTGATGATGGAGGATGCCAGGAGCCGGTCCTTGGATCTTAGGGGGAGACCTAGGGTGATTAGTGAGGACAGGTAAGGGAAGCGGTGTTAGTGAGGACTTTGTAGGTCAGAATTTACTTCCGCTGTGGATAAGGAGCCAGTGCAGGAACTCACAGAGAGGGGATACAAAGTGACGGGTGAGATTGATAAACCAGGCTGATGCGGTTAGGATGGACTGCAAGGGGGAGAGGTGGGAGAGAGGAAGGCCTGCTAGGAGATTATTGCAGTAGTCTGGGCGGGAGATTATAAGATTATAATTTCAACCAAAATTACTTCTAATCTTGCTTCTAATAACTGTCAGGGTAATTCAGAGAAAGGTGAAAATCAGGAGAATTGGCAGGAGAAGAGAACAATCTAGACCAAATAGCCGATTTAGAAAGTGAGATAAATGGGAGAATTTTTCTGGTTTGGCTATTTTGACCTAGAATTTTCACTTCTCCGGTCATTCTCCTGAGCTTCACCTCTCTTTAAATAGACCTGTAAATGTTCTTCTATTCAAACTAATTTCATGTATGTTTTCATGGCAAATAAGTACATTGCTGAGTGACGTCAATGCTTTTAACGCCAGTGTATATGTGCCTTAAAATCCTAATTTAAGGTAAAAAAAGTAAATATATATTTTTTGCAAAAAATGTAATATTGTCAACATTTCTAAAATATATATATATATATATTCTAAGCAGAAAATCATAAGCCGCACTGTTGAACAGCTGAGGTTCATGGGAGTTGTAGTTAAACCAGAGCCAATAAATCCACTTAAGACTGGGGTCAGACAAGCGCACTGACTGCGCACAGTAACGGACGTACTTTTTAACTGAGATTGTGGTTACATTGTATCAGTTAAAATTTTGACTGAGGTTGAGAAAAAGAAAAAAAAACTGTATGCAGTTGTTTCTCTACGTCCGTCTAGCATTTTCCCGTCAATGCCATTTTAGCGTCCGTTGCAACATGCGTTACGCGCATGTGAAAAAGTGCGCACGTGCTTCGTGTGTTGTTCTCTATTGACTCCTATGAAAAGCTACAACGTACAGCAAACAGTGTGGTCAGACGGACGCAAAAAGTGCGCTCGTCTGACGCTGGCCTAAAAATGGGCAAGCAGAATCGTGTATCGCTTTATCACTATCAAGAGCATATGTCACTTGATGAAAACACATCCACATCCTCCTCGATTTGTCGTGTACTCTGTGCGTAGAGCCATCTGTGGAGATCCCTCTGCCAGATTATGTGTGGGCTTTCCTGTCTGATGTTTTATTATTTTTTTATTTTAGCATGATTCCGCCAACAGAATATCAGAGACAGTAATAAATGAAAGTCTGCGGGAAAAAAGAATTTTGCTTGAACTAGGTCGTTTCAGACCGGTTTAACTAGATCTGCAGAATAACATCAAACCG
Source organism: Leptobrachium leishanense (assembly GCA_009667805.1). NCBI lineage: Eukaryota > Metazoa > Chordata > Amphibia > Anura > Megophryidae > Leptobrachium > Leptobrachium leishanense. The sequence continues at coordinate 8,082,514 of CM019071.1, forward strand.
ATGCACTATTTATTCTAGAAGTCCAGCAGAAAATCTACCACAAAGAGGTTTTAGCAAAAACTATTTTGTTTTTTTAATTTATTGTTTTCTGTACCAGAAGTGTGTTTTGCTCTTTTTTTTTTTTTTTTAACCCCGTCACTAATATGCTGTTTTGATCTAAAAGAAAATATTAGATGCACATTTATTTGAAAACATGGGATGCGTGTTGGACACAACATAAAGAAACAATGTGAATTTTCCCATATTTAGTTTATTCGTTCATACTTAAGGGAAATATTTTTGGGGTGGAAAGTTCCAGGCTCTCAATGGCTACCCTTATCGTGCTCGGTTTGAAATGGGGGGTCTGCGTTATCAGCATACAGGCAGAAATGGCCTTTGTGTCACATGCAGTAAATGTGCTGCAGACAGATGATAAAACGGTGAGATCTCCTGCTTATAGGGGTTTGTAGTGATCATAATTAGGGATGAGCCGAACACCCCCGTTTTCGGTTCGCATTCGAACTCGAACGCGAACACGAACCGAACTCAATGCAAGTTAATGGGACTCGAAAGTTCGATTTTTGGAGTGCCCTGCAAGAGGGCATATATGCAAGATACTTGCCATAAAAGGTGTATGGGGGTCCGAGTAGTGCCCTGGGGGACAGGAAACAAGGAAAAAAAGTTTTAAAAAAAAACGTTTTTAAACGAACAGTGAGTTTTCCAAGAAATAAGGGTTAAAAATAAAAACGAAAAATTCCTTCAAATATCGTGCCTAGGAGGTCCCCATAACCTGCCCGTGAAGTGGCGGATTTCTAGGATGTATAGACACATTTAAAAACCAAAAAATGACATTTCAAATGAAGGTAAACGGTTTTCCTTTAATCTATTCATAAACAACTGCTGGGGGCGGCAGCCTGTATTAAAAGAGGAGACATTTTAGGACACGCAGAACAAGTTTAGTGTTTTTTTGGCTAAATTATGGTGAAACTTATGCAGGCTTTGGATGAAAGTAACAATAGGTGCTTTAAAATTGGGCCTTTGGTGGCAGCAACAGCAAGTGCCTTCACATCGTAACCCTTTTGTGGAATTGTGGAAGAGTTCAGTTCTGGAGGTTTTGTGAATGCAGAAGAGATCCCCGATCTATTCCGTTACGTCAGCATCAGGGGATTGATAGCTGCTGATCCAGGACTGATTCATTTTTATAAATGTCAGCCGGTCTACAGAGTCGGTGGACAGAAACACTCTTTTGTCTGTGACAAAACCTCCAGCGGCACTGAACGTCCTTTCAGAAAGCACGCTGGATTTTGTAGAAGTGAGACCCCCACAATTACTGGTGGCAGTGAGAACACAAACATTAGAACAATTCCCAGATATTTTGTAGAAATTAGACCCCCCCCAATAGCTAACAATCTCCTCTCAAAAAACACGTGCTGGGGCTGCAAGGGACGCCTTATATAGTGTGCTGCGGGACTTAGCTCTGTGAGTCCATGATTGGGCAAAATTTGCCCAATCAGGACTCTGAGCCGTGATTGGCATAGTCTTGCACCTGTCTTGCACCTAAACTGTGGTCAGGTGCAGGCTGTAGCCAATTACAAGCTTCAGGCCAGTGGAAAAGTGCATTGTGGTGCATTGTGGGTGAACATGCGGCGAACACGCGGAAATGTTCGTAGTTCGCGAACATGCGAACAGGCGATGTTCGAATCGAACTCCGAACCGATCGAACCGAACAGCTCATCCCTAATCATAATGAGACTATTAGCAATGCAATATCTGTACAGTATGTGCTGCATAATGCCTGTGTGTAGCAATTACAGCAAACCCTTGTATCTGTATGTGCTGCATAATGCCTGTGTATGGCAATTACAGCAACACCTTGTATCTGTATGTGCTGCATAATGCCTGTGTATGACAATTACAGCAACACCTTGTATCTGTATGTGCTGCATAATGCCTGTGTGTAGCAATTACAGCAAAACCTTGTATCTGTATGTGCTGCATAATGCCTGTGTATGGCAATTACAGCAACACCTTGTATCTGTATGTGCTGCATAATGCCTGTGTATGACAATTACAGCAACACCTTGTATCTGTATGTGCTGCATAATGCCTGTGTATGGCAATTACAGCAACACCTTGTATCTGTATGTGCTGCATAATGCCTGTGTATGACAATTACAGCAACACCTTGTATCTGTATGTGCTGCATAATGCCTGTGTATGGCAATTACAGCAACACCTTGTATCTGTATGTGCTGCATAATGCCTGTGTATGGCAATTACAGCAACACCTTGTATCTGTATGTGCTGCATATGCCTGTGTATGACAATTACAGCAACACCTTGTATCTGTATGTGCTGCATAATGCCTGTGTATGGCAATTACAGCAACACCTTGTATCTGTATGTGCTGCATAATGCCTGTGTATGACAATTACAGCAACACCTTGTATCTGTATGTGCTGCATAATGCCTGTGTATGACAATTACAGATACAAGGTGTTGCTGTATGTGCTGCATAATGCATGTGTGTGGCAATTACAGCAACACCTTGTATCTGTACACCCTGTACATGGATTTTCACTCATTGTAACCCCTGAATATCATCCCTGTACAGCAGTGAGTGACCACACAGCTCCTCTGTATTCTGACAAATCCCATTCCGGGTTAAAGGGAATTTCTAGACGAAGAACCTGTGAACCAAATTGTCGTAAAATAGTTTAATAAAGTGACACGACCATAAGCTATGCCGTAAATCAGCATTAGCACCTTGACATTTTAAACAATTTGCGTTTGGTGACAGTCCCGTGCGAGCCATTCTGTCGGGCGCCATATACGCTCGATGGAGTATTCTATAAAACATATCACAGTAGTTAGCAGAGGGAAGGGAGTGCCTGGATAGTAAGGTGGCCCCAATCAAATCCTGCGTGGAAAGCTCGGGAAAGATTGTGGTCCATCTAGTTATTGCTGCCCAGGGGAGTTTGGTGGGTAGCGAAGATTGTAAAAGTGCGTATATAGTAGAGGTAGAGGGAGGGGACAGAGGGCGGGCAAACAGGAGCGTGTCAAGCGAATTGGCTAGGTCATTAGGGGACAATGTGTTCAACCGGGTAAGGAGAAATTGCTTTAATTGCAAGTAATATACCGGGTGTATGTCTAAGGGCGTAATTCGGTCTTTCAGGGTCGTATAGGAAAACGGCAAGCCTGACAATCCATCGATGTAGTGGTGCAGCTGAGTAGAACCGCGGTGGGCCAGAGTATGAAAGATCGGAGCAGGGGAGGCATATTGAAAGTGAGAGTTGTGCAGAATAGGTGACCACAGAGTCGTTCGCCATGCGAGCTGAAGGCGCCTGCGAATCTTGATCCAGGCTGATTTTGTGGAGGATAATAGTGGGTTAGAACGTAGACTAGGGGGGGCAATGGGTGAGCTTTGATGGAGGAACGCCGATAAGGAAGAGGAGGGAAGCAACGCCTGCTCAACCTGCAAGGGCACGACGTGTGAAGTACCATTCAGTCAGTCAACAGCATAACAGTATAGGGCCGCCAAATTGTAGTCAACTATATTTGGAAAATTAATACCTCCCCTAGCCAACGATTGTTGGAGCGCAGGAAGTGGAATACGTGCTCGTTTACCTTGCCAAATGAATGCCGCATATAGTCTATTTAATATACGGAGATCTGTGGGCTTCAATAGTAGAGGCAGAACATGTAAGGGATAGAGCAATTTGGGAAATAAAGTCATTTTAATAAGTGCGGCCCTTCCCAGATAGGACAAAGGGAGAGAGCTCCATGTTTCCAGGAGTAACTTAGTTTGGCTGAAATGGGGGTCAATATTGAGGCTGTATAATTGAGAGAGGTCCGCCGGTAGGATGATTCCTAGGTATTTAATGAAAGGTGTAGAGGCCCAAGAGAAGGGGAACTGTCTGAGCCAATCTCCTTGTGGTTTTGATCCCAGGGGCTGAGCGACCGACTTAACGTAATTAATTTGGAAACCGGAGGCTGTGTGAAATGAATCAAATAAGGCCATCAATGGTGGAATAGCAGACGCTGGGTTCGAAAGAAACAATAGCAGATCGTCTGCAAAAGCGACCACTTTTAGTGTCACCGAGGAGGACAAACGAATACCCGTAATTGCCGGGCACGTCTCTATAATGCGAAGGAGGGGTTCCAGGGCAAGATTAAACAGTAATGGTGATAAGGGACACCCCTGTCTGGTTCCTCTCTCTAGTACGAAGGGGGCAGAATTAAGTCCATTCGCTGTGATTACTGTGCAAGGGTTGCGGTAGAGCTCGCGAAATAGGGACAGGAATACTTTTCCAAAGTGGTGGAACTTAATGAATCTCTCTATATAGGCCCAGGATATCCTGTCGAACGCTTTATCGGTGTCGCAACTCAATAGAAGATTTGAAGCTTGTGGTGTAAGGGAGGAGGACCATATGGCCGCTATAGCCTTGCGTATGTTTGTGGTAGAGTGTCGGCCAGCAAGGAAACCCGTTTGTTGAGGGCCCACTAGTCGAGCCATCAGTCTCTGTAGGCGGCCGGCCATGATGGTAGATAGCAGTTTCAAGTCAGTGTTTAACAGTGCAATAGGCCGATAGGAGGTGACCAGGGTAGGATCCCTTCCAGGCTTGGGGATAACCACCACTCTGGCCTCGTTAAAAGTCGGAGGAGGTTCCTCCCCTTGTAGAATGTTATTATAAAGTGAGACCAAGTGTGGGACCACCGAGCACGAAAGAAGCTTGTAATATTCTGCCCCAAATCCATCTGGTCCTGGGGTTTTCCCATTTTTGAGCAAAGTTATCGCTTTTTGGACTTCGGTGTGTGAAATCAGCGCTGAAAGGGCATCCCTTTCAGTTGAGGATATTTTTGGGATTTGCGCTTTATGAAAAATACTCAGTTGCGTCGGGCAATCGTCAGGGCCTGCCTTGTAGAAATCAGCAAAATATTGTCGGAAATACCCAGCAATAGCTACTGGGTCAGTAAGTAAGGCACCATCCGTGGTCTTAATGTGTGAGATAAAGGGTCTGGTTTGAGTCTGGGAGCGAACCAGGTTGGCCAGGAGGCAACCATGCTTGTTACCAAAGCGATAGAACCGGGATTTCTGATGCTGCCAGGAGTGCTGCGCGTGGGTGGTAGCTAGGGTATCATATCTGACTTTATCTTGCTTGTACGTCTGCAATGCAACAGGGGTTGGGTCATTCAAATAAGCTCTGTAACTCCTGAGCAAATCCGAATGAGCCTTAGTAAGATGCAGGGAGTCCTCTTTCCGTTTCCGGGCCGTAAACTCCATAATCTGTCCCCGAAGCACTACTTTTGATGCAGACCAAAATAAATTGCCATCCTCTACATGGTCAATGTTGTCGTCAGTGTAATTGTGCCAGGCAAGCTCAACGTGTGATGCAAATTTACCGGACGTCATAAGATGGGAAGGGAAGCGCCATTTCCGGGAATAGGACTGTGGGTTTCCCAGTTTCATCTCCAGTGAAACCGGCACGTGGTCAGTGAGCGTTATCGGGCCAATCTTGGTGTGCAATGCGCGTAAAGTAAGAGAGTCCGAAATCAAAAAAAGTCTAGGCGCGAGAATGATTTGTGGGGGTCAGAATAAAACGTAAAGTCCCTGCCTGTTGGGTTGTGCATGCGCCAGATGTCAACCAAGTCAAAATGCATCATAAGGTAGGTCTGACCTGTGGGTTGTGGGCACCCTCTAGGTATCACACGGCTCAGGGCTCGGTCAAGTATCGAATCCGGTACGTCGTTAAGGTCCCCTCCCACTATTCTGTGAGAAGCGTCGTGAAAGTGGAGTAACGGGAGTAGTGTTCTATAGAATGGTAAATTCGGGCCATTAGGGGCATAGATATTGAGTAATTGAAACTGTTCCTGTCCAATCATAAGCGTGAGGAGGGAGTACCTGCCGTCCACATCATTAACCGTTACCGTGTCAGAGTATGGAAGTCTCTTATGTAAGAGAATTGCAGTGCCTCTAGATTTTTGAGTGTAAACCGAGGATGTTTGATATCCCACCCAAGGGGCCCGTAGCGTTTGGTCTGGCTTAGTCCAGTGAGTTTCTTGGAGGAAAACAATATCGGGGTCTAACCTCTTTAAATATTGGATTACTTTCTTACGTTTAATCGGCGAGTTAAGACCCTCTACATTCCAGGACACTACCTTAAAAGAATTACGTGTGAATATTTGAGGTTCAACAGAGGATGGGAGTGTAGTACTAGTGTCGTGTGTCATGGCGGATGCCATAATCGAGTTTGAGAGGATGTGAAGTAGGAAACAACAATAAAGGGGGTTAGGGCCCGTCCCAGCAGCGGACCCTGCACCTCAAGTACAATATAAGACGTCAGTATCTGTTGGTGTATCAGTAGAAGAGCGATCCAAGACATTTTAACTATAAACAACAAATTAACCAGAGATCGAACAGAAAAGATATAAACCATATAACAGAAGAGAATCAAAAGGTTCTGGTTGGTGAGTGTAAAACATACAGTTTGAGCTGTGGCCGGATCTGGTCTTGCTTGTGTCGTCCAGCACCGGAGAATCAATAAAATTGAACAAAAAAGGAGGAAAGTCGTAGGGATCCCCTACACCTCCGGGATTGCGTGAATCTCGTTGCAGAGTCGGAGCTACAATCAGGGTGGCGGCCTCGATGAGCGTTGTCTTGCGGATGGTGATGATGAGGGGGAACGTGCAGTTTCATCTTCCAATATATTCAATGCGTCAGTCGGTGAATCGTAGAAGGTGACTTGGCCATGAAGGTGAACTCGTAGGCGAGCAGGGTATTGCAGCGTGAACCACACATTAGCCGCCGCCAATTTAGAACAGATGGGGGCAAAGGCCCTGCGACGGGCGCCAGGGATGCCGAGAAGTCTTGGAAGAGGCGCAAAGTAGTTCCGTTGTATTCAAGGGTATTGGCTTTCCTATACGCCTGCATGATGCAGATTTTGATACTGTACCAAGTACTGTTGAAGAAAGGAACAGACCCCACTACAGTAGATCAGGTTAGAATGCGTCAGATATTGAAAGGTGCCTTACCCTTAGATCCTGTGATGTTGCAACTGAAGACTCGAGAAGGTAATAAAGAGTTAAATTACCTGGAACTGATTCGAGTTGTTCGGGAAGAAGAAGCCCTTCTGGAAGAGAAGCTTGGAAGAGAGGGAGAAAAGGTCTATGCGCAACCCGTAGAGTATAACGAGTGTTCATCAGATGAAGATGATCCGGAAGAGACATATGAGCCGGAGATAACTCAAAAGTCGTCAAACCAGGTGTATGGTGAGATACAAAAGACTCTCGAGAAAGTACAAGAAGCCCAAGTTAAGATGGAACAGACACACACGGACCTATGCAGGGCAATCTTGAAAGTAGCAGAAATGCAGACTGAAATACAGAAGTCTCTCTCAGATATACGAACAGCAGCAGTTGCTGTGGTCTCCGACAGGGGATTTTCAAATGAGCCACAGGAAGAAAGTGTGCCCTCATCCTCGTGGGGAAGATGTTTCGCCTGTAGAGAATTCGGCCATTTCAAGGCTCAGTGCCCGGAAAGGAGACAGGGAGGGTCTTTATATGTGCCTGCTAGACCTAGGAGATCCTCTCCCTGGAGGTCTGGTCCTACGTCACAGGAAGACAATGTACGCCCGCAGTCACCACGTATGAGGACAAGGGTTAGAGTACAACAGACTGGATCTACCTCTCCTGCTGCTACGAAAAAGTTCCCTGACAAGTTGATAGGTCCTTCGCCCATCATCCCGGTTCAAGTGGAAGGAGTCTATACTAAGGCTCTTCTAGATTCGGGTGCTCAAGTAACGCTGATTTACCGAGACTTCTATCAGAAATATTTGAAGCATATACCCCTGAAGAAATTGAAGGATCTCGAAATCTGGGGTATGGGAATGGAGAAGTTTCCCTATGATGGATATATACAGGTGAAGCTAGAATTCAGTTCGGTAAAAGCTGGACAACCGGGAGTATGTGACACGTTGGCAATTGTGTGTCCTCATCCCTCGGGAGCTAATCGAAGTTCTATGATAGTGGGGATGAACACTGATGTGTTGAGACACCTCTTAACCCCACTGGTCACGGAAGAGAGTCCTGCTCCTAAGAAGGCACACTCGATGTCACGACCGGCCTGTCCACGGAGGGTCAAAGAACAGAGAGCCACTACAGAAGTAAGAAGGCTGAGGAGAACGGAAGGGACAGAGAAGGCCCTACGTTCAGGAAAGACTGTACAAGTATCGATTGGAGACAAATTCTCTGTGCCTGGTCTGCCTATATCTCGTCCGACTCCTACTATTCGGTCTCATCAGTTACGTTCCGTTAAAGAGAGTGAAGAAGACAGTGAAGAAGAAGGCTGGTGTCTGAGCTGGGTGTGGGCACCTGAGTCCCAGAGCATCAAGCCGGTCTCTGACTGGGGTGAGAGTGATTTAGGGTCTGATATCTCTGAAGTTATGACTCGAGCACCTGCAGTACCTGAGACCTGGGAAGTTCCTGAAGTTTTAGAGGAAATATCCATAGATTACAGTTCTATGCCTTCACTGGAGGGCTCATATTCTGAGGAAATGTTTGCTCCGATTGTTGATGAGAGAATTGAGCCTGTAGAGTCAGCTCTCCCGACTGAAGAGGTTCCTGAAAAATTTGAACCTAAACGGTCAATACGACCCCCTCAGAGACTCACGTATGATTCACCAGGACATAGCACAGAGGAAGCTGTAACAACTGTGCGGAGGTTTCCTGGAGTGTCAGCCCTACTTACAGAGGTGTCTAGGGGTTTGTGTGAGATTGAGGATATTTGCTGCCTGTTTTCAACCCTGAATATATAGGCTAAAGTTAGAAATGTTATGTTGAAACGCAATGCAACTGTTGTTATGTTATGTTGTGTTATGTATGACCGACACATGTACCCGTTACATGCCCTTGGGAGGACCCAAGAGTTTAGGGGGGGAGAGTGTAGCGCTGTGTTTAAAAAGACTGTTCTGCTGCATTTACTTGCAATGGCCACCAGAGGGAGACAGAGACCATGCTAAGATTATGCTGGACAAACACAGAAAACATTGGGACTACATTTCCCGGCATGCTTTGGAGGCAGACACAGGAAGTGGGTGGGACACATAGACTGACATCCTGAGCCTCATGGAGAGAGCTGGCAGAGCGCGCCAGGGAGTGAGAGAGACAAGACACAGTGCTGCAGAACGTAACAGTGTCCAGGCCGGAGCGCAGGTGCGGCCTAACGGAGTTACAGATCGGGTTACTCAGCCTTACCAAAGGGAGACCCAGTGATCCACAAGATTACCCAAGCTGCTATTGAGGAAGCCAGAGGACCCCGAGTAAGGAGTACCGCAGGTCGATGGGACTGAGAGAGCAGGCGGTAAACTGGACAAGTCGTGGCAGGAGCGGAAAGCCAGACAGCGGATCCAGAAGCCAAGAGAGCCCAGTCAATATCGAGTGGAGAGACGTCCTGGGTCCAGCGGAGCCTCAAGTATCTGGCGGATGGGTGAGAGGCCTTCTAGGCCGTTGTAAAACCAAGAAAGCACGCTGCTGTTTGTTTCCAAAACCCACAGGGCCCCAACTTGACTAGTCGAAGATACCTCTTAAGCAATTCACTGGCCAGTTGAATAGTGTACCCGGGTACTGTAACACACACACACACTTACAGTCCGGGACATAACCTGTGCGGGACTCACTCCCCAATCCCAAAGGGGTTAAAGATATTTTTCCATTTATTTTCCGCTGCGCGTTTCCTCGAATTACGAAGCATCGTATTTCTTTTCCGCTGCGCGTTTCCCGAATTACGAAGTACTGTAAAAATATACGAACACCGTGTTATTCATTATATGCCATTTATTCTAGTAAACTATATAATTTATAAAATCCACAACGGTGCTGGAGTATATTTATTCCCTAGTGCGGGGAGACTGACCCGAGGTTCAATTTCAGCGGCTCCTCCGGGAGTGAGCGCTACACAAGTTTATACACAGGTGATCTGATTTAATGCTCAGTGATTGCAGGATAATGTCTGCATTTCCCCAATGCTCAAAATTTGTCTCGTTTGTGGGTCCCGAGGACCGAAGTTGAGAACCACTGATCGGATCTAGATTGTACGATCCCTTTGGTAAGTTGTTTTCCATTTGGACTGTATCAACTTTTGTCAAGTTATTTCTTGTTCATATGTACAGTTGCAAGACAAAGTATGTGAACCCTTTGGGATTATGTGGAGTTTTGCATGAATTGGTCATAAAATGTGCTCTGATCTTCATCTAAGTCACAACAATTTGAAAAACACAGTCTGCTTAAAATAATACAACACAAACATATACAGGGTTATTCAAAGAGCTCCGAATTGCTTGAGAAAGGTAACCGAACGCTGAAAATCAGCGTTCAGTTACCTTTCTTGGCCATTCGGCTATCCAGAGAGCAGGCAATTCGCCAAATCCTAGCGAATTGCCTGAACATACGGTGCCTGTTCGAGGGCAGTGAAAACCCCATGAAAATGCACTGCTTCGGCTATTCAGAGAACACAAACCAGCAGTGAAAGGTTCCCGAAATGCCCTGCCATTCGGTGGTTTAATTCGGCAAGTTAATTCAGGAGAATCCCATAGACTTCAATGTTAAAAATATTCCCGTTTTAATTCAATATATAATAAACTGTTCATTATAAAATTCTGCAGTAAAGAGTCTCTTTATTTATAGATGGTTTAGGATAATTTAAGCATTTTTCTGATTTTTTTTTTTAAAGTGGTCTTCTTTTTTCTGTAACAGCCCTCTTTATTATCATTCCCTGGACCTCATATGTAAATTTCAGACATTTTCGCTCAGTAGTTTCTTTGCAAACAGCGTTTCACTTTCACACATTCATACAAACTGTTTTGCTAATTTATTCACTGCCTCTTCTGCTGTGTCTAAGGCTGCGATCGGCTCCTGTTCAGGTTTTTCTGTGGTTTTCGGCAGGTTAGTCCAGATGTTTTTGAGGGTTTTCGGCGTGCATTCGGTGGGTTTTGCGGTTTGTTTTCGTCAGGTTTGCGGCAGCTTTTCCCTGCAATTCGGGGACCCTGTGGTGTTTGCTGAATACACCGCAGGGTCACCGAAATGGGATCGGCAAAAGGAACTGAATTGAAGAGAACGAAAAGTCACTGAACGTGCGGTGACTTTTCCAATCTCTTTGAATAACCCTGTATATGTTTTCATGTGTTTATTGAACATAACATGTAAACATTCACAGTGCAGGGTGGAAAAAGTATGTGAACCCCTAGCCTAATGACTTCTCCAAGAGCTAATTGGAGCCAGGAGTGAGCCAACCTTGAGTCCAATCAGTGTGATATTATTGGATGTGTTGCTGAAAGCTCTCCTGCCCTTTAAAAACACACACCAGTTTTGGGTTTACTGGTTTCAAGAAGCACTGCCTGATGTGAACCATGGCTCGCAGAAAAGAGCTCTCAGAAGACCTACGATCAAGAATTGTTGCATGAAGCTGGAAAGGGTTACAAAAGTATCTCCGAAAGCCTTGATGTTCATGTGTCCAAAACATTAAACAAGAATGGAGTACACGGGAGGTCACCACGGAGGAAGCCATTGCAGCACGTTTGAGTTTGCAAAAGAGCACCTGGATGTTCCACAGCACTACTGGCAAAATATTCTGTGGACAGATGAAACCAAAATTGAGTTGTTTGGAAAAAACACACAACACTATCAGGGTTATTCAGAGAGCGTGAAAAGCAGGAGAATGACTGGAGAATGAAAAATTCTAGGTCAAAATTGTCGATTTGGAAAGTGAAATGAAAGGGAGAATTTTTCTGGTTTGGCTATATTGACCTAGAATTTTTCATTCTCCTGCTTTCACGCTCTTTGAATAACCCTGTATGTGTGGAGAAAAAACCAACATCATAACTTCATCCCCACTGTAAAACATGGCGGAGGGAGCATCATGGTTTGGGGCTGCTTTGCTGCCTCAGGGCCTGGACGGATTGTTGTCATTGATGGAAAAATTAATTCCAGAGTTTATCAAGACATTTTCCAGGAAAACGTAAGACCATCTGTCCGCCAACTGAAGCTCCGCAGAGGATGGGTGATGCAACAGGACAATGACCCAAAGCATACAAGTAATTCAACAAAAGAATGGCTTCAACAAAACAAAATACACCTTCTGGAGTGGCCCAGTCAGAGTCCTGACCTCAACCCAATTGAAATGCTGTGGCATGACCTTAAGAGAGCGATTCACACCAGACATCCCAAGAATATTGATACACTGAAACAGTTTTGTGAAGAGGAGTGGTCCAAAATTACTCCAGATCGTTGTGCAGGTCTGATCTGCAACTACAGGAAACGTTTGGTTGAGGTTATTGCTGCCAAAGGAGGGTCAACCAGTTATTAAGTCCAAAGGTTCACATACTTTTTCCACCCTGCACTGTGACTGTTTACATGTTCTGTTCAATAAAAACATGAAAACATATAGGGCAGTATTACAATGTTGGTGCTAACTTAACTAGAGCTGTTGTAAACTTAAAACCTCCATAGGCTATAATGGCTCTGGTAAGTTTACAACAGCTCTGGTTAAATTAGCACCAAGTTTGTAATATGGCCCATAATGTTTGTGTTGTATTATTTTAAGCAGACTGTGTTTTTCAAATTGTTGTGACTTAGATGAAGATCAGAGCACATTTTATAACCAATTCATGCAAAACTCCACGTAATCCCAAAGGGTTCACATACTTTGTCTTGCAACTGTATTTATTCCTTTTCCACTTGACTGGACTGTACCAATGCGTGCCTCAAAGTTGAGCAGTAAAGTGTGAGAGGGTAGTTCCTCCACTATTTTTGCAGAGGGAACAGAGTTTCATTCCCATTTGGCAGACAGACTGAAAAGCTTTAATTTTTTGGGGGGGGGGGTTAAATTCTGTCTTTTACGTTACTAGATTGTAAGCTCTTGAGCAGGGTCCTCTCTCCTACTGTACTGTGTGTTGACCCTGTATGTATATTTGTTGTTCTGTCTCCCATTTTTACAGCGCTACGTAACTTGTTAGCACTCTATAAAAATTTGTAACTGTACGTTTATAGATGATATTTTAAGTAATTATAATACTGATTGCATAAAACATACAGGTCTATTCAGAGAGAGGTGAAAACCAGGAGAATGACTGGAGAAGTGAAAATTCTAGGTCAAAGTAGCCAATTTGGAAAGTGAGCTAAATAAGATAATTTTTCTGGTTTGGCTATTTTGACCTATAATTTTCACTTCTCTAGTCATTCTCCCGGTTTTCACCTCTCTCTGAATAACCCTGCTAGTCTCTTTATAATTTTACTATAAATAGTATATTTAGGTGTTGTCTAATAGCAAGATGAAAATGATGACTTGGGGGTGTAGAGCGTAGACAGAAACCCTGGGGAGTTCCCATATGTCTGTGTGCCTTGAAAAATTGGCTGAGACTCTATAAATAAAGTATAATAATGCTGTAGAAATGTCAGTAAATCACTATTTTTTAATCCATGTCTTTGCTCCATGGGAGCCGCCATCTTTTTGCCCCAAGTCATACCGTGCATGCACTGGATATCAATGGTACCATGGTCTAAACCACTGATTGTCTTGGTGGATAAATGGGGATGCTGCGGAATATGCTGGCGCTTTATAAATAAAGAATAATAATAATAAAATGGAATTTTTTTTTACCCAGAACATTATGAAACACATCAAAAACTGGCCATGACAGGTACACATGCACACCTTTCCTTTCGGTGAGAGCTTTTGGATGCCTCTCTGATCCCCCAAGGTTAGAACTGTAATGTTTAGGTGTGAGGCTGACATACCTGGGGGCATAAATGAGAAAAAGAGTTATGAAGGCATGACAGGTGCACAAAAAATAACCAAAACGAAATAATATGTCTCAAAAAATGATAACAATGTCCAACACAAATTTCAACCGAGAGATTAAAAAAATATAGCGAATTCACTGTTTTCTGGAAATCTTACCAGATCTACGTAAATAAAATGAAAAATTAGAAAATGTAATGACTCTATTCAGAGCATACATGTATTTACTGTGTCCCTGAGAAGCAATTGGTACTTGGGAAAAATATTAAAGGTTCATTAACTTCTTTGAGAATGTTATACAGTGTGAGACTAAGAGAGCGTAGATTTCTATAGCATCTCTCTAAGCTTGATATTTCCTTTTAGCGATAGATGTTATCGACACAGAGGAGCCAGTGTAAATATAACTCCTCGAAATAGAAATTATTGTGGTTTAAAGCACATCTGTCATATTTTCTACAGGGACCGCCAACTTGGAGAGAGCAGTGGCACAGCAATCTGAGACCCAATCAGAGCTGCTGATGTTTACGTGTCGCGTAAGATCACAAAAGCCGACCTATAGGAGACAGGCAATGGCGGAGCCCAGCAAGTGAGTATGAAAAGTGCTATATCCAAATACCAAAAGGGTTTATGTGGTAAACCTGTGATGGCATTGGAACAGCAACCTGAGGCCCAATCAGAGCTGCTGATGTTTATGTGTCCCGTAAAATCACAAAATCCAACCTATAGGAGACAGGCAATGGCGGAGCCCAGCAGGTGAGTATGAAAAGTGCTATATCCAAATACCAAAAGGGGTTTATTTGGTAAACCTGTGATGGCATTAGCACAGCAACCTGAGGCCCAATCAGAGCTGCTGATGTTTACGTGTCACGTAAGATCACAAGAGCAGACTTATAGGACACACTCTTTGGCGGCGCACAGCAGGTGAGTATGAAAAGTGCTCTTTAATGAGATTTCCAAATACCAAAAGTGCTTATTTACTAAACCAGTGATGGTTTTGGCACAGCAACCTGAAGACCAATCAGAACTGCCAATATTTACGTGTCAGGCGAGATCAGTAGAGCTGACCTATAGGGGGCAGGCAATGGCGGCACACAGGAAGTGAGCTTGAAAAGTGCACTTTAATGGGAAATCCAAACACTGAAAGGGTTTATTTACTAAACGTGTGACTTTGAGGTGAGTTAAAAGGAATTTGCACATTTTCAGCCAGTGTGGCAGCAATGGAAACAATTCAATAACTCAGTTATTGTTTTCTAGTATAACTATTTTTATTTGGAAAAAAAAAACTGCAGTTGTTGTACTGTTTTCTTTTCTGGAAATTCCTCATTTTATTATGTGGAGAAGACAAATAGGTCAAGAAAACTTCAGGGTAAGTTTATTTAATTTGTAGGCCCCTATTTTTTAAACTCATGCGCTGACTGTAAACCTGGGCACTATAGATATTATCTTTTTTAGTTTGGCTTTCCATTGAGAAACGATAGGAAACTTAATTCCCAAATACAATGCCAAATAGGCCGCCAGCGCTAAAGGATCACCCCCAGAGCATGCGTACACACTCCCTCTTAAACAGATGCTTTTGTTTTGAAAGACAAAGAGAAAAAAAAGACACGAGCTGTGTAATATTAGGTACAGAACATTTATTTTTATAATAATGAATAATTTATAAGGCACAGGCAGATGCCCCAGTGCTGTATTACGGAGAGTTACATGCGTTTGTGACATAATGAGACAGACAGGAACATATGGCGTGGAAATCCCCACACGTCTACAAGGAGGCTGTCGGCAGTGTTTCATGTTTCTGTAAACAGACGAGTGCGTAACGAGTCCCCTATCTTGTGTCTCACATGTGCTGTCTCCTGTGTCCTCCTCCATCCGAGTTTCCAAACGGACATTACGCACAGGGATGTAAAGTGGCTGCTCATTGTGATATTCATGTTTTGGTGACGAAAGTGGATGGAAAGTATGGCAGACGCCGACGGACATTTAACCTCATACGTATGCACGCAGCACTTATGCACACTTATTAACCTGGAGACATTGTTGTTCTTTCCCAGGATGTGTGTTGAATCCAGATTAAACTTGAGCAGGGGCAACATTTTCTGTTATTTCGGATTGCCGATATGTCGACATTGTAAATATTCACAATCAGCCAATCTGGGCGATTCAGCTTTCAGATATTTTGGTGTCAGAAAAATTCATACACATCAGAAACTCCTGATATAGTTGTAACAGATCTCTGTGTCCGGACAGGGTCACATCTGTCAAATGCTGCTTCCTTGCTGGACACCCAGGTTCTCCTCGTGACTCTCACACCTTTTTCTAGTACCTTAACTGCAGCTTAAGGCCCGGTGCATGTAGAGAGCTTGGCTAGCACCCCCAGGAAATAAGCCGAAGCTGTAGACCTGGAGCCTTTCATTGGCACAGCAGGCAGAAGATTCCTGGTTCTCCAAATCATGAGTCGTGACTCCAAGCTTGGTCAGAATAGAACTGGTCGTTTATTACACAGGCACAGAGATACACAGGCAAGAACAACCCCCTTCATGCTTACACCCAACAGAAAACATCACAGATTCAGCCAATCACCAACTCCATTTGCATACAATCAAGCAGATAGCAGCACAGGATCTTCAAACAATGGACAATGGGATTTCCTAGGAGGAGAAGGGGGAGGGAGAAGGCAGGTAAAACAAAATACATTTCTTATAGAGGGAACTTACCCAATAGAGAGAGCAGGTACTAATACAGAGATCTACACTATACAGGGAAGAGTTACATAATTGAGGGAATGCACACAAAATACACAACAAGAGACTATAAAATAAATGCGCAAGAGAATAACACACAGACATCAGAATTCTTTAGTTAACTGGCAGATATATAAAACAGTGAACACCAAATATATTTAAAAGGACCACCAGTTCCCCCAGTAGTCTCTTTCATGGGCCATAGTCTCTGGGCAGGAGGCTAGTGCACAGCCCCCTCCAAGTCGCACAGTGACAGCGTGTTCTGTCACAATAGTCATGTCTCTGATATTTGGAGGCACGCTATATTGCGATATGCAATAACGTACATTGCCCAAAACGTTTAAAAAAATTCACAGTAAGAGTAACCCTAACCCTCAACGCAACCCTAACCTTAAGGCAATCCTAACTCTAATCATAAAACAAGCATCAACAGTATCCCGAATCATAAACCACAGAAAAACTAAGCTTAACCCTAACCTTAAAGGTAACCTTAACCCAAATCATAAACCACAGAAAAACTAAGCGTAACCCTAAAAGTAACCCTAACGTTAAAGGTAACCTTAACCCAAATCATAAAACAAGCTGAAATAATCCTGCAAGTAACTTTAACTCTAATCATTAAAGGAGCAGAAAGCGTAACCCTAACCCTAAAAGCAATCCTAACGCTGAAAGTAACCATAGCCCTAATCATCAGACAAGCAGAACTGGTAACCCTAGCCACAACAGTAACCCTAAACATAAAACAAGCAGATATGGTGACCCTAATCCTAAAAGAAAGCCAAATTGTAAAAGCACAAATAGTAATCCTAAATCCTAACCCTAAAAATATCCCTATTCCTAACCCTAAAAGTAACCCTAACCCTAAAAGTATCCCTATTCCTAACCCTAAAAGTAATGGAAAGCCTAAACCTAAAAGTATACGTGATCATAACAAAGCAAAAATGGTAGCCCTAATTCTAAATGTAATCCAAGCCTTAAAAGTATCCCTAACCATAAAACAAGAATAATCAGTGACCTCAAACCTAAAAAATAACCCTATCACTAGCCCTAAAAGTATCCCTAATCATAAAACAAGCAGAAATGGTAGCCCTATCCCTAACTCTAATCATAAAGCAATCAGATAAAGTAACCATAACCCCAACCCTAACACTTATCCTAATAAAACAGACAGAACCAGTAACCCTAAACCTTATCATAAGACGTGTAGAAATGGGAACCCTAACCATATAAGTAAACCTAACCCTAATCATTATACAAGCAGCAACAGTAACCCTAACCCTAAATGTAAGGGTTGTGACCCCCTCCCTGTCACAGATTCCTCATTTCAGGACTCTATCCTGTCACTGCCGAAAGCCCCAGTAGGACTGATTTAAAAGCAGATTAATCTCATAAGAGAATTCATTGCATAAGGATAGAATAGAATAGGAGCTGCAGAAATGGAGTACATTGACCTTGTGACGGTGTGGTTTTATGCATGTTTTATCGATATGGCATGTTTTATGTTAGGATCATAATTTGTAACTGGATCATCATTGTTTTTGCTAAGTCTTTTTAAGTTTTAATGCTGCATTAAAGTGGAGTGTAATGTAATGTTGTGTGTATGTGTATTTTTTCTTACGTAATTCAGTGTATCTATTAGAGAACTCGTGTTTATCTAAGCGTTGTTTCGTGGCTGCAGGTACCAGTGGGGCTGAGCTTGCACACACGTTGTTTTGGAGACGTAAAATTCTAACGAAAGTAACAAAGACACAAAAATTATGGTTTCTGTTTATTTCTTGCACTTAAAGCCCCAGAGCACAACAAAAGATGCGCACACATAGCTCAGACTTTTGCCACAGGCTTTTGTGAAGCCCTTACTGGAAAGAATGTGTGTAAACCCTGCTAAATAGCACATGAAGTCAGGGACAAACATTTGCCTTGGGCCACTGAAACAATTTAAACCGCACGCAAAAATAAAAATCACGAATGAAATTAGCACAAACTGCACAAAATAAGATACAACGCAAAAAACTGAACGGAGGAGCTGGTTATTCAATGAGTTAAACTGTATAGATTAGAGCAAGGTTGTCAAACTCCGGCCACCCAGATATTGATTGCCTACATTGCTCAGAATTCTTTCAATGTGATAAAATGGACAGAATCATGGGAGTTGAAGTTCAGAAACATCTGGGGGGCCGGAGTTTGACAGCGCTGGATTAGAGCATCGAAACTGACAAGAAGAGAAATGGAGAGATTCATGAATGACATTAGCATAATCTTGATTTACTCCAGAAGAACAAAGGCCTGATTCCAACCGAGCCGTTAAACTGAAGGCTCAAGACATTAGAGGTGTGCATTCGTTTCGTAACGAATCGCAATTCGTTACGAATTACGTTAATTCGTATTTCAGAAATGCTTCAGAATAAACGACCTGATTTGATACGAATTGAAGTGAAAATGAAACAGTATAAAACGAATTTGATTTGTTATGCGGTTTCATTAGAGAACCATAATTAACCACTTCGCTGCGGCGGACGCGCTCAGCTCATCCAACCGCATGTCACGTTCCATGCGGTGGACGCGCTGAGCGCGTCCTGCCTTTGGGGTCAGCGTTCGGCCGGGTTCCGGCCGATCGCTGGCCCCCCCGGTGCGGGCTGACATCCTCGATGTCAGCCCAGCATCCGGAACCGCCGCCAGAGTAATTAGGTGTCATCGCGGCGGCGCGATGACACCTAATTCAGGCGCCCCCCCCGCATGTGCGGAGGAGGCGCCTGAAAGGGAGGGGGGGGGAGGTCCTCGGACCTCTCTCCCTCCCGATCGGCGGCGTTGCGGGGGTTAACCCAGGCACCGTTTGGAAGGGCACAGCCTGCCCTTCCAAATGGTACCTGGCATTAACCCCTGGGGAGCCGGATCACGAATCGGCACTGAAAAGCCTCCGGGAACTCCCCCTGAGGACTGGCGTCATCGTGCATAGCACGATGACGCCAGTCCTGGAGTTAACCCCTAGCTGCCACCAATGGTGGAGATAGGGGGTTCCAATGAACCCCCTATCTCCCGATCCGTGGCAGCTAGGGGTTAAAGTTTGGTATTGTTGGATCGGCCAGAGCATGGCCGTTCCAACGATACCAAACACGAATGTGAAAAAAGTTTGTAAAAAAAAAATTAAAAATAAAAAATAAAATATTTAAAAAAAAATTATAAAAAAAAAAATAAACAAGTTTTTTTTCTTTTTTTTGGTTTGTTAATGCAGCAATATTGTTCCCATTTCAATTATAATGTGAACAATGATGCTGCACTAACGATTTTTGTATGCGGTGCGTTTGTTAAAAATCGTCTAATTTTCCCCAAAAAAAATGTAACGAGACCCCATCTCTAATTTTTTTAACAAGCGCACCCCATACAAAATATAACCGCAATTGCTCGCATGTTAAAATGTGAAAAAAAACCACTTTACACATTGTAAATTATTGAAAAATCATATTTTATTGCATTTTTTGTTATAATATACAGACAGGTCATGACGTATACATATAATAATGACATATTATGAATCTGCCGAGTCTGACGGAAAGAACTATATATAATATGTCTGTGTCATATACTAAAATAAGCCTTCAAAACACGTTTAAACATGATGAGCAAAACCGGTAAAAATGACCTCAGCACAGGGGTGGGAAAAGCCTCAGCAGCAAAAGGGTTAAATGATTCCTGAGCAGGATTTTATTAATTGGGATTTTAGTTAGTTGATGTTAATTTGAATCTCAGATCACCATCGAATCGCTCCCAAATGACAGTGCATTACAAACAATAGTGATCCGAAATATCGAATCAATATCAAATATTGAATCGATCCCAAATGACAACACAATACATACAAACAGCATGAAACAAATCAATTTCGTTTTACTGTTTCACGATGCACCCGGTCCCTGTCAATTGGCTTTGGTGCATTCAGCACCACAGGCCAATGGACAGCTCAACATTTAACCCTAGCTTGCCTTTAACAGCAGGATTTGACCAATTGGGGATTTATTTAGTGATCCGAAATTCGAATCGATAGCAACCATTGAATCGATCTTAACTTGCAATGGGGTTTTTAGCGATCCGATATACCAAACTAAATTACAAAACTAAATCCAAAACAAAATAACGACAACTAAATTAATTTGAAACAAAACTAAACAAATTTTCCAGCCGTGCACACCTCTAAAGCCATTATATTTTATGGCTTGAGCTGTAACGGTTGGCCCCCGCTTGGGTCATCGTGGTGGCTTGAACCAGGGAGTGAAGCCCTTTAGGCAGGTGAGCTACTGACTAGACACAGGACAGATCAATAATACAGACTTAATTGTTACCAAATACTCGGTATTCACAGACTGATACTCCAATGCCAGGGAGTACAGCGGAACAACTGAATTGCCACTAAGCTCCGAAGGTTTCAAGACCAACAGACAACTTAGAGCATGCTCAGAAACACAATGATTCGTAGACAGTAAATTAATAGTGCAGGCTGCAGGGCAGTCAACAAACAGACAGACTTGGTGGTACGGGAACTGGACTCCACTCAGGGCTTTGCAGGAACCAGACTGAGACACAAGGGACAGGAGGGCCAGGAGGAAAACTAAAGGGATCCCTATGCTGGGCATAAATCCCTAACTAAGAAACCCTCACAAAGATTTAACAGAGCAAGATGGACAAGAAAGGCAAGGGTAAACAAGACATACAGACAGACTACGCTAAAGAGGTCCTAGTAAGTGGCCTCTGAGTATATACTAAACGAAGACAAACCAGGTACATGAAACATATATTAAATAACCTACAGGGCAGCACTTCAATCAACTGGATGCTTAGAGAATAGGATTCACACCAGATAAATAAACAGACATAAACCAAACGGCAAAACATAAACATGAAAACCACTCAGGCAAAAACACAAAAGGGATATAGCAAGAGAATGGTCATACAGGCACAGGTTGGCAACAGATCAGCATATACAGAAACCAGGAGCAGGAAGGAGAAGGATCGTCAGTAATACAGCCGAGGTCAAAACCAGAAAATACTTGAACAAAAATGCTTTGCAGCAACGCTAAAAACATAAACTGGACCACCACCATGAAACTCCACAAACCATCAATGAGGCTCTGTGCTGCTGGGATATTTATAGGGAGTGGGTCTGTGTGATTGGGCCATGTGACCCCAGACCAGGAGATCACATCAGAACCCCAGAACAGCCCCAGACAGCACAGCCAAACACAACCACAGGGGAAAACAGACCTGGAGGCCCTTCACCAACAGGGGGCAGGGTCGAGGCGTGAGCCTTTAGTTTAACAGCTCGGGACACTTTTACAACTCAACCACAAGCTTATCTTGCTCTTCAGAAGTTGTGACTCTTTAACTCTTTACTGTGTATTAACAGCTCCTATACTTTCTATAGGAGACGTAAATAATGGCTCCATGAGGGAACAGTGAGCTATTCCAACGTAGCTCGACGTCTCGGCTCAAGACTGTATTCAGAAACAAACACGGGATCTCAGACTCCAAAACGATTGGACAGAGGCTGCCGGCCTCTCACTCCATTCTATGGCCAAAACCACAGTGAGGACCAAGTGATGTAAAGATACTGTGGTGGTGGGGGCAGTTTACAACACAAAATTTCAGTGGAGTGACACATATAGAGTAAAATATATTCTTAACTAAACAAGCAGTCGTGATGGAATAGGACGTGTAAAAATTAAGCAGAGCGCTCAAGCCATACAACATAACGTCCATGATGGAGTAGGGCCCCAAGGAAAGGATGTCGGGGGTCTAGAATTATATGCTTAGGTGTAAAATAGGTTTTACAACACTCAGTAGAGAATAATGTCATTACTTGTGTGTTTTTTTTGAGAAAGGATACATTGAGATTTCTCTCGTTTTCAAGTATGTCCTGGGTGGCGAGTATGTACTGTTAGGAGTATTGCCCAAGGACACTTACTGGAGAGGTGCTCATCGGGATCGAACCCATGACTCCACAGGCTCTCTCCACGAAGAGCAGTGATTTAACCACTACTACACCCAGCCGGTGTTCTGTTTATGATGGGTGGAATTTTCACTTTGGAAATACCCAACCAGGTTCAGCATCATACAGTAACATCTAGAGTTAATGCACGAGTCAGGGAGCACGTAGGAAGAAACTGAACCACATTGCTCTCGCTTGATGAACCGTGTAAGAGGATCAAAAAGTGAGGTTGATGTCACAAAGCCCTGAAGGTATCTGCTCTTTGGTCTTTCATTCCAAATCATGGGTGTAGATAGAAAACCAGTCGTATATAATTTGTTTGCGCCCGTGAACAGTTACGGTTAGAACAAATAAGACGTTTCTCTAAGGTCAGTGACGAAAATCAAAATTTGTTTCGATACAGAGTTTTGTGTATCACAAAGACAAGGTCCATGATGAGTGTTGTGATTCTTTCTCAGGCGTTACAGATGCGTTGGGTGAAATGGTCATCAGAAGAATGTCAGGCCAGTGAGAATGAACGCTCAACAAGAGCAAATATGGTGGGGAATGGGTTCAATATACAGTTGTGTTCAAAATTATTCAACCCCCAATGCTGTAAAGGGTTTTAGGGAATTTAGTGTACATTTGTAATTGTATTCAGAATGAAATCCTACAAGGACTTTTTAAAGAACCATATGCAACTAAAATGACATCAATTGGTTTTGTAATACAGTAGTAAATGTTTCTTTTGTGAATTCTTCATTGACACAATTATTCAACCCCTTAAAGACTACCACTCTGAAGAACAGAGGTTCATTCAAGTGTTTTCAATCAGGTTTTGAAAACACCTGTGGATGTCACGGAGCAGCAATAAAGCATAATAAGCACCAATTAGGCAGCTTTAAAATGACTGTGATACTCAGCTCCTTCTAGACATTTACTGGTGTGGTTACAAACATGGTGAAGTCAAGAGAATGGTCCAGGAAGACAAGAGAAGAGGTGATTACTCTTCACAGGAAGGGCAATGGCTATAAGAAGATTGCAAAGATGTTAAACATACCAAGAGAGACCATAGGAAGCATCATTCGCAAATTCAAGGCAAAGGGCACTGTTGAAACGCTGCCTGGTCGTGGCAGAAAGAAGATGCTGACTTCGATTGCTGTGCGCTACCTGAAGCGTAGAGTGGAGAAAAGTCCCCGTGTGACTGATGAGGGGGCCTGATCCCGTGAGCATACAATCTAAAGGGGGCCTGATCCCGTGAGTTTACAATCTAAAGGGGGCCTGATCCCGTGAGCTTACAATCTAAAGGAGGCCTGATCCCGTGACCTTACAATCTAAAGGGGGCCTGATCGTGTGAGCTTACAATCTAAGGGGCCTGATCCCGTGAGCTTACAATCTAAGGGGTCCTGTTCCCGTGAGTTCACAATCTAAGGGGTCCTGATCCCATGAGCTTACAATCTAAAAGGGAAAAGAGGTGCCCGTTCCTGTGAGTTTACAATCTAAGAGGAGAAAGAGGAGCCACTCCCGTGAGTTTACAATCTAAGAGGGAAGAGGAGCCACTCCCGTGAGTTTACAATTTAAGAGGGAAAGAGGAGCCCGCTCTAATATATAAATTCGCTTGTAATGCGCTGTCAGCTGCGCGCACCGTCACAGCTGCTCACTCGGCCCTCCTGTTGCGGACGGGACAGCGACAGACACGTTACAAATGCATTTATATATGGAGATACTCTTGGATAGGACATCGAAAAGTAAATATGTGGACACGGATTCTGAGCTGGCAACAACAACAACAACAATAGACTGCCCTCCGGGCAGGCTTAACAACTAGTTCTAAATAAAAAAGTCTTCATCCACTCGATTCCCTTTCTATTCTATCTTACATTTGCTCCCATGGTATCTAGGACCTCTTATGGAGTTTCTAATGCTATAGAATGAAACATAACTCAGGATCTGGCTCTGCTACTCTTTAACGTATTGCTTTAATCTGTCTTTAAAGCCTTCCCTTCCAGGCGGCACCAAAGGGCACCCATGGTAGTTTTACAGTACAGTTGTGTTCAAAATTATTCAACCCCCACTGAAATTGAGTGTTTTGGCCAGTTTGACATTGATTTTGATCATTCAGTCATCTTGCTTACAATTAAATCAAAGAGGCACGTGTAGGTCAGACAAATATAACCTAACATTTATATTGAAATAACCACAAATGTCTTTTCTGTGCTCACATCATTATCAGTTTTATTCAACCCCCAAGTGACATTCAATCTTAGTACGAAATTTCCAATCGAAACGAAATTTCCAATCGATACAAAATTTCAAATCGATACAAAATGAAACAAAACGAAATACGAAACCAAATTAGTTACGAAATTCCGAAAACTAAATTATTTAAAAACGTAACGAAACGAAACTAAACAATTTTGTCAGCCATGCACATCCCTAATTCCAGGTAACTACCATCCTTCTGTTTATGATACCATCATGCTAACAGTCCCTTGCCTGTTACACGTGAGTTGCTGTTGACTGGTAAATCTGAGAAGGGTCATGAGTCTAACTGCAAGCCATGAAGAACCCCTGGCAACTATTGTGGGACTATTATAGCATATAATATAATCATATATAAATATATACACATACAGTTGTGTTCAAAATTATTCAATCCCCACTGAAATTGAGTGTTTTGGCCAGTTTGACATTGATTTTGATCATTCAGTCATCTTGCTTACAATTAAATCAAAGAGGCACGTGTAGGTCAGACAAATATAACATAACATTTATAATGAAATAACCACAAATGTCTTTTCTGTGCTCACATCATTATCAGTTTTATTCAACCCCCAAGTGACATTCAATCTTAGTACTTAGTACAACATCCTTTTACAGTTATAACAGCTTTTAAACGTGAAGCATAGCTTGACACAAGTGTCTTGCAGCGATCTACGGGTATCTTCGCCCATTCGTCATGGGCAAAAGCCTCCAGTTCAGTCACATTCTTAGGCTTGCGCACTGCAACTGCTTTCTTTAAGTCCCACCAGAGGTTCTCAATCGAATTTAAGTCAGGTGACTGCGATGGCCACTCCAAAATGTTCCAGCCTTTAATCTGCAACCATGCTCTAGTGGACTTGGAGGTATGCTTGGGATCATTGTGATGTTGAAAGGTCCAACGTCTCCCAAGCCTCAGGTTTGTGACGGACTACATCACATTGTCATCCAATATCTCCTGGTACTGAAGAGAATTCATGGTACCTTGCACACGCTGAAGCTTCCCTGTACCTGCAGAAGCAAAACAGCCCCAAAGCATGATTGACCCCCCGCCATGCTTCACAGTAGGCAAGGTGGTCTTTTCTTCATAGGCCTTGTTCTTCCTCCTCCAAACATAGCGTTGATCCATGGGCCCAAACAGTTCTAATTTTGTTTCATCAGTCCACAGAACACTATCCCAAAACTTCTGTGGTTTGTCCACATGACTTTTGGCATACTGCAGTCGACTCTTCTTATTCTTTTGAGACAGCAAGGGGGTGCGCCTGGGAGTTCTGGCATGGAGGCCTTCATTACGCAGTGTGCACCGTATTATCTGAGCTGAAACTTCAGTACCCACATCTGACAAATCTTTTCTCAGTTCCTCAGCAGTCACACGGGGACTTTTCTCCACTCCACGCTTCAGGTAGCGCACAGCAGTCAAAGTCAGCATCTTCTTTCTGCCACGACCAGGTAGCGTTTCAACAGTGCCCTTTGCCTTGAATTTGCGAATGATGCTTTCTATGGTCTCTCTTGGTATGTTTAACATCTTTGCAATCTTCTTATAGCCATTGCCCTTCCTGTGAAGAGTAATCACCTCTTCTCTTGTCTTCCTGGACCATTCTCTTGACTTCACCATGTTTGTAACCACACCAGTAAATGTCTAGAAGGAGCTGAGTATCACAGTCATTTTAAAGCTGCCTAATTGGTGCTTATTATGCTTTATTGCAGCTCCGTGACATCCACAGGTGTTTTCAATACCTGATTGAAAACACTTGAATGAACCTCTGTTCTTCAGAGTGGTAGTCTTTAAGGGGTTGAATAATTGTGTCAATGAAGAATTCACAAAAGAAACATTTACTACTGTATTACAAAACCAATTGATGTCATTTTAGTTGCATATGGTTCTTTAAAAAGTCCTTGTAGGATTTCATTCTGAATACAATTACAAATGTACACTAAATTCCCTAAAACCCTTTACAGCATTGTGGGGTTGAATAATTTTGAACACAACTGTATATACACATATACTGTTGTATAGTTCTATAATTCTTATACAGCTAGAAGCTTCTCACCAAAAATAGATTTGAATTCCCTGTAAGATTCATCCTAATTAACTTGCAGTGAATGTAAATGCTTAAAAAATGATTGGGATTTCCTTACGGATTGCTCTTTATCTTGAACTTAAGAAAATCTAGGGCAGGAGAGGGAATCATCCAAGGCTGTCTGCGTAGGAGTAACAAGTACGCCACACAGTTGCCATTGCTTTGCATTGTTAATATGCGCAAACCGACCATATCTCTCTGCCCACGGCAAGTCCGCGTAGCACCATCCAACACAAGAGGCTGCGCGTTGTGTAGATTCAAGAACAGTGCGATAGAGATGTGTCGGTTGTGTGTTGGTAAAACATGGCTCGTCTCGGTTAACGAGAAACCTCTGTCCCCGTAACTGTAAAACTATTATTATTTATTGAGAGCCAACATGTTCCGCAGCAGTTAAATCATTATCACCAGCCTGGAATGAGAATCCCTGTAAACATCAAGGGGGCATATACGTAAACGTCAAAACAACAGTGAGAGACTTTGCCATTATTTTAGTTTTTAATATGTATTGGAGCGTTATTAACCCCTTCACTACCAAGTGATTTTTAAAAAAAAACAAAAAAAAAACATTGGCAGAAACCAGTGTTTTTTTAGAAAAATCATTTAAAATTAAGTATAGTAATTACAGTAAGACATATTTGGGCATATTCCCATTGTATTTTTTTCTGTAAATAACCTATTTTGGCCAGTAGATGGCGCCGTCTACTGCCAAATTGAGTTACAGTAGTTTGAGCTGCAGGTCTGTTTGCTTCTTTTTTTCGCTGCATCGGCTGCTGAAAGCCCAATGTAAGGCATCATCAGACGTTTTTACACAGTTCTAACTCTTTGGGCATTATGCCCACAGGGCTAAAATGTTGGGGGCACCTTCTGCAGCACAAAAGCAAACAAAATTTGTTTGCTACAAACTAATTTTGTTTGCTTTTGGGCTGCAGATCACTAGATCGAGAGATCTCGATCTCAGTAGTGAAGGGGTTAAATGAGCGCCAGTGGATTCAAGAGTTTCAAACACTGGTTAAAGTCGCCATTGTTGCAATGGCTAAGAATGTGGGGCACTTCACAATGAGAATTCCAAACAGCGGCAGGAGAGGTTTCACAGTGAAGCTACTTCTGCCGATATTGGGGGATACCCCTCCTTTTTGTAAGTTAGGCACAACTTAATTGGCCATTCCTCCTTCTTTCAATAAGGGGCAGTATTTACTAGGCTGACGTTGTATCTGGCTCTCCAGATATTTTGGAATTACATCTCCCAAGGTGCTCAGCCTTTCAATAGGTTGGCAGAGCATCGTGGGAATTGTAGTTCCGACACATATGGAGGGTCAAGCTTGCCGTGCCTTGGCTGCTTGTCACGCCAAGAGGAAGGATTAATCCCTAACTATGATATGTCAGGTTTTTTTAGGGCAAATTTTAAATTTTTGGCCAAAATAGCTGGACTGAAGAGCAGAGGAGGTAGTGAGGTCTATGGCAGGGATCTAATATGACGCCCCTCTTCATATTCAAAGACTAGAGAAAGGCATCAATACATCGTAAACGATTCCTAACCTTGCTCTGTAGATGGTAGTATGTGAATGTAGTTTATTTGTGTGGAATGTCATGTGCAAACTGACATTCCGTATACATTGCATTATAAGATGCCCCTGTTTGAGTGAGGCCAGGCGACCGCCTACTTTGCCTCATTATAGAGCCGCCCCTGCTGAAGAGGTTCCATTTCAATGAGTGCAGCAGAAATCCATTTCCCAAGTCAAAACCCGGGGTGACGAGCCAATTTGTATAGTATTTGCAACGTATGAGGCTTTGGTGAATCTAAGCCAGATCTTGCCCAGATACAGATAATACTGAGTGTGACAGAAGTATAAGAAGAAAAAGCACCATCATTTCACAAAGTAATGGTGAGATAATCCGAAACCAATGGTTGCATGTCCTCTTCCCTCTCCTATTTTCCTGTGCTCTCCCCTTGCCCTTTATCTTGTGTTATACCCTTTCTTCTTGATCTCCTTTTATCT
The DNA here is from genome assembly GCA_009667805.1 of Leptobrachium leishanense. NCBI lineage: Eukaryota > Metazoa > Chordata > Amphibia > Anura > Megophryidae > Leptobrachium > Leptobrachium leishanense. Next base: position 8,111,319 of record CM019071.1, read on the forward strand.
CCCCTTCTCTCCCCATTGTCTTCCTGTCCTCTCACCTCTCCCCCATGCCCTTTCCTCTCTCTCCCTGGCCCTCCGGTCTTCTCCACTTTTTCCCTTGATATCCCCCTCACTCCCTTGACCATCTACTCCTTCCCCTATCTCCCTAGGATTGCTGTCCTGTCCAGTCTCTCCATTGCCCTCCTTTCTTCTCCCATCTACTTTTCCCTCACCTGTGAACTCCACTTTCTCCTCTGGCCTCCTATCCCCTCCTCCCTCTCTTCTGTCCTTCTGTATTTTTCCCTTTCCTTGATCCTCCTGTCCTCTCCCCTTTCTAACCCTTTCCCTTCTGTCTCTTGCCCATTCTGTCCTCTTCCCTCTGTCCCTCCTGTCTTCTGTCCCTCCTGTCCTCTTCCCTCTGTCCCTCCTGTCTTCTGTCCCTCCTGTCCTCTTCCCTCTGTCCCTCCTGTCTTCTGTCCCTCCTGTCCTCTTCCCTCTGTCCCTCCTGTCTTCTGTCCCTCCTGTCCTCTTCCCTCTGTCCCTCCTGTCCTCTTCCCTCTGTCCCTCCTGTCTTCTGTCCCTCCTGTCCTCTTCCCTCTGTCCCTCCTGTCTTCTGTCCCTCCTGTCCTCTCCTCTCTATCCCTTGCCCTACTGTCCTATTCATTCCCCTCCTGTCCTCTGTCCCATGCTCGTCTTGTCTTCTTCGCCTCTGTCCCTAGGGTCCCCTTCCCTCAGTCCTATCCCCATATCATTCCCCCTCTGCCCCTCCTGCCCTCTCCCCTCTGTCACCCCTGTTCTCTCCCTCCTGTCCTCTTCCCTTTGTCCCCTGTCCTCACCCTCTGTCCCTTGGCCTCCTGTCCTCTCCCCCTCTCCCTTTGCCAGTGACGTCCTAAGGCTCCGTGTAACGCTGGCCAGGTCCACCTTATATCTGTGACGTCACGTCGCCATGGAGACGGTGTTACGCTACACGGGGGATGAGGTATTAAAGCCGGGAGGAGGGGGCGGGGAGGCGAGTCGGGCTTCACGTTCTTCGCGGACTGATCTCGTCTGATACGGATCCCGAGCTGTCACCTGCCCAGACAACACCGGCCGAAACGAGACCCCCCGAGCAGCCTGGGAGGGGGCCAGGGCATCCGGGACACACACCTGGCACTGAGAGGTAGGTGGGCACCGCTGGGACCAACTGGCAGGACTGGAGCGGGACTCATGCGAGGCGGAGGACACTGCCTGGAGAGGGAACGGATACATTGTGACCCTCATCATCACTAACTGCAAACACTGCCAGACCCTGACTATATGTCAGACCCTGTGCCCTGACCCCTGCCAGACCCTGTGCCCTGACTGACTGCCAGACCCTGTGCCCTGACCCCTGCCAGACCCTGTGCCCTGACTGACTGCCAGACCCTGTGCCCTGACTGACTGCCAGACCCTGTGCCCTGACCCCTGCCAGACCCTGTGCCCTGACCCCTGCCAGACCCTGTGCCCTGACCCCTGCCAGACCCTGTGCCCTGAAACGACTGCTAGACCCTGTGCCCTGACTGACTGCCAGACCCTGTGCTCTGACCCCTGCCAGACCCTGTGCCCCAACTCCCTGCCAGACCCATGTGCCCTGACTGCCAGACCCCATGCAAGAGCAGCAACTGCAACCACTGCCAAACCCTTTGCCCTCAATGCAACCACTTCCAGTCCCAATGCACTAACTGCAACCACTGTCAGACCCCATGCAAGAGCACCAACTGCCACTCCTGCCATACCTTGTGCCCTGACCCCCTGCCAGACCCAATGCACTGACTGCAACCGCTGCCAGACCCAATGCACTGACTGCAACCGCTGCCAGACCCAATGCACTAACTGCAACCACTGCCAGAACCAATGCACTAACTGCAACCGCTGCCAGACCCAATGCACTGACTGCAACCGCTGCCAGACCCAATGCACTAACTGCAACCGCTGCCAGACCCAATGCACTAACTGCAACCGCTGCCAGACCCAATGCACTGACTGCAACCGCTGCCAGACCCAATGCACTAACTGCAACCGCTGCCAGACCCAATGCACTAACTGCAACCGCTGCCAGACCCAATGCACTGACTGCAACCGCTGCCAGACCCAATGCACTAACTGCAACCGCTGCCAGACCCAATGCACTGACTGCAACCACTGCCAGACCCAATGCACTGACTGCAACCACTGCCAGACCCAATGCACTGACTGCAACCGCTGCCAGACTCAATGCTCTGACTGCAACCGCTGCCAGACCCAATGCACTGACGGCAACCGCTGCCAGACCCAATGCACTGACTGTAACCACTGCTAGATCCTCTGTACCTGCACTGCTATAAACACTGCACTTGCTGCAGCACTGCCAGACCCACAACACCTTGTATTATTTATTTATAAAGTATTTTACCAGGAAGGATAATTGAAATTTCTCTCTTTTCAAGTATGTCCTGTGTATAGACCCTCTGTGCTGCGCTTTCACTTGCTGCCCTCTCTGGTTACCCCGGGGTGACACTGCTGGCCTCTCTGGTTACCCGGGGTGACATTGAGTGCTGCCCTCTCTGGTTACCCCGGGGTGACACTGCTGGCCTCTCTGGTTACCTCGGGGTGACACTGCTGCCATCTCTGGTTACCCCGGGGTGACACTGCTGCCCTCTCTGGTTACCCCGGGGTGACACTGCTGCCCTCTCTGGTTACCCGGGGTGACACTGCTGCCCTCTCTGGTTACCCCGGGGTCACACTGCTGCCCTCTCTGGTTACCCCGGGGTGACACTGCTGGCCTCTCTGGTTACCCGGGGTGACACTGCTGGCTTCTCTGGTTACCCCGGGGTGACACTGCTGGCTTCTCTGGTTACCCCGGGGTGACACTGCTGGCCTCTCTGGTTACCCGGGGTGACACTGCTGGCTTCTCTGGTTACCCCGGGGTGACACTGCTGGCTTCTCTGGTTACCCCGGGGTGACACTGCTGCCCTCTCTGGTTACCCGGGGTGACACTGCTGCCCTCTCTGGTTACCCCGGGGTGACACTGCTGGCCTCTCTGGTTACCCCGGGGTGACACTGCTGGCCTCTCTGGTTACCCGGGGTGACACTGCTGGCTTCTCTGGTTACCCCGGGGTGACACTGCTGGCTTCTCTGGTTACCCCGGGGTGACACTGCTGCCCTCTCTGGTTACCCGGGGTGACACTGCTGCCCTCTCTGGTTACCCCGGGGTGACACTGCTGCCCTCTCTGGTTACCCCGGGTGACACTGCTGCCCTCTCTGGTTACCCCGGGGTGACACTGCTGCCCTCTCTGGTTACCCCGGGGTGACACTGCTGCCCTCTCTGGTTACCCCGGGGTGACACTGCTGCCCTCTCTGGTTACCCCGGGGGACACTGCTGCCCTCTCTGGTTACCCCGGGGGACACTGCTGGCCTCTCTGGTTACCCCGGGGTGACACTGCTGCCCTCTCTGGTTACCCCGGGGTGACACCGCTGCCCTCTCTGGTTACCCGGGGTGACACTGCTGGCCTCTCTGGTTACCCCGGGGTGACACTGCTGGTCTGTGTTGCTGTGTTTTCTGGTGGTCCTCGCTGCACACACAGAGCCAGAAGTGACAGATGCTGGTGGGATTCATTCTCTGTATTCTCCATGTGCCTCTCTATAGTGAGATCCTCCAGCACAAGCAGCACTATACACAGCTCAGGATACTCTCATCCTCTGTGCCTGTATTGTATGAAACTCACAATGATGTCACACACGTGAGTGTATAATACAATACAATACGAACTTATGTGTTGAGTTAAATTAAAACAGTATTTCCCATTTGGAAATTTAGATATTTGCAGCATAGTCTGGTATTTAGATCCATCCATCCATCCATCCATCCATCCATCCATCCATCCATCCATCCATCCATCCACACATCCATCCATCCACACATCCATCCATCCATCCATCCAGCTATCCACACATCCATCCATCCATCCAGCTATCCACACATCCATCCATCCATCCAGCTATCCACACATCCATCCATCCATCCACACATCCATCCAGCCACACATCCACACATCCATCCATCCACACATCCATCCATCCATCCAGCTATCCACACATCCATCCATCCATCCAGCTATCCACACATCCATCCAGCCATCCACACATCCATCCATCCATCCATCCAGCCATCCACACATCCATCCATCCACTTTCTATTTGTGCCTCAGAGCATCCTGTTGCTGTAAGTTATCACAATGTGATCCATATATACTGTATACTCTGCATGTTATTTGGTTCATAAAAGGGTTCAATTACTTCACACTGGACTGAGGAGCAGAGCATTGATGCAAGCTTTTAGCCAGGAAGAGGTTAACCCCTTATCTCCAGCTCTATGACATCATACTGGCAATATACATGTATTTTATTGTGATCGTTAGGAAATGTTACAGCATTTAGTGATTGTCTGCGGCACAGTGTGTTATTTTGTATTGTATTACAGTAAAGTGATGAGTAACAGGCTTTGTGTCTTAACTAAAGTGTGTGTGTGTGTGTGTGACTCATAGTGTGTTTGACAGAGTTACAGTGTGCTGCTGTGTGACATTGCCAACACGGTGGTGTGTTTGTGACATCATGGTGATGTGTATTACTTTGTGTTAGGTGTGGTGGTGTGTTTGTGACATCATGGTGATGTGTATTACTTTGTGTTAGGTGTGGTGGTGTGTTTGTGACATCATGGTGATGTGTATTACTTTGTGTTACATGTGGTGGTGTGTTTGTGACATCATGGTGATGTGTATTACTTTGTGTTAGGTGTGGTGGTGTGTTTGACATCATGGTGATGTGTATTACTTTGTGTTAGGTGTGGTGGTGTGTTTGACATCATGCTGATGTGTATTACTTTGTGTTAGGTGTGGTGGTGTGTTTGTGACATCATGATGATGTGTATTACTTTGTGTTAGGTGTGGTGGTGTGTTTGACATCATGATGATGTGTATTACTTTGTGTTATGTGTGGTGGTGTGTTTGTGACATCATGGTGATGTGTATTACTTTGTGTTACGTGTGGTGGTGTGTTTGTGACATCATGGTGATGTGTATTACTTTGTGTTACGTGTGGTGGTGTGTTTGTGACATCATGATGATGTGTATTACTTTGTGTTAGGTGTGGTGGTGTGTTTGTGACATCATGGTGATGTGTATTACTTTGTGTTACGTGTGGTGGTGTGTTTGACATCATGATGATGTGTATTACTTTGTGTTACATGTGGTGGTGTGTTTGACATCATGATGATGTGTATTACTTTGTGTTACGTGTGGTGGTGTGTTTGTGACATCATGGTGATGTGTATTACTTTGTGTTACATGTGGTGGTGTGTTTGTGACATCATGGTGATGTGTATTACTTTGTGTTACGTGTGGTGGTGTGTTTGTGACATCATGGTGATGTGTATTACTTTGTGTTACGTGTGGTGGTGTGTTTGTGACATCATGGTGATGTGTATTACTTTGTGTTACGTGTGGTGGTGTGTTTGACATCATGGTGATGTGTATTACTTTGTGTTAGGTGTGGTGGTGTGTTTGACATCATGATGATATTGATGTATAAAGTATTTTCCCAGGAAGGATACATTGAGGTTTCTCTGGTTTTCAGTATCTCCTGGTTCAATAACATTGAATTGTTACAGAAATACAAAGTAATATAATATGTATTACTTTGTGTTACAGTCAGTGTGGTTTTGTTTTGACATCGTTGTGATTTGTATTACTTTTTGTGGTGGAGTGTGTGATGAGAGCGCGGTGATATGTCTTACCTTTTGTTACACTTCCAGGGTTATTCAGAGAGAGGTGAAAACCAGTAGAAGGACTGGAGAATGGAAAATTCCAGGTCAAAATAGCAGAACCAGAGAAATTCTCCCATTTATCTCACTTTCCAAATCCTCTATTTTGATCTAGAGTTTTCACTTCTCCAAAAGTTCTCCAGAGTTTCACTTTTCTCTGAATAACCCTGTTAGTGTGTGTTACTTCCACATCACCCTTCCAGATGCCACATATTGTGTGTGGAACCCATAATTTAATCATGTACTGTGGGTGTATTGTGAGTGATACAATATGTAATACATGTATATTGTTACAGAATATGTTCTGTTTCTTACAATATATGTCATGTGTTGTGTAGTATGTTGTTGTGCTAGTTTATGCTCTCAACAGGTGTTAGTTACTGTACCACAGTGCAAGCATTACACAATATACCACAGTGCAAGCATTACACAATATACCACAGTGCAAGCATTATACAATATACCATAGTGCAAGCATTACACAATATACCACAGTGCAAGCATTACACAATATACCACAGTGCAAGCATTACACAATATAGTGCAAGCATTACACAATATACAATAGTGCAAGCATTACACAATATACAATAGTGGAAGCATTACACAATATACCACAGTGCAAGCATTACACAATATAGTGCAAGCATTACACAATATACAACAGTGCAAGCTTTACACAATATACCATAGTGGAAGTATTACACAATAGTGCAAGCATTACACAAAATACCACAACACAGACATTACACAAAATACCATGACACAAGCATTACACAAAATATCACAGCACCAATATTATACAACGTAACACAGCACAGGCATTACACAAAATAATACAGTGCAAGCATTACACAAAATACCACAACATATAGGCGTTACACAAAATACCACAACATATAGACGTTACACAAAATACCACAACATATAGACGTTACACAAAATACCACAACAAATAGGCGTTACACAAAATACCACAACATATAGACGTTACACAAAATACCACAACATATAGACGTTACACAAAATACCACAACAAATAGGCGTTACACAAAATATCACAACATATAGGCATTACACAAAACACCACAACATATAGGCATTACATAAAATAACACCGCATAGAAAATATCACAGTGCAAACAATATGCCTCTGTGTTCACGTTGTGGTTTTGCAGACCTATAGGTATTGTTAATGACGGGCTCCGTGTACAGGGTTTATATATATATACTATATACTGTAACTCTTTGCCTGCTGGGTATATTCTAAGCTGAACAGTTTCATTTCAGATGAAGTGAAAATAAATCCTTTCCACCTGTGCGCAAAGATTGTGTCCAACTGGTACTGACACCGCGACAAAGCCCTGCATCCTGTGTTAGGGCAGAGTTTGCTTCACTCAGTGTTTGTTTTGTGGTTTAGGAAACAATAAACAAGTTATACAAGGTGTGTTTCATGCTGCGTCACAGCTCAGAGGTGCGACATGCAATCCTAGAAATCCTGTGGGGTTATTCACTAAACTGGCGATTGGGGAAAGTCGAGTCGGATTTCTTTTCTTTCCGGATCCTCTTTTCCAAAATGAAGTTTCAGACTCCCCCGCTTTCTCTTGATGACACCGAGTTAGACGCTGCGATTTAATTAGGACCTTACTGATAGTCTCTAGTATTGCAAGAGGCCGCCGGAGTGTCGGGTGTAGCGGACGGAGAAAAAAATAAGCGTTTTCAAAAGAAAAATGTTTGTGTTCTGAGGCAAATCACGTAAACTGGATGAGAAACCGCTTACTGCAGGGCTGCCAAACTCTGACCCTCCAGATGTTGATGCCTACAACTCCCAGAATTCTTTTAATGCAATAGAAGGTCAGGGAATCAAGGGAGTTGTAGTTCAGAAACATCTCAGAGCCAGAGTTTGACAGCCTGGTTTATGGTATCGTAATACTATACTATCATCTTGCAGGACAAGGCAACGACATCTGCCGTCACCCTCAGACTGAGATTGGGGGATATTTCTGGAAGACTGTTTCCAGCGTTGTCAGCAGATTTAGAGATTGCAAACCTACAGATATAGATTCAGTGCTGTCCCCTGAACCCTAACCACCACCCTAATCCTAACCTCTTGATTAATTTCTCCCCTAACGTTAATGTCATCCTGACCCTAATTTATTCTCGAATCTAACCCAAACCTTCACTCAAACCTCTCCTCTAACATCTCCTAACGTCAACCTTAAAATATTCTGTAACTCCAATCCTAGCCTAAATATTTTGTTATTTTAATCTCAACCCTTACTCCAATTTAACTCTAATCCCAATCCTAATTTTAACCTTTGCCCTAACTCTAATGCCAACACTAACCCTTACTCCAATTTAACGCTAATCTCAATCCTAATTTTAAATTTTGCGCTAACTCTAATGCCAACACTAACCCTTACTCCAATTCAATGCTAATCTCAAACCTAACTTTAAATTTTGCCGTAACTCTAATGCCAACGCTAATCCTTAATCCAATTTAACTCTAATCTCAATCCTAACTTTAACCTTTGCCCTAACTCTAATGCCAACACTAACCCTTACTCCAATTTAACTCTAATCTCAATCCTAACTTTAACCTTTGCCCTAACTCTAATGCCAACACTAACCCTTACTCCAATTTAACTCTAATCTCAATCCTAACTTTAACCTTTGCCCTAACTCTAATGCCAACACTAACCCTTACTCCAATTTAACTCTAATCGCAATCCTAACTTTAAACTTTACCCTAACTCTAATGCAAACACTAACCCTTACTCCAATTTAACGCTAATCTCAAACCTAACTTTAAACTTTGCGCTAACTCTAATGCCAACACTAAACCCTTACTCCAATTTAACGCTAATCTCAAACCTAACTTTAAACTTTGCGCTAACTCTAATGCCAACGCTAATCCTTACTCCAATTTAACTCTAATCTCAATCCTAACTTTAACCTTTGCCCTAACTCTAATGCCAACACTAACCCTTACTCCAATTTAACGCTAATCTCAAACCTAACTTTAAATTTTGCCCTAACTCTAATGCCAACGCTAATCCTTACTCCAATTTAACTCTAATCTCAATCCTAACTTTAACCTTTGCCCTAACTCTAATGCCAACACTAACCCTTACTCCAATTTAACTCTAATCTCAATCCTAACTTTAAACTTTGCCCTAACTCTAATGCCAACGCTAACCCTTACTCCAATTTAATGCTAATCTCAATCCTAACTTTAACCTTTGCCCTAACTCTAATGCCAACACTAACCCTTACTCCAATTTAATGCTAATCTCAATCCTAACTTTAACCTTTGCCCTAACTCTAATGCCAACACTAACCCTTACTCCAATTTAACTCTAATCTCAATCCTAACTTTAAACTTTGCCCTAACTCTAATGCCAACGCTAACCCTTACTCCAATTTAATGCTAATCTCAATCCTAACTTTAACCTTTGCCCTAACTCTAATGCCAACGCTAACCCTTACTCCAATTTAACGCTAATTCCAATCCTAATGAAAAACGGATCCGTGTGGAATCCTGCATCCCCGTAAAATATCCTCAAGTTAACCTTTTAACGATAAATCTTCATAAGCTTTTTTTAAACTTTTATTATTTCTTTTAGATTTAAAGTTTTCAAACAGAGCAAAAAAATAGGAAAATTCACCAAAATTGCGATCTTCCCAGCTTTGTCTATTTTAACTTGTAATGGGGAATTCCTTCTTAATTCTACCCAAAGCGGGGGCACTAACCGGTTACCTGGCCAGTGTTTTGTTTTGTTTTTTTGCACTATTTTCACGAAAAGATGAAAGATGAGCTCCATGTACCCAGGTTGTTTAGCTGTCAGTGGATTTCCTCCACGCACGTAGATATCTCACACTGCATTTTCACTAAATTGTTGCTTGCGGCCAAAATTCACGCGGATGACGTTGAGAATATCTCAGGACAATGAGCAAGAATGCATGCGTGTGATGGCAGACACGCACATTTCTATATCAATTCTCTCAATGGAATCTACAGGTGGCTATGGATTGGCTGACATGGATCAGCCAGTTCCTAGCGTCACTGATAAACACAGAAGAAAACTATCAGGGTTATTCAGAGAAAGGTGAAACTCTGGAACTTTTGGACATGTGAAAATACTAGGTCAAAGTGGCCAAACAAGAAAAATTCTCCCATTTATCTCACTTTCTAAATCAGCTATTTTGACCTAGAATTTTCATTTCTCAAAAAGTTCCCCAGAGTGTCACCTTTCTCTGAATAACCCTGAGTGAATGACTGAGGAAACCTGCATCCTCGTGGAAACCTGCATCCTCATGGAAGCCCTCATCTCATCCTCATGGAAGCCCTCATCTCATCTTCATGGAAGCCCTCATCTCATCTTCATGGAAGCCCTCATCCCATCTTCATGGAAGCCCTCATCTCATCCTTGTGGAAGCCCTCATCCTTGTGGAAGCCCGCATCCTTTTACAAGCCCGCATCCTCATGGAAGCCCTCATCCTCGTGGAAGCCCGCATCCTTTTACAAGCCCGCATCCTTTTACAAGCCTGCACCCTCATGGAAGCCCTCATCCTTGTGGAAGCCCGCATCCTTGTAGAAGCCCTCATCCTTGTAGAAGCCCCCATCCTTGTAGAAGCCCGCATCCTTGTAGAAGCCCGCATCCTTGTAGAAGCCCGCATCCTTGTAGAAGCCCTCATCCTTGTAGAAGCCCGCATCCTTGTAGAAGCCCTCATCCTTGTAGAAGCACGCATCCTTGTAGAAGCCCGCATCCTTGTAGAAGCCCGCATTCTTGTGGAAGCCCTCATCCTTGTAGAAGCCCTCATCCTTGTAGAAGCCCTCATCCTTGTAGAAGCCCGCATCCTTTTACAAGCCCGCATCCTCATGGAAGCCCTCATCCTTTTACTAGCCCGCGTCCTTTTACTAGCCCGCGTCCTTTTACTAGCCTGCGTCCTTTTACTAGCCCGCATCCTTTTACAAGCCCACATCCTCATGGAAGCCCTCATCCTTGTGGAAGCCTGCATCCTTTTACAAGCCCTCATCCTTGTAGAAGCCTGCATCCTTGTAGAAACCTGCATCCCTGGGGAAACCTTTTTTTCGCCTCTTTGAGCTTAAATTTTAATTTTTACATCAACTAATCTACCTGTTTAGTGGATAGACCCCCCATGGCAGAACTACAGAAGACTGGGTTTAACCCCCCTTAACTTATCCATGTATTTATGGACCTGGGGTCAAGTCCTAAAAAAATAAGTGTAGGAACTCCTTGAGAGTTCTGTCTAATTAACAACAATCATCGCGCACGTAACACACACTCACATCTGATATACTGTATATGTATCTATGGGTTTTTCGCAGATATATATGATAAGTCCTATATTTATTGTAACTTTACAGGGAAATATAAGGTTAAACACCTGATTGCAAGCTTTAATGTGTCCTTTTACTAGCCCGCGTCCTTTTACTAGCCCGCGTCCTTTTACAAGCCCACATCCTCATGGAAGCCCTCATCCTTTTACAAGCCCGCGTCCTTTTACTAGCCCGCGTCCTTTTACTAGCCCGCGTCCTTTTACAAGCCCACATCCTCATGGAAGCCCTCATCCTTGTGGAAGCCTGCATCCTTTTACAAGCCCTCATCCTTGTAGAAGCCCGCATCCTTGTAGAAACCTGCATCCCTGGGGAAACCTTTTTTTCGCCTCTTTGAGCTTAAATTTAAATTTTTACATCAACTAATCTACCTGTTTAGTGGATAGACCCCCCATGGCAGAACTACAGAAGACTGGGTTTAACCCCCCTTAACTTATCCATGGATTTATGATACCTGGGGTCAAGTCCTAAAAAAATAAGTGTAGGAACTCCTTGAGAGTTCTGTCTAATTAACAACAATCATCGCGCACGTAACACACACTCACATCTGATATACTGTATATGTATCTATGGGTTTTTCGCAGATATATATGATAAGTCCTATATTTATTGTGACTTTACAGGGAAATATAAGGTTAAACACCTGATTGCAAGCTTTAATGTGTGTGGGACCAATGGGAACTGAGTTTCTCTGCAAAATTAGTGCAGGAACTGCATTCCCTCAATTTGACCCCTGCAACTCACTTGACGTAAAACACGATGTCTAGCGGATAGAATCCAGTGACCTCTTAACGCAATATATTTATACTTCTTCTGAGAACTGCTTCTCACGCGTCAACCCTGGGGGCAAAAATAATTATGCCAGCATTAAGATGAGAAAATAAACTGTATGGTCCGTACGCATGTTACGGCTTTGTTCGTCGATGCGCTTGGTCATTTTCCTTTTGGGACCTGCGCTGATTCCGTGCTGTAATTATTGCATCGACGAATTCTTTAGAATTAATTTTGCAAACATGTAATGTTCTTAGTGGGATTAATGATGTAGCCGGCAGACGCCACAGGGCCGAATTAATCTTCACGCGTCACGCACAAGTGTTGGTTGGCACCAACAAAGGTACTGTTTCCAACACTACGGGTTTAATACAGCTTGGAAAGTGTTAATTCCTGTTTGTGTTGTCTATTTTAGAAAAGCTTGGAACTTTGTCGCTGCCCGCTTTGCTCTCCAGCTCTTCAAGGGCCCTTTGTTAACCAGGCATGCACAGAAGAGGTGCCAGCTGGGTGACCTTTAGATCCCCACCTGACTTTTTGGATGTTCCTCGATGAGAAAGAATGGGCTTTTTGTGATTATTTGTATAGTCTATAATTAAAGGGACACTCTATAACTATGAAGTGGTCAAGATGAGTAAAGTGGTCAGGATGTGAGGAGTGTTCCCCTTCTTCCCCCTGCGCGATGCCCCGATCTTGCAGAATTGCTGGGTGAAGTGGAGATGTTGCCTCCACCGCTCCCAGTGTCACCAGCAGCTGCGATTTTTGAATTTCCCGTCTGCCGGTCACCAGATCGGTCACTAGTGACGTCAACACACAGCGCGCGTGTAGCAATCAGTGTCAGAGAGGCATGCGCATGCGTGCAGCTCCAATCGATCATTCTGTGCAGGCGCTACGGAACGTGCGTACGTAACGTGCACAAGTCACAATTTGCAGTTCCATCGCTATACAAGATTGCAGGTACTGTCGGAGCGCAAATTGTGCAGAAAAGCTTCAGGGACTTCCAGGTTCTGGAGTCCCTTTGCTGAAGAGGAAGAGCAGCGCGCGGCGAGGGAGAAAAATTGAGTATACTCCCCTAAAAAGAAAAAAAAATAACAGTAAAAAATAATCGGACTGAGCCTGTCAGCAGCATCTGTCCAATTATTTAAGGGCTGAAAAGGAACTCTGTTTTTCAGTAGTGTCCCTTTAAAAATTGTTCCATTGGCGCCACCTCGCCCCCTCTTTTGTTTTATGCACCTATCTTCCATGCTTGCCCATTTCAAACCCAGTGGTCCAATCCTGGGCTGCTGAGACACCACTTCACTCTGAAGTCACTGACAGACAGACAGGCAGACAGACAGACAGCATATGGATACATCACATTTTACATTGATACAACTGTAACATTTTTGCCGAGAACAATCATTGTAGCGTCTGTGTGTCCACAAACAACCTGTTGACAGTAGTGCTGCCATCTAGTGCAGAAAGTGCACAGGTGGATTTTTACAGCTATCTTTAGCCTTGCATATATGTCTCCCCATTACATATACATACATATTGCATTATAGTGAGGTCTGCACAGGCTAGATCAAACTCCAGCCCCACAGATGTTCCTGAACTACAACTCGCAGAAATCTCTGACTGCATTAGATGGATAGAGAAGCATGGGGGTTGTAGTTCAGGAACATCTGGGGGGCCGGAGTTTGGACATCCCTGGGCTAGACACGCAAATAGGGAGGGATAGATCCTCTAAGTCAGGGCTGCCAATCTCCGGCCCCCAGATGTTTCTGAACAACAACTCACATGATTCTCCGGCCATCTATTTCATCGAAGGAATTCTGGAAATTGTAGGCATCTACATCTTAGGGGCCTGAGTTTGTATGCTCTGCTCTAGATTGTAAGCTCATCTGGTCAGGGCCTTCTACTCCACTTGTTTCTGATCCAATTCTTCATTTGTGTCTTGTTCCCCATTGGTTATTGTAAAGCGCTATGTAAACTGCTGGCGCCATATAAATGATAATAATAGTAGATAAACAAATAGACACATTATAGATATAGAGAAGAAATGGATAGATGGAACATTATAGATACAAAGAGGAACATGTACATAGATAAAGGATATGCAGCCAGATGAAAACGGCCCATAACTTACTACCTCTAATGAAAACATCAATTATTGAACTTTAGGAGCATGTGATATATATATAGGGATATATATATAGGGATCGATAGATGGATAGACCAGTAGAGGCACCGATAGATAGCTAACATGTAGTAGGTTGAAAACGGCCCTCATCTTACAGCCTCTAATGAAAACATTCTTTATAGAACCTTAAAAACATGTGAAACTCACAATGCCCATTCATACAGGTTTGCATTCTGCCATGTGCTCAGTAAAAAAAGAAACGACCACTCCGTAGTGGATTTTGGAGGTGTGCACGGCTGAAAAAATTGTTTTGTTTCGTTTTGTATTTCGGAGCTTACTTCGTTTAGTTTTGGATCGATTCGAAATTTGATATCGATTCGATAATTGATATATCAATTCAAATTTTGGATTACTAGATATAACCCCCAATTAATCAAATTTTTCTGTTAAAAGACAAGCTAGGGTTAAAGATTAAGCTATCTCACAGATTTAGTACCAGAGGCAAATTAATAGGGACAGGCTGCTTGTGAAACAGTGAAACGAAATTAATTTGTTTCATAAAGTCGTTTGCTGACTGTATTACTTGTATTGTAATTTAAGATCAATTCGATAGTTGATATATCGATTCGGATTACTAAATAAAACCCCAATTAATCAAATTTTTATTTTATGATGAAACAGTATAACGCATTAAATTCGTTCGATTTTGTTTCGTTATGAATTCGGATCAAATCGATTCGTTATTTCGGAAGTACTTACGAAATACGAATTAATGAAATTTGTTATGAATTTCAATTCATTACGAAACAAATGCACACCTCTAGTGGATTTCTTTTTAGCTAAAATACAGTCAGGTGACTTGAAAATGGATTTGTATCAGCAGGTGAATCGAAAAGCGAAATTCACATTTTTATCTAAAACAGCTGAAACAGACACATCCACAACTTGGCTAATTTTCTTAGTCATTTTGGTCTGTAATAATAATAATAATAATAATAATATTAAAAGGAAATTGCCAATTTAGGGAATAACCCTGACCGTGTTAGATATAAAGTAAAGGTAAAAGATAAATAATACAACACCATATACAGTAGCTGTTAATAAGGATCTCCATGGGGACACGTCTGCCCTGATTATATTTGGTGAGAATGACATTGCTAACAATGGGAATGGAGCCTGGTGTTTGCGTACAAACAGAATGTTGTGTTCTAGAATGTTGAGTAACACGTAGGATGGAGCTGGAATGGCCACAGTATTAATTACAGTAAAATCGGATATCCTTTGCGTAAAATGATAAACAACAGCTCTCCGGCCCACTGACGACAGCAGCCAGACGTATTCCAGTCACAGTAGTGTGAAATTACAGGAGGCTTTTGCAACCATTCATTTAAGCGGACGTAAGGGGAGAGTGGGGGGTGGGGGTGGAAAGAGAGCCAGAGGCATATTTAATGTGGGTGGATGTGTCATACAAAGAAATAAAATTGGTTAAGAGACACAATCGTGCTGTTTATTACTTCCTGCAGACAGACACCTGAGCGTGTTTTAAAACCTTCTGTGAAATGATAAAGATGTGACGTTAAGAAACCTATAGGACAGAATCAACCGAGGGAGATAAAACACATGCTACTAAAAGGATATTATAGAAGCGTTCCACTGTTCCTCAGGTATACTACTGTATTATCTGCCTAGCCCGAATTCTCTTTAAATCTGTTAAAAGGTTCACCAAATAATGACATCTTTTAGCAGAATACTAAGGCAGCGTATAAATCTTTTGTGTTTTGCAGTCGGGCTTTTTGTCAGATCACTCTGTAACCTGATATTGATCCTCTTCCTCCTGCACAGTACAGCAGGAACTCCCTTCCTATACTGGAGGATGATAAGGGGCAGGATGCTGAGTCTATGCGGAATGTTGCTAGAAGAATAGGGTTATTAATTTATTGTTGTAGGTAGAAAACAAACGTAACTATTTTCAATTGCTGACTTGTTTCTTTTTGATTTTTAAGGCTTTAAAAAAAAAAAAACTAGAATGATCTTAGGGAAGCCACTAAAATGTTGTACAGTTGCAAACCAAACTGTATTTCTGGAACTACTACACAAGCAGGGCCCTGAATGTTCTGACTGTACATGAGTATAAATATCACATACAGAAAGTGCAGCCACCCGGCTGTGACTGACCAGGCATCTATAGTGTCACTCAAAGGTCACTGCAAGCTGCTATTGCAGCAAACCCTCCCTTACTTGCCGCTTTTCTGGCTGCTCTTCCATAGCAATATAGTGCTTCTGTGCCGTGCGCATGAGGGAAGAAAATGCCACACTTTACAAACCCCGGTGTATGAGGCAAAGGTAACGACTGGAGGCTCAGCTGAGATACTAGTTATTCCTTAATGTGTGTAGCAGAAAAAACAGTGGAATAGAGGAAAAACATGTTTTTTTTTCTATATTTAATTTACATTTCACTTTTTGTTTTCAATATAAGGTCAAACACAAGCATGCGTCTACAGCATTAACCCCTTCACTACCACAATCAAGTATACTCAATATATATCTTCCAAAGCTCCTGCAGATTCCCCGATATCAAGTATACTCGATCTTCTCTTATTCTGGGGAAAAAATAATTTTGTTTCTTGTGAAAACAATAAGTGGTGCTCTATTACATGCCCTTAATTTCAACACATCGGACATGACAGCCAATGTGTTTTAATTATTTGAAAAGCTTTGAGATTTGGTTTTGCTTCGCCGAAACACGGAGCTCAACTGCAATGTAAATGTGGTAGCGATGATTTTTGGCCAGCAGAGGGAGTCCTTTGCCTGTCACATAGGGCTTACCCACAGTGAATGTGTACAGAGGGACACCACAGTGTATATATTTCCTGTGTGAGTAATAGAAAGTGATTTCCCATAAAACCACTGGGTCATGTCTGAGGTTTTATGGAAAGTCACTTGGTATTGAAGGGGATAAAAACAATATGTCAGGCAGATAAGAACCTTTCATCCCATCTAGTCTGCCCAATTATATGGATATTTTCCCTGGATTTATCTTAATAAAAGCTATAAAAGGGGTTAATAAAAGAATGTTGCTGGTTGAACATGATGAGTTGCACTCTGCAGTTGAGGCATCACATTGTACAGGTAGCTATCTTATAATTTTGATGATGACGACCACAGCCAGCAGTGTGGTTGATTATGCGTTATGTAGCGGAGGCACATGAAGGATGTAGCCCACCAACAGGCTGCTATCTCAATGTATAAGGTTTGCAGCCGTGTCTTATGTAGCTGGAAGACAATTCGGCAGCTACTTGATTTGTAAACACAACCAAAACTTACTGCTCATTTTGCAACAAAAAAAAAAACGATAATAGAACAAAATACCTTCGTACATCTTAAACAAGCGCGGCTGAATAATACATGTAATGTGCGAACGCATCTAACGGAACACATAACAACGGCGCATTTATAATGTATAAACCAATATTATAAGGATAACCAGACAAAACATTTTTGGGAGAAGTAAACACATACAGGGTTATTCAGAGCCGTGAAAACCAGGAGAATGACTGGAGAAGTGAAAATTCTAGGTTAAAATAGCCAAACCAGAAAAATTCTCCCATTTATCTCACTTTCCAAATTGGCTATTTTAACCTAGATTTTTCAGTTCTCCAGTGATTCTCCTGGTTTTCACCGCTCTCTGAATAACCCTGATAGGGTCTTCTGTCCGAAGAGAAACGCAAAGAGAAAATAATTCATTCTCCTACGACTTGGGAATATGGCAGCCTGTATTAAAGAAGTACTGAAGTTAAACACTCTGGGCAGGAAAATCAATATTGGCAGCTAAATGTCACAAGGCAAACACAGTATTATGAAAACACACAGCCCAGAGCCTTGTAAGAGAGCGAGGGCTTTGCAAACTTTCGCTGGCAGGTTTGTCCAGATGTGCATGCATCATACAAGCGTTTGTTTTAAATGACTTGTATATTTGGGCGCTACTCGTTTCTGTATTAAACTAAACAGAGCAGGATCTTGCTGTGCGTAAACCCGAGCGACGCCAATAAAACTCAACTGCTGTGATACATTCGGTCAGTCTGTTAACATAAAACCCCAGGACAACAAAGGAGAAGCATCATCTATAAATCTGAACTGAAAAAGGGCAGGGAGTGAGCTTATATACACACCACACATTCCTGTGAGGTTTGTTGCTGTGGAACTCGGTCATACACTCATACACACTGTACATTACTGTGAGCTTTATTGCTGTGAAGCTCTGTATTACTTATACGCACTGCACATTACTGTGAATTTTATTGCTGTGGAGCTCTGATATGCTCATACACACTGCACATTACTGTGAGTTTTATTGCTGTAGAGCTCTGTGATACGCTCATACACATCGCACATTACTGAGTTTTATTGCTGTGGTGCTCTGTGATACGCTCATACAGAAAACACATTACTGTGAATTTTACTGCTGTGGAGCTGTGTGATATGCTCA
Organism: Leptobrachium leishanense; assembly: GCA_009667805.1. Classification (NCBI taxonomy): domain Eukaryota; kingdom Metazoa; phylum Chordata; class Amphibia; order Anura; family Megophryidae; genus Leptobrachium; species Leptobrachium leishanense. The sequence goes on from CM019071.1 coordinate 8,129,848, forward strand.
TATACACTGCACATTACTGTGAATTTTATTGCTGTGGTGCTCTGTGATACGCTCATACACAACAAACATTACTGTGAGTTTTAGTGCTGTGGAACCCTGTGATGCGCTCATACACACTGTACATTACTGTGAGCTTTATTGTATCTTTTATATTTAATTTGTATTCCAGGCATGTCTTGATTCTAGTCTTTGTGTTATAATCATCCACAACCAAATCAATGTTAAGCTTTTGATGTCATTAAACCAGTGAGCAGCACAATTAACAAAATGTTTAATTTTTCTAATTACTTTCTGTCGGGCTTTACTTTTCAAAATTTTCTCTGCGTGCCTCCGTACGATGTACTTGAGCTCCATATGGATGAAGACAGTACAAAACGCTGCATTTGTGGTTAAACCTCTTAAAAAATGTCCCTTTTTTCCTTGTTTCCCCAGGTGGCTCTTATTTGTAAGTGTCATGATGAGGATTTCTTCATTTTGTGAAAGATCAAATGAGTCATCTGACTAACAAGCCTGCCGTTAATCTACCCGCATCCAATCTCTTCAATGTAAGTTGATATTCTTTATTCTTTATTTAGTAAACAGTATCTTGCAGAACAGAATTTACATCCTGATAGTTTATACAAATTCTCCGATACATTTCTATGAAATCCCCATGTTTCCCATGTCTTTCCGTGGGATATTCAGCGTCTCCAGATAGCCGTCTGTTTCTCTTGACCTTCTCGTATGGAGATAATCGTCTTAAGAACACACAATAGGGTACAACATGTACTTTCTGAGATTTTTACATTGATAAAACAGGAGGCACTAGGGAATCAAGACGCATATTTTTTTTTCCCTTGTTGAGCACAATTGGAATTGCACCAAGTTGGGTTTTTTTGCCTTCTTTTGGATCAACAGCAGAAATATATATATATATATTATATATATTAGTAGAAGGTGATGGACATTGTTCTTTTTGCATCTAAATTACCATGTAACTATGTAAGAAGCTGAGAAGGAATAGGGTAAAACGCTGGGGTTATTCACTAATTGGAAGGAGAATTGCAAATTTTAGGCTAAAATAGTTAAAATACTAAAAAAATATTCCAGATTTCCTACAATGCAGTATTTTATTTTGCAGTTCCCTTGCATGGTGCTTGCCATTATTGAATGACCCCTCTAGACAAAGGGAGCACCACAAATACTTTAACCCCTTAACGCCTCCAGGTGTACTATGCCGTCTCAGCTGCAGTTGGGTCTGAATGACAAGTGACGGCATAGCGTGCTCTGCGGCTCTCCAGCTATTTCCCCGCCCTGCGTCTCTTCCCTGCGGCTGATCGCTGCATTTGACTGCAGGCGGGCTCCTCGCATTCAGGCAGTCCCACCTGCAGCCAATTGCGGCGATCAGCTGCATGTAAGAGAGGCACCCCAAGGGAGTTGCCGGAGAGCCACTGGGTGAGCTATGTCGCCCAGAGCCATTCAGATCCCTCTGCCTCCCTGCAGACCCAGGCATTAAGGGGTTAAGATTTATCACGAGGAATAAAGATACCCTTATCCAGGGGTGGTCAACAATGACCCTCCAGATGTTTCGAAGTTACATTTCCCATGATGCTTAACAACTTATTAGGTCGACAAAGCCTCGTGGGAAATGGAGTTCGAAAGCATCCAAAGGCCAACGTTGAGCACCCTTGCCCCAATCGAAAATTGTTCACATAACTGGATGTTTTTGATTGTAAGTAGAAATAGATGTTTTTATGAATGTTTTTTTTTTACCCATTTGTAAACCCATATTAATAGTTTGTTTGGTTTGTTTTGCAGTCGTTTCACTGATTTCTCAACATGACAGAAAACGAAGACTGCCGGTTCAGCAATCTCACCTGGGATCAGCTCACCATTCTAGATCAAGTGCTTACGGAAGTCATACCCATTCATGGCAGAGGTAACTTCCCCACGATGGAAGTGCAGCCCAAGGATATCATCCGTCTCGTGAAAGAACAGCTCCTGGAAAAGAAAATCGTTGTGCGGGACATCCGCCTCAACGGCTCCACGGCCAGCCACATCTTGATGAAGCAGACTGGCACCAGCTGTAAGGACCTGGACATCATTTTTGGTGTGGAACTCCCAGGGGAGCACGAGTTCCAGACCGTTAAAGAAATCGTCTTAGCTTGTCTCCTGGATTTCTTACCCAAGTGCGTCAACAAGGAGAAGATCACTGCTCTGACCATGAAAGAGGCCTATGTCCAAAAGATGGTCAAGGTTTCCACCGACAATGACCGTTGGAGTTTAATCTCTTTGTCCAACAACAGCGGGAAAAATGTGGAACTGAAGTTTGTCAATTCTCTGAGACGGCAGTTTGAGTTCAGTGTAGACTCTTTCCAGATAATCCTAGACTCCATGCTGAACGTTTATACGGACAAAGATAGGACATTGAGTCCGGAATCCTACCCAACTGTAGTCGCGGAGAGCATGTATGGGGATTTTAAGGAATCCATGGAGCATTTGAAATACAAACTGATCGCAACTAGGAATCCAGAAGAGATACGGGGTGGAGGGCTTCTCAAATACAGCAACTTGCTGGTCCGCGACTACAAAGCCGCCAGTGAAAAAGAAATCAAGTCCTTAGAACGTTACATGTGCTCCAGGTTTTTCATCGACTTCCCGGATGTGACCGAGCAGCAGAGGAAGATCGAATCGTACCTACGCAATCACTTCATCGGGGAGGAAAAAAGCAAATACGACTATTTGATAACGTTGCATGCGGTGGTCAACGAGAGCACCGTCTGCCTCATGGGCCATGAGAGGAGACAATCGCTGAACATGATTGCCGTGCTGGCCCTAAAAGTCCTGGGGGAGCAGAATATCATTCCGAACGCCGCAAATGTCACGTGCTTCTACCAGCCTGCCCCTTATATAAGCGACCGGAGTTTCAGTAATTACTACACCACACAAGGACAGCCTTCCATCTACTACCAGCCTTACCAACTTTATGTCCACACGGAATGGGCTGGAGTACTGGTACATAAGTTAGCACCGTTGAAATAAAGGTTTCAGGCCGGCAAATTGAAATCTCCATTGTAAAATGACTATTTGTTGTACAAAACGACACTTTAAGTAAATACTAAAGTATTTGTTGAAGGGGACAATTGTGTAAAGAGGTCCTTCCAAACCTATCCATGGGTAAAGTTATTATTAGGATGGCATTAGCAAAGGGAATTCGATGGATTTGGGTCTATGAATGAAAAGGAATTCTGGAGCCAAGTTCTACCTTTGGAGTAATCACCTTGGTACCCAATGGAATGTTCCCACCCTTTACTCCAGTCTTAGAACTTTACCCCAAAATTGCACTTTACAGATAGCCCTCTACGTATCAAATATCCATCGTATATGAAGGCAGGAGAATATTTTGGAAAGTTATGTGGAGGAAACAACTATTAAAACAGGATATATTTCTCAGAACCGGTGAAGGAATTTCTCAAAAAATTGAATTTCTTCATCAATCACATCTTCCCATTCCAAAATGCAAATAATACATTGAGAAGATGTCGGCTGCTCGATATCCTTCGTACAGGGCTGCCATCAGAAGTCTTGGGGCCCCTTACTGAACCTCCAGTCGTGGCCCCCCTTTCCTCAGCTTCCCATTTCATTAAATTAATTAAAAATAATAAAAATCCTCCTTCTCTTTTCCTGATGGGCTAAATCCTTGGTGGTCTACCGGGAAATTTGTTGGTGTCTTGGTGGAGCAATCCTTGGCGGTGTGGAAGAACCCTTACATCTGTGGATGTTAGACAAGCTACACAGGGCTTGGCAAGGGCCCCCTGGAGCCACTGGGCCCATGGGCTGTCGCCCTCCTGTTAGCAGCCCTGCCTCCATGCTATATCCTAATAATTTTAGTAGGCGTTCAAGGGTTGTAGGTCGAAGTATAGAGGTTGGTTCTTGTTGCTGTGTCTCATACCAGGTGTGGAAGAAAACATGATGGAGAATTCTAGCACTTCCATCACATTGTCTTCTAGACCATTGCCGAGGTTGAAAGGGGATTAAAGAATTTGCCTCTCTAAGCCCCGCCTATGCCATCCTAATAACACATTAAAGAGTCAGTAATGCCTAGATGTGTCTTTAAGATGAAATGGCTCCGTGATGTCATCTAGGTCTGTAAAATACCAACACCCCTATGAGATTTAATTGTATACGTCTATTTACTGTAACGGTAATGAGGATGAAAGAAGCTGTGTTCTGATTGGGTGAAAACTCCAAGCAACTAATCAGAATATGAGTAGATCTCAAATTATGGGCTCAACCTTTTTTTTTTTAAATTTGGTCCGATGACCAAAATCGCCACCATTTTTTATTTTTATTTTTGGCTTAATTTCACCCATTTTTTTTGTTCGGGAGATTCATATTTTGCTTAGTGGCATTTTGATTCCCGTTAAAAATTCGGATCGAATATCGGCTCACGCGGCAACACTAATTAATGGAAATATCGGCTATAAAAGATACAGTTAGAATTTATCGTTATGCTGATTATCGAAAAAAATATCAAGTGCCGAGAGGTGCTGATAAATGGATTTTCAGGCAGAAAAGGTGGGAATTACACTGAAATCTGGTTTTAAAAAATCTAATTTTTCTAATAGAAATGTTTCAAAGCAAAAATCTATATGATACAGCCTGAAAATAATCTTCTTTTTTTTTTTTTTGGAGGTTTAACCGGTCTAATTGTTTCAAAGCAGCATCATTTCTTTAAATTTTGGCTCTGGACGAATTTCTTCAGTTGAATCAGCCGATAGTCCCAGAAATGAGGGAAAATAGTAAATACACAACAGAAAAGTATTTAATAAGACTCTTTAATACGTTTCATTATAGATCAGATTACACTAAGCATTACTGTCCTTTAAGGTGACCCATGCGAGGGGGGGGCTAAGAGGAGGCACAGTGTCCACTTCAGTCCTTTAATTACCGTAAGGACGTACAATGAACCCTCTTTTTTATTGCTCGCCCCTTCTTGTAAACCGTAGGTTTATTCACACCGTCACGTTGATTGCGATGGTCCGTAACATATCAATCTCTTTTTAAAGTGTATCGTAGCTCATTGTTGCTCTGTAGACGTGGCGTCGCTTACCGATGCATACCAATTCTACTGTGATCCAGGTATACGCTATGAAGGGAAATTCACTGGACGTTGAGATGGGCGACACTGACAACGACTCGCCGAAAACCAAAACGCGCGGGGGGGGGGAGACCTACGCATAAAGTATTAGGTGATATTAAAACCTTTAGGCCGCGTTCACACTGAGCGACATGAAAATCGTGCGTTTTACAGCGCGATTTTCATATATGCGACATTGAGCGATATTGCACAACACCACCAATGCAAATCGCGCAAAAAAGGGTCATGTACCAGCGACAAGCTACAGGCGATATTGAGCGACGAGATGTGAACAGCTCCATTGAAATGCATTGGAGAAGCTACAGAGAGCGATATCGCGCGCAAATATGCGCGACATCGCAGCAAAAACGCCCGATAAATCGCTTAGTGTGAACAGGGCCTTAAAGCAGGGCTGGCAAACTCACGGCTCCCCCAGATGTTGATGCCTACAATTCCTTGAATTCTTCTGATGTAAAAGATGGCCAAGGGATCATGGGAGTTGTTGTTCAGGAACATCTGGGAGGGGCCAGAGTTTGACAGCCCTGATTTAAAGTGAAACACAGACTCCTGTGTCAAATATGTAAAACTCTAAATGTGGCCACGTCGTGTGGCTTCATGAGACAGGTCCCTAAAATCTGTGGGTACATATTTATATTTATTGTGGGGATCGATAGAGTCATTTAATGCTTTATTTACACCTTAATCTTCTCTTTTAGACTCTCCTTGAATGGGCTGGAGGGTTAAAGAGTGGAGTGCTTAAACCAAAGTGGAATTGTACATGTTTTTTGTGTGCATGTGTGAGTACTATGTATGTGTGTGAGTACATAGGTATGTGTGCGTTTGTGTATGTTTATCCCCACGTGCATTTGTGAACGAAAAGCTTAGCGGGATACCCTAGGTTTAAAACGGTAGGTCGGGAGGGTATAAACCTTAACCCTTCCTGACCCCTTCTGCAACCCCCTCCCGCTTTAACCCTTTTGATCGGGGCTGTCAAACTCCGGCCTCCCCCCAGATGTTTCTGTTCTACAACTCCCATGATTCCCTGGCCATCTACTGCATTCAAAGAATTCTGGGAATTGTAGGCACGAACACCTGGGGGCCATGACAGCCCTGATTTAGATGGTTTTTAAACTTACCTTCCCTCCTGCGCTTGGCTCCCTAGGTGCTCCTCTGGTAGTGACATGCTGCCGTCCTCCTGCAAGCTGCAGCAGTCACGTGACCAAGGGGGAGCTGCATGATCGTGCATCGAGAACCATTAGCAGGATCTGAGTTTCAGAAAGGATCTCCTCAGAAACTGAGATCTGAGCTTCTGGGCTGAGCTAAACCGTCGAACTGCTGAATAGGGGGAGGAATGGGACGAGGACACTCAGGGCACCGTGACTGACCACTCAGATCGCATTAAGTAGTCACAGCGCCTAGAGTGTCCCTTTAATGCCAACCTGAAGGTTTATGAGACTTACTGTATTGAAAGCGTGTTGTTAAGTCACCACAACTCATGGTCTAGTGAATTTCACCAGGGTATCTTCATTGATTATCTCAGTGCCATTGACTTCAGGTGCCATAAGAATATCTGACTCTCCAGGGGGTTACGTGTTTCTATGATCTAATGTTGTTTACATTGACAATTTGTCTTTTTATGTGTATGATGCCAAAGTCAGAAGTAAGTTTGGCATGCTCAGTTTATCTCTCTTTCAAAAATAAATATATTTTTCTTCTTATTTCCTCTTCTTCTCAGACTTTTTATTTATTCTTATGTCCAGCCCTGAAAGCAAACAAAAAAATAAAATTATAGTGTATATACTGTATATATATATATGAGTGTTCAAAAGACTTGCAATATAATAAAACATAACGGGCTCTGTTACATTCTTTGCGCAAACGTTTGCGCCGGTGCAAAAACGCATTAACGCGAGGGCCAAAACCCTTTGCGCTGAACGTCGTATTACAATGTCAGTGCAACAAACGCGTGTATACGTCTACCGCTGGTGAACCTGCGTGAACGCTGCGGGAGCTTACTGTACGTTGTGCGTCCTATACTTAACATTGTGAGCGCAAATGTGTTTGTGCACTAGTACGCGGATGGTATTACAATCTATGCGCAGTTTGTAACGCACAGCCTTTGCGCAGAATTTTAGCAACTCCTAAAAGCTGGTGTTAACATTAAATTCTATCAACCTGCCGAAACCGAATACACCAGCCCAAAAAAAATACACAGCAAAGTATAGTTACACATTCTACACATACCCAAACCAGTAAAATGGAGACGTTGTGTGTGCATTTTTTATTGATGCAGCATATATACTCAGATTGACTTTGACAGGCGCAAAAACTAAGGCTAGGGTCAGACTGAGGCAGTGCGAACGCGCGTGCAGCCGCACTTAATCACGGCCGCACTAGCAGCAGATGCCGGGCAATGACGGCCAATATACGAAGTACGGTCGCACAAAAGTCCGGCTGCGCAACGCAAGTGGAAAATGAACGCATTTTTTCGAGAACGTGAAACCGCAGGTACTGACGTACAGAGTGCGCTGCGTCTGCTAGCGGCGTGTGTGCGTGATTAGGAGACGTCAGACGCTGCTAATGTCCGGCCAACATAACGTCCAGACACAAAAAGAGTTTTATTGATGATCCGTACAAAATCACGGACGAAAATGCGCATAGTATGACCACTATCACGTATTCTGTGAAAAAATGCGTCCATTCGTTCGAACGCACTTTTTCACAGACAACATAAAAATGCGTTCGTCTGACCCTAGCCTTAACGTGAGACAATTGTGGTTCTTAATTCTGATCGGCTGAATCGCGTGAAAAAACAGTCCGCACACGGAGTTCTGCGCGCAACGTTGCTGCGCGCGCGTTTGTGCGCATCCGTTTTACGCGCTTTATTGCTCAACGGATGAAAAAATGTGCGTGGATTGTAATTCCAGCGTTGATTTACATTCGTTAACGTTCACCGCTTGGCGCACAAATTCACGCGTTGTGCGTGTGTTTTTGCGTGAAGAATGTAATAGGGCCCAACGATTTTACACATGCCGAGGAAACATTTGCAGATCAAATTTCAAGGCTACTTTCTAGCCACCAGGAAGCAGAAGAAAAGGGGGCTCTGAAGCTCTGAACACAATGAGGGTTATCATGGAACCAGATTCCTTATTCGCCCCCCCCCCCTATGATTTTGTTTAGAATGGATTAGTCCACTCTACCTGTCTAACTCGCATAGTTAGTTTGGCCAAGTCCCATTTCCTGTGCCGCAAAGCTTCCCTTCCTGCTTTCTATCCAGTTACAAATATTTATAAAGCGCTAACAAATTCCTCAGCGCTGTACAATGTATCCATGCTTTAGTAGCATCCTGTTTATACTGGGTAGGTGCATTCTGTTTTACCTGAACTGTACCTCCTCCTATATTGAGCACATCACAGCATCAACAGCTTCCTATTACCATTTTATGGAGGACCCCTAGGATGTCCTATGAGGGCAGGAGGTTTCTTCGAATAAGCCTTAATCAGTACAGCTTTATAAAACAAGCATTTTGGCAACTGGAATCATATACTTTTATCTGTTTGCATAAGGAGTTAACCCCAATTCGTCAGCAGCCAATCAGGAATCTGCTTGAACTGTAAACAGAATAACTGTGGGCTTATTAAAACACTCTATTGGCTTGGATTTAAACTTTTTACTCACCATATGCAACTCATGGGTGAGATTCAGTTCATGAACCAATAATAAAGCAGTACAATATATAAAAAGGTAAAATAAAAAAAGAATCATCTTAATCGCATTTTTTTACTGTCCGTAATTGACTAATTAAATTATTCATGCAGTGATCCGCCGATGTTCCTTGTACAGTGCTTGCAAGTCGTCTTGGCTGGCAATCGATCCTCAGCGTCTCCGAGCTCGGGATGTCACATGGTTTAATTATTTTACCCATTACTTCTCCCATATGAGTGCATGAGCTGAAATATCACCCTAAGAAGGGCTCTATTACATTCGTCGCGCAAACGTTAACGCGTGCGTAAAAACGCATTAAGGCGAGGGGCAAAACCCTTTGCGCTGAAAGTCGTATTACAATGCCCGTGAAAAAATGCGCGTTAACGTCTACCGCGGGTGATCCTACGTGAATGCTGCACGAGCGTACTGTACTGCGCGCGTCCTATACTTTACATTGTGAGCGCAAATGCGTTTGTGCGCTGGTACGCGGATGGTATTACAATCTATGCGCAAAATTTAACGCACAGCGTTTGCGCGCATAATTTTAACGTCTTTGAAAAGCTGGTGTTAACAGCAAATCTAAAAAGGAGATTTGAAATCTCAAACGTCCTGGCCGAACTCAAATACACCAGCCCGAAAATAACAATACAGCACGGTATAGTTACACATTCTACACATACCCAAACAATAAAATGGAGACGTTGTGCGCGTTTTTTTTATTGATGCAGCATAATGCGCAGATTGACTTTGACAGGCGCAAAAATTTAGCGGGAGACAATTGTGGTTCTTAATTCTGATTGACTGAATCGCAGTAAAAAACAGTCCGCACACCGATTTCTGCGCGCAACGTTAATGCGTGCGCGTTTTGCACGTCTGTTTTACACGCGTTATTTTTTGACGGATGAAAAAATGCGAGAGGATTGTAATACCAGCGTTGTTTTACGCGCGCTAACGCTGCGTGCAAAAATTCACGCGTTCTGCGTGCGTTTTTGCGTGAAGAATGTAATAGAGCCCGAAGTATTTTAAAATTAACGTCTGTTTCTTTTTTTTTTTGTTAAAATTGCTTTCGATTTGCCCAGACTGCATCTTTTACCTCAAGTTTTCTCAGTTATCATTTTTTTATTCAATATTATTATTATTATTATTCCATACAAGAGAGAATTGCAACAACATAAACTCCAAATAATAAAAATAAGAAAGAATATAAACAAACCTAATCAATAAAGTACCGGTAATACTTAAAAGGACACTCTACTCATCCTGACCACTTTATGGTTTTAAAGTGGTCAGAATGTGAGGAGTGCCGCCCCTTTTTTTACTTTTGCTGCCCCGATCTGGCTAGGGTCAGACTAACGCATTTTTCGCGTCGGCTGTGAAAAAGTGCGTTCGAACGAATGGACGTATTTTTTCACGGAATACGCGATAGCGGTCATACGATGCGCATTTTCGTCCGTGATTTTGTACGGATCATCAATAAAACACTTTTTGCGTCTGGACGTTATGTTGGCCGGACATTAGCAGCGTCTGACGTCTCCTAATCACGCACACACGCCGCTAGCGGACGCAGCGCACTCTGTACGTCAGTACTAGCGGTATCACGTTCTCAAAAAAAATGCGTTTGTTTGCCGCTTGCGTTGCGCGGCCGAACTTCGTATATTGCCCGTCATTTGCTGCTACTACAGCCGTGATAAAGTGCGGCTGCACGCGCGTTCGCACTGCGTTCGTCTGACCCCAGCCTCTGGCGACAACGCTGGGTGAAGTGGAGTAGTTTCCTTGTCCCCGCCCAGCATCATCAGCAGCTGGGATTTTTGAATTTCCGGTTTCCGGTCACCAAATCAGCCACTAATGACAATGACACACAAAGAGCATGCTGATGTCACCCTCTGAGATTTTAGCGATCGATCTCAGAAAGGCAGCTGATGGATCTGATCTGCATACCTCTGCACCTCTGATCCCGCGTTCTGCGCAGGAGCTACGGAACTTGAGTACTTAGAGTGTGCAACTCCTTTAGCTTTGTGCAATTTACGGTTCCTACGACATGCAAGATGTATAGCAGCGCAAATTGCACAGAAAAGCTTTAGGGACTTCTGGCTTCGGGAGCCCCTGAGATGAAGAGGAGGGAGGAGCAGCACCCGGCGAGGGACAAAAGGTAGCAAAACAAGAGAACTGTATTTTTCATTTTAATATCCCTTTAAATAAAGTACTAAATTCATTTAAGGGTTTATTCACAAAACAGCGAAATTTCAGTGTTATAACCTCGGCACACTTCGGCGATTCCATTCATTACTTAGGAAATAGCTGCGTAGTGCGCTGAAGATGGAATCGCCGAAGCCCCACGATAAAGGTGAAGAGCGTTGCCGAAGAGCCCCAAAAAGCATCTAAGAGAGCAGAAGTGGCCTTGGCGAATTCCTTTGAAGTGCAAAAAAAAAAGGGGGAACTCTCCTATACTACTAATAGGTGTTTAAACCAATAAAAATTTATTAAAATGTGACTAATTGATAAAAAAGGTCCCTTATCCCCTTCACTATCAAGTGATTTTCCAGAAAAACATTGCCAGAAATCAGTGTTTTTTTTGTAAAATCATTTTTAATTAATTATAAAGTAAGAAATATTTGAACGTATGCCCATTGTATTTCTTACTGTAAATAACTGATTTTGGCCACTAGATGGCACCATCTACTGCCAAATTGAGTTAGAGGTTTGAGCAGCTGGTCTATTTTCTTCTATTTCTCCCTGCATCGGCTGCTGAAAGCCCGATATTTCAGAGCTTTGAGCAGCTGATCTTACAGTTTTAGCTCTTTGGGCATTATGCCCACAGGGTTAAAACATTCTGCAGCCCAAAAACAAACAACATTTGCTTACAGCAAACAAATTCCATTTGCTTTTGGGCTGCAGTTCAGCATATCGAGATATCTCGCTATCGGGGCACCAGGTGGTGCCTTTGAAACCCGAGATCTCTCGATATCGCTAGTGAAAGGGTTAAAAATAATAAAAAGGTCTGTTACAGAATAAAAAAAACACCTTTTAAAAAATATATCGGGAAACAAAAATTTTGAAAAAAAAATACAAAAAGGAGTCCTAAAAAATAAAAAAAAATGAAGAGGATTTTTGCTGAAAAATGAAAAAAATAAATGCTCTTTTTAATTTTTTTTAAAAAAAAATGATATTACTTTTTTACAATGAAATCCTATGGGATTCGCCTGTTTAAACGCGTCGAGCTGAATCACTGAAAATCAGGGCATTTCACTGACATTTCGGTGCAGTTCAACGTTCTGTGAATAGATTAACCATTCATTACTTCTCTATGATACAATTTCGCTGCTGACAAAGAACGCGGCGAACTGCACCGTATTTCGCCGTCAGTTCGCCAGTATTTGTCGGATTGACAGGTTTGTGAATAGACGAACTGCCACGAGAGGGCAACGTACGGTGAAATTCACCGTTCGGTGCAAATTCTTTTGCAAGTTGGGTGTTTAGTGAATAGACCCTTTATTCTAAAACTATTATTTATTATTTTATTATTTAATTCTGGTTAACATGAAAAATAAAATGGAGCTTTAAAATGCACAGTTATACAGTAAATCCTGTTGTATAATGTATTTTCTGCAGCTGCACGGTTGCATAATGTGCGATGAGTCACTGTGATACTTACACATTCTATACATTATGCTGCATAAAACCAATCTGCTCTACCTTTCTCTTTTTCTATTTGTCATTGCTGGCAATAATAATAATGCCGCTTTGTTGTTAAAGAATGAACATGCAATGATTGCTCTAACAAAGTTGCGCAAAGGGAAATATAAAACATTCAATGAACTCTACCCTGTGCCAGCATCCCGGTGTTCAGATGTTTGGCAAGGAGGTAAAATGTTTGTTTACAACAATATCATGTAGAATAATAATATGTCATAATGATTAAACCAGGACTGTCACGCTCCAGGCCCCTTGGATGTTTGTGAACTATAACTCCCACAATTCCCTGGCCATCGTTTGCAATGAAATACTAGTAGGGGTTATTCAGAGAGAGTCGAACTGGCTCCGAAATTGCACCGTATAGTGACATTTCGGGGCCATTCGGCTTTTCAGAAAGGTGGAAATTCGCCAAATTTTTTGGAATTGCCAGCAAATGCAGTGCCTGTTCGACGGCAGTGAAATAGAGAAGCAATGGTTAATCTATTCACAGACACCGAACAGCAGTGTAATGTCAGTGGAATGCCCTGATGTTCAGTGTTTTCATTCGGCAGGTTTATTCAGGCGAATCCCATGGATTTCACTGTTAGAAAAATTCCCATTTTTATCCAATATCTGATAAACCATTTATTCTTTTAATTTGAAGCAAAAAGACTCTTTATTTAATTTTTTTAGAATTTTTAGGCATTTTTCATGATTTTTTCGGGCAATGATTTTTCCCAATATTTTTTTAAATAGCTTTTTGTTTTTTTAGAACAGACCTTTTTATTATTATTCACAGGACCTTATATGTTAATTCCAGACATTTCCGTCCTCGTTTTTGCTGAGGTCGCTCTCGTTTGGGTGTGTCTGTAGAGCCATTTGCATCTCTGATGACACCCACACCCTCACCCCAGGAGGTGTGTCAGCCTGGCATACATGCAAGCCTGGCCAAGCAGCCAATCAGGGCTGCCCACAGACAACGCTACAGTTGTGTGAGCCAATGGGATTAGAAAGCTCTGATTTTATTATTTAAGCCCTGCAAGGGATTAGGGATGAGCTGAACACCCCCGAGTTCGGTTCGCATTCGAACTCGAACTCGAACACGAACTCAATACAAGTCAATGGGACTCAAAGTTCGATTTTTAGAGTGCCCTCCAAGAGGGCATATATGCTAGATATTTGCCATAAAAGGTGTATGGGGGTCCGGGTAGTGTGCTGGGGGACAGGAAACAAGGACAAAAAGTTAAAAAAAAAAGTTTTTAAAGGAACAGTGAGTTTTCTATGAAATAAGGGTTAAAAATAAAATGAAAAATTCCTCCAAATATCGTGCCTAGGAGGTCCCCATAACCTGCCCGTGAAGTGGCAGATTTCTAGGATGTATAGAAACATTTAAAAACAAAAAAATGAAGTTTCAAATGACGGTAAATGCTTTTCCTTTAATCTATTCATAAACAACTGCCTGGGGCGGCAGCCTGTATGAAAAGACATTTTAGGCTGGGGTCAGACCAGTGCACTTTTAACTAATTACTAGTAGCAGATGACGGGCAATGACGGCCAATATACGATGTACGGCCGCACAAAAGTGGAATTTGAACGCATTTTTCGGAGAATGCTGAACCGCTAGTACTGACGTACTGAGTGCGCAGCTGCGGCATAGCGGCATGTTTGCGTGATTAGGAGATGTCAGACGCTGCTAATGTCCAGCCTACATAACGTCCAGACGCAAAAATAATTTTATTGATGATCCGTACAAAATCACGCCCGAAAATACGCGTCGTCTGACCGTTTTTGCGCATTCCGTGAAAAAATACGTCAATGCGTTCGGATGCACTTTTTCACGTTCGCGGGGAAAAATGCTTTCGTCTGACCCTAGCCTAAGGACGTGCAGAAAAAGTTTAGTGATTTTTTTGGCCAAATTATGGTGAAACTTATGCAGGCTTTGGATGAAAGTAACAATAGGTGCTTTAAAATTGTGCCTTTAGCGTCGGCAACAGTGCCGTCACACCGTAACCCCTCTGTGGTATTGTGGAAGAGTGCAGGGGTGGAGCATGCGGTTCTATATTAAAAAGATATGAATCTGGTAAAGACGTCAGTGCAGCCAAATATTGTGCCTTTGGTGCCAGGCCTGCAAGTGCCATCATACAGTAACCCCTCTGTGGTATTGTGGAAGAGTGCAGGGGTGGACCATGCAGTCCTATATTAAAGAGATATGAATCTGGTAAAGGCGTGAGTGCACTCAAATATTGTGCCTTTGGTGCCAGGCCTGCAAGTGCCATCATACAGTAACCCCTCTGTGGTATTGTGGAGTGTTGGGGTGGACCATGCGGTCCTATATTAAAAAGATATGAATCTGGTAAGTGCAGTAAAATATTGTGCATTTCATGGCAGCAAGTGCCTTCACACCGTAACCCTTTTGTGGTATTGTGGAAGAGTGCGGGGTTGGACCCTGCGGTTCAAAAAATTAAAATGATATAAATGTGGCACAGGCGTCAGTGCAGCCAAATATTGTGCCTTTAATGGCAGCAAGTGCCTTCACACCGTAACCCTTTTGTGGTATTGTGGAAGAGTTCAGTGCTGGAGGTTTTGTGAATGCAGAAGACATCCCCGATCTATTCCATTACGTCAGCATCAGGGGATTGATAGCTGCTGATCCAGGACTGATTATTTTTATAAATGTCAGCCGGTCTACAGAGTCGGTGGACAGACGCACTCTTTTGTCTGTGACAAAACCTCCAGCGGCACTGAACGTCCTTTCAGAAAGCACGCTGGATGAAGGGCAACCTAGTAGTTGCATAGCATATTGGCTAAGTTTTGGCCAGTGATCCAATCTCAACACCCTTTAAGCCAGTGGATGCTGGAAAGGTATCCAGGTCTGCCCTTGCCCCTAGGTAGTCCTGCACCATATGGTGAAGATGCTGGCAATGGGTGCCTACATTTGACATCCCTGGGCATCGTGGACTAAAAAAATTTAAAAAGGCATCAGTCAAGCGACCCCGGCCTTCACCTCTATCCCTCTGATCATCTGCAGCCTCAGAAGCACCTGTGTCATCACTTGGTAACCTACCAAGCCATTGCGTAGCCCCTGTCAGGCGTTGGTTTAAGTGCCACTTCGCCAGAGACACAGAAGAAGGAGGAGGAGGAGGAAGAGGGAGAGGTGGTGGTGGAGCAGACAGACCTCATACAAGCAGCTTTCTGGAGGCGTGGTGGATGAATAAGCTCCAGCACAGAGCCCCGTCTTGGATCCCTCCCAGCTGCAATCAGAGTTACCCAGTGTGCCGTGAAGGAAATGTAACAACCCTGTCCATGCTTGCTGGACCACGTGTCTAAAGTCACATACACCTTGCTGCTAACTGCCTTTCCCAATGACTCAATAACATTGTCTTCCACGTGATGGTATAGTGCTGGAATGGCCTTCCGTGAAAAGTAATGGCGTTTTGGAACCTGCCACTGTGGTACAGCAAATTCAGCAAATTCACGGAAGGGAGCAGAGTCCACCAGCTGGAAAGGCAGCAGCTGCAATGCGAGTAATTTTGCTAAGCTGACATTTAGACGCTGTGCTTGGGGATGGTTGGGACTATATTTTTTCTTACGCTGCAGCAGCTGGGGCAACGTAATCTGACTGCGTAAATCTTCAGCTGATGGGATGCTGTCACATTGTGAGGAAGGACCTGGTACATCCATTACTGTAGCATCATCCCTGCCAGTGGAGGTTGTAGGCAATGACATGGCAGGACATACAGTGGGGGTAGAGACAGATGAGGAGGAGGAGGACCTACGCAAAGTTTTGCGCCAACGGGATGCGTTGCAGGTGGTCATATGTCGCCTCAAGCACGTGGTACACAAGTGTCAGGTGTCTTTCCCACGCTTGAGCCTCATCTGACATAGATTACAAATAGCAACGGTGGGGTCTGCTGCACATTTCTTAAAGAACTACCAGACAGAAGAGTTCCTGTATGTGTGCTTTGAGACAACAGCCCTCTGCACCGGAGCAGCTCTGACATCTGATGACTTGGACTGGCTAGTGCTACGGTTGGTCATAGAGGATGTTGTGCCTCCTCCTCACTTGACTCCTCTGTTCGTTCAGGCACCCAGGTGGAGTCAGTGACCTCATAATCATTGTCATCACCCCCTATCTCCTCTTCACTGGAGCCAACTTGGCAGTATGCTGCAGCTGCTGGGACAACATGAGTTCCAGTTATTTGTGTGTCATCACTGGCACCCCCTTCCTCTAGGTTGATTATACTTCCTTCCTCAACCTCAGAGATTGAATCAGAGCACTGTACTTGCTGCGTATCCTCAAGCAGCATGTCACTGTCATTGTAGTCAAACAATTCAGCTGACTTCTCCGTGTGTGATAGTGAGGCTACGGCAGGAGTAGCTGTGGACATGGAGGCTGCACTAGATGCTTTGGCAGTGGAGGTGGACTGTAAAGCACTACAAGCCTGGCTGGAAGAGGACTCGGAGGATGAGGATGGCCTGGTTAGCCAATCCACCAAATCCTCTGTATGTTGCAGCTGCTTAAGACGGCCAGCACCAGTTAGAAAGGACAAGTGTGCCCCTGCAGAGGATGCACCATGTCCACGACGACCAGAGGCACAACCTCCCGACACAGAGGCTGCTTGCCCTCTTATCTGTGTCTGGGAGCGTCTGCCTGTCCTTTTTGGTCTTTCTGACATGGTGAGTGATATATAGATTAAATATATACAGAACTCTGATTCAACTCTGGTATAAAGATTAAAGATTTCCAGAACTCTGGTATAACTCAGTGAGACACCCTGATAGCTGGCAGCCAGTGACAAGACACAGATTACAATTCCCAGAAACCTCCTTTAAATCAGTGAGACCCCCTGATGGGTGGCAGTGACAAGGCACAAAGATTTACAGAACTCTGGTATAACTCAGTGAGACACCCTGATAGCTGGCAGCCAGTGACAAGACACAGATTACAATACCCAGAAATCTGCTACAAGTCAGTGAGACCCCCTGATAGGACCCCCTGATAGCTGGCAATAGTGACAAGACACAGATTACAATTCCCAGAAATCTGCTAGAAGTATGTGGGACCCCCTGATAGCTGGCAATGAGAAGACACAGATTACAAGTCCCAGAAACCCCCTATAAATGAGTGAGACCCCCTGATGGGTGGCAGTGACAAGATACAGATTAGAACAATTCCCAGATATTTTGTATAAATGACTGACCCCCAAAATTCTGGGTGGCAGTGACAAGACACAGATTAGCTCAATTCCCAAATATTTTGTAGAAATTACTGACCCCCCAAAATTCTGAGTGGCAGTGACAAGACACAGATTACCTCAATTCCCAAATATTTTGTACAAATTACTGACCCCCCAAAATAGTTGCTGGTAGCAATGACAAGACACAGATTACCTCAAGTCCCAAATATTTTGTAGAAATTACCGACCCCCCAAAATAGTTGCTGGTGGCAGTGACAAGACACAGATTACCTCAATTCCCAAATATTTTGTAGAAATTACTGACCCCCCCAAATACTGGGTGGCAGCCAGTGAAAACACACGGATTATAACAATTCCCAAATATTTTGTAGAAATTACTGACCCCCCAAAATACTGGGTGTCAGTGAGAACACTCAGATTAGAACAATTCCCAGATATTTTGAAGAAATGAGACCCCCCCAGTAGCTGGTGGCAGACTGGCAGTGAGAACACACACAATCTCCTCTCAAATCTCCTCTCAAACGTGTGCTGAAGCGCTGTGTGAAGCCTTATATAGTGTGCTGCAGGACTTAGCTCTGTGAGCCCATGATTGGGCAAAATTTGCCCAATCAGGACTCTGAGCCGTGATTGGCATAGTCTTGAACCTGTCTTGCACCTGACCTGTGGTCAGGTGCAAGGCTGTAGCCAATTACAAGCTTCAGGCCAGTGGGAAAATGCATTGTGGTCCATTGTGGTGCATTGTGGGCGAACATGCGGCAAACACACGGAAATGTTCGTAGTTCACGAATAGGCGATGTTCGAATTGAACTCCGAACCGATCGAACCATACAACTCATTCCTACAAGGGATATGGAAGATGTATTCGTGGTGCACTTTACTATAGTCATCCCGAAAAGCCCAGGGCTTTGGAGTGATTGGGAGGATCATGTGTCACAATGGAATTCTGTGACTTGCCACGTGTGAAATAGTTGTGCAAAGACAAGATGTTATATATCATTTCAGTGTTTTCCAACCCTGGTCCTCAATTCCCCCTAACAGGCCAGGTTTTCAGGATTACATTGGGGAAATGCAGACTGAATCCTGCAATCACTAAGCAGCAAATCATATCACCTGTGCTGTGCTTCACATACCCTGCAAACCTGGCCTGTTTGGGGGACCAGAGGACCAGGGTTGGGAACCATTGATCTAGAGGAGCAGTAGTTCCTGTTAGTAGGAGCACTTACGCTTCTTCCATACCTAGGTGACCATGTGTCTGTCGATCTAGTCATCATGGGTATATTGTCCAAACCCAGTCCGTTTGATTTCTCTCGGATTGCACCTGGTCCTCTGCCCGTGATTCACTTATCTTCCATGGGAGACGAGCTCTGACCTCCAAACACAAGTCATCAGCCGGAGAACATGAAATGACGGCTGACGCTCTTCACGAGCTTTAAATATAATATACTTTAACTTTCAAGTAACTCCCGTTCATTGAGCTTGGCATTTAAAGGTGACTCACCGACGGGATTCGTCACCCGCGAGCGGCAGAACAAAGATGTGGCATAGGAAAGAAATAAAGTGAAAACAACATGAGGTTGTTGTCTCGCATACCAGAGGTAAAATATAAAAAGTGACTATTCTGCTGTCTTCCAAAAAGGTCACAAAGAACCTGTCTGCCCGTGGAGGATATTTTCCATCATAAAGCCTTATTTCATTCTTTATTCTGTTTGCTTTTTTGTTAGGTTTAGTTTTAGAAATCATCTGAACCTATGTCTATATCTATCTGAAACTATATCTATATCTATCTGAACCTAAATCTATATCTGAACCTATATTGTTACCGGAATCTGCTAGGTTCACTCGGGAAGAGGCCGGACCGGACACGAGCAAGGATTGTCTGAACACGAGTCTCTTCAGGAAAGGCAAACTTTATTGTCACGTCACACAGAATGCTCACACAGGATTGAAGAGCCCCGAACTCACCCCGACCAGGGGTCTTATACCCCGAATACATAATTAGGTACATCCCAATTAACCCACCTCCCGGTGACACTATCCCACCCCACGTGGGTTAGTACCTCCCTTGGTCGATTACAAAGACATTCCATACATTGGCCGTAAATTGGCAAACTTCATGTTAGTTTGACAGAAAGTGATTTGCTGCTACGCTCAATCCGGCCTATGCCCACCTCCCTAGAGCCTGCTTATTTGTTGAAGGTAAGACCTGGTCTGTTTTCTACGCTCGTCTTTGTCTCTCGGCAGGCCTCTGTGACCTTGGTGTATCCATTTGTCATCCTGTCCCTCCATGCCAAGAACGGGCCGGATCTTCCTCAATTTTAATTGCTTCTCTGCTAATCTAACACATTCCTAAAATTCTATGTAAACTTCATTCTAGTTTCAACTAAAATCTACCTAGTTATATTCCAGCGAACCAATATTCTGAACAAGATGGCCGCCTGGCTCATAGCGGCGACCATATTCTGGCTTGGTTCTCCTTCACTATCTATATCTATCTGAACCTATAATCTATCTGAATCTATCTATATCTATCTGAATCTATCTATATCTATCTGAACCTAAATCTATATCTGAACCTATATCTAGATCTAAGAAAAGAAAAAAATGTCATCTGCGCTTATTCCCATTATACGTGTGAAACAAAACACAGTTAGAGGCTTTGGTTTCTTATTAATGGCCATTAAAAGATTAAGCTCACCCGCCAAATGTCAAGGCACCTCTAATGAGTCCTATCCAAAAATGAAGCCACAGGCTGCTGTATAGCAAACCATACCTGCTCATGCTGCTTGTCAGACATGAGGTAGACTGGTGGGCTTTTATTTATGCTCCCCCAGAAACAAAATCCACTTTGGGATCAAAAACAAAGACACGGAGCGGAATCTTGCTGCAATAATGACCTGGCTGGAAGTACATTAAAACATACATAGTACAAGAGGGGTGGGGTCGCGCCTATTCCCCGATGGGGCGGCTGCAACCACCAAATGCATCCAGCCCAACAACATGTGTAAAACATAACAAAGAAAAAATTGTCATCTGCGCTTATTCCCATTATACGTGTGAAACAAAACACAGTTAGAGGCTTTGGTTTCTTATTAATGGCCATTAAAAGTTTAAGCTCACCCGCCAAACTGTACTATATATGTTTTAATGTACTTCCAGCTAGGTCATTATTGCAGCAAGATTCCGCTCTGTGTCTTTGTTTTTGATCCCAAAGTGAATTTTGTTTCTGGGGGAGCATAAATAAAGGCCCACCAGTCTACCTCATGTCTGACAAGCAGCATGAGCAGGTATGGTTGGCTACACAGCAGCCTGTGGCTTCATTTTTGGATAGGACTCACCCTCATTAGAGGTGCCTTGACGTTTGGCGGGTGAGCTTAATCTTTTAATGGCCATTAATAAGAAACCAAAGCCTCTAACTGTGTTTTGTTTCACACAGTATAATGGGAATAAGCAGAGATGAAATTTTTTTCTTTGTTATGTTTTACACATGTTGTTGGGCTGGATGCATTTGGTGGTTGCAGCCGCCCCATCGGGGAATAGGTGCGACCCCACCCCTCCTATACTATCTATATCTATATCTATCTGAACCTATATCTATCTGAATCTATCTATAGCTATCTGAACCTATATCCATCCGAATCTATATCTATCTATATCTATCTGAATCTATATCTATATCTATCCGAATCTATATCTATCTATATTTATCTGAATCTATATCTATCTGAATCTATATCTATATCTATCCGAATCTATATATATCTTACTGAATCTATATCTCTCCGAATCTATATCTACAGAAAAAATGGCGTCACGTCTGTACTAAACAGGGCGGCTGCAACAGCCAGGAGTAACAACCCAGTTCATGTATAAAACATGAAAAAAAGATGTCATCTGCTCTTGTTTCTATACATTTCCATGTGCAACAACACACTGTCAGAGGTTTTAGTTTTCTTAAATGGCCATTGAAGCGTAAACTCACTCACCCCATCAAGGCACCTCTCGGTAGAGTGAGTCCTAACCAATATACCAAAAGCTGCTTCTCTGAGCAACTTTCGATTAATAACAAATCCACCGAATTACTGTCAAAATGGAATCACCGATGTGCACAGAATTGGGCCGAAACGCAGAGCACCAAAATTGCACACAAATTCAATTTTTGGTACATTATGAACGTACAGGGTTATTCAAAGAGATTCGAAAAGTCATTGCACGTTCGGTGTCTTTTCGTTCTCTTCAATTCGGTTCCTTTTGCCGATCCCATTTCGGTGAC
Organism: Leptobrachium leishanense; assembly: GCA_009667805.1. Lineage (NCBI taxonomy): Eukaryota > Metazoa > Chordata > Amphibia > Anura > Megophryidae > Leptobrachium > Leptobrachium leishanense. Next base: position 8,151,812 of record CM019071.1, read on the forward strand.
CCTGCGGTGTATTCAGCAAGCACCACAGGGTCCCCGAATTGCAGGGAAAGGCTGCCGCAAACCCGACGAAAACTAACCGCAAAACCCACCGAATGCACGCAGAAAAGCCACAAAAACATCTGGCATAAACTGCCGAAAACCAAGCCCGAGCAGGAGCCGAACACAGCCGAAGCAGCCGAAGCAGCTGAGACCGCAGACGAGGGAGGTGAATAAATAATGCATAATAGCATAACAGTTTGTGTGAATCTGTGAAAATGAAACGCTGTTTGCAAAGAAACTACTGAGCGAAAATGTCTGAAATTTGCATATGATCCAATGAATGATAATAAAATGGGCTGTTACAGAAAAAATAAGTACACTTTAAAAAAAATAAAAAATCGGGCTTTTAAAAAAAATTAAAATTAAGAAAAATGCTTAAAATTTCCTAAAAAATCTATAAATAAAGAGACTCTTTACTGCAGAATTTTATAATAAACGGTTTATTAGATATTGAATTAAAACGGGAATATTTTTAACATTGAAGCCTATGGGATTCGCCTGAATAAACCTGTCGAATGAAGCCACCGAAAGGCAGGGCATTAGGGGAACCTTTCACTGCTGGTTTGTGTTCTCTGAATAGCCGAAGCATTGCTTTTTTATGGGGATTTCACTGCCCTCGAACAGGCACCGAACAGGCACTGTATGTTCAGGCAATTCGTCAGGATTTGGCGAATTGCCTGCTCTCTGGATAGCCGAATGGCCAGGAAAGGTAACCGAACGCTGATTTTCAGCGTTCGGTTACCTTTCTCAAGAAATTCGGATCTCTTTGGGTAACCCTGATAGTCTTTGGATTTAGAGTATTCCTTATATCACATAGCACCTAAACCTCTGCATGGAAGGTATGCCCCGTGGTGAGATATGCCAAGAGAAAAAGACCAACAGGGTTATCCAAAGAGATTCGAAAAGTCACCGCACGTTCGGTGACTTTTCGTTCTCTTCAATTCGGTTAGTTTTGCCGATCCCATTTCGGCGACCCTGCGGTGTATTCAGCAAGCACCACAGGGTCCCCGAATTGCAGGGAAAGGTCGCCGCAAACCTGACGAAAACTAACCGCAAAACCCAGCGAATGCACGCCGAAACCCCTCAAAAACATCTGGATTAACCCGTCGAAGATGCCGGAAAAACCCGAGCAGGAGCCGATCACATGCAGCGAAGCCGCCGGAAAAAGCCGAGAATAAGCCGACACCGCAGACAGAGGGAGGTGAATATATTAGCAAAACAGTTTGTATGAATGTGAAAGTAAAAAGCTGTTTGCAAAGAAACTACTGAGCGAAAATGTCTGAAATTTGCATATGATCCAATGAATGATAATAAAAAGGGCTGTTAAAGAAAAAATAAGTAAACTTAAAAAAAATTTAAAAAAATCGGACTTTTAAAAAAAAAAAAAATTCAGAAAAATGCTTAAAATATCCGAAAAAACCTATAAATAAAGAGACTCTTTACTGCAGAATTTTAGAATGAATGGTTTATTAGATATTGAATTAAAACGGCAATATTTTTAACATAGAAGCCTAAGGGATTCTCCTGAATTAAACCACCGAATGGCAGGGCATTTCGGGAACCTTTCACTGCTGGTTTGTGTTCTCTGAATAGCCGAAGCAGTGCTTTTTCATGGGGATTTCACTGCCCTCGAACAAGCACCGAACAGGCACCGTATGTTCAGGCAATTCGCCAGGATTTGGCGAATTGCCTGCTCTCTGGATAGCCGAATGGCCAGGAAAGGTAACCGAACGTTGATTTTCAGCGTTCAGTTACCTTTCTCAAGCAATTCGGATCTCTTTGAATAACCCTGTATATTTTAGCAATGTATCATTTTATTGACCAGAAAAAAAAATTAACATAAAATTCTAAATAATCAATAATCAAAAGGTAAATGGGAACAGAAGGGAGAAAAAAAATCCATGCAGGCCTGAAGGACGAGGAACCGAGCAATAACATATAATTAAACTCAGAAAATGCTCTTCACCGAGTGTATTTAACACGATCCACCATAAACACAATAACCCCATGATATACTTATTAAACTAACCGATGCATGGAGAGCGCGAAGCCTCGGGCGCCAGAAGTGCGACTGGTCATTTAGATGCAGGGTTCGGACGTAATGATGGATAAATTCATATCTGGAATACCAGCTGAAAAATAAAATTCTTATGGGAGGAAATTACTGGATTTATTGCTGTATTATTAGTGATTCACGATTATTTAGGGTTGTCAGAGGAACACAATTTCTTGATATCTCTTAAGAGCACAAAAACGAGGATGAGAGAAGCCTCAGGTCTGAAAAATCTGCAATTAAAGGGACACTACCACATACATAAAATGTAAGTAGATTACTTGTGCATTACCATTATAGAACACATTATAGAACACCTTGTAAATCACATTATAAAACAATTTATAGAACACCTTGTAAAACACATTATAAAACACATGCTGCTGTTTTTTTTCTTTGTCTGATGTAAATGTATGTGAAAAGGAAATATAAAATTAGTTTTTTGTTATCTCATGTTTCCATTTTGTGGATTTTTTCCACGATGCAACATTTACCAAAATCTTATGTCAAGTCTCACTTTTTCAGCTGTGGTGTAAAATAAAACAGTAGTGAAGATGCACTTGGTGGAGGTGAGAATGAGTAGATAAAGCTGCAGGGGATCTATTGTGCTGTCTATGCCACACGAGATAAGGGACGGCAGCTGAGCGAGATATGATAGTGGTCTTAAAACATTTTAACCATGTCCTTTGCATACATGCCATACAACGCAATCCTATGAGTCGGATTTTTGGAGCTCTGACCTATTCACTACAATCAGTGCCCAAAGCCACCAGTGAGGAGCAAGTGCTGTAAATATATGGAGGGTGGGGGGCAGTTTAAAATATCACACAATGGTTGCACCCAGTGACACATATAGAGGAAAATATCACACAATGGATGCACCCAGTGACACATATAGAGGAAAATATCACACAATGGATGCACCCAGTGACACATATAGAGGAAAGTATCACACAATGGATGCACCCAGTGACACATATAGAGGTAAATATCACACAATGGATGCACCCAGTGACACATATAGAGGAAAATATCACACAATGGATGCACCCAGTGACACATATAGAGGAAAATATCACACAATGGATGCAACCAGTGACACAAATAGAGGAAAATATCACACAATGGATGCACCCAGTGACACATATAGAGGAAAATATCACACAATGGATGCACCCAGTGACACATGTAGAGGAAAATATCACACAATGGATGCACCCAGTGACACATATAGAGAGAAATATCACACAATGGATGCACCCAGTGACACATATAGAGGAAAATATCACACAATGGATGCACCCAGTGACACATATAGAGAGAAATATCACACAATGGATGCACCCAGTGACACATATAGAGGAAAATATCACACAATGGATGCACCCAGTGACACATATAGAGGAAAATATCACACAATGGATGCACCCAGTGACACATATAGAGGAAAGTATCACACAATGGATGCACTCAGTGACACATATAGAGGAAAGAAAATATTTTCTTAACTAAACATACAAGAGAAAACCAAAACACATGTAAGATATCAGCAACATAAAATAAGCACAATAAGGACATTTCATTTTTTGGTGGTGCTGACCCTTTAACATTCAATTTGCAGTTTAGGGAAAAATGCTGGGCTGGAAATCTTTTTATGGAAATACAAAATAAATAAATATATGCATGAATAAATAAATGTTTTTTATAAATAAAAAATAATAATACTATATTCTTTTTTTGCAGAGATTGATACAGCTTATTTTCCCACATTTATTTGTAATAGTGAGCTGCGAGTTCCCGCGGGTAAATCACTGTGGGAAAACCACAACATTTCAGCAAAGAGCTGCGTCTGCCTATTATAAGCATAAGAACTTACAGTCATTGGGGGAGCGAGGAGCGCGAGTTGATGTACGAGTCACTAAAAATCAAGTTGTGGTCAAAGCACCCAAAAATGGAATAAGCCTGGTGCAGGAGAAACAAAAACAAATAAATCATGGAAAAAAAACAATGCGTTTTGCACACACAAAAAAGGGCAAAAAGTACAGAAAACATACTTCTCAAATATTTCCCTAAAATTGGTCAAGTTGGCAACGTCCAATGACCCTGGCAAGGTAAGAGCGCACTTTAGAAACTCCATCGTGGATTTGTGGCTCTGACACAATCAGGGTTATTCAAAGAGAATCGAAAAGTCACCGCACGTTCGGTGACTTTTCGTTCTCTTCAATTCGGTTCGATTTGGCGATCCCATTTCGGCGACCCTGCGGTGTATTCAGCAAACACCACAGGGCCACCGAAATGCAGGGAAAAGTCGCCTGCAAACCCGCCGAAAACTAACCGCAAAACGAGGGCGAACGCACACCGAAACCCCCCAAAATCATCTGGATTAACCCACCGAAACGCCGGAAAAAGCCGAGCAGGAGCCAATCACACGCAGCGCAGCTGCCAGAAAAAGCCGACACCGCAGACGAATGGAGTGAATAAATTAAAAAAAACAGTACGCTTGAATGTTTGAAAAGTGAAACGCTGTTTGCGAAGAAACTACAGAACGAAAATGTCTGAAATTTACATATAAGATCCAATGAATGATAATAAAAAGGGCTGTTACTGAAAAAATAAGTAAAGTTAAAAAATAAATAAAAACAAATCGGAATTTTTTTTAAAAACAAAATCCCGTAAAATGCTTAAAATATCCTAAAAAAATCTAAAAATATAGAGACTCTTTACTGCACAATATTATAATCAACGGTTTATTAGAAATTGGATTAAAACGAGAATATTTTTTAACATTGAAGCCTATGGGATTCTCCTGAATAAACCTGCCGAATGAAGCCACCGAACAGCAGGGCAATTCGGCAACTTTTCACTGCTGGTTTGTGTTCTCTGAATAGACAAAGCATTGCTTCTCTATGGGGATTTCACTGCCCTCGAACAGGCACCGGACAGGCACCGAACAGGCACCATATGTGCAGGCAATTCACCAACATTTGGCGAACTGCCTGCTCTCAGGATAGCCGAATGGCCAGGAAAGGTAACTGCTGAATTACAGCGTTCGGTTACCTTTCTCTAGCAATTCGAATCTCTTTGAATAACCCTGAATGTTTATAATTAACTGCCAAACAGGTATAGTAACAGTTTTTGATTGAATATAGCAGATATTTCCATTAAACAATTATGTTTTTTTTATATTGCTGTGTGTGTGTCCAGTAGAAGAGGCACATCTTTTAGGGTGTATAGTGACGTCATTCTGATCACATATGACCATATATGACATTTTGGTTACATATCACCATCCTATTTATCTCACTCTTGCGCTCAGACCACCTTCTATGTATTTAGGAAATAAATAAGGGATGTAGAAACGTGAGAATGCTCCTTTAAATTCAGTCCCGTGGTCTCCCTCAGTACAGCCAAACATCTACTTGTCTCATTTGCATTGAAAGGGTTTTGGAGCGAGATCTGGGGAGGAAACAACGTCATTCGCGACGTGGCTGTTAACGAGCGTTACATGTCTCTGGATAAATATAGCAGATCTTTCATTATTTTGTGTCGCGTTTCAATTATGTGAAAGCCGCGCAGTAATCTACGTGTCAAGCATAGCGTTAGGAGTTCAGAATCTATTAAATCAGGGCTGTGAAACTCACGACGCACCAGATGTCGATGCCTACAATTCCCAGAATTCCGTCAATGCAACAGATGGCCCGGGAATCCTGGGAGTTAAAGTTCAGAAACATCTGGGGGGCCGGAGTTTGACAGCTCTGTATTAGATTCTCATTGCGTTTGAGGGAGATGGGACATCGATGAGACTCGAGATTCTATAGCATTGTTGCGATTTAGTCACATTGGTTGATTTTTGGAAAAATGTATCGCCTGCTTCCGGTTGTTATTTTTTTCTGACATTTGGGCTGATTCAATTGAAAAATATCATCCAGAGTCTACATTTGAAAAATAATGCTGTTCCAAAAGAAAATATCTTAAAAACCGTACTTTTCGGCAGCATCATACAGATTTGTGCCTTTAAACATGGCTATTAGAAAATTCCGATGGTTACAAAAATATTTTTCTGCCTGAAAACCCTTTTATCAGCACCTTTCAGCACTTGTAATTTGGTTCGAAAATCAGCATACTGATAAATTCGAATTGAATTGAATTTTTTTTTAAAGGAAATGTGTTTTTGTACATAGTTAGCCTGTAATAATTAGGAATCACGCACTGAAATCCGTGCAATCAAGAGTCCTTACTGGTAAAATCCTTTATAAATAAATAAATAAATAAAAAAATAGTAAATACACTGAGTCCGATAAAGTTTGAAACACGAAATAATAATTTATTATCCCAAAAATAATTATCCAAAATAATGCAAATAAATGATATTCAATAAAATAAAAAACAAAAAACACTGAAATCGGTCTGAAAACAAGGGTAAGAGGATGTATGGTCTATTTCGTATCCTGTAGTGCCACCCAGTGGCCGTTCATAAACATTGCACTTTGGATTACAGTATTTTATGAATTGTTTATAAGTTTGCTGATGGTTCCCACCCACCCTGCACCATGTGACTCGCAGGGAGCCTTCCAGGAAGCAGCTCGCCGCGATCACACTGCGGGGGACAGCGAGGGAGCCAGGAGGAGGTGAGTACCGTTCACGGTAGTGAGATTTAACCCCGAGTCACACTCGGGAATACCGCCAGGGAGGTTAAAAAGTATGTTCACGACAGCTGATATTTGATCCGAATTTTTATCAGGCATTGACGTGCCGGTAAACCCAAACCTGAATCTCTCAAACTGAAAAATGGCTGAAATGCAGCTGAAAAAAGGTGCAGGTTTAGGCTAGGATTTAATTCAGCATTTTTTTATTTAAATAACTTAGGGTTTATTAGATGCCAGAATTATTTTTCCTATATTTTGATAATTTTCCCCCCTATTTTAACCGCTTCACTACCAAGTGATTTTCCAAAAAAACCATTGCCAGAAACCCGTGTTTTTTTTTAAAATCCTATTAAATTAATTATACATTATGAAATATTTGAGCTTATACCCATTGTATTTCTTACTGTAAATAACCTATTTTGGCCAGTAGATGGCGACATATACTGCCAAATTGAGTTACAGTAGTTTGAGCTGCAGGTCTATTTTCCTCTTTTTTTCCCTGCATTGGCAGCTGAAAACCCGATGTCAGGACATTCAATCAGACGATTTTACAGTTTTAGCTCTTTAGGCATTATGCCCACATGGCTAAAAGTTTGGGGGGCACCTTCTGCAGCCCAAAAACAAAAGAAATTTGTTTGCAGCAAACGAATTTCATTTGTTTTTGGGCTGCAGATCTCCAGATCGAGATATCTCGATATCGGGGCAACGGATGGTGCCTTTGAAGCCCGAGATAGCAAGATATTGGTAGCGAAGGGGTTAAGTACCTTCAGTTCAACAAAGTATAAAAAGATAAAAGTAAACAGAACAATATTAATAATAATAAAGGGGCTATTCAATAAGTGCCGAACTTGCCACAAAAGGGCACCGAACGATGAATTTCACCATATGGTGCAATTTCGTGGCAGTTTGTCTATTCGGAAAGCTGTCAATTCGCCAAATATTGGTGAATTTCCAATGAAATATGGTGCAGTTCGCCACAATTCGGCAGCAGTGAAATTACCCATAGAGAAGTAATGGTTAATCTATTCAGAGAACGCCGAACAGCACCGAAATGTCAGTGAAATGACCTAATTTTCAGTGATTCAGTTCGACGGACGAATCCCATAGGAATCAATGTTAGAAAATATTATGGTTTTCTTCTTATTGAAACGTTTGTTCTTTTCATTTTCAGCAAAAAGTGCTATTTATTTATTTTTTGGATCACCTTTATGTATTTTTTAGACAAATTTTTTGAGTCCCATTTTTTTTTAAAAGACGCTTTTTTTATTCTATAACAGACATTTTTATAATTTTTTGTAGGCCCTATTTTATTATTTAAACACATTTTAATGTATTTTTATGGGTTTAAACACCTTTTAGAAGCATAGCAGAGTTCTGTTTTTTTTTCTGCAGTTTGCCGGTGTTCGGCTGGCAGTTTGGCGGTCTTTGACAACGTTCGGCGGTCTTCAACGACTTTCTGTTCAGTGGCGTTTGGCGGTCTGCTCGGCGACTTCCTGTTTAGTGGCGCTTGGCGGTCTGTTCAACGGTCTTTGGCGACTTCCTGTTCAGTGGCGTTTGGCGGTCTGTTTGGCGACTTCCTGTTTAGTGGCGTTTGGCGGTCTGTTCGGCAGTCTTTGGTGACTTCCTGTTTAGTGGCATTTGGCGATCTTTGGCGACTTCCTGTTCAGTGGCGTTTGGTGGTCTGTTCGACGGTCTTTGGTGACTTCCTGTTTAGTGGCATTTGGCGGTCTTTGGCGACTTCCTGTTCAGTGGCATTTGGTGGTCTGTTCGGCAGTCTTTGGCGACTTCCTGTTTAGTGGTGTTTGGTGACTTCCTGTTCAGTGGTGTTTGGTGGTCTGTTCGGCGGTCTTTGGCGACTTCCTGTTCAGTGGCGTTTGGCGGTCTGTTCGGCGGTCTTTGGCGACTTCCTGTTCAGTGGCGTTTGGCGGTCTGTTCGGCGGTCTTTGGCGACTTCCTGTTCAGTGGCGTTTGGCGGTCTGTTCGGCAGTCTTTGGCAACTTCCTGCTCAGTGGCGTTTGGTGGTCTGTTTGGTTGATAGTTCACCGGTCTTCAGCGGCTCCGTGTTTGCCGCAGTTCAGGCACCCTACTGTGAATAGTGAATTAACCACAGGTTTGACGAAATGGAATCGCTGAAGCGGACCGAAGTGCGACGAACTAGATAGAACCAAAATTTTACTGAAATTTCCGTGCTTTCTGAATAACCCCTAAAATAAATAGCAAACAGACTGGAGACGTCAGCGCGTGAGGATTCAGCAATCTCTATGGATAAAGAGCGCAGCCAATAACCTTTCAATAACAAAAAATATCCCCTATATACCTATGATCATTTTTTGTATACGTTTTCCAAAAATCTTTTCCCACTGCCCCGTAAGATCAAGCCTCTTTAAACGATGTCACAGGTTTTTCAGGCGATCACAGAATAAAATGCTGTAAGCACAATAATCGCAAAAAAACGGAGGCCGCTCGAGGCCGTTAATCATTTACAAGATCCATTAGGGTGTTTGCATAACGGCGAATTTAACAAATGCGTCCCTCTTTCCTATCTGTCATTTTCCAGTTGTCACCCTGTGAATCGGCTCATGAACCCATTCACACGGTTTATTAACCTTTTCCTGTCTGCAAAGTGTGATTTTCCTTTTTTAAATAACCTTTTTTCTTGTATTTTCAGCTCTCGGCCAGACGTGAAGATGTCATGACATTTCTTCTCGGTTGCCACTAAAGCAACAATCAGAAATGTAGCACTTAGTAAGCCGTCACATGAAACATTGTAGCAGCTCGGTAGAATGTGTCAGTTTGGATTCACGTTCTTCTTTTCTAGGAATTTCCTGAACCAGGAAATACATGAATACAGATGCCGAGGATGGGTCTTGTGTCGTTAAGCCAAAATTAGTGGCGTCATTTAAGGGGAATATTTTTTGTACAGTTCAAGGGTACTCTAAATGTGTCCTTTTTACAGCCAAACTGCACTGTGAATCGTTTTAACCCCTTCAGTACCAGGTGATTTTCCATAAAACCACCGGCAGGACCCAGTGGTGTTATGGAAAATGCCTTTCAATTAGCCACAGGGTAAATATATACAGAGGTGTCCGCTGTCTGTATAGGGTCGCTGTAGTTAAACCCTATATGACATGCAGAGGGCTCCCTCTACTGGTCATAAAGCACTGCTGCATTTACATTAGAGCATGGGCTCTGTGCGTCTGTGAAGAAAAAAAAAGTATCTCAGAGCTGTCAGGAATCAGCGGGGTGTTCTTGGAAAATCATCATCATCAGGACCAACGACGTAACGTTTCCATCATAAATGCATTGATTTTAAAGACCCCTGGTCCTTAAGGGGTTAAATAAAAATGATTTTTTTTAAAAAAACACTGCTTTCTGACAATGTTTTTTGGAAAATCACTTGGTAGTGAAGGGGTTAAACCCCTGCAATAATCCCTTAAAATAAAAAAGCATTAAAATGTGTGTAAATTATAAAAAAAAGATCCTTTAAAAAAGAATAAAAAAAAAAGCCTTTAAATTTTTTTTTTTTTTAAAAATCGGAATCAGAAATTTCATAAAAAAATAAAATAAAAAGACATTAAAATGTGTGTAAATTATAAAAAAGATCCTTTAAAAAAATAATAAAAAGGTCTGGTACAGAATTAAAAAAAAAATTAAAAAAAATTTTTAAACAAAATTCGGAATCACAAATTTCATCTAAAAAGGTGTTCCAAAAATAAATAAAAAGACGGTTTGCTGAAAATATAAAAAAGAATAAACGGTTGAATAGAAATGGGGTAAAAAACATAATATGTGTAGCGCTCACCCCCGGAGGAGCCGCTGAATAAACCTTGGGATAGTCTCACCGCACTATGAATCACTATACACCAGCACTGTTGTGGATTTTCTATTTTCTATACTTTACTGGTCTCAATAAAGTGGCATATAATACACATGTATGTTGATATGAATGACAGGAATGCGTAACGCGGGAAAACACGCGGCGGAAAAAAGAACGGTTAACCCCCTCAATTCACGAATGTATGTCAGATCAAAAAGGCTCAAGAATATGGTGTCTAGGGTACCCGGGTACTGTGTTCAACTGGCCAGTGAACGAAAAGAATAATTTTTGACTAGTCACCCTGTGAATTGAAGTAATATAACAAGTGCGCGCTTTCATTTCGGAAACGTGGGCATGGAGGCCTCTCACCCATCCATCGAACGAAATGTCCAGAACCGATGTCTCGACCCAAGGATAACTCTCTGCTTTAGATTGGAACTTGGTGCCAACGAATCTGTTCTCCGCTTGCTGAATCTCCGCAACAGGAACACCTGCCACCTGCATTCCCAATCGATCCTCGCGGCCTCCTCACTCGGGGTCCTGCTGGTACTGGGTTTCTCTCCTAGCAGTCAAGCGCAGTGCAGTAGGAAATAGCACACTCTCCGTCTCCGATCTCCAGCACTGGATACGATGGCGCTGGCACTCCGGCCTGTCTGCGATCCCGGACAGCGTTTCTGCATACGTCCTACTCCGCACATTGCTCTGCTCGTTCTGCCTCTCCAAGCACGAGGCTGCTAATGTCTTTCCTCTGCGCCGTGCGCCAACTTCCTGTCCTCTTCACAAAGGGTTCTGAGAGATGAAGTCCTTTTTGTCCAGCATAGTCCACAATGTCTCTAGCTCTGTCTCCCTCTAGTGGTAACAATAGTTCAATACACCAGGGCTAATCTAAGGCAGCGCTACATATGTGTTTTACATTGAATCCTATGGGATTCGTCTGTTTAAACCTGTCAAATTGGGTAAAGGGTAAAGCAACAAGTTCATAATACAATGTAATGATTTATATTCTACAATTATAAAACAGCATTCAGAGATTATTTCCCCCCCAAAATAAAACGCACTTTTGAAGCATTTAAAATATTTTTTCTCTGTATCATCTCGATCTCCTCCCCAGGACGCCATGTGAAGCACGATGGCTGTAATGAATATTTCATGGGAAAAACAAAGAAGAAAAATGGTCTTTCAGATCGAATCCAAACGTATACACAACAAAATAAACACCACGGAGGAATAAACACATATAAAATTCTGTTTTCTTTTGGTGCACATTAATTCCCGTGCATTAGGTCAGAAAAGACAGAAGGAAACAGTTTCTTTCCAGGTCTCGCACATGCCGACAAATATCAAGTCAAAAAAGCCAAAAGTAGAAAACCAGATATCCCCAAATCGTTTATTTTTTGGGCTTTTACAAAGATCTGATTTTTTTGGCCTGAAGTTTGTAATTCCTGTATTAGGGAATAAATCTGTGAATGTGATAAAACAAAGAAACCGTGAAAATGTAAACTGTATCCCCGGCTGAATTGTGAAAGACGATAACGGAAAAGTCATTTTATGTAAAGAAATTTAACGACGTGAATTGTTACTTCCGCCTGATTGTAAATAAACCCAGCTTGATGCTGTGCTCCCTGCACAATCTTATTTTCATGGAAGACGCATCACAGGAATGCCTGGCCGAGAAGGTTGGATGCTTCCTTCAGCAGCATATGATTTCTACATACTGCAGGGCAGCAATTTCACTGTGCTCCTCCTCTGCATGATGCTGTTATATGTGTCCAGGGCAGATTGGTGCAAAGGCGAAGATGCATTTTGTCACCCCTTAGGCTAATGTCAGACGAACACAGTCTGAGCGCACTCTGCGTGCGTGCACAACGGACAGACGTACTGACGGAAGATACTGTAGACACAGCACAGTTTTTGTTGATGGACGTAGGAAAAAAAAAGGGAACTATGGGAAATAAAATGAATATGAAAAATGATAAGAATATGAAAAGCCATTTTTTGCGTCAAGGTGCTGGACGTCGCAAATGCTCTGCGTCTGACATCTCGTCATCACTCACACCGAACGCTATGCGGACGCGGCGCACTCTGCGCGTCCGTCCTAGTGGTTTTACGTTCTTGCCTAACTTGCGTCCGTTTGCCATGTGCGTTGTGCGTGCACAGTTCGGTGCGGACGCACTTCGTGTGTGGGTCTCTATTGCTCATGATTCTGTGCTACGACAGACGTTAAACTGTGCGGCGACACCTACGTGATCACTGCGTTCGTCTGACACGGGCCTTATAAGCCACTGAAGGAGTGTATGTGCATGATAAGAGCTGTGTGATTATGTGAAGAGACTGGGTGTGCATTATGATAGTAATGTGACTGTGTGGCTGTCATAAGACTTAATAAGGCTGAGTGGGATGAAACGTTGGTACAGTTCGGCGTTCTGTGAATAGATTAACCATTACTTCTCTATGGGACAATTTCGCTGCTGACGAAGAGCGCCGAACTACACCGTATTTTGCCAGTATATGGAGAATTGACAGTTTAGTGAATAAACTAAATGCTCCGAAATTGTACGGTGCCTGTCGGTGGCAAGTTCGCCCCTTACTGCATAACCCCTAAGATATTAGTCCATCACTGGCAATAGGGAAATACACGAGACAAGAGAAACCCTTAGAAACCTTTACTCGGTCCCCGGTGGGAGCCTGAGGTGGACGTGTGGTTCAATCAGAAGCTCTGCAAGTCATTTCACTGACACATTGTATAGAATATATGTTATATCTTCCCCGAAGGGGGAACCGGGGCTCCTCACATTAGAGGGTGATGTGTCCAGCTCGGCAGATTAATGCCCCGGCCGTTGTGTCCTCACATAAGATGCTTCTAGACGTCTCCCTATCTGATGGTTAGAGAATCACTGCGGGGCTTTTCCATTCGCGTCTGCCAGAGATTTGAACAGAACGCTTAATCTCTGCCACACGATATTAATCTACTGCCACCAACGACACTGACAGTGACATGGAAGGTTTTATTCGCTTTTCCCTTCTTCTTATTGGAAAGGGAAGTTTCGGTGTTTTTTTGAGAAAAATAAAAACGAATATAAATAATCAAAAGCAAATCACCTGCGCAAGAGCAAGACGCAAGAAGAGAAGCCGTGTAAAGGGAAATGTGCAACTATTTATAAACACAGACACCGGCATCTCTGATCTGTATCTCACGCGTGTCATAAAAACCACTTTTTTAAAAAATACTCTTTACAATATATCCTCCCCTCTTGTTAAAGGGACAGTCCATGCTTTACTGTGTCTAAAATTAATTCTATAACACACCTGCTCCCCATTCACACCTGAGACCTTGTAACACTAACGAGTCACATGACACCGGGGAGGGAAAATGGCTAATTGGGCCCAATTTGGAGATTTTCACTTAGGGGCGCAGTCACTTTTGTTGGCATCGGTTTAGACATTAATGGCTGTGTGTGTTGAGTTATTTTGAGGGACAGTAAATTGACACTGTTATACAAGCTGTACAATCACTACTTTACATTGTAACAAAGTGTCATTTCTTCAGTGTCGTCACATGAAACGATATGATAAAATATTTACAAAAATGTGAGGGTGTACACACTCCTGTGAGATACTGTATATATACTAGAGGAACAGAATAAAGAAATCTATAACTCAGATTCTCCTTTAATTACTTTCAGGGTTATTCAAAGAGAAACGAAAAGTCACTGCACGATCGGTGACTTTTCATTCTCTTCAATTCGGTGCGATTCGGCGATCCCATTTCGGCGACCCTGCGGTGTATTCAGCAAGCACCACAGGGCAGTCGTAGTGCAGGGAAAAGCCGTCGCAAACCCGACGAACACTCACCGCAAAACCCGGCAGAACGCACACGGAAACCCGCAAAAACATCTGGATTAACCCCGCCGAACACGCCAGAGAAACCCGAGCAGCTGCCTATCACAGCGCAGAGCAGCCGCTGGAAAAAGCCGACACCGCAGACGAATGGAGTGAAAAAAAAAACAGTACGCTTGAATGTTTGCAAAGTGAAACTCTGTTTGCAAAGAAACTACTGAGCGAAAATGTCTGAAATTTACATATAAAATCCAATGAATGATAATAAAAAGGGATGTTACAGAAAAAGACGATGAAAAAAATAAAAAAAAATTCGCAAAAAAATCCCGCAAAATGCCTAAAAGATCCTAAAAAAATCTATAAATAAAGAGACTCTTTACTGCAGAATAAAATAATAAACGGTTTATTAGATATTGAATTAAAACGGGAATATTTTTAACATTGAAGCCTATGGGATTCCCCTGATTAAACCTGACGAATGAAACCACCGAATGGCAGGGCATTTCGGGAACTTTTCACTGCTGGTTTGTGTTCTCTGAATAGACGAAGCATTGCTTCTCTATGGGGATTCACTGCCCTCGAACAGGCACCGAACAGGCACCGTATGTACAGGCAATTCGCCAGGATTTGGCGAACTGCCTGCTCTCTGGATAGCCGAATGGTCAGGAATGGTAACCGTACACTGAATTTCAGCGTTCGGTTACCTTTTGGCCAGCAATTTGGATCTCTTTGAATAACCCTGTATATCCCCCATGATACTAAGTGAACCTATTAGGTACCTGAGCATTATAGGTGATGTAGTTCCAAAACATCTGGATGGTCACGGTTGCTGACCCCGGTCCTACTGGTACCCAAAGACTTAAATCTGTACCCTGCCTTTACTATGAGGAATAACAGCACATATAACGCTTGTTACATTGTATCATATCCTCAGTCTTCTCACTGACATGTGAAGTTTTGTTATTAGGATGTAAACATTTAGAAAAAAGAAAAAACGATTTTAAAAAACAAACGGGATTTTTTTTCGCAAACAAATCCTGAAATATGCC
This sequence comes from Leptobrachium leishanense, assembly GCA_009667805.1. NCBI lineage: Eukaryota > Metazoa > Chordata > Amphibia > Anura > Megophryidae > Leptobrachium > Leptobrachium leishanense. The sequence continues at coordinate 8,167,253 of CM019071.1, forward strand.
TAAAAGATCCTAAAATATCCAGAAATGAAGAGACTTTGTACTGCAGAATATTATAATAAACGGTTTATTAGATATTGAATTAAAAAGAGAATATTTTTAACATTGAAGCCTATGGGATTCGCCTGAATAAACCTGTCGAATGAAACCACCAAACAGCAGGGCAATTCGGCAACTTTTCACTGCTGGTTTGTGGTCTCTGAATAGCCGAAGCATTGCTTCTCTATGGGGATTCACTGCCCTCGAACAGGCACCGAACAGGCACCGTATGTGCAGGCAATTCGCCAACATTTGGCGAACTGCCTGCTCTCTGAATAGCCGAATGGCCAGGAAAGGTAACCGTACGCTGAATTTCACTGTTCAATTACCTTTCGGCCACAATACGGATCTCTTTGAATAACCCTGTATGTATATAAGCAATGGGTCTATGTAGACTGGCGATGCCTTGTTCTGTTCGCATGCAGTAATGGCAGCGCAGATGTCTGCAGTATTCAGGTTTTACACGCACATGGAGATTGCATTTTACATTTCTGCAATAATCGCTCTATATGAGCAGGTGGATATTATTGTGTAAATGTCACACATGTAGACCTGTAAAAATATATTAGGTTACAAGTCATCGTTGCAGGATCGTCATAATTTTCGGGATACCGTCGCAATTCCCGGTACAGTTCCTGTTTTTTAAAGAGGCTCGGAGACCAAATATTGAATCAATATATATATTCATGTGTGTGAGGGAATGGCTTATCACCCTCAGCCAGAGACTGTTTGCACAGACAATTATCCCCTTAAGGACAGTCAAAATACCAGCAAGTGTGAGGGAATGGCTTATCACCCTCAGCCAGAGACTGTTTGCACAGACAATTATCCCCTTAAGGACAGTCAAAATACCAGCAGTTTTTTATAAACACAGTGTTCATGTGTGAAACGTATCTGTCTGTTGTGTTGCCGCCATTTCCCATCGCCTCGTGGCTGATCGGGTGAATCAGGAAGGTAAAATGGCCGATTCAGTTCTTCCTGTCCCACATCGGCAACTCCCCCAAGTGTTGTGGCCAATGAGACCTGTGGGGGCGGGCAGGGGTGGTTCCCAGATGTGGAGCTCATGGTAGAGGTTACAAAGGCATGTGTCTGTGTTAATAAAGAGTAGTTGTTCCTGAGTTCATGCAGCAGCGCCTCATGTCTCTGATTTCCTACTCATTTCTCACGCATCCGAGATCCCGCGCGATATTCGGGGCGCAGAGCTGGTTCAAGTCGGGGTGCAGAGTGCGTGCAACGCCCGCCGCGCGAATGAATATTCTTGGCCGCCTGTACAGTGTTTACTACTGAGCCGCGGTGAGGTTCGAGGACTCTGCTCGGCGCGGGCGCATCGACCGCCGCGCGGTTGAATATTCTGATCGGCTACACAACCCCTCATCCAGCTGCTGAGGAGTCGGTTCAGTAAGTGAGCGCATCGACCGCTTCGCGATCCGAATCAGTTGAACGCCCGTCCCTGTACTATTGCCGGAAGATCCGAATAATCCGTGCCGCGAAGTGTGTGCCCGCACCAACCGCCGGACGATCCGAATATTCCTGGCTGGTCGAATATTCACCCGTCTACCGCCGGAAGATCCGAACCGATCTATAAACGAAATAAACCCTCCAAACCAGGTCAGTGACCAGCTGCTCGGGACGCTGAGTGCCGTCACTCGGTGGTCGGGCTGGGCTCACACGGGGGTTCCCTTCACACCATCACAAGGTCCCATACGGCCGCTCGAGACGCCGAGTGTCGCAACTCGGTAGTCGGGCCGTCAGCATAAAAGGGGGTTACGCAGATTGGAGCACACCCGCAGGCGGACGGTGACACCCCGTTCCGTCACACTGGTGGCAGCGGTGGGATTGCTCTCTGCAACGTATAACATCACCCCGAAGAATTCATCATGGCCACGTATAGCTACTACACCCGAGACACCCTGCGGGACATGCTGGAGTGTCGTGGAGGTACCCCGGGCTCTAAGCGCCGGAAGACCTTAATTAAGGAGTTGCAGGCACTAGACCGGGTGCGCGCGGCGGTGGTGACGCCACCCGCCCCCACCCCTGTCCTGGTTGAGGAAGCGGAAAGTACCTTCGTCCGGAGAGCTCGGCAGCGGATCGCCCTGCTCGGAGCTGCCCCAACGGAGGCCGAGATAAGAAAGGCGATCCAGGAGACTCAGCAAGAGGAAGAGCAAGAAAAGGAGCGTCAGCACGAGCTGCGGTTGGCGGCGCTCTGGGAGACACAGATTGAATATGTTAACCCTGACTCTTATTCCGTAGATCCGTGGGATGAGGTTTACAGCTCGACTGGAGCTTCACCCTGGGATTCTGCACCCCCCAGCGATACCCCGTACGGGACTTACAGCTCGACTGGAGCCTATATTGGGGAACCCGCACAGCCCAGCGGACCTTGGACAGGGACTTACAGCCCGCCTGGAGTCACATTCGAGGACGCCACATTCCCCGTCGAGGACATGGACCGTGATTTTCTGAGAAGGCTGCAAGAGAGCCTGGATCAGTACCACGGGTCCATGATGGAGCCCACTGGACCTGAGTGGCAGGACGAGGTCCGCCAAGAAGTCAGGGAGGAGGCGCTGCCCCCTGAAAGAGACTGTGAGAGGGAAGAGCCCGAGATGTGCTCATGGGTCCTCATCGAGACCACAGTAGAAGAGCCGGCCCGGTTTGAAGAGGCACAGCAGGTGCCAAGTGACCAGGATGGGCCGTGTGATGGGCCCGAGTGGCCCAGAGAAGAAATTGTTCTCCTAAACCCGCCGGAAGACACGGTGGCCGTGTCCGCGGGTCCAGCGGAAGAGCTGGCAACGGGGCAGAGCGCCGCTGGCCTCTGCCCACGGTCCGAATGTTCTGAGGAGCCGCCGAGTTCCCACCAGCTGTTGAGCGTACAGCCCTTGATGGTTCTGGAGGTTGAAGAACCTGTCCTCCCAGCAGAAGAGCTGGCAACAGGGCAGAGCGCCGCTGGCCTCTGCCCACTCCCTGTGGTATGCCCTGAGGAGCAGCCGGGTTCACCCCAGCTGTTCGGCACGCAGCCGTTGTTTTTTCCCGACCCCTCCCAAGTTGTGCCTGCATCTAACCCCCAGTGGAAGAGCTGGCCACGGGGCAGAGTGCCGCTAGCCTCTGCCCACTTGCCGAATGCCCTGAGGAGCCGCAGGATTTCTCCGTGCTGGCGACCCCGCAGCTGTCGTTCTCCGGTTCCCTGGATACCAGCGTTGTATCCCACCACCCAGCGGAAGAGCTGGCCACGGGGCAGAGCGCCGCTGGCCTCTGCCCACAGTCTGAATGTTCTGAGGAACCGCCGGGTTCACACCAGCTGTTGAGCTCGCCGCCATCGTTCCCCTCCGACCCCCCGGTAGTTGTTACCGCACTCAACCCCCTAGCGGAGGAGCTAGCAACGGGGCAGAGCGCCGCTGGCCTCTGTCCATCCTTTTCCCTCTGTGCCAAAGAGCAGGAAGGGGATATTTTTGAGCTGTTGAGTCCACAGCCGCTTACTCCATCCAACCCCCTGGACTTTGTTCCGGTACTTCCCTCTCCAGCAGAAGAGCTGGCCACGGGGCAGAGTGCCGCTGGCATCTGCCCATTTCTCGACTATCCGGAGGAGCTGCAGGGGTTTTCCGAGTTGGTGACCCTGCAGCCACTGTCCTTCTCCGACCCCCCGAAAGTTGTCTCAGCACCTGATTCCCTAGCAGAAGAGTTGCTCACGGGGCAGAGTGCCGCTGGCCTCTGCCCACTTCCGGCTGTATACCCTGAGGAGCAGCCAGGGTCACCCCAGCTGCTTTGCTCGCAGCCACTGATCGCCTGGGAGATGGCAGGAGCCACCCTCCCACAAGGAGGTCCCTGCCCGGCCGACGCGCTGGCCCCAGGGCAGAGCCTGCGTCCGCTCTGCCCATTTCCCCAACCCTGTGGCCTGAGGCCCCACGCAGCCACTGTTCCCCTCAGCAATTGATCCAGGCGCTTAGGCCGCAGGCAGTTGGCCCTCGGTTTTCCCAGGTGCGAGAGGTGACCAGAGGTGGCCCGGGCCGTGCCCCGGTTCCGCCACCGACCCCTGTTGCCCGAGGTGGTGACCCCAGGCCTGTGTGGCCTCTCCCCGCTTGGCACAGCCGCCGGGCCAAATGGAGAAGCCTGGTGACTAGGCCTCTCCCAACGGACTATGGACCTGAGAACACCGACTTCCCCGGTGCGACCCGTTGGGGTCCAACCGGGTGCGTCGGACTTTGGGGAGGGGGAGGAGTGTGAGGGAATGGCTTATCACCCTCAGCCAGAGACTGTTTGCACAGACAATTATCCCCTTAAGGACAGTCAAAATACCAGCAGTTTTTTATAAACACAGTGTTCATGTGTGAAACGTATCTGTCTGTTGTGTTGCCGCCATTTCCCATCGCCTCGTGGCTGATCGGGTGAATCAGGAAGGTAAAATGGCCGATTCAGTTCTTCCTGTCCCACATCGGCAACTCCCCCAAGTGTTGTGGCCAATGAGACCTGTGGGGGCGGGCAGGGGTGGTTCCCAGATGTGGAGCTCATGGTAGAGGTTACAAAGGCATGTGTCTGTGTTAATAAAGAGTAGTTGTTCCTGAGTTCATGCAGCAGCGCCTCATGTCTCTGATTTCCTACTCATTTCTCACGCATCCGAGATCCCGCGCGATATTCGGGGCGCAGAGCTGGTTCAAGTCGGGGTGCAGAGTGCGTGCAACGCCCGCCGCGCGAATGAATATTCTTGGCCGCCTGTACAGTGTTTACTACTGAGCCGCGGTGAGGTTCGAGGACTCTGCTCGGCGCGGGCGCATCGACCGCCGCGCGGTTGAATATTCTGATCGGCTACACAACCCCTCATCCAGCTGCTGAGGAGTCGGTTCAGTAAGTGAGCGCATCGACCGCTTCGCGATCCGAATCAGTTGAACGCCCGTCCCTGTACTATTGCCGGAAGATCCGAATAATCCGTGCCGCGAAGTGTGTGCCCGCACCAACCGCCGGACGATCCGAATATTCCTGGCTGGTCGAATATTCACCCGTCTACCGCCGGAAGATCCGAACCGATCTATAAACGAAATAAACCCTCCAAACCAGGTCAGTGACCAGCTGCTCGGGACGCTGAGTGCCGTCACTCGGTGGTCGGGCTGGGCTCACACGGGGGTTCCCTTCACACCATCACAAGGTCCCATACGGCCGCTCGAGACGCCGAGTGTCGCAACTCGGTAGTCGGGCCGTCAGCATAAAAGGGGGGTTACGCAGATTGGAGCACACCCGCAGGCGGACGGTGACACCCCGTTCCGTCACAATGTGTTTCAATCTTCAATGTTACCATGGGCCTTGGTCTTAGTCCTGTAGACTCGGATAAGAAACCACCATGGGATTCTGGTTCTTGACTTTTTATTTTGGGGGAATGAATGACTATGGGATCATGGACCTTTGTCAGGCAGGCTGGAACAGAAGGTCACCAGGCGTTCATTTATTTGGGTTATGGAACCACCATAGCATCCTGAATCTTCATATAGAGGAGAAACATGGCATCCTGAGGCTTAATTTTATAGCTTGTAGAAGGTAACCACCACAGGATCCAGGGCGATGGTGGCATAGCTTGGTGTAAGGAACCACCATGATATCTGGGGCCAAAATGATATACCTTAAGAACCACAAAGGCAGGAATGTCTCTATGGATGATTTTACTGCCTTCAAACAGGCACCGCAAGTGCAGGCAATTCGCCAAAATTTAGCAAACTGCCTTCTCTCTGAATAGCCGAATAGCGCCGAAATGTCACAGTGCGGGAAAATTCACTGTTCGGTGCCATTTGGGGGCCAGATCGGCTCTCTGTGAATAACCACTATAGAGTGCGAGAGACAAATGGAAAGAAGAGACATAGAGTGTGAGAGACAAATGGAAAGAAGAGACATAGACTGTGAGAGACAAATGGAAAGAAGAGACATAGAGTGTGAGAGACAAATGGAAAGAAGAGACATAGAGTGTGAGAGACAAATGGAAAGAAGAGACATAAAGTGTGAGAGACAAATGGAAAGAAGAGACATAGAGTGTGAGAGACAAATGGAAAGAAGAGACATAGAGTGCGAGAGACAAATGGAAAGAAGAGACATAGAGTGCGAGAGACAAATGGAAAGAAGAGACATAGAGTGCGAGAGACAAATGGAAAGAAGAGCCATAGAGTGCGAGAGACAAATGGAAAGAAGAGAAATAGAGTGTGAGAGACAAATGGAAAGAAGAGACATAGAGTGTGAGAGACAAATGGAAAGAAGAGCCATAAAGTGCGAGAGACAAATGGAAAGAAGAGACATAGAGTGCGAGAGACAAATGGAAAGAAGAGACATAGAGTGCGAGAGACAAATGGAAAGAAGAGACATAGAGTGCGAGAGACAAATGGAAAGAAGAGACATAGAGTGTGAGAGACAAATGGAAAGAAGAGACATAGAGTGCGAGAGACAAATGGAAAGAAGAGCCACAAAGACACAGAGACGGAGAGCGACACAAAGACACAGAGACTGAGAGAGCGACACAAAGACATGGAGAGATGGAGAGAGTGACACAGAGAGACAGAGAGCGACACAAAGACACAGAGCCACTGAGAGAGCGACACAAAGACACACAGAGACTGAGAGAGTGACACAAAGACACGGGGAGACTGAGACAGCTCAGAAGCTTATTTTTATGTATCGTACGTATCCAGCCGCAGATAAAATGAAACCCATCTCAGGCTGCAGCTGATTTCATTGAAGATTATTAAAATGTCAGAGCTGGGAGAAAGAATGAGTCATTGATAAGTTGTTGTGACATCCCGGATTCTCCTCCTCCAAGAGGAAAGAGAAATTGATTCATTTACTGGGCCGCGGCTACAAACAAGTCTCTGGTCTAACATTGCGCTTTACAGCGGCGGCGAATTAGAAGCCAACGTCTGAGGAATCCATTCATCGAGACATTGTGTAATACATCAAGGTGCCAGCCATGAGGTCACATTGAAGGCTCGTAGGAGCGTCACAGGGACGACTTAAAAACCATTGTGTCTCAAAATGAGCCGCTTTCTCGCTAAGCGTGCCAACCCCTGAGCCGACTAACTGGAAGTCTATTATGGTGACTTCCCTCCAGAAGCGCTGTGTGTATTTACACAATGACCAACTAATCCTGGAGGGGAAAGTCACTAAAAAAGGGCTGTCAAACGCCGCTCCCCCAGATGTTCATTGCCTACAATTTCCAGATTTTTTTTAGTGCAGTAGATGGCCAGAGAAAATTATGGCAGCTGCAGCTCAGACACATCTGGGGTGCCAGAGTTTGAGTTCCCTGCTATGGACTATGATAATTAAATGGACACTACCACCAAAAAATGGCCATAGAATGCAGGTTAGATAGATAGATAAAGAGATAGATATTAGATAGAGATAAAGAGATAGATATGAGATAGATAGATAGATAGATAGATAGATAGATAGATAGATAGATAGATAGATAGATAGATAGATAGATAGAATGACAGTGTGATTAGGTGCAGTGTGGTAGACCACAGGCTCATCAGCAGGCGGATGAAAGCCTTGCCTTTTCTCCTATATGGTTAAATAACTGTCAATGCCTAATTAAGTCTGCCCTGCCCTTATAGGAGAGGTGGTCCCCTCTGAGAGGGCAGTCTTGGAGCTGGCTGCAGCAGGGGAGGAAGCAAAAAACCCTGAAGACAAAAGCAAAGTATGTTAAGTGGCTTAGCCGCCCAATATTTCAGTCAGGACATCCTGCATGTTTAGTTAGACTCCACATGAAGGAGTAGGCATTTGTTTTATATTTGTTTATTTGCAGTATATGCTATACCCTGAAAATTATACGCCTGCACAATACAGGAAAGAGGAAGCACTGACCCCCGCTTCCAGTGACTATATCAAGATAGATATACCGATAGATATGGATAGATAGATAGAGATAGATCTGGATAGATAGATCTGGATAGATAGAGATAGAGATAGATCTGGATAGATAGAGATCGATAGATAGATAGATATGGATAAATAGAGATAGATAAATAGAGATATATATGGATAGTTATATAGATAGATAGATATGGATAAATAGAGATAGATATGGATAGATAGATAGATATAGATAGATAGATAGAGATAACTAGATAGATATGGATAGATAGATAGATAGATAGATAGATAGATAGATAGATAGATAGATAGATAGATAGATAGATAGAAAGATAGATATGGTTAGATAGATATGGGATAGATAGATAGATAGATAGATAGATAGATAGATAGATAGATAGATAGATAGATAGATAGATAGGATAGATAGATAGAGATATGGAGAGATAGAGATAGATAGATAAATAGAGATAGATAGATAGATAGATAGATAGATAGATAGATAGATAGATAGATAGATAGATAGATATGGATAGATAGATAGATAGATATGGATAGATAGATATAGATAGATAGATAGATATGGATAGATAGATATAGATAGATAGATAGATAGATAGAGATAAATAGATAGATAGGTAGATAGATATGGATAGATAGATAGATAGGATAGATAGATAGATAGATAGATAGATAGATAGATAGATAGATACAGTTGCAAGAAAAATTATGTGAACCCTTTGGGATTACGTGGAGTTTTGCATGAATTGGTCATAAAATGTGCTCTGATCTTCATATAAGTCACAACAATTTGAAAAACACAGTCTGCTTAACCACTTGAATGCTAAGGACGCGCTCAGCGCGTCCTCAGCATTCCCCCTGGTATGCGGAGGACGCGCTGAGCGCGTCCTCGCATTGGGGTCAGCGTTCGGCCGGGTACCGGCCGATCGCTGGCCCCTCCGGTGCGGGCTGACATCCTGGATGTCAGCCCGGCATCCGGAGCAGTGGCCGCCATTATTATGTGTCATCGCGCCCCCGCGATGACACATAATTCAGGCGCCCCCCCCGCATGTGCGGAGGAGGCGCCTGAAAGGGAGGGGGGGGAGGTCCTTCGGACCTCTCTCCCTCCCGATCGGCGGCTCACAGGGGCTTAACCCAGGCATCATTTGGAAGGGCACAGCCTGCCCTTCCAAATGATGCCTGGCATTAACCCCTGGGGAGCTGGATCGCAAATCGGCGCTGAAAAGCGCCGATTTGCGATCCTTCCCGGGAGCTGGCCGACATCTTGGATGTCGGCCAAGCTTCCGGGAACTCCCCCAGAGGACTGGCGTCATCGTGCGCAGCACGATGACGCCAGTCCTAGCATTAACCCCTAACTGCCACGAAGTGTGGAGATAGGGAGTTCCAATGAACTCCCTATCTCCCGATCCGTGGCAGTTAGGGATTAAATTTGATATCGTTGGATCGGCCAGAGCATGGCCGTTCCAACGATACCAAACATGAAAGTAAAAAAAATTGTAAAAAAAAAAAAAAAAAGAAAAATAAAAAAAAAAAAAATTAAAAAAAAAAAATAATAAAAAAAAAATAAACACTTTTTTTTTTTTTTTTTTGTTTTGTTAATGCAGCAATATTGTTCCCATTTCAATTATAATGTGAACAATGATGCTGCATTAACGATTTTTGTATGCGGTGCGTTTGTTAAAAATGGTGTCATTTTCCCCAAAAAAAAATGTAACGAGACCCCATCTCTAATTTTTTTAACAAGCGCACCCCATACAAAATATATCCGCAATTGCTCGCATGTTAAAATGTGGAAAAAAACACTTTACACGCTGTAAATTATTGAAAATACATATTTTATTGCATTTTTTGTTATAATATACAAACATGACATAACGTATACATATAATAATGACATATTATGAATCTACCGAGTCTGACGGAAAGAACGATATATAATATGTCGATGTCATATACTAAAATAAGCCTTCAAAACACGTTTAAACATGATGCGCAAAACAGGTAAAAAATGACCTCAGCACAGGGGCGGGAAAAGCCTCAGCAGCGAAAGGGTTAAAATAATACAACACAAACATTATATGCTTTTATGTGTTTATTGAACAGAACATGTAAACATTCACAGTGCAGGGTGGAAAAAGTATGTGAACCCCTAGCCTAATGACTTCTCCAAGAGCTAATTGGAGCCAGGAGTGAGCCAACCTTGAGTCCAATCAGTGTGATATTATTGGATGTGTTGCTGAAAGCTGTCCTGCCCTTTAAAACACACACCAGTTTTGGGTTTACTGGTTTCAAGAAGCACTGCCTGATGTGAACCATGCCTGGCAGAAAAGAACTCTCAGAAGACCTACGATCAAGAATTGTTGACTTGCATGAAGCTGGAAAGGGTTACAAAAGTATCTCCAAAAGCCTTGATGTTCATGTGTCCACGGTAAGACAGACTGTCTACAAATGGAGAAAGTTCAGCACTGTTGCTACTCTCCCTAGGCGTGGTCGTCCTGTAAAGATGACTGCAAGAGCACAGCGCAGAATGCTTAATGAGGTAAAGAAGAATCCTAGTGTGTCAGCTAAAGACTTACAGAAATCTCTGGCACATGCTAACATTTTTGTTGACACATCTACAATAAGGAAAACATTAAACAAGAATGGAGCACATGGGAGGACACCACGGAGGAAGCCATTTCTGTCCAAAAAGAATATTGCAGCACGTTTGAAGTTTGCAAAAGAGCACCTGGATGTTCCACAGCACTACTGGCAAAATATTCTGTGGACAGATAAAACCAAAATTGAGTTGTTTGGAAAAAACACACAACACTATGTGTGGAGAAAAAAAGGCACAGCACACCAACATCAAAACTTCATCCCCACTGTAAAAAATGGCGGAGGGAGCATCATGGTTTGGGACTGCTTTGCTGCCTCAGGGCCTGGACGGATTGTTGTCATTGATGGAAAAATGAATTCCAGAGTTTATCAAGACGGTTTGCAGGAAAACGTAAGACCATCTGTCCGCCAACTGAAGCTCCACAGAGAATGGGTGATGCAACAGGACAATGACCCAAAGCATACAAGTAATTCAACAAAAGAATGGCTTAAACAAAACAAAATACACCTTCTGGAGTGGCCCAGTCAGAGTCCTGACCTCAACCCGATTGAAATGCTGTGGCATGACCTTAAGAGAGCGATTAACACCAGACATCCCAAGAATATTGCTACACTGAAACAGTTTTGTGAAGAGGAGTGGTCCATAATGACTCCAGATCGTTGTGCAGGTCTGATCTGCAACTACAGGAAACGTTTGGTTGAGGTTATTGCTGCCAAAGGAGGGTCAACCCGTTATTAAGTCCAAAGGTTCACATACTTTTTCTACCCTGCACTGTGAATGTTTACATGTTCTGTTCAATAAAAACATGAAAACATATACAGGGTTATCCAAAGAGATTCGAAAAGTCACCGCACGTTCGGTGACTTTTCGTTCTCTTCAATTCGGTTCCTTTTGCCGATCCCATTTCGGCGACCCTGCGGTGTATTCAGCAAACACCACAGGGTCCCCGAATTGCAGGGAAAGGTCACCGCAAACCTGACGAAAACTAACCGAATGCACGCTGAAAACAAGCAAAAACATCTGGATTAACCTTCGAAGAAGCCGAACAGGAGCCGAACAGGAGCCGAATCACACAGAGCCGAATCAGCTGTGACGTAGAGGAGGCAGTGAATAAATTAGAAAAACCATTTGTATGAATCTGGGAAAAAGAAACGCTGTTTGCAAAGAAACTACTGAGCGAAAATGTCTGAAATTTTCACAGGAGGTCCAGGGAATGATAATAAAGAGGGCTGTTACAAAAAAAATAAGTAAACTGAAAAAAAAATCAAAAAAAAATCGGACTTTTAAAAAAAAAAAAAAAATCAGAAAAATGCTTAAAGTATCCTAAAAAATCTATAAATAAAGAGACTTTTTGCTGCAGAATTTTATAATGAACGGTTTATTAGATATTGAATTAAAAGGGGAATATTTTTAACATTGAAGCCTATGGGATTCTCCTGAATAAATTTGCCGAATTAAACCACCGAATGGCAGGGCATTAGGGGAACCTTTCACTGCTGGTTTGTGTTCTATGAATAGCCGAAGCATTGCTTCTCTATGGGGATTTCACTGCCCTCGAACAGGCACCGTATGTGCAGGCAATTCGCCAGGATTTGGTGAATTGCCTGCTCTCTGGATAGCCGAATGTCCAGGAAAGGTAACCGAACGCGGATTTTCAGCATTCGGTTACCTTTCTCAAGCAATTCGGATCTCTTTGGATAACCCTGATAATGTTTGTGTTGTATTATTTTAAGCAGACTGTCAGGGTTATCCAAAGAGATTCGAATTGCTTGAGAAAGGTAACCGAACGCTGAAAATCCGCGTTCGGTTACCTTTCCTGGACATTCGGCTATCCAGAGAGCAGGCAATTCACCAAATCCTGGCGAATTGTCTGAACATACGGTGCCTGTTCGGTGCCTGTTCGAGGGCAGTGAAATCCCCATAAAAAAGCACTGCTTCGGCTATTCAGAGAACACAAACCAGCAGTGAAAGGTTCCCCTAATGTCCTGCCATTCGGGGGTTTAATTCGGCAAATTTATTCAGGAGAATCCCATAGACTTCAATGTTAAAAATATTCCTGTTTTAATTCAATATCTATTAAACTGTTCATTATAAAATTCTGCAGCAAAAAGTCTCTTTATTTATAGATTTTTTAGGATACTTTAAGCATTTTTCTGAATTTTTAAAAAAAAAATTAAAAGTCCGATATTTTTTTTTTTTTTCTTCAGTTTACTTATTTTTTCTGTAACAGCCCTCTTTATTATCATTCCCTGGACCTCCTGTGAAAATTTCAGACATTTTCGCTCAGTAGTTTCTTTGCAAACAGCGTTTCTTTTTCCCAGATTCATACAAATGGTTTTTCTAATTTATTCACTGCCTCCTCTACGTCACAGCTGCTTCGGCTCTGTGTGATTCGGCTCCTTTTCGGCTCCTGTTCGGGTTTTTCGAAGGTTAATCCAGATGTTTTTGCTTGTTTTCAGCGTGCATTCGGTTAGTTTTCGTCAGGTGTTCGGCAGCTTTTCCCTGCAATTCGGGGACCCTGTGCTGTTTGCTGAATACACCGCAGGGTCACCGAAATGCAATCGGCAAAAGGAACCGAATTGAAGAGAACGAAAAGTCACCGAACGTGCGGTGACTTTTCGAATCTCTTTGGATAACCCTGTGTGTTTTTCAAATTGTTGTGATTTAGATGAAGATCAGAGCACATTTTATGGCCAATTCATGCAAAACACCACGTAATCCCAAAGGGTTCACATACTTTGTCTTGCAACTGTATAGATAGATAAATAGATATAGATAGATGATAGATAGAGAGATAGATATGGATGATAGATATATAGTAGGGATGTGCGTTTCGGGTTTCGGAATTTCGGAATTTTCACGAAATTTCCCGATTCGTGTTTTCGGATGCGGCCGAATGTCCGAAAATTTTTAGATAGGAAAATGTCAGATCCGAAACGTTTTCCGAGCTGAAACGAAATATTTTCAGATTTTTCGAATGGACTTGAAATGTGTCAAACGAGGAGAACAGACGTTCCGAAAAAAACGAAAATTTTCCGAAAACGAAAATTTTCTGAAAACGAAAATTTTCCGAAAAAACCAAAAGTCGATACAGAAACCGAGCAAAGTGACACGAAAATACGAAAAATGGTCGATATTCCGAAAAAAATGAACCCGATAAACGAGCCGAACAGAATCGAATCGAAACCGAAATCGGTCGAAACGAGCCGAATCGAAAAGTTTAAAAATCCGAAAAATCAAAACGAATCGAACCGAAAAAAAAATCGGTGCACAAGCCTAATATATAGATAGATAGATAGAGACGTGTGGTGTATATTCTTTTTATCAATACGATACATCTCTTTTATGTTATGTCACATGCCATCCTTGATATAAAGTCTGCTTTTGTTTGAGGTTGCCTGATATAACACCACTATAAAGTTATTTCACTTTCAGGTGAAGCTACACAAAACTCTATGGAAACAGCATTGGATAACCTTTATTTTTTCGCCCCTCTTTATTATTATTTTTAGTCTCCCTGGAAACAAAGTGATTTGAACAGATATGACTTCCAACACAGTTAATTATATCATTAGTGTCAGGACGGGCAGTGATTCATGTAAACCCTTAGAAGTCCTAACACTGCGATCAATACCATGGAGATGACCCGGTAATGGAGCTGAATATTTTTTGATATGTACAATAAAAATAAATAATACAATTTTTTAACGAGACCATGTGCTCGATGAGTTAAAATACCATCTTATAGGGACGAATGGGTCATAAACAACTCCACCTATTGGAACAATAAAAAAAATGGTTTGATTTTGTTTTTTTATTTGTATATACTAATGTTGCCATTTTATTTATTTTTTTACATTATTTACAAATTGTTTAACCAGGGAGAGATACTTTGGATAAACGACGCCCTCTTCTTATCCATCCATTACAGATCCAGTGCATGTGTGACCCCCTACATTTATAAGGTGGTCAGAATGTGAGGAGTCCCCTGCTTTCCCCCCACTGCTCCCCCGGTCTGGCAGAATTGCTGGGTGAAGTGGAGGAGTTTCTTCCACCCCACCCAGCATGATTAGCAGTCGGGATTTTTGAATTTCCAGCTGCCGGTCAAAAGATCGGTCGCTTCTGACTTCAGCACCTAGAGACCGTGTAGTGATCGGACTCAGAGCGGCACGCGATGATCAGGTCTGCGCATGTGTGCAGCTCTAAGGCTAGGGTCAGACGAGCGCAGTATTATTAACGTGCGTTTAGCCACACTTAATCACGGCCGTGCTAGCAGCAAATGACGTCCAATGCCGGGCAGCATACGAAGAACGGCCACATGAAAGTGCAGCCGCGCAACGCAAGTGGCAAACGAACGCATTTTATCGAGAACGTCAAACCGCTAGTACTGACGTACAGAGTGCGCTGCGTCCGCTAGCGGCGTGTGTGCGTGATTAGGAGACGTCAGACGCTGCTAATGTCCGGCCAACATAAAGTCCAGACGCAAAAAGTGTTTTATTGATGATCCGTACAAAATCACCGACGAAAATGCGCATCGTATGACCGCTATCGCGTATTCCGTGAAAAAATACGTCCATTCGTTCGAACGCACTTTTTCACGGACAACGCGAAAAATGCGTTAGTCTGACCCTAGCCTAATCCATCACTCTGTGCAGGCACTACGGAACTTGTGAACGTAAAGTGACAAATACTGTATCAATGCACAATTTGTGGTTCCACCGCTACGCAAGTACTGTTTGCGCAGAAAAGGTTCAGGGACTCTGGCTTTGGGATACCCAGAGACGAAGAGCAGGAGAAAAAGTGAGTAAAATCTTCTTAATTAAAAAAACCAAAAAAAAAATTTGAACACATCCTCTGCCCTATTATATAAGGGGAAACAAAAGGCAACTCTAATTTTTAGAGTTTTCCTTTAGGCTGAGGTCAGACCAGCGCACTTTTAACGTGCGTTCTGGCGCACATAATTACGGCCGCACTAGCTGCAGATGACGGGCAATGACGGCCAATATACGATGTACGGCCGCACAAAAGTCCGGCCGTGCAACGCAAGTGGAATTTGAACGCATTTTTCTGAGAACGCTGAACCGCTAGTACTGACGTACTGAGTGCGCAGCTGCGGCATAGCGACGTGTGTGCGTGATTAGGAGATGTCAGACGCTGCTAATGTCCAGCCTACATAACGTCCAGACGCAAAAAGAGTTTTATTGACGATCCGTACAAAATCACGCCCAAAAATGCGCGTCGTCTGACCGTTTTTGCGCATTCCGTGAAAAAATACGTCAATGCGTTCGGACGCACTTTTTCATGTTCGCGGGGAAAAATGCTTTCGTCTGACCCTAGCCTTAAGGTAAATTTACCCCTTCTATTCCAACTTAAAATTTTCGCTCACCCTTCACGCCACTTCTGTGATGGCCGCACCCAGCTAAGGTCCGCCTCCCTCCAGCTGTTCTGCGCAGGAGTTGGCACAGCTCAATGCGACAGATACACCAACAGGGTTATTCAAAGAGCTCTGAATTGCTGGCGAAAGGTAACCGAACGCTGAAATTCAGCGTCCGTTACCTTTCCTGGCCATTCGGCTATTCAGGCAGTTTGCCAAATGTTGGCGAATTGCCTACACATACGGTGCCTGTTCGAGGGCAGTGAATTCCCCATAGCATTCGGTTGCTTCATGCGGCAGGTTTATTCAGGAGAATCCCATAGGCTTCAATGTTAAAAATATTCCCGTTTTAATTCAATATCTAATAAACTGTTTATTATAATATTCTGCAGTAAAGAGTCTCTTTATTTATAGATTTTTTAGGATCTTTTAAGCATTTTTCGGGATTTTTTTTGCAAAAATTTTTTTCCCTATTTTTTTTTTAACCCTTTCGCTGCTGAGCCATTTCACACCTCTGTGCTGAGGTCATTTTTACCGGTTTCACTCATCATGTTTAACCGCGTTTTGAAGCCTTATTTTAATATATGACCCAGACATATTATATATCGTTCTTTCCGGCAGACTTGGCAGATTCATAATATGTCATTATTATATGTATACGTCATGTCCTGTCTGTATATTATAACAAAAAATGCAATAAAATTTGAATTTTCAATAATTTACAATGTGTAAAGTGTTTTTTTTTTCACATTTTAACATGCGAGCAATTGCGGTTATATTTTATATGGTGTGCGCTTGTTAAAATAATTAGAAATGGGGTCTCGTTACATTTTTTTTGGGGAAAAATTACACGATTTTTAACAAACGCACCGCATACAAAAATCATTAATGCAGCATCATTATTCGCGTTATAATTGAAATGGGAACAATATTACTGCATTAACAAAACCCAAAAAAAAAAAAACTTATTTAAAAAAAAATGAATAAGTTTTTATTTTTATTTTTACTTTTTTATTTTTTTTTAAAACTTTGTACATGGTCAAGTTTGGTATCGTTGGAAAGGCCATGCTCTGGCCGATCCAACGATATCAAACATTAACCCCTAGCTGCCACTGATCGGGGGATAGGGGGTTCATTGGAACCCCCTATCTCCACCATTGCTGGCAGCTAGGGGTTAACTCCAGGACTGGCGTCATCGTGCTATGTACGATGACGCCAGTCCTCAGGGGGAGTTCCTGGAGGCTTGGCCGACATACGGCTCCCCAGGGGTTAATTACAGCCACCATTTGGAAGGGCAGGCTGTGCCCTTCCAAACGGTGCCTGGATTAACCCTCTGCCCCCCGGCGATCGGGAGGGAGAGAGGTCTGAAGGACCTCCCCCCTCCCTTTCAGGCGCCTCCTCCGCACACGCGGGGGGGCGCCTGAATTAGATGTCATCGCGCCGCCGCGGATCTTATATGTAAATTTCAGACATTTTCACTGGGTAGTTTCTTTGCAAACAGCGTTTCACTTTTCAAACATTCAAGCATAATATATTTATTTTTTTCACTCCATTCGTCTGCGCTGTCGGGTTTCTCCAGCGGCTGCTCTGCGCTCTGATCGGCTCCTGCTCGGGTTTCTCCGGTTAATCCAGACGTTTTTGTGGGTTTCGGTGTGCATTCGCCTGGGTTTTGCGGTGAGTGTTCGACAGGTTTTCGGCGGCTTTTCCCTGCACTATGACGGCCCTGTGGTGCTTGCTGAATACACCGCAGGGTCGCCGAAATGGGATCGCTGAATCAAGCTGAATTGAAGAGAACGAAAAGTCACCGAACGTGTGGTGACTTTTCAATTCTCTTTGAATAACCCTGCAAAACTCTTTGCTAGGTCTAGAATAGAGCTGAGAGTTTCTGCATTAAATGACAACAAAAAGGGTTATTCATTAAGCACCGAACTTGACACCGAATGGTGGATTTCACCGTACAATGCAATTTCGTGGCAGTTCGGCTATTCAGAAAGCGGGCAATTCGTCATATACTGTCGAATTGACAGTGAAATACGGTGCAGTTCGCCACAGATCGGCGATCTTCGGCGGCAGCGAAATTGTCCCATAGAGAATTAATGCTTAATCTATTATGCCGCACAGCACCGCAATGTTGGTGAAATATCCAGATTTTCAGTGATTCAGTTTGACAGGTTTGATCAGGCGAATCCCATAGGATTCAATGTAAAAAAAATATTATTGTTTTTTATTCTTTTTTTATTCAACCGCTTATTCTTTTCATTTGCAGCGAAAAGTCTTTTTGTTTACTTATTTATTTTAGAATTGTATGAGGCATTTTTTTGGATTTTTTTTTATGCCAAATTTTTTATTCCATTTTTCTTTTTAATGGCGCCAAACAAGAGAGCACCGAAATTTCGCTCGGCATCTTCGGTGCTCTCTGAATAACCCTTCAAGAGTATTTCAGGCTCCCTAACTCCAAATTCCTTGAAATCAGTAAAGGACCCCAAAATAGGTGGTGGTATTATCGCAACATTACTATAGTTTTATGTGATACATTTTGACTCAGAGCCCATTGAATTGCTAATTTCTTTTAATTAACAAGGAACTTCGAATTGGGGGTCATAATTCTCGCATTAGGGCTGCGTTCAATGTAACCCTGTACATCCTAACAGGGGTGATTTGATCCTGCATGACGGCCAATTAGATTGCTGTCTACAATTTATAGATCCTCTGTATGTGGCTATAAACAGGGATGAGTAGCCTTGGCCCTCCAGATGTTTTGGAGCTCCATCTCCTGTGATGCTCAACCACTCATTAGGTTGGTCATGCATCATGGGAAATGGAGTTCCAAAACATCCAGAGGGCCAAGGTCGCTGAACCCTGGTTTAAAAGAAAAAGCATGAAAACTAATGAAATGCTCTACTAAAAAAAGGGTTCCTCCCTGTTTTTCCCCTTTAACCCCTTCCATGCGGAGGACGCGCTCAGCGCGTCAAGCCGCATGTACACTTGGCTGCGGAGGACGCGCTGAGCATAGCGCGATGACATCAGTTCAGGAGTTAACCCCTAGCTGCCACCTATGGTGGAGATAAGCCTTGGAAGCTAGGGGTTAATGTTTGGTATCATTGGAACGACCAGAGTATGGCCTTTCCAATGATACCAAACAGGACAACGTTAAATGTAAGACAAAATAATTTAAAATAAAATTAAGATAATAAAAATAAAAAATAAATAAAAAAGTTTATTTTGTTTTTGTATTTATTAATGCAGCAATATTGCTCCCATTTCAATTATAATGTGAACAATGATGCTGCACTAACAATTTTTTCTATGGGGGTGTTTGCTAAGGCTGGGGTCAGACGAGCGTAGTGTTCACGTTCGTGATTGCGCCTAAAAGTACGTCCGTGATAGCATGAAAGAAAGTCCATTGGAGCCTGTTACACAAACTACGTCTGCACTGAACTGCGGACGCACCACGGCCGCGGCAAACGGACGCAAGGCAGGCAAGAACGTACAACCACTAGAACGGCCGCACAAAGTGTGCTGCGTCCGCAACGTCCGCATAGCTTTGTGTGTGAGTGATGGAACGTGGTCAGACGGACTGCATTTATACGTCCAGCATTTTTCACGGACAAAATGGTTTTGCTTTTTAATTTATTTTCCCTCCTACATCCGTCAAAATATACATCAGTAAATAAACGGACTGTGTGGCCACTACTGTGTCTTCCGTACTGACGTACGTCCGTGTGCACGGACGTACAGTCCGTAGAAATCACGCTCGTCTGACCCTAGCCTAAAAATCACATAATTTCCACCCAAAAAAATGTAACAAGTCCCCATTTCTAATTTTTTTAACAAGCGCACCCCATAGAAAATAAAACCGCAAAGGCTTGCATGATAAAATGTGAAAAAAAACACTTTACACACGGTAGATGATTGAAAATTCTAATTTTATTGCATTTATTGTTATAATATTCAGGCAGGACATGTCGTATACATATAATAATGATATATTATGAATCTGCCGAGTCTGCTGGAAAGAACGATATATAATTTGTCTGGGTTGTATAATAAAACGTGACTTCAAATCGCATTTAAACATGATGAGAGAAACTAGTAAAAATTAGCTCAGCACACAGGGGTGAAATGGCTCAGCAGCGAAAGGGTTAATATCTTTTATATTTGTTTTATCTTAGCTGTAAATCCTTACTCTTTCTCCCGAGGCTGTCCCTCCTCTTCAGCGCAATGCTTCCAAAATGCAGACGTCCCTGCAGCTTCTTACGTAAGTTGCGTAGTGTACGTGTTATGTATTGAGGTGTTATGTTGTCCTCCATCCAGCAGATGGCAGCATAGTAAATGTGTTCATTTGTTCTTATGTGTGGTTAGTGTCTCTTGTGTGTAGGTCTCTGTGTTTTAGTATTATGCAAATAGCATATCACACGGAACGTGTGTGCTTTAGTACGCAACGCCATAGTGTTATAGCCAGCTGACCGGGAAATTGTGGGTGATGGTTCGACGAAGGAAAGCAGACGGAGGCCTTTGTTTCAAAAGAAAATGGCGTTTATTCAGCTGGCACCTGCTGGACTCAAGAGACAGATCTTATCTGTTCAAAAAGCTTGAGTGGCGAGGACATCAAACTCAGCTGCTTTTATACATTGTTCCAAAAATACATTTTCTCTCGGCTGCCCTCCTCCCAACATACCCAGATTGTCACGTGACAGTTACCATATGTCTGAGTTAGGACCTAATTTTACACACAATGTCATCTTTCCCCTTCATTCTCATTTTGGGCTTCCAGCTGTCAGTCATAATTCTGCAATTGTCAGTACTTCCTTTGGCTTTGCTGACAAACTGAATTCTTTGGGCATGCAGATTGAAAATAGAATCTCAAGAGCACTCAAGGACAGCAAGTGTATTTTAAAACACGAATTGGATGAACATCTAAATGGCGAATCACTAGATTAGTATAGTTCTAAAATAAATCCCAGGAATTGCTATCTCATTCCCTCCTCTTGGCGGAGAGTCTACAATGACCTCTCCCAGCCAACTAACTAAATCATTAAAGCTTTGTATTCTTCCGGGGATTTAAGCTTAAGTAAACCTTTTGCTCTAGGGATTGCTTCTTTGGTTCGAGGGTTCTACAAATCTCTCTTAATTCAACATTTAACAACTAAACATCAGTGCTGGTAATGTTTACATTTTCATCCATCAGAACAACATATTTATTAAATCTTTTCGTCATTTCAATGCTCCATCCTGTGGAAGGAAAAAAGAAACCAAGACCAATTCATATCACCCTTGGAAAACAATACTCGTTTAGTAAATTTTAGAAAATATCGGATGTGGTATTCCTAGGTCTATGGTGTCCCCTTGGATACGCTGCAGGGGGAACCACCCAGGCCAAATAACACTAAGTTTTTATTTAAGTATTAATCCAAAGGTGGCATAGAGTTCCACAACAAATATGTATGCCATCCCCTGGCATCAGATAAAAATGGTTCTGAGCCAAGGTGGCAGACTGATTATTTGTGTTCTGGATTGCACGCTCAGTTCCTGTAAGATGGAAGCCTAGATACTTGAAACTGTGTCTGCAAATCTGTGCCTTGCGTCTTGAGATTTTGTAGCCTGCCTTGCATAAGATACTTAACAGTTCTTTTGTGGCATTGACATACTGCCATAGGGTATCTTTGTCTGGCTGAGAGTGAAAGGCAGATAAGTCTTTGTTCAGCATTCTCCCAAGGATAGCAAACCTTGAGGGAGGCATATCATTTGATGTTTGGAGCCATTCTGGGCGTTTTCCCACTGAAAGGCAAACCATGGCTGAGTCGCTGGAGCCAAGCGGATACAGAAAAACGCATCTTTTAAATCAAATGTAGAATTCTGTGTTGCCGGGTATCAGAGCTAGGAGATTACACTCAATTGGGTCAAATCCGTATAAAGTCACTGTGGCAGAATTAACTGCTCTTAAATCCTGGACAGGTCGGTACTCTTGGGTATTCTCTTTCTGCACTGGCAGTAGCGAAGTATTCCATGAAAACACACAAAACTTTAGGAAAATCGTACTTTAAACAGATGTTCAAGGTAGACTTGGATGGGTTGCCAAGCTTTTTGTGGGATGTTGTAAATACACATTTTATAACACGTTTCTCTTTTCTCATCATCAACTTCTTTGTGTATTCCACATTTTACTTGTCTTTTCTATTTAGTTTACAATTTCTCCAAACTGATCTAACGCCTGCAGTATTTTTCTCTATATCTGTTACCTTTCTCAGATGTTACTAATAGGCCATCCCTCCCACCTTTTTTCCTTCAGTGCATAAGGGGGGGGGTTGGGCATCAGACTTTTTTTAGAATCAGCAGAGTCTCTTCCTAATTTAGCCCTTTTAATCAATGCTCTGTAGGGACACACCCGAAAAACACAGACACTGTACACACCATAGTACATATACACACAACAGGGATTACATACATAGATCATTTTCATTGTAATGCATACAAAACGAAAGAGCATATAAACCCACTATACACATATACAGTATAGCATTTATACAGACTGGGCAGCACATATACATTGTGCCCTAAACACAGACACAGCACATATATGCACTTAGTTTCTGCAATAATACTAACACATTGCGCACCATTGCCTGAAACAACCGGACACAATGCTAGACAATATAACTTTCTCACATATAGCCTAGATTATATAAAACTATTTCGATTTAGTCTGTCATGACAGACCTAACCTAATATATCAACACAAAATATAAACATACATCTCGCAATCAACAGACTACATCCATTCTAAATTCGCTGTACAGACACATAAAGCGTTAATGCCTTTGTTCATCAGGGAGCTGACTCCCTCCCTCCCCTCTATGTAAAAAGGGGGGGAAACAAATGCGGAGAATCTCATTACTCTCAGCCATCACACACTCTAAATTAACATCCAACCCTTATTACAAAGATAGATCAAAAATAAACAACATATATATACTGGATTAGTTTCTTCCCATTTGGCAACTATGGGACATATAGCTCCCTGATCAATCATAAACACAGTCAGACAAAAACATTCTACCATATTACCTTCTAGATTACCATCTGATCCATTGATCATCTCCTTTTCTTCTGGTCTGGGGGGAAGTGGGGGCTCAGATACTCCTGCAGATCATCACACAGTCCACACAAAGGGCTTGTAATTTATCTATGTCTAATTATTCCCACACTCATGTTTATATTTATTTAAGTGCATACCTTTCTTTTTTTGCCCTGCTAACATAACAAAATGGCTTTTATCTCTCACACAGTACCTCCAAATATCTATATATGGATACTGATCTGGGTGGCCATATCTCCTGGTGCCCTGGGAGTACATTTTCTGTATTATCTCCGGGTCTATAGATCCCTGTTCTGGCCATTCAGGGACTAACATCGGCCAGATTATTGTATACAACAGTTTTAATTTTTCTTTACTCAATTCCATACCATAGTGATGTCTCATACAGCGCTTCAAAATTGTGCATCATATATTCCAGGGGTGTTTCACCCTCCCCTGTTTTTTTTTGTGTTTTTTTTACAGTGCAGATGTAACTTGCAGAAAAAACACTTTAAAAATCATTTGTCTGATACTTCATGCAACAATTCATATATATATATCGTATTCGCTTCCTCCGTCAGTAGCCGGACTGCAGTCGCCTGAGCCGGAAACGTACCTTGGGAGTCCACTCTCAAGTTTGCTTCCTTGGTAAGCAAGTAGGCGCACACTCACTCACAACATTCTCAGCAATCACAGCACGTACTGTATCAGATACATCTACCACAAAACAGTACATAAATAGTTCTATTCTTCCAGGTAAC
The DNA here is from genome assembly GCA_009667805.1 of Leptobrachium leishanense. NCBI lineage: Eukaryota > Metazoa > Chordata > Amphibia > Anura > Megophryidae > Leptobrachium > Leptobrachium leishanense. The sequence goes on from CM019071.1 coordinate 8,190,955, forward strand.
TTCTCCTCAGAGGGAACAAGTCCACTTCTCCTGCACACTCAACATTAGATATAATACACATAAAATACAGACACTATATTAAAAAAAACAGTTCTTTTGTTGCAGACAGCTAGCTCTCAATCATTAAATACAAGTACCTACTGCAACATCAGTATATACTTCACCATCAGTATTTATTTACCCTACTGCAGGGGCTTTAGCACTAGGAGGTGATCAGTCCCCTTGTCAGGGATTAACACTTTCCTTAGTTAATCCGGACTGTTTTTAGAGCATCACAGGCTCTTGAGGCTCTACAGACCTCTCTATTCCTCACTGGAGGGCAGTCTATCCCCAGCCCCTGCATCACACACAGATATAGAAGTCTGGACTCTCTCCCTCCACAGCGCGGACAATTCTACAATTCTATACACTAATTGAAGCTAGCTGCTGGCTTTATTCAACACATAAAAATACAATTATATTAGTTACCCCCTTTCTGCCGCGGCGTCACCAGTTTCCTCGGCCTGTTCCTTTTCGTGGATTCTCGGTCAGGAGCGTGCCCCCAGCAGGTTGATGGTCCACAGAGCAAGAATTTCTCGCTTGGTACCTTTAGTAGAAAATCAACATGTCTGGGCTGCAACTCCTGCTGGATCCCACCGAAAATGCAGTAAATACTGCCGTTCAAACCTCCTTTGTTGAACCAAGGCCCGATCACCGGACGAGACCTCAGAATTGTTATAGCCAGCTGACCGGGAAATCGTGGGTGATGGGTCGACGAAGGAAAGCAGACGGAGGCATTTGTTTCAAAAGAAAATGGCGTTTATTCAGCTGGCACCTGCTGGACTCAAGAGACAGATCTTATCTGTTCAAAAAGCTTGAGTGGCGAGGACATCAAACTCAGCTGCTTTTATACATTGTCCCAAAAATACATTTTCCCTCGGCTGCCCTCCTCCCAACATACCCAGATTGTCACGTGACAGTTACTATATGTCTGAGTTAGGACCTAATTTTACACACAATGTCATCTTTCCCCTTCATTCTCATTTTGGGCTTCCAGCTGTCAGTCATAATTCTGCAATTGTCAGTACTTCCTTTGGCTTTGCTGACAAACTGAATTCTTTGGGCATGCAGATTGAAAATAGAATCTCAAGAGCACTCAAGGACAGCAAGTGTATTTTAAAACGCGAATTGGATGAACATCTAAATGGCGGATCACTAGATTAGTATAGTTCTAAATTAAATCCCAGGAATTGCTATCTCAATAGCAATATGATGCATTGGTGCTGAGCGCACATGTGCAGCACCGGTCCCCTTGTTCTGTCTCCCAGAATGCTTGCTGCTGCGAGCATTCAGAGACAGGTTGATGTCAGAATGCAGAGCCTGCTGACATCATCGGTCTCCGATTTGGTCCCCGATAGGCAGGATATTCAAAATCCCACCTGCTGAGTGACAGCTGTGTGGGTGGTGGAAATTCCTCCGCTTCACACAGCGATATCTGCTAACCGGGACTGGAGGAAGTGGGGGTCTTCACGCAGCTTGACCACCTTATTCAGTTAAAGTGGATGCGGTGACTCTTTAACTTTATTCCTGTTTGCACTGGCTGTGTTCCGAGTTTTTGAAGCATAAGTTTGCAATTAATAAATGTTTCACAAAAGTGCCGTCCTAGCAACACGAGCCGCACACGCCTGTACAGAGGATCGCGTGTTCACCTGAATCAGCGGAGCTGCAGGCGCTCGGTAACAATAATAATTATTCGCTCTAATGCGTTTTCACTATTAGAAAAAGTCGACCGTGTCTCCCCCTGGAAAGTCTGCTGTATGTATAATGACCCTCTTCTTTCCAGATAAGGTCCAAAAACAACACGCTCGCTGTCACAATTATCATTTCGCATTATTAATTTGACCTGCGCTCCCGGAAAAATTTATGTATCTTTAATGTATTCAAACCGTCTCTTCGAAACTTTGGCGGTCACCGGCAGAGACGCCGCGCGAAAGGTGTGAGCATCCGCAGGCAGGCAGCCGATGCTATGTTACAATTAACGTTGGAGAAGTCACCCGCGTCGTTCTTTACGTCACCGCCATGAATAATACAAAAGCACGCGCGGCCGTTTTCATTTGACACATCCTGTTGTGTTAATTCCTTGGCCCGCGCCGAGGCACCGGTGGCGGTAAAGGGGGGACGCGCGTCAATTTTCACATAGATTAACCTAATTAACGAGTAATGTTTCTGATACTTTAATTATTGTGACAAATAAAAAAGAATATCTCCGGGATGACAGTGTGTGCTGCTCCAGTAATTATTCTCATTGTCCTGTAATTCTTGCGCGTTTTATAATCGAGCTTTAAAGGTTCCATTAGTATTCATTATGTGGACAATCAATCTCTGCCTCTCGCCACCTAATCATATTAATGAAATGGAAATTCTTTCGTTTCATCATCAAAATGCTGCGGAATAACATTAGCTTTTTGCCGAGGAAATCTCATTATTTTGTTACTGAGGCTCAGCGTTTAAAGGGACGGTGATTAAAGGAGCATCTTTCATGAAATTTTCGCAGTACGGGATCATTGAGAATTCTTTCCGTAAATTGTGTCGCGACACAATTGTGTCGAAACAAACAAAACCTTTATTGGCTTGTTGGATTTGGACAAGCAGATTACTGGGACGCTCTAATCATCCTGACCACTTTAATGATGTGAGGAGCGCCCCCCCCCATCTCCACCCCTTCCCTGCTGCCCCGATCCGGTGTAATCGCTGGATGAAGTGGAGGAGTTTCCTCCGCCCCACCCAGTATCACCAGCAGACAAGATTTTGAATTTCCCAGCTGCCGGTCACCAGATTGGTCACTAGTTATGTTTGCGTGCAAAGAGCGTGCCGACGTCACCCACCGAGACCAAGTCTCAGAGAAGCAGCCAATGGATCGGATCTGCGCATGCGAGTCCAGCTCCACTCTATTGCCCTGCAAAGTGCTATGGAACATGCGTAAGTCCGTAGCATTGTGCAATTTTCAGTTCCAGTACGTATTGAAAGTTGCACAGGAGAACACATTGCTTTAGAAAGCTTCAGGGACTTCCAGGTTTGGGAGACCCTGAGCTGAAGATGAGGAGCAGAGTGCAGTGAGGGACACAAAGTGAATATAATAACCTAAAAAAAAAAAACTTTAAATAATAATTGTGCTGAGGCTGTCAGCAGCATCTGCCCAATTATGTAAGAGCAAAAAAGGGAACTCTAGTTTTCAATAGGGATGAGCTGTTCGGTTCGATCAGTTTGGAGTTCGATTCGAACATTGGCAGTTTGAGAGTTCGCGAACTTCGAAGTTTTTGAGATGTTCGCCAAAAGTTTGAATTTTTTTTTAAAGAAATATAAAAATTGCTTAAAAAATCTAGAAATAAAGGGACTCTTTACTGCAGAATATTATAAGCAGCGGTTTATTAGATATTGAATTAAAACAGGAATATTTATAACATTGAAGCCTATGGGATAAAACATTCTTGTTACTAAAACATCAGGCAGACATGGCCCTCTAATCAGGCACTGTAGAGGGCAGCCTGCAGGGGCCTCCCAAGGATCCCCTTGAGGAGCATTGAGGAGCAAGGAGCATGCGGCCGCCGGATGACAGAGCTGCGACTGTGTGGCAGAGACAGGCAGCGCAGGGAGGGAGCCACTGCACCTGCGGCCACGTCAGACCCCCCCAGCCCCCACCAGGATCCAGGGAGCCCCCACTGACCACCAGGCTAAGGTAAGGCGACAGATTTCTAAAAAAAAAAATCCGAGGACATTTTTAAATGTCCCTGGGAACATAAAATAAAACCTTTTTTTTCTTTCTCTACCTGGCTGAATGTATTTAATTATATATATTAGATACATTCAGCCAGGTAGAGGGGGGTGGCATGTGGGCTGCGCGGGGTCTCAGGCAGTGGTTTTTTTTTTGTGTATATATTTTTATCAAATTTATAGGGGAAGGTAAAGGCAGGTATGATATATAGATATAGATAAGATATATATTCTTATAAATATATATATCCAGACTTGTATTACACACACATTTTGGCAACTAATTCCCCCCCCCATTTGGCTGATCCCTCCAGAAGAATTGTTGAACCCGATAGCGCAGAGAATAATATATATATATTCTCTGCTCTGTCGGGTTCAACATTTCTTCTGGAGGGATCAGCCAAATGGGGGGGTGCGCATTTAGTTAAGATTGTCCACATGCCACCTCCCCATGTGCGTATGTGTATATATGGTCTGAGGTCTGTGGGTGGGTGTATATATATATATATATATATATATATATATGCGTGTTGATATATACGTATATATAAGTCTGCGTGTTGATATAAAATTTTCGTTTCGGCTCGTTTCGTTCGTAATTTGACAATTTTAATTTCGGATCGTTTCGGGCGATTTCCGTTTCAGTTCGTTTCGTTTCGGCTCGTTTTTCGTATCGACTTTTTTTCGTGATTTTGGACATTTTCGTGTATTCGGTGTGGGAAATGTTTTGCCCCATAGACTTCAATGTTAAAAATATTCCCGTTTTAATTCAATATCTAATAAACTGTTTATTATTATATTCTGTAGTAAAGAGTCTCTTTATTTCTAGATTTTTTAAACCTCACAGTAATGTGCGCCGTGTATTATGAGCATTCAGTATTATATGGGAGTACTGGTTTATGAGTAAGAATAGTTGAAAAAATAAAAATAAACGTAAAACTCTGGGGGGGGGTGACACCATGAGTTACCGCACCGGGTGACACCAACCCTAGTGACGCCACTGACGGTGTGAAGGCACTTGCTGCCACCAAAGGCAAAATATTTAGGTGCACTGCCACTGACGCCTGTACCAGATTCATATAATTTTAATATTGGACCGCAGGGTCCAACCCTGCACTCTTCCACAACAATACCACAGAGGGGTTACGGTGTGACAGCACTGTTGCCGACACTAATGGCACAATTTTAAAGCACCTATTGTTAATTTCATCCAAAGCCTGCATAAGTTTCACCATAATTTAGCCAAAAAATCACTAAACTTGTTCTGCATGTCATAACATGTCTCCTCTTTTCATACAGGCTGCTGCCCCAAGCAGTTGTTTATGAATAGATTAAAGGAAAACCATTTACCGTCATTTCAAATGTAATTTTTTTGTTTTTAAATGTTTCTATACATTCTACAAATCCGCCACTTCACGGGCAGGTTATGGGGACCTCCTAGGCACGATATTTGAAGGAATTTTTGGTTTTTAGTTTTTACCCTTATTTTATGGAAAACTCACTGTTCCTTTAAAAACTTTTTTTTAAAACTTTTTGTCCTTGTTTCCTGTCCCCCAGGGCACTACCCGGACCCCCATACACATTTTATGGCAAATATCTTGCATATATACCCTCTTGCAAAAATCGAACTTTTGAGTCCCATTGACTTGTATTGAGTTCAGTTCGAGTTCGAACTCGAACTTTTGAAATTGTTTGAGTTCGAATGCGAACCGAACACGGGGGTGTTCGGCTCATCCCTAGTTTTCAATAGAATATCCCTTTAAGGTAAATTGCCTCCTATTCCGACTCAAAATTTTCACTCGCCTTCACGCCACTGCTGTGCTAGTCCTCACACAGCTAAGGCCTCCTTTGCTCCTTCTGTAGGATAGAGCTGACTTTCTGCACTGACTGACACCTGAGAGTATTTCAGCATTACAAGCATAGGGGATACCTAGTTACATAGGCAGAAAAAAACGTGCGGCCATTGGGTTCAGCCTTTCACGCAGTACCTACTACTGTTTGTTGATCCACAAGAAGGCAGAACCCCAGTCTGAAGCGCTCGCCAATATGCAACACACTGGAAAAAAAATTCCTTCTTGACCCCAGAATGTCGTCAGATTTCTCCTTGGATCAAGAAGCTTTTACCCACATATTAAATATTATCACCCTTAATATTCTGTGTCTGCAGGATGTCATCCAGTCGTTGTTCAAAAGTCTGTACAGTCTCTGACCCAACCACCTCAACAGGCAGAGAATTCCACAGCTTTATTGTTCTCATCGTAAAATAACCCTTCCTATGCTTTAGGCCGAATTTCCTTTTCTCCAGTACTGTAAATGGGTGACCTCTACAGGGTTATTCAGAGAGTGTGAAAAGCAGGAGAATGACTGGAGAATGAAAAATTCTAGGTCAAAATAGCCGATTTGGAAAGTGAGATAAATGGGAGAATTTTTCTGGTTTGGCTATTTTGACCTAGAATTTTTCATTCTCCAGTCATTCTCCTGCTTTTCACGCTCTCTGAATAACCCTGCTAGTGTCCTGTGTATAGTCCTGTTAATGAATAGGTTTCCAGACAATGGTTCATATTGGCCCCATATATATTTATATAAAGTTATCAGATTCCCTCTAAGGCCCAGTATATATTTATATAAAGTTATCAGATCCCCTCTAAGGCCCCGTATATATTTATATAAAGATATCAGACCCCTCTAAGGCCCAGTATATATTTATAGAAAGTTATCAGATCCCCTCTAAAGCCCCGTATATATTTATTTAAAAGGTATCAGACCCCTCTAAGGCCCAGTATATATTTATAGAAAGTTATCAGATCCCCTCTAAGGCCCCGTATATATTTATATAAAGTTATCAAATCCCCTCTAAAGCCCCGTATATATTTATTTAAAAGGTATCAGATCCCCTCTAAGGCCCCGTATATATTTATAGAAAGTTATCAGATCCCCTCTAAAGCCCCGTATATATTTATTTAAAAGGTATCAGATCCCCTCTAAGGCCCAGTATATATTTATATAAAGTTATCAGATCCCTCTAAAGCCCCGTATATATTTATTTAAAAGGTATCAGATCCCCTCTAAGGCACTGTTTCTTTAAACTAAACAGGTTTAAGCTTGATAGTCTTTCCTCATAACTTAAATCTTCCATTCCCCTTGTTAATTTAGTTGCCGCCTCTGCACTTTTTCTAGCGCCATAATATCCTTTCTTAAGACAGGTGCCCAAAATCGCACGACATTTTCAAGGTGCGTTTTACCATTGATTTGCAGCATTATCTAAAGCAGAAAAGCTGTTGTACAGATTTTGGCAAATGTATCATAGGAAAAAATCTTCAAAATGGAAGCAGGAGAATAAAAACTAACTTTATTTATCCTTTTTACATGCAATAACTTCAAACAAAGAAAATAAAATGGCAGCATGTGCTTTATAATGTGTTTTATAATGTGTTTTATAATGTGGTTTTATTTGTAATGCTCAAGTAAAAAAAAGAAAACAAAAAAACCCTAAAAACTGATAGAGGAAAAGTGAAGGTATGTGGGCTTCCATGGTCTAAACTTACATTTCAATAAAAAAGGGTTAATCCTTCCCTTACATGAACGAGCCTCTTGGTGCCCTGTGTTTACGAGGGAGATAAATGCTTTGGAGAAAGTGAGATCGAACTTTGTTACAACAGCCCCAATGATGTGTTTTATGGAAAGCTCTATACTCTGCGTATGATTCATCACCTCGGAGTCTCCGCTGCTTTGAACAAAGGGCCGAGTACATTGTATGTGACAGCGTGTTTTTATATATTCCATAAACGTGTCTGCGATATCATAAATCTGCTTTAAATCCTAATTGCTCGGACACATGATTATTGTTTTTCACGGTTTAAAAGGATATAAATCGCCTGGAGAGGTAAGCTCGCGTCATTTCTGAACACAATCACAGCTTTTTCTGGCGGGCGATCCAGACATTCTTCATTTTGCGCAACTTTTATGATATATTTGATGTCATTGATCTGATGTATTATTTCAATATATATATATATATAATATTACCTTGAAAGCTTTTAAAAAGAGATGTAATTGTATCAGCAGTACAATGATACATATATATATAAATAACTGAATTTTTTTTATTAAATAATAAAAAGAGCACCGGAGCTTTTAAATTGCATTGTTTATCTTATGGCCACTCTTTCTGAATGCTATCTAATCAGTGGTGCATGCAGCCCATAATATGGAGGCGTGCCGTGCACCCATGGAACATTTACTTGTTATTACAGAGAGTAAAGTGCTAATACTGCAGTCAGTGCCTGGCGAGAGGACAGGGGAACATGGGGCACAGGGGGCGACCACACACAGATACGGCTCTCTAATTAGGCCAAATAGGCAGTCTCCTAAGGCTCTGCTCAAACAGGGGCCTCGGATACTAATAGGAGTTTTTTTTTAGTTATTTTCTGCATATTTGCACAATAAATCGGGGCCCATAAATGAGCTTTGCCTACGGCCTCACTAACTCTAGATCTGCCCCTGGTCACACATCATTGGTATGCAGTGGTGAGCAGCTTTCAAAGCACAAAGAAGCTCCTGCTACTCCTGGGTGATTGCATGAACCATTAGGCTGGGGTCAGACGAGCGTAGTGTTCACGTCCGTGATTGCGCCTAAAAGTACGTCCGTGATAGCATGAAAGAAAGTCCATTGGAGCCTGTTACACAAAGTACGTCCGCACTGAACTGCAGACGCACAACGGCCGCGGCCCACGGACGCAAGGCAGGCAAGAACGTACAACCACTAGAACGGCCGCACAAAGTGCGCTGCGTCCGCAACGTCTGCATAGCTTTGTGTGTGAGTGATGGAACGTGGTCAGACGGGCTGCATTTATACGTCCTTTTTTTTCACGGACAAAATGGTTTTGCTTTTTAATTTATTTTCCTTCCTACATCCATCAAAATATACGTCAGTGAAAAAAACAGACTGTGTGGCCACTACTGTGTCTTCCGTACTGACGTACGTCCGTGTGCACGGACGTACAGTCCGTAGAAATCACGCTCGTCTGACGCTAGCCTAAGCATCCAGACCGACATCATAAATAAGAATAATCCTTTCTATAGAAACGCAGGCCATGCTGCCTTCAAAGAGCGGTGCGCAGGGCCCGTGAAGCACGTTCACCTGTCCTGCAACACACGATATCTCAGAGAAATCTTATAGCCAACAGACTTGTGCGCGTGCCCAATTGCCCATAATTAAATGCCCTGGATGCTGTGGGAAATCAATCCATATGCAAGAAAAAGGTTCACTTAGGATTGAGTTTTTCCCTGTTTTGACAAGACTTCTAGGTTTGGGCCAGGAGCTGCAGCTCCACCAGCCCCCCGTGTAAAACCAGTGCTGCTGCACTTTAAATTCTGAAGTCCCAACGACTTTTCTGTGATGTATCTGCTGTAACCTTAGTTCACATAGGTATGTGTTGTGTCCTGTTTCAAAAGGACCTGCGGGCTTGGGCCAGGAGCTACAGCTCCAAACACTGTGGGACTGCAGAGTTTAGAGCCCAGCAGCACTGGATTAACAAATACTTTTCTGTGATGTATCTACTGTAACCTTGGTTCACATAGGTATGTGGTTTTACCTGTTTCAGGAGGACCTGGGGGCTTGGGCCAGGAGCAGCAGCTCCACCCGCCCCTGTGGGCCTGCAGAGCTAAAAGTCCAGCACCACCGGATTAACAAACGCTTTTCTGTGAAGTATCTACTGTAACCTTGGTTCACATAGATCACAACATCTATCACTGTCATACCTGCACAATGTATCTGCAGTTTCATGGTGCTCTACACAATGTATCCGCAGTTTCATGCTGCTCTACACAATGTATCCGTGGTTTCATGGTGCCCTACACAATGTATCAGCGGTTTCAAGGTGCTCTACACAATGTATCCACAGTTTCCTGGTGCTCTACACAATGTATCCGCAGTTTCATGGTGCTCTACACAATGTATACGCAGTTTTATGGTGCTCTACACAATGTATCCGTAGTTTTATGGTGCTCTACACAATGTATCCGCAGTTTCATGGTGCTCCACACAATGTATCCGCGGTTTCATGGTGCTCTACACAATGTATCCGCAGTTTCATGGTGCTCTACACAATGTATCTGCGGTTTCATGGTGCTCTACACAATGTATCTGCGGTTTTATGGTGCTCTACACAATGTATCCGCAGTTTCATGGTGCTCCACACAATGTATCCGCGGTTTCATGGTGCTCTACGCAATGTATCCGCAGTTTCATGGTGCTCTACACAATGTATCTGCGGTTTCATGGTGCTCTACACAATGTATCGGAGTCAGGATCTCTTTCTGTGACATGTGAGTCACTGTGTAACTTTTATCGCTCCTTATGTCCTTCAGACTATTTTTTGCTTGGGAAACGTATAGGGTCATGTACGGATTGAACGTGGAAAAGAAATAACAATACGTCATCCGCCTCTGTACTAATCGTGTTCTGAAGATCTCTGCGTCTGGCGACTAGCGATGTCTTTGGATGTATAGGAAATACTCAATAAAGCGACGGGATGCCGTCGATTCGTAGCGGTCTTCTAAGAAAAGTAAGTTTCGCTTATCCCACTGTTGTCTCCTGATTAAAATATGCTTTTAATTACAACAATAATGCAGCTCTGCCTCCCGCGTTGCCATGTGTTTGCTTAGCAAACCCGCTGCAACGATATGTGCACTGCAACAGTCACAGCCAGCCTTAACATCACAAATGGGTTTTTCACATTGATCATTAAGCTATGAAGGGATATTATACTCCTGCTCCATTGTAGCTAAATATATTTTATACCAGTTGTTCCCATCCCTGGTCCTCAGGTCCCCTAACAGGCCAGGTTTGCAGGATATGTGAAGCACAGCACAGGTGATATGATTTGCTGCTCAGTGATTGCAGGATTCAGTCTGCATTTTCCCAAGGGAATCCTTTAAACCTGTCCTGTTAGGGGGACCTGAGGACCCGAGTTGGAACCACTGTTCTATCCAATACTACCTACATCATGATTCTCTTTAAATCTTTGTGTGTAACAGAGTTACATTGTGTTACCTTTTGCTGAAATATACCACAATGTTTGCATTTGCTGAGTTGTGCAACAGATCGTTTAGTTTTCCTCATCCCCAGTGATCTCCGTCATCCTCTGTTCAGCCCAGACAGTGCACACTACACCAAAGGCGCAGCAGAATCACCCTCAATCATCCTCTACTCTCCTCTCACCAAGAAGATGTCTGCAGTATACTGCAGCATAATTAACCCCTTAGGCTAGGGTCAAACGAACGCATTATTCACAGCGACCATCAAAAAGTGCGTCCGAACGCATGGACATATTTTTTCACGGAATGCACGAAGCCGGTCATACGATGCGCATTTACATGCGTGATTTTGTACGGATCGTCAATAAAACACTTTTTGCGTCTGGACGTTATGTTGGCCGGACATTAGCAGTGTGTGACATCTCCTAATCACGCACACACGTCGCTAGCGGACGCAGCGCACTCTGTATGTCAGTACTAGCGGTTCTGCGTTCTCGAAAAAATGCGTTCATTTTCCACTTGCGTTGCGCGGCCGGACTTCCGTGCGGCCGTACTTCGTATATTGGCCGTCATTGCGCGTCATTTGCTGCTAGTGCGGCTGTGATTAAGTGCGCCTAAACGCACGTTAAAAATGCGATAGTCTGACCCCAGCCTTAACACCACCAGGCACGCTCTGCTGTCCTGTTGATGGATGGGCCTATGCCAAGGGACCACATAGCGCACCCAACTGCTCGCCGGCTACTCCCCTTCGTCGCCTTCCTTGCCAGCAGCCTATCGCTGCAATAGGCTGCAGACGGGCTGCTCACTTTCGGGCAGCCAATTGCAGCGATCGGCTACCAGGGTAGTTGTTGGAGAGCCGCTGCGCGTGCTATGAGATCCCGCGGCAAACAGGCCCATCTGCCTCCCACGCTGCCTTGGCGTTTAGGCTAGGGTCCAACTAACGGATTATTTGCAGCGGTCGTCAAAAAGTGCGTCCGAACGCATTGACGTATTTTTTCACAGAATGCGCGAAAATGGTCAGACGCGCATTTTCGTGCGTGATTTTTTACGGATCGTCAATAAACCACTTTTCGCATCTGGACGTTATGTTGGCTGGACATGAGCAGCGTCTGACGTCTCCTAATCACGCAAACATGCCGCTATGCCGCCGCAGCGCACTCTGTATGTCAGTACTAGCGGTTCTGCGTTCTCGAAAAATGCTTTCATTTTCCACTTGCGTTGCGCGGCCGGACTTTCGTGCGGCCGTACTTCGTATATTGCCCTTCATTGGCCATCATTTCCTGCTACTGCGGCCGTGATTAAGTGCCCCTAAGGCTGGGGTCAGACTAGCGCATTTTTAATGTGCGTTTAGACGCACTTAATCACGGCCGCACTAGCAGCAAATGACGGCCAATATACGAAGTACGGCCGCAATAAAGTCCGGCCGCACAACGCAAGTGGAAAATGAACACATTTTTTCGAGAACGCAGAACCGCTAGTACTGACGTACAGAGTGCGCTGCGTCTGCTAGCGGCGTGTGTGTGTGATTTGGAGACGTCAGACGCTGCTAATGTCCGGCCAACATAACGTCCAGACACCCAAAGTTTCCTGGTTTGGATCTGTAAAAAATCACGCACGAAAATGCGTGTCATCTGACTGTTTTTGCGTATTCCGTGAAAAAAACCCTCAATGCGTTTGGACGCACTTTTTCATGGACAACGCGAAAAATGCGTTAGTCTGACCCCAGCCTAAATGCTTAACAAATAAGATTAACTCCATGTTTACAAACAAACAAAAAAATAGTAAATGGTTTCAGTTGCTAAAATGCTTCTTTTACCAGACAGGACTTTTTTTTTACGCCTGGGCATCACGGTTATGCCTGCTTGTGTCTCGCTAGGATAAGGTCCTTCATGGAGGAACGGGTCAAGTCGGTGGATCTCATAGAAATGCTTTGCAGTGCCCCTGGAAATACGACATCAATTAGAATGTAAATACGGTCAATGTGTCTATTTCAATAAACAGTTTGCCCTTTGCTCGACCTTTAAACAATATCTGACATCCCTATCAACAGAATCTTTTTGACCTACAGTTTTATTTCTTTTTGTTTGTAAATAAAAATGCTAACAATGTATCCTGGAATGGATTTCCCCAGTGCCCTTTATTTACAATGTATCAGAGTCTCGGCGAGCGTTTGCCAGTGTTCTGCGGTCGATCCTACCAAGGGAAGAGGCGCAACACGCTGATTATTTTAGCAATGTTTACTGTGCGCTACCTTGCCTATATCAAGGTGTCTGACATTTATATGGCTTGAGATTAGCGCTAGGTACATCATTCTTCGCATCTTCTGCGAGGAAGAAGATTGATGTCCACTGTCCCTGGCTTGTTGCTATGGAGATGTTGGCTGGAAAACGAGAAAACCTCTCAGAAATGTCTACAGCTCCAGAAAAATCTAAATAATTGCCTATGTAACATTCCTCGTGCCTCCGGAGACGTCAAAATAGAGGTCTGATGACGCACTCGCTGAGTCAGAAGAAATTCATTTGCTAAAAGGGAGGCTTTGATTTTTATTAATGTAACGTTCATTACTGAAGTCCTTGTAGCTGTTCGGAGTAATGGTCCACAAGGCGGGCGCAAAGCATCGCTCACATCATATCAATCGAGAGGGAGAGCGAGGCTGGACATAGAAAGGTTATAAAGTGTCAAGTGGAAACAGGTGTAAAAAAGTGTCTAACCTGGATAGTATATAGCGACTTAACATCAATATATTGCTGGCTGTGGACTCGAGAGAAGCCTCAACACTGAATATTCCATGGGCAAAAATATATATAAGAACATCTGCCGGAGTAAAAGAATAGTATCATGTATATCTATTGTACCGGCTGCGAGGAGTAGAGGTAACATCCCGGCTCTATCACCGTGGAGACACAGGTTTGAATCCCAGCCAGAGCACCTCTCCAGTAAGTGTCCTTGGGCAAGACACCTAACGGTACATACTCGCCACCCAGGACATACTTGAAAACGAGAGAAATCTCAATGTATCCTTCCTGGTAAAAAAAATAATATATATTTATAGAAGATGCCAGAAAACCTACATGGTTATTCAGAGAGAGGTGAAAAGTAGGATAACTGGCAGGAGAAGAGAACAATCTAGACCAAATAGCCGATTTGGAAAGTGAGATAAATGGGAGAATTTTTCTGGTTTGGCTATTTTGACCTAGAATTTTAATTTCTCCAGTCATTCTCCTGAGTTTCACCTCTCTCTGAATAACCCTTAACCCTGCTGGTCTTTCGGCAGATATGATTCTTGCTGAACGAATCATCTTCACGTAAAGGGCTGCTACCACCAAAAAAATTAAATGTCCTTATTGTGTATATTTGATGTTGCTGATATCTTACATGTGTTTGTTTTTCTCTTGTATATTTAGTTAAGAAAAAAATATTTCCTCTGTATGTGTCACTGGGTGCATCCATTGTGTGATATTTTCCTCTATATGTGTCACTGGGTGCATCCATTGTGTGATATTTTCCTCTGTATGTGTCACTGGGTGCATCCATTGTGTGATATTTTCCTCTATATGTGTCACTGAGCGCATCCATTGTGTGATATTTTCCTCTATATGTGTCACTGGGTGCATCCATTGTGTGATATTTTCCTCTGTATGTGTCACTGGGTGCATCCATTGTGTGATATTTCCCTCTATATGTGTCACTGGGTGCATCCATTGTGTGATATTTTCTGCTATATGTGTCACTGGGTGCATCCATTGTGTGATATTTTCCTCTATATGTGTCACTGGGTGCATCCATTGTGTGATATTTTCTCTATATGTGTCACTGGGTGCATCCATTGTGTGATATTTTCCTCTATATGTGTCACTGGGTGCATCCATTGTGTGATATTTACCTCTATATGTGTCACTGGGTGCATCCATTGTGTGATATTTTCCTCTATATGTGTCACTGGGTGCATCCATTGTGTGTGATATTTTCCTCTATATGTGTCACTGGGTGCATCCATTGTGTGATATTTTCCTCTATATGTGTCACTGGGTGCATCCATTGTGTGATATTTACCTCTATATGTGTCACTGGGTGCATCCATTGTGTGATATTTTCCTCTATATGTGTCACTGGGTGCATCCATTGTGTGATATTTTCCTCTATATGTGTCACTGGGTGCATCCATTGTGTGATATTTTCCTCTATATGTGTCACTGGGTCTATTTGTTTTTATTGGAATGTGCCACATAACAAACATAAATACAATCAAGCGTACATACAGGAAATAACAGCCAACAGAATGAAATACAGCAAAAGGACACTTGATAATGACAGTGCATACGGGGTAGAACATTAGGGGGAACATATATATACAGGGGCAAACATTAATAAGAACAAAGGAATTACCCACTTAGCAGAAGGAAACACAAAATATAGACATGCCGTCACAAAAAAAAAGTCCAAAACGGAAAAAGAAAACAAGTGACGAACCGCCACATAGAAAAAGAACCCAAAACTAGGACGCTGTCCATCAAACAAATAATAGCTGACTGACTGTCAATACAAGGAAACAATAGGGAAACAATAGGGACAATGGGAATATTTACAAAACAGGACGTATATACATCGACATTCAAAATCATATATTTTTACCGTCACTTTTAGGACCAGGACCCGCACTCTCCTACACTCTTGAATGAGAAAGAAATACATAAAAAGAACAAAGAACAAAACAAAAAATAAATCAGTAAAAGGCAAAAAACAAATCAAACCATATGCATATGAAAAGAATACATTAGCATCCTACGCAAAAAACCCCGAACGGTCCCGTAAAGTCTCAAATCGTCTGAGTTCGGCGCTTTTCGTGTGCGCTCACCACTTCCCACCCCCCGACCACCATCAAAAAAAAACAAAGCGAAAAGAAAAATGTCAATTGTGCAAATTGTCCAAAGTCTTTCCTTGACCGCTACATCCCCACCACCACCCCACCCCAAAATGAAACGTAAAGCATTTTCTGTGACCCACCCTCCACCCCTGTGATCAACAATATATATATATATATATATATATATATATAGCGCTGTGTTTAAATCCTTGTTGTGGCAGTACCTATTTTTGGCCACCGGAGGGAGACAAGCGAAATGTGAGACACTGAATATTACATTGGGACTACATTTCCCGGCATGCTTTGGGAACGGACACAGGAAGTGGGTGGAGCAGTGAGACTTACATCCTGAGCCTCGTGGAGAGAGCTGGCAGAGCGCGCAGGGAGTGAGAGAGACAAGACACAGTGCTGCAGAGAGTAACAGTGACCAGGCCGGAGCGCAAGTGCGGCCTAACAGAGAAACAGATCGGGTTATCAGTTATTCCCGAAGAAAACCCAGTGATCCACCAGATTACCCAAGTGGCTAGAGAGGAAGCGGAGGACCCCGAGTGAGGAGTACCGCAGATCGATCGGACCGGGAGAGCAGGCGGTAAGCTGGACAAGTCGAGGCCGGTGCAGAAAGCCAGACAACGGATCCAGAAGCAAGTAACCCCAGTCAATATCGAGCGGAGAGACGTCCTGGGTCAGCGGAGCCTCAAGTATCTGACGGATGGGTGAGAGGCCTTCCAGGCCGTTGTAAAACTCAAGTAAAGCACGCTGCTGTTTGTTTCCAAAACCCACAGGGCCCCAACTTCACTAGTCGAAGACATCTCTTAAGCAATTCACTGGCCAGTTGAATAGTACCCGGGTACCGCAACACACACACACACCCTTACATTCCGGGACTTAACCTGTGCGGGACTCACTCCCCAATCACAAGAAGGGGTTAAAGATACGTTTCTCATTATCCTTTTCCGCTGCGCGTTTCCCGAATTACGAAGCATTGTATTCTTTTCCGCTGCGCGTTTCCCCGAATTACGAAGAATCGCATTTATTTTCCGCTGCGCGTTTCTCGAATTACGAAACCTCGTATTTCTTTTCCGCTGCGCGTTTACCGCATTACGAAGTACTGTAGATATATATACGAAAACCGTGTCATTCATTATATGCCATTTATTCAAGTAAACTATATAATTTATAAAATCCACAACGGTGCTGGAGTATATTTATTCCCTAGTGCGGGGAGACTGACCCGAGGTTCAATTTTTAGCGGCTCCTCCGGGAGTGAGCGCTACAGATATATACACACATATGTACAATCCCACCCGAGGTTTCAATCCTCCTCCGCCAGCCCGCCGTCTTTCCCGGACAGGTACGTGACCTCCCTCCGGATGGGGTTGAGCCTGTTCCCCCACAGCATGAGGAAAAACATGCCCAACAACCGGGTGTGAAGACTCCATGGCAAAAGGAACACCGTACTGACGTATTCGAAGATAGGCAGTATGTAAGTCCTTATCAGATGGACCCTCTCTGCGCGGGACAGCTTCCACCGGCAAGCCTCTGAGATCTTACCGGAGGCTACGGCCAACCTGTCGGTCCAGTTGCGGAGAGCATTGTCCCCCCGGCTGAACCGAATCCCCAAGATCTTGATTTCAGACTGGGGTGGCGGGAAACCGTCCGGAAGAGGGAACTCGTCCCCCTCCTTCCCGCACCAGAACACCCCGCTCTTGATCTTGTTGATCTGGGACGATGAGGAGGAGGAATAGCGCGAGACTAGGTCCACCACGAGCGCGGCCTCCGAAGGATCGGAGACCACGATGGAGACGTCGTCCGCGTACGCCACCACCCGAAGGGGTGCCGTCGCCGGGCCCCTGTCGACCCCTCTCAAACGTCCCGCCTCGAGCCTTTCGAAGGAAGGGGTCGATTGCAAAGGCGTAGAGCAAGGGACTAAGGGGACAGCCCTGTCGGTCCCCGGCTAGGACCTGAAATGGTCGCCCCTTCCAACCGCTCACAAGTGCGAAGCTTTCTGCCCCCCGGTAAAGGGTGATAAGCCAATTGACAAATTTAGCCGGAAGGCCGTAGCGCCTCATCACCGTCCACAGATAGAGGTGATCCACCCGATCGAAGGCCTTAGACTGATCAAGTGCCAGAAGGTAACCCGTCCAATTGCCGGCCCTGCACCTCTCTACGGCCTCCCACACCTCGAGAACGGCGTCGAAGACGTTACTGCCTCGGACTGTGCAGAATTGGGACTTAGACAGGAGACCCCCCAGACAAATCTTGCAGTCACAAATACAACACTTTCGCCAGGATCTTCCTGTCGACGTTGCGCAGCGAAATGGGACGCCAGTTCCCTATGTCTGCCGCGTCGACCACCCCTGGCTTGGACCGCCGAAGTCCTCGCAGAGGGAAGTATCGAGCTCAGGATGACGGTCTACGTCGCAAAGGAAGCCCTCCACCTGGTCTGGCCGGGCTCGCCTCTGTCCGAGGAGCTCCAAGTAGTACGACCGGACCACATCGTGAATCCCGCGGGACGAATCCTGCAGGACCCCAGAGGTGTCATGCAGCCCAGAGATGACCTTGGTACCTTCCTTGCACTTGCAACTGAGAAAGGGGTCGGGTGAGCGGTAAGACCCGTGATCTCTCTCCTTCACAAGCGAGGCGTATCTGTCGTACTGGAACTCCTTCATCAAGGAGCGGACCTCGGAGATCTCCCCGGAATCACCTCCCTGCGAGACCAGGCGGTCGAGCTTCCGCATAAGGCCGAGGTAGATCTTATACCTGCTGGCCTGGGCGTTCAAGGGTACGCGCTCACGCCTTGACCATCTCCCACCACTCTGACTTCGAGACGCATACGTCCTCCAAAGTCATCTGGTCCGCCAGGAACGTCTCAAAGGCCTGCTTAACCTTCGCTTCCTCTAGGAGGTCTGAATTGAGCCGCCAAATCCCTTTGCCTCTCGCAGGGGTCTTTGCGCCGTTCAACTCGCAGGATAAAACAAGGTGGTCGGAGAACTCCACCGGCGTCAGCACGGGGGCCGACACCGGGAAGCCGTCCTTAACGAAAAACCTGTCTATCCTACTGCTGCTCTTACCTCGGTGAAAAGTGAACCTGGTGAGGCCTGGGACGTGCTGAGTGTGCACATCGACCAGACTAGCCTGACTAACCAGCTTATTAAGAAAAAAGGAGTCATATCCAAGGCGCCCCTTGGTACCCCCCCTGTTGTTGGGCCTAGTGACGGCGTTAAAGTCACCACCAAAGAGGATCGCCTTGGACGTATAGAGGAAAGGCTCTATCTCGCTGAACAGACATTTCCTCTCCCATTTGGACTGGGGGCCGTAGATGTTAATCAGTCGGAGAGGCTGCCCTGCAAGCGAGACATCGAGGACCACGCATCGACCCTTCCTTAGCTCAACCACCCGCTGAAATACCACCTCGACATCCTGGAAAAGGATGGCCACCCCCTCGTATCCCCCTGTGGCCAGGGAGAAGAAGGAGAGCCCCCATCTCCATTCTCTCTTCACACGGTGCAGGGCCGCCAGCGTGTCCAGGCGCGTCTCCTGGACAAAGATGACCTGCTGGGCCCTGCGGAAGAAATCGAAGGCGGCGAAGGTCTTTCTCGCTGCCTTGAGACTCGCCACGTTGTGCGTGGCCACAGAGATCACGTAGTGGACAGCCATCACGGGTGGTTAGCGTGAAGAGACTTTCCCCGTTTACGACAATCTTCCCTCGTCCTCCGAGGGGTACCTCTTGACAGACGTGCCCGAGGGCACTGTGTCATTGTCGTCAATGAGGACCTCCTCGTACTCCTCCTCCGCCAGAGTGCCGGACCAGTTGGAGCTCTCCCGCTCCGACTCCTCCACTATGTCAGCCCACGAAGAACCCGACAAGATGGAATAGTGGTTGGATGTTGGAATGCCGTCCTCCACAGTGGAGGGCGGCTGAGAGAGCTCCCCCACGGCATCGGTGGGTGTTGGAACTGACACGGCCCCGCTCTCCACAATGGAAGAGGAGGAGGACGATACCGAGGGAGCGGGTGCGGATTTACCAGAGTGCTTGCCTGTATATCCGGGTACCTTTGCAGGTCCCTTCCCTTTCTTAGCGGCGATCTGCCACTCCCCGACACCTCCGGAGGTGGGTTTATTGGGGTTCACTTGTTCCCCAGGGGGATGAACTGTCATCTTGCCGGTGGCAGGGACAGAGCCCCTAATCCCGGAGATGATTCTCCGGGTGGCTGGGGCCTGGGTCCGGGGATGAGGAGACGGGGTGTCCGTGGTGGAAGATCCCCTGGGCGCTACCTTCTCGCCAGCGCGTCCAGGATCGGCAGCCGTCGTGACCCGGGTAGTGCCCGAGGGAGAGGGTCCTGTGCCCGCCGTCCCACCTCCCGCAGCATCGCACTCCCCCAGAGGAGGCATCTCACGGGGCTCGTCCCGCCAGACCTCCTCCAGGTTATGTGCGGCGTATGGGCAGGAGCGGTAAGCGTACCCCAGCTCTCCGCACAGGTTACACCTGATGTGGCCACCCCGGTCCCTCAGGTGCCCCACAGCACCACAGAGCGTGCAGCGTAACACCTCGCAGGCATTACTGAAATGCCTGGGAGAGCCGCATTTGAAACACACTCGGGTCTGACCGGCGTAGAAGCAGGTCACCCGGTCAGCCCCTATGAAAAACGAGGTGGGCAGGTGCTGAGCGACCCCCCGGATCTCGCGCAGCTGGAGGGCGAGCGTCCAGCCACCGGTCCAGATCCCATCCTCATCCAGAATCTTCTGCGGGGTGGTTTTCACTGCCCCGTATCTACCGGCCCAGACCAGGATATCTGCGATGGGGATGGACTCGTTCCCTGTGAGGAACGTGACCCGCTTCACCCCCTGTCGGGAAACGGGCACCTCAGAAAATCCCTTCCATAAGGAGTCCTTCACCATCCTCGCCGCGTCCCACCCAGCCCAGAAGTGGTCCAGGAGCTGCGGCGTCAGAAAACTGATGTCGAACTCCTGGGCGCCCCCGAGGTGGATGAGGGCGTAGAGGTCCACTGGGAGGAATCCCATGTCCTTCAGCCAGACGACCACCGCCCGCCGGTCTGAGACGGGCCCCTCACCGCCCTTGACCAGGCGCACCATGTTCCTCCTCCTTGCCCCCGGGGGGCAGGGGAGAGAGGCCCTGCGGGCGCCGGCCACTGATGGTTCAGAGGGGGTGGCCCCCGTGCCCAGGCACCGGATGGTGCCCCAACACCCAGAGAGGGCCCTCCCGGTGGCAGGATCCGGACTCCAGGACCAGTCGAGGGGGACCCACCTCCAGATATACTCCCCGTTACCGGGGAAATTACGGGACCGATACCGGGGTTAACCACTGGGGATTGACTGGGGGTACGATGTAAGGCAACCTGGTTGGGGGCGGGGTTAAGAGTGTCGAGGTGAATTAAATCAGAGGGGTGCGGGCCAAAAATAGGGGAGTAAATGATAGGGGTAGGGGAAACCTGGGGTCCTGAGGTGGAACGGGGCTTGTGCAAGGTAACAGGTACAGCGGGGCGTGAGGGTATCAAGACAGTAGCAGGGCGAAAGCCCTCGCTTTCGATTGCTGCCTCTATTAACAATGTGTCCGACTGTTGAGAGGCGCTCAACTCCGGCACTGCACCATGGGGGTGCGTTAATGCCACCTCAGTCCTCGTCCCTAAGGCGGTGCCACCACCTCCGCCACCCGTGGCCCTGCCGCCGGTGGCCGACCCCCCACCACCAGCACCCCCACAGCCAACCGAGACGCCGCAGCCACCGACAGCCCCGCAGCCAACCGCAGAACCGCCACTAATGACGCCTCCACCACCGGCCCCAGGACCGCCGCTGACCGCGGCACCCCCGCCGACCACAGGCGCGCCCACAGCCGGGCCCCCCCCCTCGACGACAGCCACACAGCCCGCGGTAGCCGCAGCACCGGTGGCGGCCACACCACCGGCCGCAGACCCACCGCCAGCAACTGCTACATATTGCTCATCTCTACCAGACATTCCATCCATGGTGGATGGAGGATCACCTAGATCTATCAAAGGGCTGATTCTACTGCTACCAGGGGGGGTACACGTATATCCAAATTCACCTTCTATTGCGGAGTTCTGTACATGTATAACAGTGACTGAGATGGCGCCTGTAGCAGCAGAGCATGGTACAGTTGAAATAACATTTATGTTTTGTAACTGAGAGGCGGGTCCTGCGGTGATCTTAGCTGCCGCAGCAGCACTGACATTTTTTTTTGGAAGTTGTACTTTAGGGGGAAATTTGGGAAAGTCAGAGGGGAGGAGGGGAGGGTGGGGGAGTTTGGAAGAAGGAGGCATGGGAGAGCTTGCCCAATCACGCACGCAGGGCGCTCGACCAGCACCCGCGGGGAGTGTTTCCCTGGCGGGATGGGGACCGGTGGCTGGGCGGGAGGTGGCTGCAGGGGGGTCTCTGTCGCGGTGAAGGGCACCTGGAGGAAGAGGACGTTGCTGCGTACTCACCCCCTGGTCCAGCTCCGCTCCTACTCCCCATCTCCTGCTCGAGGTGGCTGCCATCTTGGGGGTGGGGCTTCCGGCGCCCCGTGATGACATCATCGGCGCACTCGGCGACGGAAAACACCAGGTCCCTGGTGATGTTGCCGCTGGCTTCTTGTGGAACTTTAAGTATCCAGGGGGAGAAACTTGCTTCTCCCTCTGGCCAAACATCGGTGGGGGGATGGATCTGGTTAGGGGGGAGTGTCAGCAATTCAGGGGTCCCCGAAGAAGGGGCGTGACCACCCGGATTGGGTGACAGGCGTGGGTTAGACCCTTTCTTTCTTTTTTCTTGCACTACCTGCTGCCGGCGTTGTTGATTTGGTGGGAATTTCCCCCCAAACGCTCCAGCGCCGCGGTCAGGTTCAGCATTGTGGACACCAATTCGCCCTCGCTTTCCTTCAAGGTGTTGATGTTTTCCCTCATAGCGACTCGCTTAGAAATGCTGACTTTGCCGGATGCCGCTCTTTGAAGCTTTAAATCCTGTCGCACTTTTTCTAGTTGTTGTTTAGTGACAGAGAAACGGCGCCGGACCTTCTCCATCTCCAGCCTCTGACTCTCCGGGGTACGCTGGCCTGAAGTCCCGGCCACCGCGGCAGCATATGACACCGGCTGCTTCTCCGGACCGTCGGCACTGATGGGAGTTGTGGTCCCGCCTGAAGCTGTTTCATCAATAGGGGCCTCTATCACCGACTCCTGGACCTCCATGGCATCGACCTCTGCAGCGGGGAGCTTCCTGATGGGTACTGCGGTCTTAGCTGCGCCTGCCGCTTCCACCGCCCTCTCCACCTCTGCCCGGTCTCCAGAAGGAAGGTCTTCCACAAACAGCATGACCTGCTGTCGCAGTTTGGCACACTCCAAACTAGCTTCAGCCAGCGCCTGGAGCTCAGCGCGGGGGTTCTCTGCCACATGCGGGAGTCCCAGGCGCTTCTTGAAATCGGCCCTTTTGGCCGCTATGGTAGTGGCCAGGGTCTCCAATTCATAAAGTTGACAATCCGCAGTGATGCGGGCACGTTGGACATCGCCCCTGGTATAGGGGGTGTGGGACTCACCTTCCTCATAGAGGTGGACACTTGCAGATAGTCTGTGCAAAATGCCCCTCCATCCAGGTGCAGGGCTTCCAGGTGGTAAGGGAGCAGGGGCCCCAGGTAGTGGATCTTCAAATTTAGGCTGTAAGCCCTCCCCAGCCAGGGGAGGCCAAGCTCGGGTGTTGGCTGTGCTTAGAGCTCCAGGAAAAACACAAACTCCTTGCTTGCTATGCACAGAAAATACCATGTGGTTGTTTCACCAAAATTCAGGCTGGAAGTCCTCCCCAGCCAGGGGAGGCCAAGGTCAGGCATTGGCTGTGCAGAGAGCTCCAGAAAACACAACCTCCTTCACTGATATTTTCCTCTATATGTGTCACTGGGTGCATCCATTGTGTGTTATTTTGTGTTGTAATCTGCCCCCCCCCTGTATCTTTGCATCACATGCTCCTCACTGTGTGGATTTGGTCATAGAATGAAGTCTATGGGTCGATCACTGACTCAAATATTGTATTATGTGGGATGTATTCAAAGGACATCACCAGGGGGTAGATTAGGCAGAGGTGCAATGGGGTGAGAAGAATGAGGCACAGGCACAGTGGAGTGAGAGGGATTGGATAAAAGTGAATGAGATGGGAGGGATAGCACGGAGGTAAAAAAGAAATGGATAGGACAGATAGACAAAGGAACAAGTGGGATCCGCAGAGGCACAATGAGGAAAGAGAGATGGGGTACAGGCACAATGAGGAAAGAGAGATGGGGTACAGGCACAATGAGGAAAGAGAGATGGGGTACAGGCACAATGAGGAAAGAGAGATGGGTACAGGCACAAAATGTGAGAGGGATGGTGGGGTACAGGCACATTGAGGGTGAGAGGGATGAAGCAAAATCAGTTGGAACGGATGAGACAGAAGCACATTTGGTTTGAGAGGGAATTATACAAAAATGTACCATAATGCAGGTGATATTTAGAATATTTGTAATTTACAAATGAACAATACAAGAAAATACATGTCTTATCATTTCCAAGATAAAACTGCAAAATCAATAAATGTATTGGAAAGAAACTGTATGATTTTATATAAAAGAAGCAAATACCTGATCTTGTCTTCCCTTGGATCACATCTTTCAGATTATTTTATTATATATACATATTAGGCGCATTATCAGTGCCAGCCTCTCGGAATAATTATATACACTATCAGGATTATTCAAAGAGATCCGAATTGCTTGAGAAAGGTAACCGAACGCTGAAAATCAGTGTTCGGTTACCTTTCCTGGCCATTCGGTTATCCAGAGAGCAGGCAATTCGCCAAATCCTGGCGAATTGCCTGAACATACGGTGCCTGTTCGGTATCTGTTCGAGGGCAGTGAAATCGCCATAGAGAAGTAATGCTTCGGCTATTCAGAGAACACAAACCAGCAGTGAAAAATTCCCGAAATGCCCTGCCATTCAGTGGTTTAATTCGGCAGGTTTATTGAGGAGAATCCCATAGACTTCAATGTTAAAAATATTCCCGTTTTAATTTAATATCTAATAAACCGTTCATTATAAAATTCTGCAGTAAAGAGTCTCTTTATTTATAGATTTTTTTTAGGATATTTTAAGCATTTTTCTTAATTTTTTTTTTACGTTTACTTATTTTTTCTGTAACAGCCCTCTTTATTATCATTCCCTGGACCTCATGTGCAAATTTCAGACATTTTCGCTCAGTAGTTTCTTTGCAAACAGCGTTTCATTTTCAAACATTCACACAAACTGTTTTGCTAATTTATTCACTGCCTCGTCTGCGGTCTCGGCTGCTTCGCTACGGGTGATCGGCTCCTGCTCGGGTTTTTCGACGGGTTAATCCAGATGTTTTTGGGGGTTTTCGGCGTGCATTCGGTGGGTTTTGCGGTTCGTTTTCATCGGGTTTGCGGCAGCTTTTCCCTGCAATTCGGGGACCCTGAGGTGTTTGCTGAATACACCGCAGTGTCACCGAAATGGGATCGGCAAAAGGAACCGAATTGAAGAGAACGAAAAGTCACCGAACGTGCGGTGACTTTTCGAATCTCTTTGAATAACCCTGTATATCTCTGTATAAATTGTTTCCCTTTCTCAGTAAATCCCAGTTATGAAATAAATGTCAAAGTGACTTCTCGGTCCCTCCGTGCTTTCACACCTTGTAAATATCAGATGAGAGGAAGCTCTAATAGAATAAACCCGAGGAATTTGGTTTCCTTCAGAAAGAAATATGATTCTAGCAGGTTTAAACAGAATTACGCAGAATGAAGTGAGGATCCAACATTTAGATACATTTTGGACATTAAAGTTAATGAGCATCATCAATCCATGCGGAGGATATTTCCTCGGAGTTAATAAATGCCGCTGATGTGATCTCAAATTGTTCCTGTCCAAATTGTTGTGCCGACGTCTAAGTGATTTTTAAAACGTTTAAATGAACTGCCGTGAAAGGTCGCAGTTCCATGTCCTAATGATCGCGGAGGACTTGCTGCCATTATCTGTGGCATTCCATCATTCTCTAATTCACATCTGCTGAATGTTACCGGTGTTTGATAAGAGCTACCAGCTTACCGTTTGGCTTATTCCCAACAGGGGCCGGATCCTTGCACCAGTCTAGTGAAGGGCACCTTACCAGAGGAGAGACAGATGGACGGATAGAGTAGACAATAAATAGATAAAGCGACATACAGTGAAATAGACAGACACAGACAGGGGCGGACTGACCCGTCGGGCACTGCCCGAGGGCCCGCGGGTTGTTGGGGCCCGGTTTTGGCCAGACACACTGAGTGGGCCCCACCGGTTTTAATGTCCTACCTGAGCCTCCGAGTCCTGGTTAATCACTTCAGTGACCCACCCGAATGATGCCTGTAGTGCCGCGGCGCCTGTGTCAGCCATCGGGGCCCTGCCGCTGCAGCGCACGCCATTCTGTAACCGCGGCGGCGCCGCTGCATTGGTGCCTGCCTTCGTTTACTCCCACGCGCCATAGCGCAGGCCCGCAGCACGCTCTCGACTCCATGCTGTTTGGCGCCGCCCCCTCACGTGATGCGCGCAGGGCACGCTGCACGCATCAACCGAGAGCCCTGAGATCTGGTAAATAAGGAGGCTGCGGTGCGGAGCCACGGAGCCAGCAAGTCTGAGGAGCCTGCCTACCCTGCTGCATACAGATTTTTGTCAGTCTGGCGGTGAGCGAGCGACCGGGGGGTTAATAACCTTTCTGTGCAGGCCGGGGCTTTGCCACTGCCATTTATTAAGTGATATGCTGGCCGGAGGGGTTAATAAATAAACAGTGACTGTGCCACTGCCATTTATTAATTGATATGCTGGCCGTAGGGGTTAATAAATAAATAAATAAATTGCGACTGTACCACTGCCATTTATTAATTGATATGCTGGCCGCAGGGGTTAATAAATAAATAAATTGCGACTGTACCACTGCCATTTATTAATTGATATGCTGGCCGGAGGGGTTAATAAACTAACTGAAAATTGCCATTAATGATATGCTGGAAGGGGGAGGGAGGGGTTAATAAACTAAATGAATTCCATTAATAATTGATATGCTGGGAGGGGTTAATAAAGTGTGCCATTAATAATTGATATGCTGGGAGGGGTTAATAAAGTGTGCCATTAATAATTGATATGCTGGGAGAGGGTTAATAAAGTAAATTAATTCCATTAATAATTGATATGCAGGGAGGGGGGTTAATAAACTGTCTGCCCATGTCTGTTTCGCTCTTACAAAGTGCACATTTCAGCGAGGTTTATTGTGGGGCTTTGTTACGTTCTTACAGTGAGGTTTATTGCTGTGGAACTCTGTGATACGCTCATACACACTGCACATTATTGTGAGTTTTATTGCTGTGGAGCTCTGTGATACGCTCATACACACTGCACATTATTGTGAGTTTTATTGCTGTGGAGCTCTGTGATACGCTCATACATACTGCACATTACTGTGAGTTTTATTGCTGTGGAGCTCTGTAATGTGCAGTGTGTCAGTAATGTACAGTATCTTTTAAAGTGATCAGCAGTTTCCCTCGTTTGCCACAGGGACTTTCTGTGCCGTGGTGCAGGCTTAGCTACAATGAGTGGGTGATGGCTGCTGCAGCAGAGCGCTGGCCATCTGGAAGTCTGGAGGGGACGCAGTGGATTCCCCAATTCGCGTCTGGGTCCAAATGGATTTTTTTATTTTTATTTACACAATTGTCAAGATTATTTTAATGAGTTAAGAAATAAATTCTTTAGTACAATAATGTATATGTGGATGTTGCGTGGTATGGTTGGGGTTTTGTGTGGCTGCCACACACGGGGGCCCCATGATCTCCAATTGCCCGGGGGCCCCATTAGTTGTCAGTCCGCCCCTGGACACAGATACCTAGATGGATTGATAGAAAAATAGATAAACAGATAGACGGACGAACAGATGGACGGACATACAGACAGACAGATGGGTAGAATGATAGAGACACACCGGCCATATTAATATTAGGTAATGGGCAGACTGGTTCGAGATGATAGAAAGGCAACAGTAACTCAAATAACCACTCGTTACAACCAAGGTCTGCAGAATACCATCTCTGAACGCACAACACGTCCAACCTTGAAGAAGATGGGCTACAGCAGCAGCAGACCACAATGGGTGCCACAGCTAAGAGCAGGAAACTGAGGCTACAATTCGTAAAGACTCACCAAAATTGGACAATGGAAGATTGGAAAAAGTTTGCCTGGTCTCATGAGTCTCGATTTCAGCTGCAACATTCAGATGGCAGGGTCAGAATTTTGCATAAACAACATGACAGCATGGATCCATCCTGACTTGTATCAACGGTTCAGGCTGATGGTGGTGGTGTAATAGTGTGGGGTATATTTTCTTGCCACATTTTGGGTTCCTTAATACCAATTGAGCATCGTTGAAACACCATGGCCTACCTGAGTATTGTTGCTGACAATGTCTCATCCCTTTATGACCAAAGTGTCCCCTGTATCTTCTGATAGCCACGTCCAGCAGGATAATGCACCATGTCGCAAAGCTCAAATCATCTCAGACTGGTTTCTTGAACATGACAATGACTTCACTGTGCTCCAATGGCCTCCACAGTCACAGATCACAATCCAATAGAGCATCTTCGGGATGTGTTGGAACGGGAGATTCGCATCATGGATGGTCAGCCGATAAACGTGCAGGAACTGCGTGATGCCATCGTGTCAATATGGACCAAAATCTCTGAGGAATGTTCCCTACACCTTGTGAATGTATGCCACGAAGAATTTAGGCAGATCTGAAGGCAAAAGGGGGTCTGACCAGGTACTAGCAAGGTGTACCTAATAAAGTGGCCGGTCAATGTGGTAGATATGTAGATAGATAGATGGGTGGTTGGATGGATAGATATCTAGATGGGTAGATTGATAAAGACACGGATAGATAGACGGATAGATAAATATAGGTAGATGTGTAGATACACAATAGATACCTAGATAGATTGATAACCAGACAGATAGATAAAGGAATAGATGGATAGATAGATATGGATAGATGGATAGATATATAGATAGATAGATAGATAAAGGGATAGATAGATAAAGGGATAGATAGATAGATAGATAAAGGGATAGATAGATATAGATAGATAAAGGGATAGATAGACAGATAAAGGGATAGATAGACAGATAAAGGGATAGATAGACAGACAGACAGATAGATAGATAGATAGATAGATAGATAGATAAAGGGATCGATAGATATAGCTATAGACAGACAGACAGATAGATAGATAAAGGGATCGATAGATAGATATAGCTATAGATAGATAGATAGATAGATAAAGGGATCGATAGATAGATAGATAGATATAGCTATAGACAGACAGACAGATAGATAGATAGATAGATAGATAGATAAAGGGATCGATCGATAGATAGATAGATAGATAGATAGATAGATAGATAGATAGATAGATAGATAGATAGATAGATAGATAGATAGATAGATAAAGGGATCGGTAGATATAGCTACAGACAGACAGACAGACAGACAGACAGACAGACAGATAGATAGATAGAAATGGATAGATAGATAGATAGATAGATAGATAGATAGATAGATAGATAGATAGATAGATAGATAGATAGATAGATAGATAGATAAAGGGATCGGTAGATATAGCTACAGACAGACAGACAGATAGATAGACAAAAAGAGAGGACAAGAGATCTGGAGGTCTATCCGTTGTGGTAAACTGGGGTAGAACTGCACAGGAATTGCAAATTTAATCCCAAAATAGCTGTATTTGAATAAATGTTCCACTCCGGCGTCCATATAGCTTTTTGTCAATCCCTTGCCTGCCGATTCCTTCCTCAGTGAATAACCTGACGAGAAGGAGGCGCAGAGGAAACGTGGATGTGTCTAATAACTTTCATTGATGAACTGAGCTTCTAAAGAGACCTCCGTTATGGCTAATGATGAGTGACAAGACATTCCGTGAGTCAGAACTCTCTGTACGGATATGTCTCACGTGGGCGACATTCAGGAGTCCGTATGACTGGAAATGATGGGCAGGTTATTGCCGACGTGCAATAGTACCGGAGAGGAGAGATGTTTGTGGAGGTGGGAGGTTTGCTGAAGTTTAATGTTATATCTGGGAAACGCAGGAGACCATGCGGGTGTTAACGCCGTTTGTCTGTAAGGGACATCGTCTCGGGACAAACTCTGCGCATCCATCATTGCGTTATAGTCCTGATCGGAGAAACTCAGGAAGGCAGGTTTGCGATTATCATAAGCGATGCTGGGTTATCTATCAGTAATACTGCCTCGTGTGTTGTGGATATAAATCCCCAGCGACATGTGTTAAAGCACTTTTGGAACTCACTTATTATGCGTTTGAGGTAAAAAGTGTTTTAAAGTTATTACAAAATCCACTTTATTTTAGGTATTCGAGCAACATAAGTAGAGTGGTAGACACTTAAAGGGCCACTAGCACCAAAAAATGAAATGTCTTTATTGTGTTTATTATATGTTGCTGATAGAATAGAGTGAATGGCTCAGTCAACGACTCACATCATTGTATTTGTGTGGGATGTATTCAAAGGACATCACCAGGGGGGAGATTAGAAGTCTTTTAAGATTCCTATCTTATCTCATTCAACTGCCAGCTCTTATCTCAGGTATCTCAGGATCATCGGGTTTTCTCAGGATCGTTCGGCGGGTTTTCTGCGGCGTTTCGGATCGATACTATTTTTTGGATCATATTGGCGGGATTTTTGGTGGATTTTCGGCGATTTTTCGGATCCATTCAACCTCTTTTCCCTGCACTTCAGGGACTCTGCGGTGAATGCTGAATTCACCGCGGGGTCAGTGAATTAGATTCCCCAAAGTGCAGGAAACGAGAGACATTACGTTGCTCTCTGAATGACCCCTTTAATTTATTTCATTTTACACTCCATTAACATTCTTTCCCGATCAGTCGGTATCTAAAGCACATTTAAGAATTATTTATATTATAATTCTCCTACAGTCACTCCATGATCACCAGTGCTGGGCCGACAGCAGGTACATCAAAGCCCAAAACACCATCTGGGCTCCCCAAGGCTGGCGGGACATCATGCCGCCATTGGCCCTGAGAACGTCCTGCTTCTAAATAAAACTATAAGCGCGGAAATATATCTGACAATGAAATTTATACCAATAACTTCCCATCTCACAACAAGACTTGATTGAGCAGTAGGACGCGTTTAGCGCATAGTGATACATCGAGGCTGTCATGAATTCATTCCCCCTCATTGATTTATTGAGTGAGACTTGACATGGCGCGCATTCATTTTCAGCTCATTAACCAATCAATCTAGAGAAAAAAAAAAACTTCAAATCAGCAACTTAGGAACCTACAAGCACAACTCTAACGCGTATGATTTATTCACAAAACCATTACACTGCCAGCAATAGGAGGCCTGGGGCGGGAAAGGATTTATAGCGCGTTTTAACTTTTATCGATACAGGAATATGGATTTATACGTGAGGGTAATATTTCATCCTTACGGGAGCCAGCAATTTTTTGAGTTTAAAATAAATAAATAAATAAATGCAATATTCACGGTTAATCAAAGGAAACTGTGGGCAGATATACCGTACGCAAGAATAAGAATTAAAGAAATGTACATTAAGCAGTATCATATTGCGACTGACTGAAAAATGTTTCGTGATTCAGCACTTTTTTGTTTTAAATGTATATTCAAGACAGCTTTGAACGCGTTGGGCGCAGAGCATCCTAAGAGGGGTCAAAGAGCCACTTCCTGTTTCCTGTGCAGAGGAAGGTTGGGAGCCCCCACTCTATCCTTACAGATTCTGATTGGCTGCTGATTTCACGCGCTCTTCGGCCTAGTAATTGTCTCTAAAGGGTTTGGAATTTGTGAGGTAATTTCAAGATGGCTGCCACCACACTGAAACACCGGCAGATGTCAATGGAGGAAATCATGGTTTCACTCCCAGTAGCTGAGTTAAGGGTGATAATAATATCAATCCATTTGTACCACTGCTTTAAAAATAGATATGGAAAGGTAATCATGCATGGGAATGACACTTTAAGACTTCTTTTTATCTAAAATACACTGCCTGGCCAAAAAAAAGTCACCACCTGGATTCAACTAAGCCAATAGACATTAGCCTTCCATGGGATAATGGCTGCAGTGATTAATATGGTTTCAGTATAAAATGAGGTCACGTGACTCACTGAATATACTGAATAAGCCGGATTTTCCATCAATGTTTTTTTTCTTCACAGATGGCACAGCGGGCATATTCCAAGATGACTGTCATGTTTAAAGCCCTGCCCCATGTAGGTGAGCTGATCCGGATTGGGTCTTGGTTCCTGTTGCCAATTCTGGATTCCAGCCCAGGGGTTTTTTGTTTGCAGTCAGCTCACTCACCTGTCTCTCTGATGTTCTGATCCACTCCATATTTAGGAGCATTGCTCCCATAATGCATTGCTCCATGATTTTGAGTCATTCTGCATCTTGCAATTTCAGTGTTGCTCTGTGTTTCCTGCTTCATGCAGGTTCCTGTTCTGTTTGTACATTTTGTTCTAGTTTCTTATTGAATCTCTGTTTCCCTCTGTCTGTTTGTTGCTCCTGTCGCCATGTTCTTTGTTTATTTATAGTTATCCATGTTTGCTTTTCCCATCCTAGTTCCTGTGTGGTTGAATTCGTGGTTTTCCCTCGCTTTGCTTTTGTTTTCTGGTTTATTATTTTCTTTGCTGATATTTGGTGTATGACCCTGGCTTGTTCTGACGTCCCTCTCTGGTGTTCTGATCCCTGGCTGTTCTACGACGGCCTGTCTGTGTTCAGGTTCCTTTTGGTTGTGCCATGCAGGAGTGATGCCTAGTCTTGCGGTGTTCTCACCTTCTGTCATTATACGTGTAGCGCTGCTTTAAAGACTGTGTTTTGCTGCATTTAATTATTATGACCACCAGAGGGAGATAGAGACATAATGGACTATGCTGGACAAACACTGAACTACAATTTCCATCATGCTTTGCGTGAGTATAGGAAGTGGGTGGTGTAGGAAGAGGAAAGACATCAGCAGCCTCGTGCAGGGGAGAGGCAGAGTGAGCTGAACGGTGAAAGGTGGAGGACGCACGTGAAAACTGTCAAGCATCGTAACCAGGCCAGAGTACAGGTGCTGCCTCACTGGTGCTGGAGATCGGGACAGTGACCCTGCGGAGACCTACCTACGCAGCGCTGAGAGGTCTGGATGGAAATCTGGTTCCGGCTGGACCCCGAGTGAGGAGACCGCGCTGATCGATTGGGAGTGCAGGCGGTGGATCGTTGTTCCTGTTGCGGAGATTCGACAAGCAGGGAGTGGATCCAGTGGCACAGAGTCCCAGTACATGGCAGAAGAAGATCCTTGATCGGGTGCTGGACAGTTTGTCTATCGGATGGGTGAGAGGCCTCCCAGGCCCTCCCAGGCCGCAGGAAACGCACGCTGCAGTATTGTTTAAATCCACAGGGCCCCAACGTGACTAGTCGAAGATTGTTGGTTTCATTCACTGGCCAGTTGAATACAGTACCCGGGTACCCGAGACAATACACATACACATTTTTGAGCTATTATTCACGGGACTTACACTCCAGAACTGGGGGGGTTAATCTTTCTCTTTTGCCGCCGCGTGTTTTTCCTCCGTTCCGAAATCCTGTCGTTTAAATACCGTATCTACTTTATATATGTTGCTTTACTGGGATCAGTAAAGAATATAATCTATACAAATCCACAACAGTGCTGGTGTATAGTTATTCCCTAGTGCGGTGAGACTAACCCGAGGTTAATTCAGCGGCTCCTCCGGGAGTGAGCGCTACATACGTATTGTCTGACTGGTATCTCCTGCACTTTGGGCTTTTAACCCTCAACATGGGCCACACCACGGCTCACGCCGGATGCCTCTTTGACATTGCCAGGATTCATCAGCCTCGATTTGTGCAAGAGTGGTTCAGGGAGCATGAGACATCATTTCCACACATGGATTGGCCACCGCACAGTCCAGACCTTAACCCCATTGTGAATCTTTGAGATAATGTGCTGGAGAAGTCTTTACGCAGCGCCGCAAACTCTCCCATCATCAACACAAGATCTTGGCCACAAATTAATGCCGTGCTGGACAGGAATAAATGCTGTGACATCGCATGAGCTTATTGACACGATGCCACGGCGAATGCGTGCCGAGAACACAGCAAAAGGCAACACAACCAAATATCACAGTGTGTGACTTCTTTTTTGGCCAGGCAGTGTGTCATTATGCGTGTCTTAACTGGCAGCTGAAGCCAATTTCAATGCTGAGAAGTAAGTTAATTCCCAGCTTCTCCATGGTCTCTGTGTTATCACAAGAGTATCTAAAATAAATGGGCTCGACACAGTAAAAACACGTCAAATGCACGCGACAAAATATATTTAGCAAGTTGCAGAAGCCACCACCACCAACAAATAGAGACGGTCTTCAGACAGGCAGCATTTCGATGGCAGAGCATTCATGGTGCCCGTTGCCAGGTACAAATTAATTGCTCATATACTGTACGTATCTTCCTTAAAAACGCAGGCTGGTTTTATAATTGCGTTTGCTTTCTCGCATAACACAAGCAATTAGCTGCATATTGTTTAATTAATTTAAAAGGTGATAGTTCTAGGAGTCACATTTCTCAAAATGACAGTGTTAATTATATGCTTTTGACCGCATGTTGTGCGTAATACTATAACAACCATAGACACATAAACTGTATGTTTTTAGCAAAGCGCGGGAAGGTAAAACAGTCATATGTGATTGCAAGATTTTCAATCCTGTCCGTGTCATCATAAGGTCAACATATGACCCTCCAACTTTAGGGTAATTTGACAGATTGGTGGATACCACATGCTATGGACATACTTTGAGACCAAAAGGGTTATTCAGAGAAAGGAGAAACTCAGGAGAAACTCAGGAGAACTTTTGGAGAAGCAAAAATTCTAGGTCAAAATAGCCGATTTGGAAAGTGAGCTACAGTAAATGGGAGAATTTTTTTGGTTTGGCTATTATGACCTAGAATTTTCACTTCTCCAAACGTTCTCCAGAGTTTCACCTTTCTCTGAATAACCCTTCAAATCTCCATATTCACCTGTAGTTGGGGGTTTTGAAACTTGACACTGTGAAGGTTATTCGCATTTTGGCGAACTTTGGCGATTCCATTTCATCGAAAATATGGTACATTAACTATTTACCGAATCGTCACTGTTTATACAGGGTTATTCAAGGAGATTCGAAAAGTCACCGCACGTTCGGTGACTTTTCGGTCTCTTCAATTCGCTTCCTTTTGCCGATCCCATTTCGGCGACCCTGCGGTGTATTCAGCAAGCACCACAGGGTCCCCGAATTGTAGGGAAAAGCCCCCGCAAACCCGACGCAAACGAACCGCAAAACCCAGCGAATGCACGCCGAAACCCCCAAAAACATCTGGATTAACCTGCGAAAACCACGGAAAAAGCCCGAGCAGGAGCCGATTACCCACAGCCGAAGCAGCCGAGACCGCAGACGAGGGAGGTGAATAAATTAGCAAAACCGTTTGTATGATTGTGTGAAAATGAAACGCTGTTTGCAAAGAAACTACTGAGCGAAAATGTCTGAAATTTGCATATGAGGTCCAGGTAATGATAATAAAAAGGGCTGTTATGGAAAAAATAAGTAAACTTAAAAAAAATAAAAAATCGGACTTTTAAAAAAAATAAAAAAATTCTGAAAAATGCTTAAAGTAGCCTAAAAAATCTATAAATAAAGAGACTTTTTGCTGCAGAATTTTATAATAAACGGTTTATTAGATATTGAATTAAAACTGGAATATTTTTAACATTGAAGCCTATGGGATTCTCCTGAATAAATTTGCCGAATAAACCACCGAAGGGCAGGGCATTAGGGGAACCTTTCACTGCTGGTTTGTGTTCTCTGAATAGCCGAAGCAGTGCTTTTTTATGGGGATTTCACTGCCCTCGAACAGGCACCGAATGTGCAGGCAATTCGCTAGGATTTGGCGAATTGCCTGCTCTCTGGATAGCTGAATGGTCAGGAAAGGTAACCGAACGCTGATTTTCAGCATTCAGTTACCTTTCTCAAGCAATTCGGATCACTTTGGATAACCCTGTTAGTCTCCGAAGCAGATATCGAATGTTGGCGATAAATGATGAAAAGAGCCGAATTGGCCTCGGTGAATTCCTCCGAACTGAAGGAAAAATAAAATTGAAATCTCTTACAGGGTTATCCAAAGAGCTCCGAATGGCTGGAGAAAGGTAACTGAACGCTGAAAATCAGCATTCGGTTACCTTTCCTGGCCATTCGGCTATCCAGAGAGCAGGCAATTCGCCAAATCCTGGCGAATTGCCTGCACATTCGGTGCCTGTTCGGTGCCTGTTCGAGGGCAGTGAATCCCCATAAAAAAGCACGGCTTCGGCTATTCAGAGAACACAAACCAGCAGTGAAAGGTTCCCCTAATGCCCTGTCATTCGGTGGTTTAATTCGGCAAGTTTATTCAGGAGAATCCCATAGGCTTCAATGTTAAAAATATTCCCGTTTTATTTCAATATCTAATAAACCGTTCATTATAAAATTCTGCAGCAAAAAGTCTCTTTATTTATAGATTTTTTAGGATACTTTAAGCATTTGTCTGGATTTTTTTTTTTTTTTAAAAGTCCGATTTCCTTTTTTTTTTTTTTAACTTTACTTATTTTTTCTGTAACAGTCCTCCTTATTATCATTCATTGGATCTTTATATGCAAATTTCAGACATTTTCGCTCAGTAGTTTCTTTGCAAACAGCTTTTCACTTTCATACATTCATACAAACGGTTTTGCGAATTTATTCACTGCCTCTTCTCCGTCTCAGCTGCTTCGCTGCGTATGATCGGCTCCTGCTCGGGTTTTTCGATGGTTAATACAGATGTTTTTCTGCCTTTTCGGCGTGCATTCGGTGGGTTTTGCGGTTAGTTTTCGTCAGGTTTGCGGCAGCTTCTCCCTGCAATTCGGGGACCCTGTGGTGTTTGCTGAATACACCGCAGGGTCACCGAAATGCAGATCGGCAAAAGGAACCGAATGGAAGAGAACAAAAAGTCACCGAACGTGCGGTGACTTTTCGAATCTCTTTGAATAACCCTGTATGTCTCCTAATAGGAGGTAAAATCAATAAAAATGTAGTAAAAATGTGTCTAAATAATTAAAAGGTCCTTTAAAAAAATTATGAAAAGGTCTGTTAAAAACGAATGTCTCTTGTGTACGAGAGAGCTGCACTGGCCTTCTCGATAGAGATTTATTGGGTAAAAGTCTACCTTTTTGCTCAATGACAGGGATCTCGTATTTGAGCATATCCACACTAAGGGGGTTATTCACAGAGCACCGAAGTGTTGCTGACATTTCAGTGCTCTCTTGTCCCCATTCAGGGAATCAAATTTCCCCACCCTGCAGTGAATTCAGCATTCACCGCTGGGTCCTTGAAGTGCAGGGAATCGGCCGCCGATTGCGGCCGCAAACCCGCCGACAACCCGCCGCAAACCCATCGGCCACCACTCCCACCCCACTGAACATCTGCCGCAAACATGCCAGACAGCCGCCAAACGCAGCCGACGAGCCACCGAGCACAGCGCTGCCCAGCTGTAAAAAAAGACGATAAGCCGCCAGACAGTTAAAAAAGCCAAAAAACAATACGACAGAAAGTGTCAAAATTGAAACACTGTTTGCAAAAAAACTACTGAACGGAAATGTCTGGAATTTACATATAAGATCCAATGAATGATAATAAAAAGGTCTGCTTTTAAAAAGAAAAATGCCTAAAAGATCCTAAAAAATCTATGAATAAAAAGACTTTTTACTGCAGATTAAAATAATAAATGGTTTATTAGATATTGAATTAAAACGGGAATATTTTTAACATTGCAGCCTATGGGATTCTCTTGAATAAACCTGTCTAACGAAAACACCGAACAGCAGGGCACTTCAGCAACTTTTCACTGCTGTTCGGTGTTTTCTGAATAGAGTAACCATTTGGTGAACTACCTGCGCCCTGAATAGCCGAATGGCCCCAAAATGTCACCGTATGAGGAAATTCCCTGTTCGGTGTCATTTCGGGGCCAGTTCGCTGTCTCTGAATAACCCCTTAATTCTATAGACCCCATTACTACATGTTAGGTAGGTAGGTATCAATGAAAAGTGAAATACACAAAGTAACAGTGTTTTGTTACACTCTATTGCGGAAATCAGAGTCTCACATGTTTCAAACAAATGTTGTACTTTATATGAAGCTCGGAATGAAGTTAGAAATTCGCTACAAGTTTAATAACCGTCCTCGAAAACGCACATCACAAGAGGGAGTCAGATCAATGGCTTCTTATAATTAGTTCCTTGGCAGGAAAGCTAAAATCTATTAAATATAATAGCTGAAGATGTTAACCCTTTAGGTTCGACCAAACATTGCAACTGCTTTCAAGCTGGGGTCAGACGAGCGCAGTATTAACGTGTGTTTAGGCTGGGGTCAGACCAGCGCACTTTTAACGTGCGTTCTGGCGCACTTAATTACGGCTGCACTAGCAGCAAATGACGGGCAATGACGGCCAATATACGAAGTACAGTCACACGAAAGTCCGGCCGCGCAACGCAAGTGGAAAATGAACGCATTTTTTCGAGAACGCAGAACCGCTAGTTCGGACGTACAGAGTGCGATGCGCCCGCTAGCGGCGTGTGTGTGTGATTTGGAGACGTCAGACCCTGCTCGTGTCCGGCCAACATAACGTCCAGACACCCAAAGTTTCCTGGTTTGGATCCGTAAAAAATCACGCACGAAAATGCGCATCATATGACCGTTTTTGCGAATTCCGTGAAAAAATACGTCAATGCGTTCGGACGCATTTTTTTTTACGTTCGCGTGTAAAAATGCTTTCGTTTGACCCTAGCCTAAATCACGGCCGTAGTAGCAGCAAATGATGGGCAATGACGGCCAACATACAAAGTACATTGCCAACGCAAATGGCAAACGAACACATTTTTCGAAAACGTCAAACCGCTAGTACGGACGTACAGAGTGCGCTGCGTCCGCTAGCGGCGTTTGTGCGTGATTAGGAGACGTCAGACGCTGCTCATGTCCGGCCAACATAACGTCCAGACACCCAAAGTTTCCTGGTTTGGATCTGTAAAAAATCACGGCCGTAATTGCGCATTGTATGACCGCTATCGCGTCTTGCGTGAAAAAATGCGTCCATTCGTTCGGACGCACTTTTTGACGGAAAACTGCGTTCGTCTGACCCTAGCCTCAGTCCGCATCTCGTTTTAAGACTGTTTCTCGTCTTTCTCAGTCTTTGTTTTCTTTTTATTCTCGCTCGTTTTGCAGCTGGTAAATCTTCCGAAACTAGAAAAAAAACGAAGAAACCAATTACAAACTTACGTTTTATTTTTTTTGTCATTTCCTCCTGGCAGTAGCTTTCAATTTTCTTCCCGCATCATTCGAAATGTGTCCTGCTTTAAAACTTGTTACATTTTTGGCCGGGCAGAGAATTCGTTGACCCCCATTAGGATGAAGCTTTTAGGAAACACCGAACCTTGACACCGCCAGACAGCGAGTCATTTTCTCTCGGCGAACCAAGGATTTCAACCATTTATACTTTTTTTATTTTTACAGTATTTGTAATATTCGCACCCGGCAGCTCTGCATTAGGAGAACAAGTGACTCACGCGGATTAATGACAATTGGACAGGCAGTGACTCATAAGACAGAACTCACATGGGC
Organism: Leptobrachium leishanense; assembly: GCA_009667805.1. NCBI lineage: Eukaryota > Metazoa > Chordata > Amphibia > Anura > Megophryidae > Leptobrachium > Leptobrachium leishanense. Next base: position 8,230,398 of record CM019071.1, read on the forward strand.
TTAAAATCAAATAGTCACAAAGCGGAGAAAGAGACTGACGCGGCCAAATGGATTTCAATGTTTTTATACCGCGCGAGTCGCTGTATCCAGCTCGGATTAAAGAGAAGGAAGAGGTCTCAGCTAAAAAACAAAACAATGAATAAACACAGTGGAGGTGCAATTTATTCATTGAACAATAAATTATACTAATCTGATACTGTCAATATTTAGCTGTAGACTAGGATTTCGATTGATTCGTTAGGTCAGCCAGGACGGTTTGATTCTCTGACAGGGTTATCCAAAGAGATCCGAATGGCTGGAGAAAGGTAACTGAACGCTGAAAATCAGCGTTCGGTTACCTTTCCTGGCCATTCGGCTATCCAGAGAGCAGGCAATTCGCCAAATCCTAGCGAATTGCCTGCACGTACGGTGCCTGTTCGGTGCCTGTTCGAGGACAGTGAAATCCCCATAGAGAAGCAATGCTTCATCTATTCAGAGAACACAAACCCAGCAGGGAAAAGTTCCCGAAATGCCCTGCCATTCGGTGGCTTCATTCGACAGGTTTATTCAGGCGAATCCCATAGGCTTCAATGTTAAAAATATTCCCGTTTTAATTCAATATCTAATAAACTGTTGATTATAAAATTCTGCAGTAAAAAGTCTCTTTATTTTTAGATTTTTTAGGATATTTCAAGCATTTTTCTGGATTTTTTTTTAAAAAAGAATTCCAATTTTTTTTTTTTAACTTTACTTCTTTTTTCTGTAACAGTCCTCTTTATTATCATTCCCTGGACCTCATATGTAAATTTCAGACATTTTCGCTCAGTAGTTTCTTTGCAAACAGCGTTTCACTTTTCAAACATTCAAGCAAACTGTTTTTTTAATTTATTCACTGCATTCGTCTGCGGTGTCGGCTTTTTCTGGCGGCTGCGCTGCATGTGATCGGCTCCTGCTCAGGTTTTTTCCGGCGTTTTTGGTGGGTTAATCCAGATGTTTTTGCGGGTTTTCGGCGTGCATTCGCCGGGTTTTGCGGTTAGTTTTCTGCGGGTTTGCGGCGACCTTTCCCTGCAATTCGGGGACCCTGTGGTGCTTGCTGAATACACCGCAGGGTCACCGAAATGGGATCGGCAAAACGAACCGAATTGAAGAGAACAAAAAGTCACCGAATGTGCGCTGACTTTTCGATTCTCTTTGAATTACCCTGCTAGATTCTAGGCTTGTGCTCCGATTTTTTTTTCGGTTCGATTCGGTTCGATTTTTCGGATGTTTAAACTTTTCGATTCGGCTCGTTTCGACCGATTTCTGTTTCGATTCGGTTCGGTTCGACTCGTTTTTCGGGTACATTTTTTTTTTCGCAATATCGACCATTTTTCGTATTTTCGTGTCACTTTGCTCGTTTTTTGTATCAACTTTTCGTGATTTCGGAAATTTTCGTTTTTCCGAATTGTACATGTTTTTGGAATATCGACCATTTTTCGTGTCACTTTGCTCGTTTTTTGTATCGACTTTTCGTGATTTCGGAAATTTTCGTTTTTTCGGAACGTCTGTTCTCCTCGTTTCAAAGCAATAAATTTCGATTTGACACATTTCAAGTCCATTCGAAAATTCCGAAAATATTTCGTTTCGGCTCGGAAAACTTTTCGGATCTGACGTTTTCGGATCTAAAAATTTTCGGAAAATCGGCCGCATCCGAAAACACGAATCGGGAAATTTCGTGAAAATTCCGAAATTCCGAAACCCGAAACGCACATCCCTACTAGATTCCGACCATGACAAGGTTTGGATTATTCACTAAATATCATAAAGGGAAATGTCAACTTTTAGGCCATGAATGTAAAAAATAGAAATATTCCACGGCTCAGTCTTTTCTTTCTGTCCCCCCCCCCGTTGATTATTTTTGCCTAAAATTGTATGTCGATGTTTTATAACATAAATCCTGAAGATCAAAAGCCATTTTAATGTCCCTCTAATCTCTTGGCAGCGGAAAATGTGTGGGATGCGTCCCATGCGTTCCCTACCTTGATGCAGAGAAGGCAGGATTAACATAGGGGCTATTGGAGCTGCAGCTTCATAATAGGCCCAGAGAAAGGATGACTATCTGGTCTATTCCCTAAAGGCTAAACTCAGGAGAATGACTAGGTCAAAAATAGCCAACCCGAGAAACATTCTCCCATTTATCTCACTTTCCAAATCGGCTATTTTGACCTAGAATTTTCTCTTCTCCAGTCATTCTCCTGGTTTTCACCTCTCTCTGAATAACCCTGTATGTCTGCACTGATGGTTGATTGGAACCGTAGCAGCTACAGTGTCATATTAAGCCATGGCATGGTCTTTCCAATGATACTAAACATGACCAGTTTTTAAGCAAGAATAAGATAAATAAATAAAAGAGTGAATAAATATATAATATTAAAAAATATTTTTTCCTTTATCCTTTTTATTCTAATTCATCACTGTTGATTACTTTTCCATTGTAAAGTGAAATTTTTTTTTGTCTTTGCATCAAAACATGTTTTCAAACAGCATTTAAACAAATGTCAAACAATGAGCTCAACACATTGGCGGAATGGCTCAGCAGTGACAGGGTTAAACAACTACAATAAGGCTGACCGTCCACCGGAACCGTAGTTGGGCAACCGACTTGGTCATCCGACTATGGACAATGCCATCGGCCGATCAGGTTCGTCCACTGGAGGCGTCTGTGAATAATAAAAAAAAAAATCCTCTATGGAGTTTCAGGACCAAGGACAGCCCCCGTCGAGCGCAGCGAAAGCGGTAAAAAAAACAAAAAATGTGCCAGACTGCAGGGGGGGGGGATTAACCTGTATTAGGTTTCAGCAACAGGGACAGCAATGCTGAAGGCGGCCAGCTCACAAAGAAAAAAAAAAAGATGCGCTCGAGAGAAAAAAAGGCTTGTCTCTTTTTTCCAAAAAAAATCAGAACCGAAAAGTTTGCCTAAAACATCCCTGAAAAAATTCTAAAAATTCAATCCATAAAAAGTCTTTTTGCTGCGGATTAAAAAAATAAACGGTTGAATTAAAACAAAGATATTTTTTACATTGAATCCTATGGGCGGTTTAACTGTACAATGCATCTTTTTCATGGTTCCCTGTGCACGGCGGTTTAACTGTACAAGGCATCTTTTTCATGTAAACTTGTACCGGATCGTCCAATTTTCATCTGACCAAATTCAATTTAAATTGAAAGAATCACTAATCTGTTGTAATCACATAAAATCATCTGAAATCATTCGATGGACGTCGGATGCAGTGGAAGAGGGCTGATTCACCTGCATGTTGTAGGATCGGTTGGACGACTTCAGACGATATCGGATGATCGCAACATCGCACAAATACGGTGCCAGTGGACGGCCGGGCCTAAAAAGGTTTGTCCTCACACAGACCAAAGGCAATCACCAATATTTTTCTTCACAGCAGCAAAAAAGTTTTCATATTTGAGATTTGTATTTATTTTTATTAATAACCTCACGGTTATTAAACAACTGGGTCTGTCGCGGCACCGGACCCAAAGTCATTGAGTCCCACCAGGCAATTGCCCGGTGTGCCCGATTGCCTAGTAACAGCCAAGTTAAAGCACCACCACGCACGGGCAAGCAATATATTATTTTACAGCACATACTCTTGGTGGTTGTGTATAACCTGTTATGTATTTCAGCCAAAGGATATAAAATATTGTTTTGCTAACAAAGTATCTTCATTTATTACCACTTTTGTTGTTGTTTTCAAGATTTAAATGAAGACGACACAGTTTAATCCAGTTCCGCAGACTAGACCTTTAATTACAATCCACAGCAGGTAGCAAACGCGCAACCCGCTAAGCTTGGCAGACATCATCTGTTTTCCTGTTTTTAATGCTTTTCATTATCATTGTTTGTGTACTGAAAGAGACGTGTGCTTTCATTGAGATAATAAACAGAATAGATGCAGACCGTGCAAACGGCACAGGTGCATTTATATTTCTTACACACCAACTAAACTCCTTTCAAGTGTCAAATCCCAACTACTCTCTTCTCTATTCAGGGTGTGCGGGTGTCTTTTTAGGGGCTCCTCCATATATTCGGGGTGTGTGGGTGTCTTTTTAGGGGTTCCTCCATATATTCAGGGTGTGCGGGTGTCTTTTTAGGGGCTCCTCCATATATTCAGGGTGTGCGGGTGTCTTTTTAGGGGCTCCTCCATATATTCAGGTTGTGTGGGTGTCTTTTTAGGGGTTCCTCCATATATTCAGGGCGTGTCGGTGTCTTTTTAGGGGTTCCTCCATATATTCAGGGTGTGTGGGTGTCTTTTTAGGGGCTCCTCCATATATTCAGGGTGTGCAGGTGTTTTTTAGGGGCTCCGCCTCATATTCAGGGTGTGTGGGTGTCTTTTAGGGGCTCCTCCATATATTTAGGGTGTGTGGGTGTCTTTTTAGGGGCTCCTCCATATATTCAGGGTGTGTGGGTGTCTTTTTAGGGGCTCCTCCATATATTCAGGTGTGTGGGTGTCTTTTTAGGGGCTCCTCCATATATTCAGGGTGTGCAGGTGTCTTTTTAGGGTCTCCTCCATACAGTTGTGTTCAAAATTATTCAACCCCCAATGCTGTAAAGGGTTTTAGGGAATTTAGTGTACATTTGTAATTGTATTCAGAATGAAATCCTACAAGGACTTTTTAAAGAACCATATGCAACTAAAATGACATCAATTGGTTTTGTAATACAGTAGTAAATGTTTCTTTTGTGAATTCTTCATTGACACAATTATTCAACCCCTTAAAGACTACCACTCTGAAGAACAGAGGTTCATTCAAGTGTTTTCAATCAGGTATTGAAAACACCTGTGGATGTCACGGAGCAGCAATAAAGCATAATAAGCACCAAGGAAGGATGTTGTACTAAGTACTAAGATTGAATGTCACTTGGGGGTTGAATAAAACTGATAATGATGTGAGCACAGAAAAGACATTTGTGGTTATTTCATTATAAATGTTATCTTATATTTGTCTGACCTACACGTGCCTCTTTGATTTAATTGTAAGCAAGATGACTGAATGATCAAAATCAATGTCAAACTGGCCAAAACACTCAATTTCAGTGGGGGTTGAATAATTTTGAACACAACTGTATATTCAGGGTGTGCAGGTGTCCTTATAGGGGTTTCTTCATATATTCAGGGTGTGTGGGTGTCTTTTTAGGGGCTCCTCCATATATTCAGGGTGTGCGGGTGTCTTTTTAGGGGCTCCTCCATATATTCAGGGTGTGCGGGTGTCTTTATAGGGGCTCCTCCATATATTCAGGGTGTGCGGGTGTCTTTATAGGGGCTCCTCCATATATTCAGGGTGTGTGGGTGTCTTTTTAGGGGCTCCTCCATATATTCAGGGTGTGCGGGTGTCTTTTAGGGGCTCCTCCATATATTCAGGGTGTGCAGGTGTCCTTATAGGGGCTCCTCCATATATTCAGGTGTGTGGGTGTCTTTTTAGGGGCTCCTCATATATTCAGGGTGTGCGGGTGTCTTTTTAGGGGCTCCTCCATATATTCAGGGTGTGCGGGTGTCTTTATAGGGGCTCCTCCATATATTCAGGGTGTGTGGGTGTCTTTTAGGGGCTCCTCCATATATTCAGGGTGTGTGGGTGTCTTTTTAGGGGCTCCTCCATATATTCAGGGTGTGCGGGTGTCTTTTAGGGGCTCCTCCATATATTCAGGGTGTGCAGGTGTCCTTATAGGGGCTCCTCCATATATTCAGGGTGTGTGGGTGCCATTTTAGGGGTTCCTCCATATATTCAGGGTGTGCGGGTGTCTTTTTAGGGGCTCCTCCATATATTCAGGGTGTGCGGGTGTCTTTTAGGGGCTCCTCCATATATTCAGGTGTGTGGGTGTCTTTTAGGGGCTCCTCATATATTCAGGGTGTGCGGGTGTCTTTTAGGGGCTCCTCCATATATTCAGGTGTGCGGGTGTCTTTTAGGGGCTCCTCCATATTCAGGGTGTGTGGGTGCCATTTTAGGGGTTCCTCCATATATTCAGGGTGTGTGGTGCCATTTTAGGGGCTCCTCCATATATTCAGGGTGTGTGGGTGTCCTTATAGGGGTTTCTCCATATATTCAGGGTGTTTGAGTGTCTTTGTAGGGGTTTTATCCACATATTTGGGGGGTGTGGGTGTCTTTTAAGGGACTCCTCCATATATGTGGGTGCAGGTGTCTTTTAGGGGATCCTCTGTGGATTCTGTTATCTCCTAATCTCCCCCTTTCCAGGGGTTTCTACATATATTTGGGGGTTTTGGTTATCTTTCAAAGGGTTCCTCCATATATTCAGGGGATGACGGTGGCTTTTATCTAAAAGTGTAAAAACAATATGGTGCTCTCTAAATAACCCCCTGTATAATTGTATATATTCAGCATAACATTTCGTAAAAGTGAAAATACCCTTTTGCAGCAGAAAGTTTACATACATATATGCACGTACACGCGTTTCGCTCCGGGTGAAGCGCGGGTCAGCTAATGCCACGTTATCCATTATGATTCTCCTTTAACTAATGCAGAAGAAAATAATTCAGGAGCCAGAAGCTCGGGCCGTTCTTCACTTGCACTGCATTAATCATCCAATTACCTTTTTATATAAAAGGAGAGATTATGCAGATATTAAAGGAGGCTCGGATATAGAGGTCCGTGACTCATGCTGACTCAAGTATTATCAGCATAAAGGGAAAAAAAGGTTACGTTGATTATAAATTTCATTTAGTATCTTGGCTAGATGCTGACAAACGTATATAAACGTCTCTAATACTCCTTGTTACATTGTATTCATTGAAAAGACCACCTTACTCAATCTAAGGATACAGTATTGATAATAGAATAGGAGAGGGCACTGCAGTTTATTCTGATAATAATGTCCTCTTCAAGGCTTCACCGTTGGACATGTATTAGTTTATAGTGTGTAAATAAATCCGAGATAGGATAAGGCTGAGAGAATGTCATATAATGACTATAGTCGCTAGAGCTAAGTTATTATTCCATTTTCCATGATGTTTCCGAGTTGCGTTGTTATAGACGGAATGAGGAGGATTAGTAGAGATAACCCTATTTAAAATACGCATTGACGCAGGGCTGTCAAACTTCGGTCCCTCACATGTTTCTGAACTACAACTCCCATGGTTCCCTGGCCATCTGTTGCACTGAAAGAATTATGGGAATTGTAGGTAATCAATATCTGGGGGGCCGCGCGTTTGGTAGAACCTGATATATTAGTAGGGCTCTATTACATTCTTTGCGCAAAAACGCTTGCGCAGCTCGTTAATTTGTGCGCGAAGCCTTAAACGTTAACGCGCGTGAATTAACGCTGGTATTGCAATCCGAGCGCATTTTTTCATCAGTCAAAAAATAACGCGCGTAAAAAAGACATGCAAAAACTCACGCGCATTAACATTGTGCACAGAAATTAGTGGGCGGACTGTTTTTTCACACGATTCAGCCAATCTGAATTAAGAACCACAATTGTCTCCCGTTCAGGTTTTGCGCCTGTCAAAATCAATCTGAGTATATATGCTGCAGCAATAATAAAAACACGCACAACTTCTCAATTTTATTGTTTGGGTATGTGTAGAATGTGTAACTATACTCTGCTGTATTTTTTTTTTCGGGCTGGTGTATTTGAGTTCGGCCAGGACGTTCAGATTTGCCGTTGCCACCAGCTTTTAAAAGACGTTAAAATTATGCGCGCAAACGCTGTCCGTTAAATTTAACGCATAGATTGTAATACCATCCGCGTACCAGCGTACAAACGCATTTGCGCTCACAATGTTAAGTATAGGACACGCACAGTACATTACGCTCGCAAAGGGTTTGCTCAGGTCCACCCGCGTTAGACGTTAACACGCATTTTTTGCGTGGACGTTGTAATACGACGTTCAGCGCAAAGGGTTTTGCCCCTCGCGTTAATGCGTTTTTGCACACGTGTTAACGTTTGCGCGAAGAATGTAATAGAGCCTGTAGTGTTCTGACCAACTCAGCAGCGGGGATGTACATAGACTGGGAGTCAGCAACTTTCGCCCTCCAGATGTTTTGGAACTACATCTCCCATGATTCTCCACCTCTCATTAAATTGGCTGAGCCTCGTGGGAAATGTAGTTCTAAAACATCTGCAGGGACAAGGTTGGAGACCCCTGCTGAAGAGGAATAAAACATGAAATACCTTTTTAAGACGTAGGCTAGGGTTAGAACAGGAGGGTAGGGGAGTAGAGAGGTTAAATATTAACCCTTCCTGACCCTTACCTCCTTCCTATTTTACCTCTAGAGTAGACTACTCTCCTCAGGGCCACCTCTAGCTTTTGAGGGGCCCTGGATGGGAACATATTTTGGAGTCCCTCGCCACGTTTTCAACCTCACACCTCCTTACACTCCACCTTTTTTCACACTTAGATACACAAACTGAAACCCCCACTGATCCACCGAAACAATACAGGGCCTAGGGCTCGCCCCACCCAAAGGACCGGCCTGGTACACCTTGGATCCAGTGCTGTGGAGAAATTCGTCACGGGAGAAATAACCCACAGCAGCTAGAGGTTGCTCATGACTTTGGTCGTGACACATTGGATTCCAGAACGATCCCATCACATTTACAACGTTGCCATATTCCCCACAGACCCTCGAATGTCTGTGTCTGATATAACGATGGTCTTGCGTACAAGGTGCCGCTGTCTTTGTTTCAGTCAGGATTTGCGTCTCTCCGTTTGGACAGGTCCAGCAACAATGCCATCCATTCAGACGAGGTCATTTCTGCTAATAGTGTCTGCGTTCTGTTTCAGGGCTTTCGGACATTGCAGTTTTTATTCTGAATAAACAATGACGCGTGAGATGCCTTTGAATGAATAAGAACAATCGCAGCAGAGGCTATTATGACGAATTCACTTAGCAATGACTCTTCCACCATTCCCATTAGCACTGTACCTTTCATGTCCTTTTATTATTTCTCCGTTGGAAAAATGTAGGTCTTCATCAAAGGGGCCTTTCTAATGACGGCTCGTTTCATAATTGCACTTTCTAAGGTATAGGTGTACATACACAGAGGCTGTACGGTGGGAGATAAAGAGACGAGGCAGTGCGGTAAATGCTGTGTTGCAGCTAAAGAGGCATGGTGAGACGTGGAGACTGCTGGCCAGAAAACGAAGAGGCTTGACCATGACAAGGAGGCTCTGGTACTGAGGGACAAGGTGAGGAGAAGGGTCACCCGAATGGGATGATAGAAATAGTAGGGATGTGCGTTTCGGAATTTCGGAATTTTCACGAAATTTCCAGATTCGTGTTTTCGGATGCGGCCGATTTTCCGAAAATTTTTAGATCCAAAAATGTCAGATCCGAAAAGTTTTCCGAGCCGAAACGAAAAATTTTCGGATTTTTAGAATGGACTTGAAATGTGTCAAATCGAAATTTATTTTCGCTCTATTCATGATTTCGGTTCCATTCGTGATTTCGGTTCCATTTCGGTAATTCTGGAAATCGTATATTTAACTATTATCGGTTATATCGCTGATTCTGTAAATTTTGTATTTGTAAATGCGTATCACTTGTTTCTTGTGGCATTCGGGTCAGTTTAGCGTTTTTTAAATCGTTTTGTTCATTTTTTTTGTTCCTTGGCTTTCATACCATTTTAATATGATTAAATAAAGTTGTGAAATGTATATTCAATTATTCATAAGAAAAAAAGGATCTTTATTTAATAAAAAAAAACACGATAGAATCGCCAGAATTATCGTAGACACTTTGAAACGAGGAGAACAGATGTTCCCGAAAAAACGAAAAATTCAGAAATTTCCGAAAAGTCGATACAAAAAACGAGCAAAGTGACCCGAAAACACGAAAAGTGGTCGATATTCCGAAAAAAAAATGTACACGAAAAACGAGTCGAACCGAACCGAATCGAAACAGAAATCGGTCAAAACGAGCCGAATCGAAAAGTTTAAACATCCGAACAAATCGAACCGAATCGAACCGAAAAAAAAATCGGTGCACAAGCCTAAGAAATAGAAGGTCAAGTCCTGAAGGTTGTACGATCGCAACAGTTAGGTTTGTGTGCTGGGATTACCTCTAACAAACTAAACCCTACCTAAACCGGTCCTTAGAGTAGCTGGGAAAAATCTAGAATGATCTGGAAAAGGTGTCTATATTAGGGGCAAGATAGGAAAACATAAATGAATATAACAAGCTGGGGTCAGTAATAACAGAGACGGTAGTCAGAGAAGTTGGGGTCAAGGAGCGGAGAGAGAAAATGAAGTCCAGAAAACAAAGTCGAAGGAAACACCAAGGATATCCACAATATACACGGAAGGAATGCACTGAGAGGTCGGAAACCACGACAGGGCAAAGACAACAGGAAGAGATTATTTAATGGAAATGCTCTACCGATTGGAGCTCCAGAAACTCATCCATTAAAATGACTCCCACAGAGAAGGCCTCATCAGTAGGGTGCATGGAAGAGGAGGCATCAACATGATGCGCGGCAGGGGAGGTGTTTCTAGTATGACGGTAAGCAGAGGAATGGCACACTCAAAGGATTGCCCGTCTTGTGGATGAAAAACAGAAGAGGAAGCCGGCAGCATGAAACTTCCAGAGGAACACTGGCGAAAGCCCAGCACTGGATTCATTTTCTTTTAAAAAAAGATTGGGCAGGACTGCAATGTTAACGCTAAATGGGGATGCCAATGGGGGAAACCCGTGTCTACAGTTTTCCCCGTAGCATCCCCATTTTAGCGTTAGATTCTGGGGCACGTGCTACCTCGGCACCTTTCCCTGGAACAAAGCCTTACCCCCAGTGACATTCGTGGTAGTGCTTCTGTGCTGCCGAAAGTATCACCTCCTGGAGTCCATAGGACTCCATGGAGGGTTGGGCTGCCAGGCCCGAGATCGAGCAGTGCTGCAAAGTGATCGCGGAGGGAGACTGGGGAACATTTGTCCCCAGTCTCACTCTGCTCGCGGCTAGGAGAAGCGGCAGATCAGGCCATCGTTCTTTCCGCGGGATGAGAGGTGAGTATCCGTTTTACCGGGGGGGGGGGGTAGGGGTGTTAAATGATTCTGCAAAAGTGCAATCATGTAGCACCAGTTTATAGGAAATGGCTAAATTTTTACCGCGATCACCGATGCGCTAATGGATTTTTAACAGGTTGAGCATCAGGAAGGTAATATGGGGGGGGGGGCATGCGTTAAAAATCCCTTATCCTGGTGGTAACGCTTACATATCCGAATGCTACAGTTAGCGTTCAGTATGTAATCGAGCCCCTTTGAAGGGTTAAAAGTGGAGGATACTATGAAAGATTAATATTTAACTCCTTCACCCCTGCCCCTGTTTTACTCTAGAGTATCCCTTTAAAACAATGACCACATTGAGGGAAAATAGAAAACTATGGTCTGGGTGGCGGCCAATAAAGAGTAAAGGAAACGACGTGGATACGTTTTTGCATAATGCCAAACCATCATATGAGTTATAGTTTACAGCGTCACAAAACTTAATGGGGAATATTTTCCCACCCTATGTTACTGTGTAACCCTAACTGTACAGTAATGTTCAAAATATAAAACCAAATAACTCAGCCAAAAAAATGCGCAACTAATAATATTAGTATTGTAGATACTCGAGTATAGCGCGACCCGAATATAACACGATGGATAGAGATTTATTATGGAAATGAGAGAATACTCAAGACTCAAATATAACGCGAGGAGCAAAATTATACTGTACCGGTAAACAATTAAAATCCTTCCAGGTTCTCTTAACACAGTCAGGCTCCCTCTCGGGCCAAGGTGCTCTGCTCTAGAATGATTGCAGTTGTTATGAAGTATGAAGCCGCCGGCCATCCGTCTTCTTTACTAGTGATTAGATGGCTGGTGGAGGCGAGTGAGGTGAATGATTGGCTTAAACCGAGCTTGCCCTCTGGCCATGATGGATCCCACCTCTCCCAAATCCGGGAGTTCCTGAAGTGTTTGCAAGCATCAGGGAGCCCACATCCACTCCGGCGAGACTACCGGAACTTCCGGGAGACTTGGGATCCAGAGCAGGGCAAGTTTTGTTTTACACGCGATGCTGATGTCTCCAATATAACGTGACCCCTCCAATTTTATGGTAGATTTTTGTCAACAAAATCTAGCGGTATACTCAAGAATCTACAGGGTAATATATTATCTTTAGTGTATCTTAGTAAATATATACTGTGCCATTATAAACCATTGTCTGCAAACCTATTCATTAACAGGACTATACACAGGACACAAGGGGTCACCCATTTAGACTGAACGAAAGGAAATTCATCCTAAAGCATAGGAAGGGTTATTTTACGGTGAGGACAATAAAGCTGTGGAATTCTCTGCCTGTTGAGGTGGTTGGGTCAGAAAGTGTACAGACTTTTAAACAACGACTGGATGACTTCCTGCAGACACAGAATATTAAGGGTTATAATATTTAATATGTGGGTAAAAGCTTCTTGATCCAAGGAGAAATCTGACGACATTCTGGGGTCAAGAAGGAATTTTTTCCCCAGTATGTTACATATTGGCGAACGCTTCAGACTCGGTTTTTTTGCCTTCTTTTGGATCAACAGCAGCAGGTGAAGGCTGAACCCAATTGACGCATGTCTTTTTTCAGCCTATGTAACTATGTAACTATGTAAGTGCATTTCAACCCCCTTCTTTAAAAAGACCCTTAAATGTTTCAGTGCTGCAGGCTGGCTGCGTCAACATTAAATAGCATTTTCAAAACATTTAATAGAAATCTTGCTACAATAATAAACAAAATCTAAACAGCATTTTTTTCGTCAGTTGCATTTAGTAAGTACAGTTGTTGCTGTCATATGACGGACAAGGTCCAATATTTTCAGAAAAGTCATTAGACCCATACATACGATTCATATGTTTTATACATTTAATAATTATTTCAGAAAAAGAGCTGACTCGAGCTCACTGCCCTATGTATCAGGAAACCAGATACGCCACGTCTTGCTCGAGTCTCAGAGATGCGTGCTGGGAGAGACGCCCGCTGTCCCATTAAAAGTCTCGTTTATCAAAACTGTCAGCGTGTCTTAATTCTGTCTGCTGAGAGTTAGAAAACAAATTAACAAACGAAAAGTGAAAAATGCAGCATGAAAACCCAAATATTATGCTGCATAAATCACAAGAGGAAAATTATTCAAGAATGGCAGAATTATAGTTATTCCATAAGAAGAAACGGAGAATTAATATATTTAAAATATATAGAGAACATATATATATATATATACATACACTGCCTGGCCACTGGCCAAAAAAAGTCACACACAAATATTTTGTTTGACCACCTTTTTTCCGGCACGCATACACCGTGGCGTCGTTTGGATAAGCTCATGCAATGTCACAGCATTTATTTGCATCCAGAGTGGCATTAATTTGTGGCCAAGATCTTGTGTTGATGATGGGAGAGTCGCGGCGCTGCGTAAAGTCTTCTCCAGCACATTATCCCAAAGATTCTCAATGGGGTTAAGGTCTGGACTGGTCGGTGGCCAATCCATGTGTGAAAATGATGTCTCATGCTCCCTGAACCACTCTTGCACAATTTGAGCCCGATGAATCCTGGCATTGCCATCTTGGAATATGCCAACTTTGCTATCCAACCCATTGATGGTAAAAACTGCTCATTCGATATATTCAAGGAGTCACATGACCTCAATATTTTTCTTACCCAATGTTATTGAGTTATTACTGGTTAAGAGAAGCGTCCTCAAATCTAAAGCCAAGCTTCTGCTGTCATTGTGAACGTTATCATAAGACGAGTGAAGCAATAGGGAGCATTACTGTAGACAGACAGGAGGGGGAGCCAGAGATACTAGCTGGACTTACCTAGTAGTAAAGCAGGGATACAATGTAACAAACAGGTCAAAAGATCATAAAAACAAGAAAACACACATACACACAAGCATAAAATGACCATCGCACAACGACGGCCAAAGAAATGGCAACTGGCTCTCATTCGACTGTATCAAATTAATCCCCTAATGTAAACGTTCTATTAAAAATTCTGGTGATAAAAGGGAAAATAAACCAATTTATTTTATTTATAAAGGATTTTACCAGGAAGGATACATTGAGAAACCAATTGAATCAAGTTACCCCATTACCAGTGGGGGATTTTTCGTGGTGGGTACACTACATAGGCCTCCAATCCTATCCTTTGGATTGTCGGATCATCCATTAAGCACACGTCTGTGTAGAGGTCAGTGGCGGAAGTACCAGGGTCGCAGCGGTCGCAGTTGCGACCGGGCCCTGGCATTCCGCCACTGGAGGGGGGCCCAGCGCCGCCGCCAGATTCCGGCAAAAAGCACCGGAATCTGGGAGCAGCGCCGCCGGCTGTTCCCCTCCCTGCGAGCGGCCCGCTGGCTTGCAGCTTGGCCACTCGCGTGGGATGGGAACTAGCTGCCCAGCGCACGAGATCTTGCGAGAACTCGGCTGCGCTGGTCAGGTGGTTTCCGGTGAGTGGCCAGGCTGCATGCTTTCAGCGGCCGCTCACCACGGAGAGGAACGGCGGCAGCAGAGGAGCCTGAGGTGAGCTGGGGGGCCCTATATACCCATAAGAGCTGGGGGCAAATCTATCCATTAGCTGGGGCAGTATATCCATGAGCTGGGGCAATATATCCATGAGCTGGGGCAGTATATCCATGAGCTGGGGGCAGTATATCCATGAGCTGGGGCAATATATCCATAAGCTGGGGCAGTATATCCATGAGCTGGGGCAGTATATCCATGAGCTGGGGCAGTATATCCATGAGCTGGGGCATTATCCATGTGCTGGGGCAATATATCCATGAGCTGGGGGCAAATATATCCATGAGCTGGGGCAGTATCCATGAGCTGGGGCAGTATCCATGAGCTGGGGCAGTATATCCATGAGCTGGGGGCAGTATATCCATGAGCAGGGGCAGTATATCCATGAGCTGGGGGCAGTATATCCATGAGCTGGGGCAGTATCCATGAGCTGGGGCAGTATATCCATGAGCTGGGGCAGTATATCCATGAGCTGGGGGCAGTATATCCATGAGCTGGGGCATTATCCATGAGCTGGGGCAATATATCCATGAGCTGGGGGCAGTATATCCATGAGCTGGGGCAGTATATCCATGAGCTGGGGCAGTATATCCATGAGCTGGGGCAGTATCCATGAGCTGGGGTCAGTATATCCATGAGCTGGGGCAGTATCCATGTGCTGGGGCAGTATATCCATGAGCTGGGGCAGTATCCATGTGCTGGGGCAATATATCCATGAGCTGGGGGCAAATATATCCATGAGCTGGGGGCAAATATATCCATGAGCTGGGGTAATATATCCATGAGCTGGGGGCAAATATATCCATGAGCTGGGGGCAAATATATCCATGAGCTGGGGCAATATATCCATGAGCTGGGGGCAATATATCCATGAGCTGGGGCAATATATCCATGAGCTGGGGGCAAATATATCCATGAGCTGGGGGCAAATATATCCATGAGCTGGGGCAATATATCCATGAGCTGGGGGCAAATATATCCATGAGCTGGGGCAATATATCCATGAGCGGGGGGCAAATATATCCATGAGCTGGGGCAAATATATCCATGAGCTGGGGGCAAATATATACAGGAGCTGGGGGCAAAAATATCCATGTGTGGCCTGGGGGCAATATATGTCCATGTGAGCTGGGGGCAATATATATGTCCATGTGAGCTGGGGCAATATATATATCCATGTGAGCTGGGGGCAATATACAGTATATATCCGTGTCAGCTGGGGGCAATACTGCAGGAAAAAAAATTGCAGGAAAAAAAAAGTAAAAATATAGATCTTTTTTTTGGGGGGGCCCTTCATGGATTCTTGCACCGGGGCCCTCAGGTTTCTAGTTACGCCACTGGTAGAGGTCTCTATTTTTTAATGTATATAATGTGTTATTTTATCCCTTTCGTCTCCACGACATTATTTCAGTTCCCCAATACTGTGACAACAAGGACTGAGAAGTAAGAGTGGAAATTGGGGTGTCTTGGCACCATCCAACATGCAGTGCTTGACGTTCGAAAAAAAACCACAATATGTACTTTTTTAAACAGAAGAATAAAAAGCACTGATTTAGATCACTCAGTTTTCCATATTTCAGTTGTCTAATGTTTCAGAGCGTTTACAGGAAAATATTCAGTAGACCATTGGGGGGGGGTGATGCTTGTAATGTGCACCCCTCATCCCATGTACATCCTGAAAATCCTATTATTTGTGTCAGTTGTAATTGTTGGTTATAATCAGTGCTTTATTGCTAGGAGAAAAGGAAGGGGGAACTCACCATGAAGCATCATAAATTGCCATGCAGTGATCAGCCAATAAAAAGAAAGGCTCTGGCATGTCCAATGAAATCTCACACGACCATCTTGCTTCTAAGCTTCCAGAGATAGAGGGGTCCAAAGGAGTTGGGGGGAGAATCATTGGACCCCTGTATCTCCTTCAAAGGGAATTCCCTGTCCAGCAGGAGATGGCGGGGATGTCCCATTGGACCCCTGTATCTCCTTCAAAGGGAATTCCCTGTCTAGCAGGAGGTGGGAGGGATGTCCCATTGGAGGACCCTTGTATCTCCTTCAAAGGAAATTCCCTGTCCAGCAGGAGGTGGGGGGGAGTCCCATTGAACCCCTGTATCTCCTTCAAAGGGAATTCCCTGTCCAGCAGGAGGTGGGGGGGAGTCCCATTGAACCCCTGTATCTCCTTCAAAGGGAATTCCCTGTCTAGCAGGAGGTGGGGGAATTCCCATTGGAACCCTGTATCTCCTTCAAAGGGAATTCCCTGTCTAGCAGGAGGTGGGGGAATTCCCATTGGAACCCTGTATCTCCTTCAAAGGGAATTCCCTGTCCAGAAGGAGGTGGGGGGAAGTCCCATTGGACCCCTGTATCTCCTTCAAAGGGAATTCCCTGTCCAGCAGGAGGTGGGGGGGAAGTCCCATTGGACCCCTGTATCTCCTACATAGGGAATTCCCTGTCCAGCAGGGGAGGGGAGTCCCGTTTTTGACATCATAACGCCCAGACATCACCCAGGCGATGACATGAGGGGGCGGGGAAGGTCCCACAGGTGGGCCTGGTATCCAAGATATTAGCCCCTTGCAGGAGAAGTCCGAGAAATGAGACACATCAGTGCTGAGCCGCAGAATTTTGACGATGGGCTTGAGACGTCCTCTGCATGCCAGCGAAGGTGTTTCAGCCCTGCCATTAGGAGCCGATACAAAGTACCGGTGCATACCGGCTGAAAAAGAGCCCTGGTTATAATAATAAGTTGCAAAATTCTAATCTGTAACTTTGATATGTTCCATAACTACACATCCTAATGTTCTTCAGCCATTTGGTAATTATTTGTGGCGGGCACCTTTTTAGGTGGTGCACACACACTTTTTGGGCTCCTTCTGTTCAGTGTTTATTTATAATAATTAATTTAATTGACCTGTTCCCTTCCTTTTGTTATTATATGTTGGCTTGCAGTACCTGAGTTAATTGGCAAAGTGATGCTGTCTTCCTCACTTTTCTTGTCGTCATATTTAATTACACTTGCATAATAATTAAGGTAATTGAGATTTCACCCCCCCCCCTAAAATCCCCCTCTTAGCCTAGGCTTCTTTGGATATCTTTGAATAATGACCGGTCCATGGGCCGCTATCTTGGGTGTATCTGTAAAAAACCCTCATTAACCTGATGGTGAAATACTTACACCACTATTTACATAAAACCGGTCCAACCAGGAAATTCCGTCTCCAGGATTTCCCTATTGCAAACCGGCTGCGTGTCCTCCCGTCACATGGCGCTCTGCTAATTTATTACTTGGGCATTTTCCCGTACGCATTGCTGAATTTCTTTTTTTTGTAATTAAAATCCCAGTAGGGTGGTAGACACTGAAAATGTCTCTCTGCAGAGGAATATTGTGCGGTTGGGGTGCAATATATTGAACAATTAGCAAATCCAGGAAAATAAAATATAGAATTTTTTTTTAAAAAAAACCGTAAGAATAATAACACATGTAACAGTAATTATTAATTATTTATTAATTCGTAATTTATTATCTATAATAACTTGTATAAAATTAAAAAATATATTAACGTCTTGAGCAAAGTCCAGTAGGACTGAAACGTTGACGCTTAATAAAACTTATTTTTGACATTTATCACAAGTCTCCGTGTGGTGGAACACCGAATTTTCTGTTTGTGATTGTACCGAGTTACAGCACCGGAGCCAGAAACTTGTCTACAGGGTGTGCGGGGATCGAGGTGTTTATACAGTTGTGTTCAACATTATTCAACCCCCACTGAAATTGAGTGTTTTGGCCAGTTTGACATTGATTTTGATCATTCAGTCATCTTGCTTACAATTAAATCAAAGAGGCACGTGTAGGTCAGACACATATAACATAACATTTATAATGAAATAACCACAAATGTCTTTTCTGTGCTCACATCATTATCAGTTTTATTCAACCCCCAAGTGACATTCAATCTTAGTACTTAGTATAACATCCTTTTACAGTTATAACAGCTTTTAAACGTGAAGCATAGCTTGACACAAGTGTCTTGCAGCGATCTACGGGTATCTTCACCCATTCGTCATGGGCAAAAGCCTCCAGTTCAGTCACATTCTTAGGCTTGCGCACTGCAACTGCTTTCTTTAAGTCCCACCAGAGGTTCTCAATCGGATTTAAGGCTAGGGTCAGACTGAGGCAGTGCGAACGCGCGTTCTGGCGCACTTAATCACGGCCGTGCTAGCAGCAGATGCCGGGCAATGACGGCCAATATACGAAGTACGGTCGCACAAAAGTCCGGCTGCGCAACGCAAGTGGAAAATGAACGCATTTTTTCGAGAACGTTAAACCACTAGTACTGACGTACAGAGTGCGCTGCGTCCGCTAGCGGCGTGTGTGCGTGATTAGGAGACATCAGACGCTGCTAATGTCCGGCCAACATAACATCCAGACACAAAAAGTGTTTTATTGATGATCCGTACAAAATCACGGACGAAAATGCGCATAGTATGACCACTATCACGTATTCTGTGAAAAAATGCGTCCATTCGTTCGAACGCACTTTTTCACAGACAACATAAAAATGCGTTCGTCTGACCCTAGCCTAAGTCAGGTGACTGCGATGGCCACTCCAAAATGTTCCAGCCTTTAATCTGCAACCATGCTCTAGTGGACTTGGAGGTATGCTTGGGATCATTGTCCTGTTGAAAGGTCCAACGTCTCCCAAGCCTCAGGTTTGTGACGGACTGCATCACATTGTCATCCAATATCTCCTGGTACTGAAGAGAATTCATGGTACCTTGCACACGCTGAAGCTTCCCTGTACCTGCAGAAGCAAAACAGCCCCAAAGCATGATTGACCCCCCCCGCCATGCTTCACAGTAGGCAAGGTGTTCTTTTCTTCATAGGCCTTGTTCTTCCTCCTCCAAACATAGCGTTGATCCATGGGCCCCAACAGTTCTAATTTTGTTTCATCAGTCCACAGAACACTATCCAAAACTTCTGTGGTTTGTCCACATGACTTTTGGCATACTGCAGTCGACTCTTCTTATTCTTTGGAGACAGCAAGGGGGTGCGCCTGGGAGTTCTGGCATGGAGGCCTTCATTACGCAGTGTGCGCCGTATTGTCTGAGCTGAAACTTCAGTACCCACATCTGAAAAATCTTTTCTCAGTTCCTCAGCAGTCACACGGGGACTTTCTCCACTCTACGCTTCAGGTAGCGCACAGCAGTCGAAGTCAGCATCTTCTTTCTGCCACGACCAGGTAGCGTTTCAACAGTGCCCTTTGCCTTGAATTTGCGAATGATGCTTCCTATGGTCTCTCTTGGTATGTTTAACATCTTTGCAATCTTCTTATAGCCATTGCCCTTCCTGTGAAGAGTAATCACCTCTTCTCTTGTCTTCCTGGACCATTCTCTTGACTTCACCATGTTTGTAACCACACCAGTAAATGTCTAGAAGGAGCTGAGTATCACAGTCATTTTAAAGCTGCCTAATTGGTGCTTATTATGCTTTATTGCTGCTCCGTGACATCCACAGGTGTTTTCAATACCTGATTGAAAACACTTGAATGAACCTCTGTTCTTCAGAGTGGTAGTCTTTAAGGGATTGAATAATTGTGTCAATGAAGAATTCACAAAAGAAACATTTACTACTGTATTACAAAACCAATAGATGTCATTTTAGTTGCATATGGTTCTTTAAAAAGTCCTTGTAGGATTTCATTCTGAATACAATTACAAATGTACACTAAATTCCCTAAAACCCTTTACAGCATTGGGGGTTGAATAATTTTGAACACAACTGTATATATATATAATATAAAATGGTAATAATTATTATTGTTTTAATATATTATAAATAATTTATCAAGTATTAATTAAATTATGATTACGTTACTATATAATAATTTCTATATTATAGTACTTTGAAAATTTTTAATAATTGCTAACTTACTGTATATATAATAACCTATATAGTATATATAAATTATAGTAATAATAATTATTATTTATTAAGTTCATATATATAATAACTTACATATTAAGGTAATTGGCAATTATTAGATAATGATTACGTAACTATATATAATATAAGTATTATAGTAATTATTTATTATTAAGTTTGTATATATAATAATTTGTATAGTAATTATCAATTATTAATTATTACATTGCTGGTATTTTATATAATAACCTCTATATTTTATAGCATTTACTAATTAACTTAAGGTGGAAGTTATCCTCCGTATCACTTTTATTGCAGTATATTATTATTATACATCAGTCAAAAAAGATTTTATGTCCACATGCATATTAATATGAACTTTAGTATAAATGTGCTACTTTTATAGCTGATATATATATATATATATACATATACACTATATTGCCAAAAGTATTCGCTCACCCATCCAAATAATCAGAATCAGTTGTTCCAATCACTTCCATGGCCACAGGTAAATAAAATCAACACCTAGGCATGCAGACTGTTTTTACAAACATTTGTGAAAGAATGTGTCACTCTCAGGAGCTCAGTGAATTCCAGCGTGGAACTGTGATAGGATGCCACCTGTGCAACAAATCCAGTCGTGAAATTTCCTCACTCCTAAATATTCCACAGTCAACTGTCAGCTGTATTATAAGAACGTGGAAGTGTTTGGGAACAACAGAAACTCAGCCACGAAGTGGTAGACCAGGTAAACTGACGGAGCGGGGTCAGCAGATGCCGAGGCGCATAGTGCAAAGAGGTTGCCAACTTTCTGCAGAGTCAATCGCTACTGACCTCCAAACTTCATGTGGCCTTCAGATTAGCTCAAGGACAGTGCTCAGAGAGCTTCATTGAATGGGTTTCCATGGCCGAGCAGCTGCATCCAAGCCATACATCACAAAGTGCAATGCAAAGCGTCGGATGCAGTGGTGTAAAGCACGCCGCCACTGGACTCTAGAGCAGTGGAGACACGTTCTCTGGAGTGACTTCTCCAATCGTGCTTCTCCATCTGGCAATCTGATGGACGAGTCTGGGTTTGGCGGTTGCCAGGAGAACGGTACTTGTCTGACTGCATTGTGCCAAGTGTAAAGTTTGGTGGAGGGGGGATTATGGTGTGGGTTTGTTTTTCAGGAGCTGGGTTTGGCCCCTTAGTTCCAGTGAAAGGAACTCTGAATGCTTCAGCATACCAAGACATTTTTGACAATTCCATGCTCCCAACTTTGTGGGAACAGTTTGGAGCTGGCCCCTTCCTCTTCCAACATGACTGTGCACCAGTGCACAAAGCAAGGTCCATAAAGACATGGATGACAGAGTCTGGTGTAGATGAACTTGACTGGCCTGCACAGAGTCCTGACCTCAACCCGATAGAACACCTTTGGGATGAATTAGAGCAGAGACTGAGAGCCAGACCTTCTCGTCCAACATCAGTGTGTGACCTCACAAATGCGCTTCTGGAAGAATGGTCAAAAATTCCCATAAACACACTCCTAAACCTTGTGCACAGCCTTCCCAGAAGAGTTGAAGCTGTTATACCTGCAAAGGGTGGACCGACGTCATATTGAACCCTATAGATTAGGAATGGGATGACACTTAAGCTCATATGCGAGTCAAGGCAGGTGAGCGAATACTTTTGGCAATATAGTGTGTGTATATATATATATGCTTTAAAATGTATACTTTTTTTTCCCAGTTGCCCCGAGAAGAACCAATTAATGAGAGCTCTCTGTAGTGGAATAATTTATTTTTACAATTCGAAAAAAAAGAAAATAAAGATGTCTCTTCGTAATTGTGCGGTGCTCAGTGTTTCGGGCAGGTTTGCTCAACATGATCTAACATTGGCTGTGCTTTTATACACACACATTATCTAAAGCTTTGCATCAGGTGTTCCTTTCCTCTTTTTGTATACACTGGAAGAGGCTAAATTGAGCTTTTTCTCAAAATATAATTTTGAATAAAATCAATCTTGTTTCATTGATACTCAATGAATATTTCATCCTCCGTCGGCTGATAAGAGAATCCAGGTCACCGTGACTCCTGCTAATACTTTGTTCTTAAAAGGCTGAATATTGAGAGTCTTGTGTATCTACTAGACTTGAATTAGATCTTTGAGCGCTCGGGAGGAAAATCACATGAAGCCCATTTAAAGACGTCGAAAATCTTCTTCAATTTAGTACCTTCAACATGGCTTTTGTTCGTGCTACTTAGAGGGAGATGGAGCAGCTGCTGCAATCTTCAATCTTCTCCATCACATAGGGAACGTATAAAGTATAAGTATACAATTATAATTATATTGTGCTTTAAAAAAAAAAAAATGACTGATCTCAAGCGGCAGCATATAGAAACACATGATTAAAAAGACGAAATGGAAATGCAAAGAAAACATTATATAAGAATTATCTGTCTGCTTACTGTCATTACATAGATCTTTCTGTTAACCTAAATCAAACGACTTTTTCCTTTTGTAAGGAATTATCTATCTGGCTGTCCATCTAGCCTGTCTGTATGTCTGTCCTTCCGTCCATCTATCTATCATTCTGTCAGTTAGGGATGAGCCGAACACCCCCCAAGTTCGGTTAGGAGTCGAACCCGAACTTTCCAAATGTTCGAATCCGAACCCGAACTCGAACTCAATACAAGTCAATGGGGCTGAAAATTCGGTTTTTTAGAGTGCCCTCCAAGAGGGCATATATGCTAGATATTTGCCATAAAAGGTGTATGGGGGTCCGGGTAGTGCCCTGGGGGACAGGAAACAAGGACAAAAAGTAAAAAAAAAAACCTTTTTAAAGGGACAGTGAGTTTTCCATGAAATAAGGGTTAAAAATAAAAACAAAAAATTCCTTCAAATATCGTGCCTAGGAGGTCCCCATAACCTACCCGTGAAGTGGTGGATTTCTAGGATGTATAGAAACACTTAAAAACAAAAAAATTATGTTTCAAATGATGGTAAATGCTTTTCCTTTAATCTATCCATAAACAACTGCTTGGGGCGGCAGTCTGTATGAAAAGAGGAGACATTTTCGGACACGCAGAAAAAGTTTAGTGATTTTTTGGGCTAAATTATTGTGAAACTTATGCAGGCTTTGGATGAAAGTAACAATAGGTGCTTTAAGGCTGGGGTCAGACTAGCGCACTTTTAACGTGCGTTTAGGCGCACTTAATCACGGCCGCACTAGCAGCAAATGACACGCAATGACGGCCAATATACGAAGTACGGCCACACGAAAGTCCGGCCGCGCAACGCAAGTGGAAAATGAACGCATTTTTTAGAGAACGCTGAACCGCTAGTACTGACGTACAGAGTGAGCTGCGTCCACATAGCGGCGTGTGTGTGTGATTAGGAGATGTCAGACGCTGCTCATGTCCGGCCAACATAACGTCCAGACACCCAAAGTTTCCTGGTTTGGATCCGTAAAAAAATCACGCACAAAAATGCGCATCGTATGACCGTTTAAGCGCTTTCCGTGAAAAAACACCTCAATGCGTTCGAACGCACTTTTTGACGTTCGCTGCAAAAAATGCGTTCGTTTGACCCTAGCCTAAAATTGGGCCTTTAGCGTCGGCAACAGTGCCGTCACACAGTCTCACCCCTCTGAGGATATGAATCTGATACAGGCGTCAGTGGCAGTGCAGCCAAATATTGTGCCTTTGGTGCCAGGCCAGCAAGTGCCATCATACAGTAACCCCTCTGTGGTATTGTGGAAGAGTGCAGGGGTGGACCATGCGGTCAGGGCTGGTGCTAGACTATTTTGCGCCCTAGGCAAGACCAGCTACTTGCACCCCCCCAAAACAAAAAAACGACACAACATGAAACTGCTAAATTTCTTTTTACTTAAGAATAAAGTTTGAAAAGCACCAATAGTAAAGGTAAAATAGATATAAATAAACTGTATTAAACCATTTTAAATTAACTCCATTAAACAAATTAAAATTAACTGTATTGAACAAATATAAATTAACGAAAAAAATAAGAGTTGTCACGTAAGTTTCAATTTCAGACACATCAAAATTTCACTTTGCGAGCCTTATCCTTTGCAAATTTTCATCATGCGTATATATATATATATATTGCCCAGGCCAGCTCACATCATGATGCGTATATATATTGCCCAGGCCAATCCCCTGGTGGAGATAGGGAGTTCATTTGAACCCCGATATCTCCAGGCATCTAGTGGGTCATGGAGGGTGTCAATCGAAAGGCCTGAGCATGGCCTTTCGAATGATACCCAACATGACCAGGTATAAAGTAAAAAAAAATAAAAAATAAAATAAAAACATTTTTTTTGTGTGTGTTATTTTTATTAATGCAGCAATATTGTTCACATTGCAATTATAATGTGAACGATGATGCACTAATGATTTTTTTCTATGGGTGCGTTTGCTATAAATCACGTAATTCCCCCCACAAAATGTAACAAGTCCCCATTTCTAATTTTTGTACAAGCGCATCCCATAGAAAACATAACCGCAAACGCTCATGTGCTAAAATGTGAAAAAAAAAACACTTTACACACTGCAGATGATTAAAAATTCAATTTTTATTGCATTTTTTTCATAATATACAGCCAGGACAGGACGTATACATATAAAAATGATATATTATGAATCTGCGGAGTCTGCCGGAAAGAACGATATCTAACATGTCGGCCATTTAACAAACTGTGGCTTCAAAATTGCATTTAAACATGAAGAGCGAAAGCGGTAAAAATGAGCTGAGCACACAGCGGTGAAATACAGCATATTAGAAGTTTTAGGAGGGAAATTAACACTTCTCAAATATCAATCAGAAGCATACACCACCCCACCCCCTCACCCTCAGTATAGTCTACAATGTATCAAATTGATTAGACCAGACTAAAACATCTGTTGTTGTTATGACATTTGAAAAACACAGGTCATTTACAGGGTTATCCAAAGAGATTCGAATTGCTTGAGAAAGGTAACCGAACGCTGAAAATCAGCGTTCGGTTACCTTTCCTGGCCATTCGGCTATCCAGAGAGCAGGCAATTCGCCAAATCCTGTCGAATTGCCTGCACATACGGTGACTGTTCGGTCCCTGTTCGAGGGCAGTGAAATCCCCATGAAAAAGCACTGCTTCGGCTATTCAGAGAACAAAACCAGCAGTGAAAGGTTCCTGAATTGCCCTGCCATTCGGTGGTTTAATTCGGCAAATTTATTCAGGAGAATCCCATAGGCTTCAATGTTAAAAATATTCCTGTTTTAATTCAATATCTAATAAACCGTTCATTATAAAATTCTGCAGCAAAAAGTCTCTTTATTTATAGATTTTTTAGGATACTTTAAGCATTTTTCTGAATTTTTTAAAAAAAAATTAAAAGTCCGATTTTGTTTTTTTTGTTTTTTCAGTTTGCTTATTTTTTTTGTAACAGCCCTCTTTATTATCATTCCCTGGACCTCCTGTGAAAATTTCAGACATTTTCGCTCAGTAGTTTCTTTGCAAACAGCGTTTCATTTCCCCAGATTCATACAAATGGTTTTTCTAATTTATTCACTGCCTCCTCTACGTCACAGCTGCTTCGGTTCTGTGTGATTCGGCTCCTGTTCGGCTTTTTCGAAGGTTAATCCAGATGTTTTTGCTTGTTTTCAGCATGCATTCGGTTAGTTTTCGTCAGGTTTGCGGCAGCTTTTCCCTGCAATTCGGGGACCCTGTGGTGCTTGCTGAATACACCGCAGGGTCACCGAAATGCAATCGGCAAAAGGAACCGAATTGAAGAGAACGAAAAGTCACCGAACGTGCGGTGACTTTTCGAATCTCTTTGGATAACCCTGATAGAGTTGAGAATTTTTGCACATACACATTAGTTTTTAATTCAATATCTAATAAACCGTTGCTTATAATATTCTGCAGTAAAGAGTCTCTTTATTTCTAGATTTTTTAGTATTTTTTAAGCATTTTCTATACTTTTTTCAAAATTTCATTTTTTTTCGAACTCGAACCGAACACACCCAAAAAGTTCGAAGTTCGCGAACTTTCGAACACCCAAAGTTCGAGTCGAACTCCGAACCGTCCAAACCGAACAGCTCATCCCTACTGTCCGTCTATCCATCTGTGTATCTGTTTATACATCTTTCTGTCTATCTATCCGTCTTCTAGACTCATTTAACCGGGCACTAAGGTCAGGGTCAGAAGAGCGTTTTGCAGAGCAGAAGGAACTTCCATGAGAATGGACATTCCTTCCACTCTCACACCGTCTGGCCGCCTCGCTGAGCGCAGTTAGTGCACTCAGCTCTGCAAGTCTCGATCGTTCTATGGAGGATTGTGCTTTGCAGCCCGTCGAATGCACGTCATAGCGCTTTGATGGTGAGGCTTTCACAACGTCCGCAGCATGCCTGCTACAGCATGTGGCTGGCTCTGTCAAAGCGTCACAAGACTGAGACGGACGGCGGGAGGCATGTCAGTACGGGTGCACATAGGGCTAAATTCAGTGGCGTAGCGTGGGTTGTCAGCGCCCGGGCCAGCCAAGAATTGTGCGCCCCCCCCAACCTGTGGACACGTTAGCATGCCGTGATTCCCTTCCACCATTAGGGCATTGAACCCCTTAACTGTGATACAACCACTCGGGATACTTGGTTCCAGCCAAGCAACATGGTATTCTAGGGTATAAACAGCCGCAGACTTGAAGTTGTGAAAATGAAAGGTCTTTTTATTCCAGCATAAACTAACTCCACACTTGCCTTTAAATCACTATTGCAGGTGATTAAACAAAAACTACAAATGAAGACTAGGGATGCACCGATACCACTTTTTTTAACACTGAGTACGAGTACCGATATTTTTTAAAAGTACTCACCGATACCGAGTACCGATACTTTTATTTTATGTCATGTGAACGCTTTCCAATAAGAACAGACTTCATATAAAAATGCCCCGAGCTCACAAGTATATATCTCCCAGATACATATACACAGAATGTCCCCAGCTCACATGTAGATTGCCCCAAGCCTTACATGGATATGCCCCAGCTCACATGGATATTGCCCCAGCTCACATGGATATTGCCCAAGTTCACATGGATATTGCCCCAGCTCTCATGGATATTGCCCCAGCTCATATGGATATTGCCCCAGCTCTCATGGATATTGCCCCAGCTCTCATGGATATTGCCCCAGCTCATATGGATATGCCCCAGCTCTCATGGATATTGCCCCAGCTCTCATGGATTTGCCCCCAGCTCTCATGGATTTGCCCCCAGCTCTCATGGATATTGCCCCAGCTCACCTGGATATGCCCCCAGCTCATAAGGGATATTGCCCCAGCTCACCTGGATATTGCCCCAGCTCATATGGATATTGCCCCAGCTCACCTAAATATTGCCCCAGCTCACCTGGATATTGCCCCAGCTCACCTAGATATTGCCCCAGCTCACCTGGATATTGCCCCAGCTCCGGATGCCATGCAGGGGTTGGGGGCCGGATTTCATGCAGCGGGTAGGGGCCGGATGCCATGCAGCGGGTGGGGGCCGGATGCCATGCAGCTGGTGGGGGCCAGATGCCATGCAGGGGTGGGGGCCGGATGCCATGCAGCAGGTGGGGGCCGGATGCCATGCAGGGGTGGGGGCCGGATGCCATGCAGCGGGTGTGCCCGGTCCTGAACAGCGTGAGAGTCTGTGTTGAAGGGGAGGTGGCTGCGTGCGTGCGTGCGCAGGTCACGCGGTCCAGCCAGTCAGGTGGTACAGAGACTGAGTACCACCTGAATGGCCGGACCGCGTGACCTGCGCATGCATGCAGCCGCCTCCCCTTCAACACGGACTCACGCTGTTCAGGACCGGGCACTCCCGCTGCATGGCATCCGGGCCTCCTCAACCCGCGGGCCCTTGGGCGGCGCCCAAGGGCCCGGCGGGTCAGTCCGGCCCTGAACTTTTAGGGGCGCAAATTTCTTTTGAAATTATGCGCCCCTAAGAAAACTGCGCCTCGGGGTCACCGCCCCCCCATCCCCCCCCACGCTACGCAACTGGCTAAATTACATTCTCCACGCTAAAACGGGGGCGCTAGGGAGGAAAAACTGCATCCACAGTTTTCCCCCTAGCACCCCTGTTTTAGTGTGGAATTGCAATGCAGGTGCTAAAAAAGCTGCCTGCATTGTTACCGGGCGCAAAGCCCCGGGATGCTCGCGGCAGCGCTGAGCGCCGCCGCGAGCATCCATTAGAGCCAGACGTCGGCAGTCACATGACCTGCCGGATCACCCCTCGTGAGATCCGGCCAGTTGGCGTAGTGATACGCAGGGGGAGACTGAGGTACTTTTTCCCCCAGTCTCTCCCTGCTCCCACCGGACAGAGGAGACGGTTGGAGGAGCTGCGGGACAGGAGGTGAGTATCTGATCACTTTTTACATTTTTTTGGCTGGTGTTAACGGATTCTGCAGAAACGGTATCTGTTAACACTAAGTCCAAGCTGTGGTTAACTTTTTGCTAACCACGGCCGGACGTTAATCAGTGCTAGTAGATTGTAATCCTAACGCTGATTAACACTTTGCGCTCCCCATGTTAAGTATAGGGAGCGCAAAGTACAATAACCTTGCGCTAAAAAGCACAAGGTACCAAATGCAAACGGGTTACTTAACCCATTAGCGTTTGGATTGTAATATGCGGTAGACACCGCGGCTAACGTTAATGCTTACGCAGGTGAGCGTTAACGTTAGCACCAAGATTGTAATGTGGCCCATAGTGCGCTCGTCTGACCGCGGCTTTACGCAAAAACATGACAACGCTAGTGTTAGCTCACACCAGGTGATAGTGCCCTAAGGGTGCAGCGGCAACAAATATCAAGCTAAAGTCAAGGGATACTAGAAAGCAGAACGGTAGAGAACGAAGACAAGGGTCAAAGGAGCAGAGAGGTGAGTTGAGGGTAAGGCTGTGTTCATGTAACAGAAACCAGGATAATCAGGAACAAACCAAAAACTCTTCAAAGAGGTTTAACGACAATCAAGCAAAAAAGAGAAGGGCTGACCTTATGTAGCCCTTAAGCCAGTGTACTCACTTGGCATCTCCAATGGAACCAAGTGATTTTCCATGTCATAGTAAGGTGCAGGTTTCACAGTCATGATGGGATTAGGGTTGCCAAGTCGGCCATGTTTTTCTGGACACATATTACTATTTCATGCAGAAGGGAGAACAGGGAAAAGAGCTGCCCTGCAACTTGTATAATTCATATGCTGCGGCAAGGAAATCAAGGCAGGTTACCTTGGAAGTTTTTCTCATTTCTTACCTGCAACATATGGATTCTACATGCCGCCGGCGCTGGGTGGCATTTTTCATGCACTGCCCAACAGCATGAATACATTTATATTTGTCCGGGAAAACATGGCCGGTCTGATATTTCTTTTTTTTTTTATATTCAAATTTTTTATTTGACGAAAAAGTTAGCAGGACAGAACATACAATAAATAGCCTCACAGGGCCTTAATAAGTCATCTTGAGAGAAAAAAGGTGAGCCGCGCAGGGCTACAGCTTGTCATCCGCAATAGCCTAAGAAAAAGTCATCAGGAACATTAGACATCGAAATGACATGGAGCATAAATAGCAATATAAACAGCGAAAGTCAGCAAATACAATTAGAAGGAGAAAAATAAAAAAGAAAGAGAGAGAGGAAAAAAAAAGGGGGCACGAGGGAAAAATGGCAAAGGCCAAATTAGTGCCGCCTCTAGCACATTCCCAATTGGTTAAAAACCGCGGGAAAAGGCCATGGGGGTAATGGCACCAGGCCTGGGCACCTGGGGAAAAGCCGGGTTCCAGCCTGTGACTCTTCCCCTAGGACAACCCAGTGAAGCCAAAACAAAATGGGGGGGTTACAAAAGGGAGAAAAACAAGGGGCGGTGGGGGCAACATCCCCAAGTGGGGGGTCTCATCAAAAAAGTCTCAGTATGGGGAGGGCGGAAAAAACATCCAAGGCTGCCACTTTCCCAACAGACATTGTGAAATAAAAAGTCTCAGCATGTGGTCAAACAAGGGTCAGGTAAAGTTGAGAAAAAGGTCGAAATCACAGCAAAATATATCAAACACCGCTTGAGATCCATCAGCCCGTGTCCCAGAGTGGGAAGTCTTGTGGATGAGACAAGGCAGCCCAGGAGAGGCCGTAATATCAGTCCCGCAGCTTCGGTGATTCCCAAGTTGCACTACGGACCAGGACATCAGTCTCAGGGTTAAGAGCCTCAGCCATCAGTGAAACAACGGACGGAGCAAGAGGCCCAGATCGCCACTTTGCCCCGGATGTCTCGGGGAAGCACTCCTCCTTCACCAGACAGCAAACAGGACCTTCAGGCTCCACCATCGGCCCAACCGGCGCCACACTGCTCGGCAACCCAAGTGAGGCAGACGCACCAGGACTGCATAGCGGCGACAACTCCTTCTCCTCCCGCATAGTAAGTTGTATCTGCCGGGAGTCCAGGTCACTCTCCACATCAAAGACCTCCTCCATGGTCCCGTCGCTAGGCACACCAGCTGCCCCTGGGAACTCCTCCGGCACGACTTCGTTCGGGGAACTCGTACCACCGCAGCTTCTCAGAACCGTCATGAAGCGCCGCATGTCGCCCTGCGTCAGCGGGCGATGATCATCATCAACTGTCTCCAGAAGCAGGCGCTCGAAACCCAGAAAAGCCACCTCCAGGCCGTCCCTCGGGGGATCTGATGGGGATCCCGTTTGCCGCCCGTGCGCCCGCCGCCTCTTCCCTTCACTAAGTCATCCGTGTCGGCCGGGAGACAGGGGCCCTCCGCCTCCACGGCGCTCTGCCACAAGAAGGGTGTTGAGGCCAGCAGGGGAGATGCTACGCGGGGCCAGGCTCTCTGGTGGTCAGTGGAAAGACTCTTTGGCCCAGGGTCGAACCCGGCAGTAGGCCCCAAGATGGCCGCCGGCATCCCTCCACAATCGTGGGTCGTCAGTCTCCTGTCCAGGGGGCGGACGGAACGGGCCCCGGACAATGCGACTCCGGTGGCTAGCCGCCCTGGGTCCTTGGGGGAAAAAATTTGGCAGCAAAGGACATCGAGGGAACCCATTAAGAGGAGGACGGGTAGGAGCTCCAAAGACACACGTCCTCTCTCCTTTGCAGCTAGCCACGCCCCCGTCTGATATTTCTAGCCGTGCCTGTGAACGATGGATCATGTCAAACTTGGCACGCAGCGTGTACAGAATGGCAGATGGAGATGCGAGTTGGCCGGAAACCCTAACAGCTCGACTGCTTTGCACATAGTCTTCATCGGATGCACGTTTGTAAATACAAAAAAAATGCGAACATCTACATGTATAAATTTGTATATTTGTGGCAAAATAGTTATGTAAAGAATCACCAAATGTTAAGTGAAACATTTTTATACTTTCATACCGGCATACATCACTGGAAATATATACAAACCGCACTGCCTTAAATTCCAAGATGGCCGCCTCCATGAGGTAACTCACAGCTAGAAAGGAAGGAGAGGCCTGTTTATGTTTATGTTGTGTTGTTGATTTAAAATGATGTGTAGAATGAAACACTGGATTAAAGTCAGATAACTAGAAAATAATAGAAACTTAACAAAATTAACTTATTGAGCGAAAGCTTCATAACCCTAATTAAGGTCAAAGGTCTTGGAGCAGAAACAAATCTAACGCGGATTGAAAAGAATGATTAAATCCCTAAGCAAATTAGGAACTCCGAATAGATTTTTACATTGTATGATTTTAATTGTTTCCTTTAAAAAAATGTAATTAAAAATATATATATATTTCACGTTACAAAGCCATTATAATCCTGTGCATAAATGCTATAATTATGCAGAAAGGATATGTCTAAATATATTTCAGATTGAATTTGATACTATTGCTCGGCATGCAATTTTGTTATGCGCTGGTTTTATTCACTTACAGCCTACTCAGTTGTCAGCTAATTTTATACCAGGTGACATGTTTATACAATGCACGCGCTTATTATCCAGAAACATTGGACGCCGGAACACAGCATGGGTTGTATTAAGCTGGAAACTAAACTATATTAATGATAAAAAATTCACAGAACAAAGTGAAATGTTTATGTAGAAAAGTACAAGGATTATTTAAATGCGTCTGCTGCTGTAATACGCCGAGAACCGGGGATAAGTAGCTTTGCCTTTTATATATATATATTTTTTTATATGTTCTGTTCGGCGTCGTTTCTTTATTTTTTTTTTCTCTCTCTCCGCATAAGAAATTTAATATAGCGGTAATTCATCAGATGTCATTTTCTTATAAAAATAGATTTGTTAAAGAGTTACTCATGCGATTTTTTTTGTTTGTTTTTGTTTTTTCTTCTCACAAAAATGGATTTCATAATGAGATGACTCATAGCTAAATTTCCTACACTAACGAATCAAAAAGAAGTGATTACGGCAATCTGAATTAAAAAACCCTTATAAATCTCCTGGAATTTAATAAAAATGTTGCATTATTTACTTTTAAAAGTAGTCATCACTTAACCCTTTCGCTGCTGAGCCATTTCACACCTCTGTGCTGAGCTCATTTTTACCGGTTTCGCTCATCATGTTTAAACGCTTTTTATTATACAACCCAGACATATTATATATCGTTCTTTCTGGCAGACTCGGCAGATTCATAATATATCATTATTATATGTATACGTCATGTCCTGCCTGTATATTATAACAAAAAATGCAGTAAAAATGGAATTTTCAATTATCTACATTGTGTAAAGTGTTTTTTTTTTCACATTTTATCATCCGAGTCTTTTCAGTTATATTTTCTATGGGGTGCGCTTGATAAAAAAAATAGAAGGCTAGGGTCAGACGAACGCATTTTTCGCGTTGTCCGTGAAAAAGTGCGTTCGAACGAATGGACGTATTTTTTCACGGAATACGCGATAGCGGTCATACAATGTGCATTTTCGTCCGTGATTTTGTACGGATCATCAATAAAACCCTTTTTGTGTCTGGACGTTATGTTGGCCGGACATTAGCAGCGTCTGACGTCTCCTAATCACGCACACACGCCGCTAGCGGACGCAGCGCACTCTGTATGTCCGTACTAGCGGTATCAGGTTCTTGCAAAAATGCTTTCGTTTGCCACTTGCGTTGCACTGCCGCACTTTTGTGCGGCCGTTCTTCGTATGCTGCCCGGCATTGGACGTCATTTGCTGCTAGCACAACCGTGATTTAGTGCTGCTAAACGCACGTTAATACTGCGTTAGTCTGACCCTAGCCGAAATGGGGACTCGTTACATTTTTTACGTGTTTTTTAGCAAACGCCCCCATAGAAAAAATCATTAGTGCAGCATCATTGTTCACATTATAATTGAAATGAGAACAATATTGCTGCATTACCAAAAAAAAAATTAGTTTAATTTTTTTTTTTTTACATTTTACATGGTTATGCTTGGTATCATTGGAAAGGCCATGCTCTGGCTGTTCCAATGTACCAAACTTTAACCCCTAGCTGCTACGGATCGGGAGATAGTGGGTTCATTGGAACCCCCTCTCTCCACCATAGGTGACAGCTAGGGGTTAATTGCAGAATTATGCAATTATCATCGCTATGCGCGATAACGCCAGTCATCAGGGGGATATACCGGAAGCTTGGCCGACATCGAAAGATGTCGGCCAGCTCTGGGAGTGGACCGCGATCCTGCGCCTGTTAGCGCCATATCGCGATCCAGCCCCCTAGGGGTTAAAGACAGCTGCCGCTTGGAAGGGCAGGCTGTGCCCTTCCAAATGGGGCCTGCTTTAGGTTGTGCCCCATACGGATGGGGAGGGAGAGAGTAGGGATGTGTGTTTCGGGTTTCGGAATTTCGGAATTTTCACGAAATTTCCCGATTCGTGTTTTCGGATGCGGCCGATTTTCCGAAAATGTTTAGATCCGAAAATGGCAGATCCGAAAAGTTTTCCGAGCCGAAACAAAATATTTTCGGAATTTTCGAATGGACTTGAAATGTGTCAAATCGAAATTTATTGCTTTGAAACGAGTGGAAACAGACGTTCCGAAAAAACGAAAATTTCCGAAATCACGAAAAGTCGATACGAAAAATGGTCGATATTCCGAAAAAAAAATGTACACGAAAAACGAATCGAGCCGAACCGAATCGAAACAGAAATCGGCTGAAACGAGCCGAATCGAAAAGTTTGAAAATCCGAAAAATCGAATCGAATCGAACCGAAAAAAAAAAATCGGTGCACAAGCCTAGGAGAGAGGTCCAAATGACCTCCCCCCCCTCCCCTTCAGGCACCTTCCCCGCACTTGCAGGGGGGCACCTGCAATAGACGTCATCGTGCCTGCCTGGGTCCCGGAGGCTGGGCTGACATCGAGGATATCAGCCCGCACTGGGGGGCCGCCCTGATCGGCCAGAATCCTGGCCGATTGCCGCTGCAAAGGGAGGACGTGCTCAGCGCGTCCTCCGCAGCGAAGTGCACATGCGGCAGGACGCGCTGAGCGCATACTCCGCATGGAAAGGGTTAAACAGAACAAGAGAGCATTGTTGTTATATTTAGGAACGAAGCGAGCTCGTTTGGGTCTGTAAAGGGAACATTGGGCGCCTGATATCGAGTTATCTCGATCTGCAGCTGAGCAGGACAAAAGAAAATGAAATTTCATCGTTGCAAACAAATTTCTTTTCCATTTGGGCTCCAGAACATGCCCTTAAAAGTTATAGCACTGTGGGCATGATACCCGAGGTGCTAAAACTAACAGACCTTACCCAGCTGACAAAACATGGAGCCACGTGCTGCAGTTGCCAGTGTATTAACTCCATTTGGCCAGTAGATGGCGACATCTCCCTGCCAAATAGTTTATTACAGTAAGGAATACATTGTGAATCTTCCCAAATATTTCTTACTGTATAAATTAAATAATTAAAATGATTTTCCAACACAACACTGGTTCCTGGCAGTTTTTTTTTTTTTTTTTGGAAAATCACTTGGTAGTGGGATATAAGATACTGGTTTAATATATATATTTTTTTGAGAAAATATTTTACCAGGAAGGATGCATTATTTTAAAAATATATAATAAAAATAAATAATATACGACATAAGGTGCAGTTCTCAAAGTGCACAACGCAAAGCGGGGTGATGATAAAGTCCAAAAATGATACTGTACTTATTTCCACGAATCGCATATTATTTATTTATATTATAATTAGTTATTTTTTAAACTATTTTATTGTCGCCCTGCTTCGCACTGTGCACTTTGAAAACTGCTCCCTACATCGTATATGATTTCATTTATTATAAAATGTACAGGTTTGTTTTTGGGCTTTTTTTTACCGTCACCCTGCTTCATGCTGTGCACTTTGGGAACTGCACGCAATATCATAAAATTTATTTCTAAGATATTTCTTTCACTATTATAGCTGGTTTTAAGCTTTTTTTTAATGCCTATTGCTGCTTTTTATGCGGCCAAGGATTATGTTTTAGTTCTTTTGAGATTTTGCGAGTTTCTAGATGTCACCTGTACACCCCTTTCTAGCATATTAACGCTACCAGGTGATTTTCCAAAAAAAACAGACAGAAACCAGTGTTTTTTTGTAAAATCATTTTAAATTAATTATACCTTAAGAAATATTTGAGTTTATACCCATTGTATTTCTTCCTGTAAATAACCTATTTTGGCCAGTAGGTGGCGCCATCTACTGCCAAATTGACTTACAGCAGTTTAAGCTGCAGGTCTATCTTCTTTTTTTTTTCGCTGCATCGGCTGCTGAAAGCCCAATGTAAGGGCACCATCAGCCGATTTTACAGTTTTAGCTCTTTGGCCATTATGCCCACAGGGGTCAAACTTTGGGGGCACCTTCTGCACCCCAAAAGCAAACTAAATTTTTTGCTGCAAATTAATTTCATTTGCTTTTGGGGTGCAGATCAGCTGATCGAGATATCTCAATATCGGGGCACTAGATGGGGCCTTTGAAGCCCAAGATATCTAGATCTCAGTAGTGACGGGGTTAAGGACTGTGCTACACCTCTCCCACTAGCAGGGCTGCATCTATATACTTTTTTCTGTTTTATATACCATGTGCTATCTGGAGGAGAGAGTATTTTCTGTACTTTACAGTTCAATTTTCTGATTAATTTTGTACATTTTACGTTGCACAAGTTATGTGCTGATCATCTTCAATGTTCTTTTACAGCAAAGCCTTCGACTCTTATCCTTTGACTGTGAGAGCCTGTTGTGTCGAAGGTGAGAGAATGCAACATCATGTGCACATCAAGGTGCTTCTGGTTCGTTTTTTACTACAAATGAATGACAAATACCAAATGCAACGGATTGAAGCTGCTGTATGTGGGCATGTGGCAATATTTTATTTTAATATAGTGCTAACAGGTTCTGCAGGAATTCACAAGATACACTGGAGCATTTGGTGGTGATACAATAGAACAAACAGACATTGCTTAAGATAGACTGAACCGATCATAGCTAGGGATGTGCGTTTCGGGTTTCGGAATTTCCACGAAATTTCCCGATTCGTGTTTTCGGATGCGGCCGATTTGCCGAAAATTTTTAGATCCGAAAACGGCAGATCCGAAAAGTTTTCCGAGCCGAAACGAAATATTTTCGGAATTTTCGAATGTACTTGAAATGTGTCAAATCGAAATTTATTGCTTTGAAACGGGGAGAATAGACGTTCCGAAAAAACGAAAATTTCCGAAAATACGAAAAGTCGATACAAAAACGAGCTAAGTGACACGAAAATACGAAAAATGGTCGATATTCCGAAACCATTTACAATTCCGAAAAACGAAAATTTCCGAAAATACGAAAAGTCGATACAAAAACGAGCTAAGTGACACGAAAATACGAAAAATGGTCGATATTCCGAAAAAAATGTACATGAAAAACGAGTCGAGCCCAATCGAAACAGAAATCGGTCGAAACGAGCCAAATCGAAAAGTTTAAAAATCTGAAAAATCGAATCGAACCGAAAAAAAAAAAATCGGTGCACAAGCCTAATCATAGCGTATCATCTGACAGTAACAATATTTATTTAGCGCCAACAGGTTCCGTATTGCTCTACAATGGGAATCACAAACATGATTAAAGGGGTTATGCAAAGAGCACCAAATTGGCCCCGAAATTGCACCAAACGCTGAATTTCCCCGTATGGTGCAATTTTGTGGCCATTCGGCTATTCGAAACCTGGCAATCTGCTGAACATCAGTTAAATGTCAGTGCAATGCCCTGATTTTCTGTGTTTTCATTGGACAGGATTAAGGCAAATCTCATAGTTTTCAATGTAAAATAAATCCCCGTTTTTCCTAAATATTTATTCAACTGTTTATTCTTTTCATTTGCAGCAAAAGGTCTCTTTATTTTCTAAAAAAAAGTACGCATATTGTGGGATTTTTTCGGTGAAATTCTTGATTCGGATTATTCTTAAATGGCCTTTTTTAAATTCGGTAGCAGACATTTTTATTGTTATTTATAGGACCTCATATATCATATCCAGGCATTTTCAGGCACTATTTAAAAAAAAAAAAAAAACGTGTAGCGCTGCTTTAAAAACACTGTATTCTAGTGCATTGACCTATTGCTGCCACCAGAGGGAGACAGAGACATTGTGGACTATGCTGGACAAAACCGAACTACACCGACCATCATCCTTTGCGTGAGGATAGGAAGGAGGTGGTACAGGAAGAGGAAAGAGATCAGCAGCCTCGTGCAAGGCAGAGTGAACGGAGCAGCGAAAGGTGGAAGATGCACGTCAGAGCTGTCAGGGATCGCAATCAGGCCGGAGTACAGACGCGGTCTTACGGGTGCTGGAGATCGGGACAGTGACCGCGTTGAGACCTACCTGCGCAGCACTGAGAGGTCTGGAGGAAAAAAGCTAGTTCCGGCAGGACCCCGTGTTAGGAGGCTACGCTGATCGATTGGGACTGCAGGCAGCGGGTCGGTGTTCCAGTTGCGGAGATTGGGCAAGCTGAGAGCCGATTCAGTAGCACGGAGTCCCAGTACACAGCGGAGAAGATCTTGTGGTCGAGGCATCGAGAGCAGGACAGTTTCGTTCATCGGATTGCTGAGAGGCCTCCAGGCCGCAGTTCCAATACAGAAACTCACACTGCAATATTGTTTAAATTCACAGGGCCCCAACGGTGACTAGTCGAAGATTGCACTTTTCGTTCACTGGCCAGTTGAACATAGTACCCGGGTACCTTAAACAACACACATATATATTTTTGAGCTATTATTCACGGGACTTACACTCCAGAACTGAGGGGGTTAACCGGTTTTTCTTTTACCGCCGCGTGTTTTTCCTGCGTTACGAATTCTTGTTACTCAAATACCGTATATGCGTATTATATGCTGCTTTATTGGGATCAGTAAAGAATATAATATATAAAAATCCACAACAGTGCTGTTGTATAGTTATTTCCAAGTGCGGTGAGACTATCCCGAGGTTTATTCAGCGGCTCCTCCGGGAGTGAGCGCTACACACGTTTTAAAAGTTGCGGGCGTTGGTGGTTTGAGGATCGATTCAGTGGACAGCACCGAAATGTCAGTGAAAGGCCCTGATTTCCGGTGGTTTCGTTCGACAGGTTTAAACAAGCAAAACTCATACAGGGTTATTCAGAGAAAGCAGGAGAATGGCTGGAGAATGAAAAATTCTAGGTCAAAATGGCCAAACCAGAAAAATTCTCCCTTTCATCTCACTTTCCAAATCGGCTATTTTGACCTAGAATTTTTCATTCTCCAGTCATTCTCCTGCTTTTCACGCTCTCTGAATAACCCTGATAGGTTTCAATGTAAAAAAAATCCCCATTTTTTACTAAATATTTATTCAACCGTTTATTCTTTTAACTTGCAGCAAAAAGTCTCTTTATTATTTTATCTTTTAGGCATTTTTTTCAGCAAAATGTTTTTTTTTCTTTTTTAAAATGGCAGGTTTTTTTTTTCTGTAACAGACGTTTTTATTATTATTCATAGGACCTCATATATTATTTCCATGCATTTTCATGCAGTATTTTTTTTTTTAAACGGCATTTAAAAGTTGCAGTGTCTTTTGATTTTTTTTACCCCTGTTCAGCGGCTTGTTGGCTTTTTCCGGCGGCTGGTGGGCGGGCCGTTCGGATCGATTCGGCGGTGAGGTTCAGGGGATCGTCGGACGCATTTGGTGTCTGTTGTGGGGTTTCTGATCGATTCAGCGGTTTTTCGATTCGATCAGCGGTTCTTCGGATGCATTCGGAGGGTCGATTCGCTGCACTTCATTGACCCCGCAGTGAATTCAGCATTCACTGAAGTGTGGCGAACGGGAGATCACCAAAATGTCGGTGACATTTCGATGCTTTCTGAATAAACCTGTAACCCTGCAAGACTTCTTCATTCAGCTGATGAAACAGAAGAGGTAACTACTAGTAGCAGGGTTATTCAGAGAGAGGTGAAAACTTCGAGAACTGGCAGGAGAATGAACAATCTAGACCAAATAGCCGATTTGGAAAGTGAGATAAATGGGAGAATTTTTCTGGTTTGGCTATTTTGACCTAGAATTTCCACTTCTCCACTCCAGTCATTCTCCTGGTTATCACCTCTCTCTGAATAATCCTGTAGGTTTGCTCCCTCCCTTTCTTCTCTGAGGATTCAAGGAGGATAATGAGGATAGACTTCCTATGCGAGACACTGAACTCTTCTCGGTCCTTTCATTATAAAACCCAAATGTATCCAAATCTGCAGAGCCGACTGCAAATCATCGCAAACTCCTTTTGATAAATAAACACGTAATGTTTCTAAACGTTTTGAAAGTGACATATTCCACTTTACTCTCAATTGCCACCATTACCAAAAAAAACAAATAAAAATCTTATAATTACATAAAAAGGCTATAAAAACTCATCCCTACATCTCTAGACAAAAAAATGAATAATTATTACGAGCTGCTGGAGCAAACAATGTAAAAAAAAAAACAAACAAAAAAAACAAACAAACAGGCAGGATTTATTACTGGCGAAATTCCGAAGCACAGTGTTCTTTGGCTAGCGCCGGATTAAATAAACTCACCCGCGTTCTCTGAAGCAAAGAGTAAAAAAAAAAAAATGATGCGGTTGAGGCCGAAAGATGATGAAGGCCTTTAATGAAAATGAAAATAAAGTGCTCATTTTTCTTAATAAGAAAATGTGCGAGGTTATGCTAATCGGAAAGCCTGGAAGCCAGAACTTAATTCAGAGGCCGCTAAATATTTATTTTTATGTTGGCTCTGGGTGCGAGAGCGCGCGGCGGCGGTGGCGAGAATTCATTTTCTGGGAGGGATCGGGCTGCCCTGGGTCGATGTGCAAACACAGAGCGATTCCTCCAAGCCAGACCATCGCCGCTCTAATGACTCACTCATCGCTCGCTAGTCGACTGCAAGAGTTTAATAATATAAATTGAGAGAGCCGCGCCGTCCTTGGAAACTGCCTTGAAGTTTAAGAAATGGATTTAAATTGTCCCTTGAAAACCTATTATCAACAATACCCGTAATCTGATGCTAATGCCAGACACTGAGCCACGGTCAGAGAGCGAAACCATCGTTTTTCATATAAAGCAAAGTATAGGAGAGAGACAGAGGGACAGAAGAGGGGGGGGGGATTATAAAGCCACGCAGCTTTAAACACAGGGATACAAATGTATTTCTTTCTCCTTTCCACGTTTATTGCTTTAGCAAAGGAATAACAAAAAAACAACAACAAAACAAACAAAAACACATTTCTTTTCAACTTAGAGTTGTTAAGAGATACAATGATACTAGAATTACAAAATCCTTATATAAACAATGCATTGCTGTTTTGTGTTTTTGTAGAACACATGATCCTTAGATTGTAAGCTCTTCTGAGCAGGGCCCTCCACACCTCTTGTCTCCTTTTCTATGTTTGTTTATTTGTGTCTTATTCCCATCGGTTATTGTAAAGCGCTGCGGAAACTGTCGGTGCTATATAATTGATTTTATTTATTTATAAAGTATTTTACCAGGAAGGATACATTGAGATTTCTCTCGTTTTCAGTATCTCCTGGGTTCAAGAACATTGTTACAGAAATACAAAGTAGTAAAATGCAAGATATTAACACAAACCAAATATACAGATTAACAGAAAATTAATATATGTAGAAAATAAAGTCACTGTGTTACCTGTTTACAGGTGCATTCTGTATATAGTCACTGTGTTACATGTTTACAGGTGCATTCTGTATATAGTCACTATGTTACATCCCACATGATGGCCTCGCATGAGCTCCTTTGTTTCCTCAGAACATGGTCTCCCTCTATCTCTCGTGCTGCCAATCACTCCCACTCCCACAAATCCCATTCCCACCTTCTCTTTCTCACCCTCCTGCTGTTACTCTATTCAGGTGACATATCCCCTAACCCTGGCCCCACAACACATCCAATGCTTCCCTCTCATCCTATCTCCATCGCACATAAATCACCTCCCTGCAAGCCCAGCAACCTCATTCCCATAATCCCTCAGCGCCTGTCCTCTTTCTCCTGCGCCCTCTGGAACGCTCGCTCTGTGTGCAACAAACTCACAGCCGTCCATGACCTCTTCCTTTCAAACTCCTTCAACCTCCTAGCTTTAACTGAAACCTGGCTAACTCCCTCTGACACGGCCTCCGTTGCTGTTCTCTCACATGGCGGTCTAC
Source organism: Leptobrachium leishanense (assembly GCA_009667805.1). Lineage (NCBI taxonomy): Eukaryota > Metazoa > Chordata > Amphibia > Anura > Megophryidae > Leptobrachium > Leptobrachium leishanense. The sequence continues at coordinate 8,272,447 of CM019071.1, forward strand.
ACTTGAGCCATACCCCCAGACCGGGTGAGAGAAATGGTGGTGGGGTCGTAATCCTGCTCTCTCCCACCTGCACCTACCAGCATCTCCCTCCACCCCCATCCCTCTCCTTCTCCTCCTTCGAGACACACTGCATCCGCCTGTTCTCTCCTCTGGCCCTCAGGGTGGCAGTCATCTACCGCCCACCGGGACCAACCTCCCAGTTCTTTGACCACTTTGCTACCTGGCTTTCTCACTTCCTGTCTTCTAATCAGTTTATTCTCCGGTCATACACCTCTGCCCTCCACTTGGCCAAACAATCCTTCTTCTCATCTCTTATATCTACGCTGTCCTCCAACCCTAAACGGCTCTGGTCCACCTTCAACACCCTCCTCTACCCACCTGGACCTCCCCCCTCAGCTGCCTTCAGCGCTCAAGACCTGACAGACTACTTCCTCAGTAAACCTCTAACTATCAGAAGCAACATCCCAACACAAGATAGTTATCTGCCACCTCCACTCCCAGAGGTCCCCTCTGCCACCCTCTGCCGCTTCCTCCCAGCCACTGAGGAGGAAGTCAATTCCTTATTGTCCTCCTCACATCTCACCACGTGCCCACTCGACCCCATTCCTCACATCTAATTCCTCCCCTCTCCTCCTCCCTCACCCCTGCTCTCACACACATCTTCAACCTCTCTCTCTCCACTGGCTCCTTTCCATCCGCCTTCAAACACGCGCTAGTTACCCCTTTACTAAAGAAACCATCCCTAGATCCCAACTCTCCATCCAACTACCGCCCTGTATCCCTGCTTCCCTTCACATCAAAGCTCTTAGAAAAACTAGTCTTCAACCGCCTCTCCCTCTTCCTGTCCTCCAATTCCCTACCTGACCCCCTGCAATCTGGCTTCCGTCCCCTACACTCAACTGAAACTGCCCTCACCAAAGTCACCAACGACCTCCTAACTGCTAAAACTTGGAGAATAACCATTTATGAAGCTTCTAGTAGGACCTGTCCCCCAGGATAACGTACACTTTCCCCATTTTTAGAGACTGGCCATATATACTAGATGAAAAATGACCTATAACCAGAGAAATAACATATATAATCTCCCACCACTAACCTTTTATCAGATAATAATTGTATACAGGGAGAAAGTGGATAAATTATATTCTTAAAGTGAAATTGTCCCTAAAAAAGCACCTTTGACGCTAGAGAGATATCTTAGAACAGCAAACGTGACCATCCAGATGTTTTGGAACTACATCTCCCACGATGCTTAGCCACTCAATAAGTTGGCTGAGCATCATGGGAAATATAAGTCCAAAACATCTGAAGGGCCAAGCCTGCTGTCTCCTGTCTTAGAACATGAAGATGGGTGATATTTCTTCTGCATTTTCCCAGGACTTTCACCTTGTCACATCCCTGTTCTCCTCAGGTCCTCCTTCTTTACCAGTCTATCACCTTGCCCTGGTACTCCAGCAGGGGGAGCCAGAGGAGGCTCTCACCTGTCACTCAATCTTTGGCACAGAGGCCCTGCTGCCAACTTAAGCATGGTGGAGGGTAGAAATGCATATTTGTTGTTCCATACCAATTCTATAGTCTTCTGAAAAACACGAAAATCTTCATGTCACAGTGAAGCTATATTATCACTTAAAAAAATCAATTAAAAATCTGCATCTTCAGCATCCAGAACGTATGTTCCCAGCTCTTTGCGTTTGTTTCGTTGACCAGATTTGATTAGGAAACCAGGCACTTTTATTTTCCTAAGCGTTTTTGTACCAGACACAATGTGTCACCTAGTAAGAGCGTTTTTATAAAACGGCATATTCAGGTTTACAGTCGTGGACCATTACAATATTGAACGGTCTTCCGTGTCCTTCAGCTTTCAAGTCCAAAGTCACCATACATGGTGGAGAGATCATTCAAACATCACAAGTAGAGGCTAACTGACGTCCGAGCATTCACTATGCTGACACTATCAGGGTTATTCAAAGAGAATCGAAAAGTCACCGCACGTTCTGTGACTTTTCGGTCTCTTCAATTCGGTGCGATTTGGCGATCACATTTCGGCGACCCTGCGGTGTATTCAGCAAGCACCACAGGGCCACCGTAATGCAGGGAAAGTCGCCGCAAACCCGCTGAAAACTCACCGCAAAACCAGGGCGATTGCACACCGAAAGCCGCAAAAACATCTGGATTAACCCCGCCGAACACGCCGGAGAAACCCGAGCAGGAGCCGATCACAGCACAGAGCAGCTGCCGAAAAAACCCGACACCGCAGACGAATGGAGTGGAAAAAAAACCCAGTACGCTTGAATGTTTGAAAAGTGAAACGCTGTTTGCAAAGAAACTACTGAGCGAAAATGTCTGTAATTTACATATAAGATCCAATGAATGATAATAAAAAGGGCTGTTACAGAAAAAAGAAAAAACGATTAAAAACAAAATAATAAAAAATAATTGGAAAAATTATTTTTGCAAACAAATCGCCAAAAAATGCTTAAAAGATCCTAAAAAATCTATAAATAAAGAGACTTTTTACAGCAGAATATTATAATGAACGGTTTATTAGATATTGAATTAAAACGGGAATATTTTTAACATTGAAGCCTATGGGATTCGCCTGAATAAACCTGTCGAATGAAGCAACCGAATGGCAGGACATTTTGGCAACTTTTCACTGCTGGTCTTTGTTCTCTGAATAGCCGAAGCATTGCTTCTCTATGGGAATTCACTGCCCTCGAACAGGCACCGTATGTGCAGGCAATTCGCCAGGATTTGGCGAACTGCCTGCTCTCTGGATAGCCGAATGGCCAGGAAAGGTTACCTTTCGCCAGCAATTCGGATCTCTTTGAATAACCCTCTATGTTGCAATAGAGCTTTCCACCGGCAAAGGTTGATCTCTTCTCTTGGGCTGGGCGGTGGCCAGAGTCTTCTATATGATACCTTTTTCTGAAGGTCTGGGCTTTAATAAAATAAACACTAATTACTCACATGGAAAAGCTTGAAGTATTTTTGTACGACACCTTATGCATACACCTCTATCTCGCTACATTGTAATCCATGGCCCGCGAGTCGGCACCCATGTGTTGTTTTTCTCCCGATTCTTTCCATTTATTGTTATTAGTGGAATCCGAGACCGGCAGACAGACCTTCAGCAAGTCGTACAATTGATATCCTAGCTGTAAAAATAAGAATACACTCAGATCGGCAAAAAGATAAAAATGAAACACGAGCAAGAGATAGAACATGTTGTGGCCACCAATCCGAGCCAAGGCCGAGACCATTAATATCCACGGACATAAGATACAAGCTACGTGTTCCTGGATCACTTAAATAAGGAGCCTGGCAGCAAATGTTCCCTTCGTTTAATTGAGCTTTCATGGACACGTAATATTTTTTATTTTATCCGGTTCTAGAAATAAAGGGCCTTGGTGTCTTCAAGAGCGGCTCTCCAAATTGGAAAGAGTGTTATGGAGGAGAAAAGTGACGAGTTCGGGAAATAGTTCTGTTAAACCTTCCATTTCTATTGTATTGTCAGGCTTTTAGCGAAATGACTCAATAAAAAGACACAATATTAGTATTTAGAGCTTTCCGGTGGCGTAAATTGTGACAAACATAAATCAATTAAATGGAATATAAAGAAGCATACTTGGGCAAACTTCAGAAATCACCCAACTATATAGCTATTTGTCAAGAATGGCTGCTCTACTGGGAGAGATGGTCCATGATTAGCTCATGGGCCTAGCAGGTCCAAGGGGCCCAGGCCAAGGTTCCTGTCAAACCTGGTGGCGATAAGACAACTGCTGCCTGAAGCCCCTGAAGCTGCAAAGCCCATATAATATATTGCCACATACCTGGTGGTCCAGTGGGTCGTTTTACAGATGTTATGCTACATGTGTCTTAGCTGTCCAAGTGTAGTCCTCCACGTCAGGTTTCTGGAAAAGCCCTTAGCAGTGACACCATCCTGTCTTCACTCCAGTTCGGATTGAAGTGCAACACTGTGCTTATCGGCCTCCCCAACACCTGCATTGTCGCTTTCCAACCTGTAATGAATGCAACTGCCAGGCATATTTTTTATTGTTATTATTATTATTCTTTCTTTATATAGCGCCAGCATATTCCGCAGCGCCCCAGACGCACCTCGCATACCTCCCCCCTCTGCCGGTCCCTCCATTGGCTTCCTGTACATTTCAGGATACAGTTTAATATACAGATGCTCACGTTCAAATCATTCAATTACTTGACCCCTCCTTACATGTCTTCGTTACTCTGTAAGCATAAACCAAGTTCGCCATGGTTTTTGCGGGTTCACATGGCAGCTGCCTTAGGCCCCACAGCAATGACTGGGCCCGGGGCAACTGCCCCTTTTTTCCCCCCCATTAAAGACAGCCCTAACGTCACGAAGAAGTGAAAAATGGACGACATGAAGCTACTTATTTATAATTCTGTTACTTGTACTGGATAAAATATAAACAACGATTTCACATTCCCTACTACAACATCTATCATGGAAGAGGAAACTCCCCAAATAACAGATTCTAATGATACAATTCATACAAAATCACAAAATCAACATAAGCAAATATTTCACACGACTATAAGACCAACACAAAAACATCTGGTTTGTACGGATATGTAATGCAACCATCTGCATCAAAACGAGTACATAAATACTCAGATACATAAATAATTCAATAAAAATCACAGGGGCAGCAGGGAGGCTCCCAGGTGGGATAAAAAAAAACACTAGCAGGGTAATTCAAAGAGAATCGAAAAGCCACCGCACGTTCGGTGACTTTTCGTTCTCTTCAATTCGGTTCGATTTGGCGGTCCCATTTCGGCGACCCTGCGGTGTATTCAGCAAGCACCACAGGGTCCCCGAAATGCAGGAAAAAGTCGCCGCAAACCTGACAAAAACTCACCGCAAAACGAGGGCGAACACTCACCGAAACCTGCAAAAACATCTGGATTAACCCGCCGAAAACGCCGGAAAAACCCAAGCAGGAGCCGATCACACACAGCGCAGCCGCCGGAAAAACCCGACACCGCAGACGAATGAGTGAATAAATTAGAAAAACAGTTTGCTTGAATGTTTGAAAAGTGAAACGCTGTTTGCAAAGAAACTACTGAGCGAAAATGTCTGAAATTTACATATGATCCAATGAATGATAATAAAAAGGGCTGTTACAGAAAAAATAAGTAAAAAAAATCCAGAAAAATGCTTAAAATATCCTAAAAATCTATAAATAAAGAGACTCTTTACTGCAGAATTTTATAATGAACGGTTTATTAGATATTGGATTAAAACGGGAATATTTTTAACATTGAAGCCTATGGGATTCGCCTGAATAAACTTGCCGAATGAAAACACCGAATGGCAGAGCATTTCGGGAACCTTTCACTGCTGGTCTGTGTTCTCTGAATAGACAAAGCAGTGCTTCTCTATGGGAATTCACTGCCCTTGAACAGGCACCGTATGTGCAGGCAATTCGCCAGGATTTGGCGAATTGCCTGCTCTCTGGATAGCCGAATGGCCAAGAAAGGTAACCGAACGCTGATTTTCAGCGTTCGGTTCCCTTTCGGCAGCCATTTGGATCTGTTTGAATAACCCTGTTGTTGTTGTAGAATTAAGACATTTTTTCCCCAGTAAATGCCAGGCTAATGCCGAGAGGTATTCTTCTTCTCTTCTTCTAACGATAACTCACGGTAATAGAAATCAGTCACATGCTCATTGTAAGATACTGAATATAATAAATATACTGGAACACGACGAAACGATCAGTTTGTTCACTCGGTACTGGTAGATACAAACAGGGAAGGGATCCCGTTGTTCATTTCCAATGTGTGCTGGTTGTAAAGGTTGAATTAAATGAGGATTTGTACAGGAGAAGTAACCGCAACATATTGATCAGCTGTGACTCTCACATATACCTCATGCCATCTTTTTGCAGGATGGGCTCTGCGGGCTGTGGGCCCACATAGTCATAAATCATAATAAAGCAAAGGCGTGATGCCATACATGCATCTTCATTACCCTGAACAGCAACATTCCCGTGTCAGACATGGACTTTGCCAAGAGTGTTTCCATCACGTTCACCAAGTTAAACTCTCAGTAGAATAGAACACACTTCACATAAAACACACCACAAGGATTTAACTAAGCCAACAGGTGCTCGCCTTCCATTGGATAATTACTGCAGTGGTTAATAAGTTTCAGTATAAAATGAGGTCATGTGACTCCCTGAATATACTAAATGAACAGGTTTTTCCATCAATGGGTTTTTTCTTCCCTGATGGCACAGCGGGCATATTCCAAGATGGCAATGGCAGGATTCATCGGCCTCAAATTGTGCGAGAGTGGTTCAGGGAGCATGAGATATCATTTTCACACATGGATTGGCCACCGCACAGTCCAGACCTTAACCCCATTGAGAATCTTTGGGATAATGTGCTGGAGAAGACTTTACACAGCGCTGCGACTCTCCCATCATCAACACAAGATCTTGGCCACAAATTAATGTCACTCTGGACACAAATAAATGCTGTGACATTGCATGAGCTTATCGATACGATGTCACGGTGAATGCAAAATGTGGCACAACCAGATAGTACAGTGTGTATCACTGATTCAGGCTGGTGGTGTAATGGTGTGGGGGATGTTTTCTTGGCATACTTTGGGTCCCTTAGTACCAAGTGAGCATCGTTTAAACACCACAGCCTACCTGAGTATTGTTCCTGACCATGTCCATCCCTTTACAACCACAGTGTATCCTGTATCTTCTGACGGCTACTTCCAGCAGGATAATGCACCATGTCACAAAGCTCAAATCATCCCAAACTGGTTTCTTGAACATGACAATGACTTCACTGTGCTCTAATGGCCTCCACAGTCACCGGATCTCAATCCAATAGAGCATCTTCGGAATGTGTTGGAACGGGAGATTCGCATCATGGATGGTCAGCCGACAAACCTGCAGCAACTGCGTGACGCCATCACGTCAATACGGACCAAAATCTCTGAGGAATGTTCCCGACGCCTTGTGAATCTATGCCACGAAGAACTAAGGCAGATCTGAAGGCAAAAGGGAGTCCAACCCGGTACTAGCAAGGTGTACCTAATAAAGTGGCCGGTGAATGTGTATACAGTATATATATATAAAAATACTCAAATGTCCTGAACTCCTTTATATATATATTAAATATATGGGACATATTCTACCAGTTTTAGCATATTCTCACTTTGATATAAATAATTCATCCTGTGTAAACCAGCTGATAGGAGATAAAGAAGGGAAGCTACACGTTGCATTGGTTTGTCAGATTTCAATGAAAGAAAAATGTTGCAGTTTTAGCATCTTGACACTATTTCCCAAAGAGAGTGACCTTGGTTGATGGAAGATGTACTCGGCCCAGAGAAAATATAGGCATGGGAATAAAATTCTTGATTGGTCTATACAGATATAAGCTGTATGTACTGTTTTACGCGTCTTTTGGCTCCAGGTTGACCCTCGTCTTCTAATTGTCTTATGTAGCTGCGATTCCTAAAAACGGGAATTTGACTCGCTCTGTGAAAACGGTATCGGGACATGTCTAAATTTGGAGGTCGTAGACGAGCGGGACATCGATTACTCTTATTCTTGGACGGCGTCTGCTATAAAATAAATGAAAATATTGAAGTTTACAAACTCGGGTCTCTTTGGATGAGTCATCTCTGGTATGGGCTGCTCTTCCAAATCTCATTACTGGGAAAACATCATCTGGGATCCACACCGCTGCACTGCATAACAGGATGAATTATAGGAAAAAAGCAGAGTGCAATTGGGCATATCCAAGATAGAAAGCCAGTACAGGAACCACGCTGCACTGGCTCTTTAAAAAAAAAAAAAAAATCTTTCGCTCGGAGTGGCCTTTAATTCTGACTCATGTTTACCCTTTGTGTGCCGCAGGGTAACAAAAATAAGAAAAATGTTCTGCCTGTGCCCTCTGCCGTGCTCGAGAGTAACTGTATCACTGAAATAAAGAACATTAACGATAATATTAAAGCGTTTCTATCGAGCAAGCTGACGAGCCAATTACGAAATGATGCCTGAAGACCAATGGGATTGGTGCAGCGATCACGTTCCACGCTTTCTTAAACATATGTTTTGCGTGAGCAACATTCTCATCCAAAAGTAAAAACATGATCATTTGTCAAGAAAATGCATTTTTCCAAGAAATAAAGTGTAAATGACCTAGAATGGGACATGCGCATTCTTGGTGAACTTGATCCCTTCAGAAGGTGTGCATTCGTTAAGTAACGAATCGCAATTTGCGCCGAAATTCGTTAATTTGTATTTCAGAAGGACTTGCGAAATAACAAATCGATTTCATCTGAATTTAAACAAAAACGAAACGGTATATAACGAAATTGATTCATTATTATACTGTTTGTTTTCACGATTTCACAAGAGAACCATTGAATGAATGAGCAGGATTTAAATTATTGGGTTATTCACTTAGTTACGTTAGTTATCCGAAATTCAAATCAATATCAAATATGGAATCGCTCCCAAATGACAGTACATTACAAATAGTGATCCGAAATTCGAATCGATATCAAATATGGAATCGCTCCCAAATGACAGTACATTACAAATAGTGACCCGAAATTCGAATCGATATCAAATATGGAATCGCTCCCAAATGACAGTACATTACAAAAAGTGATCCGAAATTCAAATCGATATCAAATATGGAATCGCTCCCAAATGACAGTACATTACAAATAGTGATCCGAAATTCGAATCGATATCAAATATGGAATCGCTCCCAAATGACAGTACATTACAAAAAGTGATCCGAAATTCAAATCGATATCAAATATGGAATCGCTCCCAAATGACAGTACATTACAAATAGTGATCCGAAATTCGAATCGATATCAAATATCGAATCGCTCCCAAATGACAATACATTGCATAATGGTATGAAACGAATCAATTTCGTTTTTGTGTTTCACAATGCACCCTGTCAATTGGCATTCAGCACCACAAGCCAGTCGACAGCTCAATATATAACCAATAACCATATAACCATAGCTTGACTTTTAACAGCAGAATTTGATTTGCTGGGCTCTTAACTTGCAATACATACAAGTACTACAGTACTAAACCAACAAACGACTTTATGAAACGAATCTGATTCGTTTGACTATTACACAAAGCACCCCTGTACCTGTTCATTGGCCTACGGTGCTGAATCGGTTGTCAACACCACATGCCAATGGACAGCTCAACATTTAGCCCTAGTTTGCCTTTTAATAGCAGGAATTGATTAATGGGGGTTTTATTTCGTGATCCGAAATTCAAATCGATATCAACTATCGAATCGATCCCCAGTATACCAAACGAAATGAAACTAAATTATGAAACGAAACGAAATACGTAACGAAATTCCGAAAAGCAAAATTAATTTAAAATGAAACTAAACAAATTTTCAAGCCGTGCACACCTCTAAATCCCTTGACTGCCAGCTTGTTGTGCAATGTGCATTGCACTCGCTCCCTGCACCACTGGAGGCTCCTCGCTCCCCATAGGAATCTATATGGGAAGGTCTAGGGGCGGGCCAAATTACATTCTTCACGTAAATGTTTGCGCCGGCGCAAAAACGTATTAACGCGAGGGGTAAAACCCTTTGCGCCGAATTCCAGATTGCATTGTCAGCGCAACAAAAGCGCGTAATCGTCTACCGTGGGTGAACCTGCGCGAACGCTGCATAAGCTTACTGTACGTCGCGCGTCCTATACTTAACATTGTGAGTGCAAACGCGAATGTGCTCTGGTACGCGGATGTTATTACAATCTATGCGCAGGAATGAACGCACAGCCTTTGCGCGCATAATTTTAGCAACTCCTAAAAGCTGGTGTTAACGGCAAATTCTATCAACCTGGCCGAAACCAAATACACCAGCCCAAAAAAAAATACACAGCAAAGTATAGTTACACATTCTACACATACCCAAACAATAAAATGGAGAAGTTGTGCGTGCATTTATTATTGCTGCAGCATATATACTCAGATTGATTTTGACAGGCGCAAAAACTTAACGTGAGATAATTGTGGTTCTTAATTCTGATTGGCTGAATCGCGTGAATAAAACAGTCCGCACACTGATTTCTGCGCGCAACGGTACTGCGCGAGCATTTGTGCGCGTCCGGATTACGCTCGTTATTGCTCGATGATGAAAAAATGTGCGACAATTGTAATTCCAGTGGTGATGTGCGCGCGTAAACGTTTAATGGTTGGCGCAAAAATTCACACGTTGCGCGTGCGTTTTTGCGTGAAGATTGTAATTTGGCCCCTAGTGTTACCTGTCTTATAAAGTTGGTAGTAGATAGATACACATTATTGTTCACTCTATAAATAAGAGGCCAGGAAGAGGATTTTAAACACAGACTGACCTTGAATTCTGGAATTTCCCATTGTTTTGTTGAACCAAGCAGCCGGTGTTGTTTTAGAGCATTCTTATACTTAAAGTTATACTCTTAGAATTACACGACTACTAACGTAAGCTGTAACTAGATTACTTCTGCATTACAAAAAAAACACATTATAAAACACATTATAAAACACGTGCTGCTGTGTTTATTCCCTGTTTGAAGTAATTACATGTAAAAAGGAAAAAAAAAAATTAGGTTTTTATCTCCTGTTTCACCGACCCAATATTCACCGCAGGGTCTCCAAAGTGCAGGGAAAAGCTGCCGAACAACCGCCAAATATAATGTAAAAACCGTCGCAACACTTCAGATCCAATTGCCGACCAGCTGCCTGAAAAAACCAACAAGACGACGAACGGGGGAAAAAAAAAACCACTGCGACTTTGAAAAGCGGTTTGCAAAAAGACTACCAGATAAAAATGTCTGGAATTAACATATAAGATCCTATGATTAATAATAAAAAGGTCTGTTACAGAAAAGGAAAAAAAAAAAGAAGCTATTTAAAAGAAAAATTGTCGAAAAAATCCTGAAAAATTATTTAAAAAATCCTAAAAAATAATAAATTAAAAGAATAAATAGTGTAATACATATTCAATAAAAACGGGAATATTTTTAACATTGAAACCTATGGGATTTGCTTGAATAAACCTGCCGAATGAAAACACCTGCGAATTGCCTGCTTTTGAATAGCCGAATGGCTCCTAAATGGTACTGTACTGGGAAATTCACTGTCCGGTGCAATTTCGTGGCCAGTTCGGCTCACTTTGACTAGCCCTGTTAGTCTACTCACTGGTGAAGTCATTTGTATAATACCTAACAATGCAATCCTTTTGTGTGGTTTTTTTTTTTTGAGATCTGACCCTTTCACTTCATTCTATGGCCAAAGCCACACAGTGAGGAGCAAGTGATGGAATGATACTGGGAGGGGGGGGGAGGGCAGTTCACAACACAAAATATCACACAATGGATGCGCCCAGTGACACATACAGAGGAAAATATCACACAATGGATGCACCCAGTGACACATATAGAGGAAAATATCACACAATGGATGCACCCAGTGACACATATAGAAGAAAATATCACACAATGGATGCACCCAGTGACACATGTAGAGGAAAATATCACACAATGGATGCACCCAGTGACACATATAGAGGAAAATATCACACAATGGATGCACCCAGTGACACATATAGAGGAAAATATCACACAATGGATGCACCCAGTGACACATATAGAGGAAAATATCACACAATGGATGCACCCAGTGACACATATAGAAGAAAATATCACACAATGGATGCACCCAGTGACACATATAGAAGAAAATATCACACAATGGATGCACCCAGTGACACATATAAAGGAAAATATTTTCTTATCTAAACCTACAAGAGAAAAACAAAGCACATGTAAGATATCAGCAACATAACATAAACACAATAAGGATTTTTTTTCCACATTTTTTGGCGGAAACGGCCCTTTAACTTATACTTCGCGGGACATTTTCTGACAAATACATGGGTTTAGAATCTTTTCTTCTGTACGTATCGGCTACAACCATGCCTAGAGCTGCGTTTGTTCAGTTTTAACAAAGAACAGGCTTCATCTTGAAATCATTCGGCCTGCAATCCTTATTTATACCACTAGAGGTAGCCTCGCTTGCATCAAAATCCATAGTCCTATCATGTAGCGTCTTTCTTTGACGTCTCGAAAATAATGGCGCAGAAGGAGCTTAAAAAAAACCACTATTTTAACAAGTCCTAATGCTTATTATTGGCGTTGTTGTATCTTTCTTATGGATCCCTGAAATTCAGAACACCAGAGAAATAACTCCAGGCTGCAGAACTTGAGCCTGCATCGGTGGTTGGATGTGTAAATCGTTCCCATGGATAAATGTGTCACGCGATCGCTTATCATTTGTTTTACGCAGAGCTAACCAACATACTGTATGTCCTTGTTAGGGATGAGCGGTTCGAGGTTCGTACGGTTCGGGCGGGGTTCGACCCGAACTTGGCCTGTTCGATGAGATTGCGAACACCGAACATTTCCGGGTGTTCGCCGCATGTTCGACCACAATGGACCACAATGCATTTTCCCACTGGCCTGAAGCTCGTAATTGGCTACAGCCTTGCACCTGACCACAGGTCTGGTGCAAGACTGGTTCAACACAATGCCAATCACCGCTCAGAGTCCTGATTGGGCAAATTTTGCCCAATCATGGGCTCACAGAGCTAAGTCCCGCAGCACACTATATAACGTTTCCACGCGCCGATTCTGCACGCATTTCAGAGGAGATTTCAAAGGAGATAGTTGTGTCTTGTCACTGTGCCAGCAAGTTTTTTTGGGGTTTACAACTTTCTTTAAAACATTTGTGAATTGAGGTGATCTTCTGGGTCTTGTCACTGTGCCAGCAAATCTTTTTGGAGCTCATTAATTTCTTTAAAACATTTGTGAATTGAGGTGATCTGTGTCTTGTCACACAGCCAGTAGTACCACACAGTATTTTGGGGGTCACACATTTCTACAAAACATTTTAGAATTGAGGTGATCTGTGTCTCGTCACACAACCAGTACCACGCTGTATTTTGGGGCTCACTAATTTCTTTAAAACATTTGGGAATTGAGGTGATCTGTCTCTTGTCACACAACCAGTACCTCGCATTATTTTGGGGCTCACTAATTTCTACAAAACATTTGGGAATTGAGGTGATCTGTGTCTCGTCATACATACAGTACCACGCTGTATTTTGGGGCTCACTAATTTCTTTAAAACATTTGTGAATTGAGGTGATCTGTCTCTTGTCACTGGCTGCCAGCTATCAGTGTGTCTCACTGAGTTATACCAGAGTTCTTTAAATCTTTATACCAGAGTTGAATCAGAGTTCTGTATATATTAATCTATATATCACTCACCATGTCTGAAAGAACAAAAAGGACAGGCAGACGCTCCCAGCCACAGATAAGAGGGCAAGCAGCCCCTGTGTCGGGAGGCTGTGTCTCTGGTCGTGGTGGACGTGGTGCATCCTCTGCAGGGGCACGTTTGTCCTTTCTAACTGGTGCTGGCCGTCTTAAGCAGCAGCAACATACAGAGGACTTGGTGGATTGGCTAACCAGGCCATCCTCATCCTCCGAGTCCTCTGCCAGCCAGGCTTCTAGTGCTTTACAGTTCACCTCAGCTGCCAAAGCATCTAATGCAGCCTCCATGTCCACAGCTACTCCTGCCATAGCCTCGCTATCACACACGGAGGAGTCAGCTGAATTGTTTGACTACAATGAGAGTGACATGCTGCTTGAGGATGCGCAGCAAGTACAGTGCTCTGATTCAATCTCTGAGGTTGAGGAAGGGAGTATAATCAACCTAGAGGAAGGGGGTGCCAGTGATGACACACAAATAACTGGCACTCATGTTGCCCCAGCAGCTGCAGCATACTGCCAAGTTGGCTCCAGTGACGAGGAGATAGGGGGTGATGATGACAATGATGATGAGGTCACTGACTCCACCTGGGTGCCAGATCGAACAGAGGAATTAAGTGAGGAAGAGGGGGAGGAGGAGGCACAGAAAACACGAGGCACAACATCCTCTGTGACCAACCGTAGCACTAGCCAGTCCAAGGCATCACATGTCAGAGCTGCTCCGGTGCAGAGTGCTGTTGTCTCAAAGAACACATGCTGGAACTCTGTTGTCTGGGAGTTCTTTAAGAAATGTGCAGTAGAGCGCAGCGTTGCTATTTGTAATCTATGTCAGATGAGGCTTAAGCGTGGGAAAGATACCGGATACTTGGGTACCACGTGCTTGAGGCGACATATGAATAAGTGCCACACATCCCGTTGGCACAAAACTTTGCGTAGGTCCTCCTCCTCCTCCTCATCTGTCTCTACCCCCACTGTATATCCTGCCATGTCATTGCCTACAACCTCCACCGACAGGGATGATGCTACAGTAATAGATGTACCAGGTCCTTCCTCACAATGTGACATCATCCCAGTAGCTGAAGATTTACGCAGTCAGATTACGTTGCCGCAGCTGCTGCAGCGAAAGAAAAATATAGTCCCAACCATCCCCAAGCACAGCGTCTAAATGCCAGCTTAGCAAAATTACTCGCATTGCAGCTGCTGCCTTTCCAGCTGGTGGACTCTGCTCCCTTCCGTGAATTTGCTGAATATGCTGTACCACAGTGGCAGGTTCCAAAACGCCATTACTTTTCACGCAAGGCCATTCCAGCACTAAACCAGCACGTGGAAGACAATGTTATCGAGTCATTGGCAAAGGCAGGTGCATGTGACTTTAGACACGTGGTCCAGCAAGCATGGACAGGGTCGTTACATTTCCTTCACGGCACACTGGGTAACTCTGATTGCAGCTGGGAGGGATCCAAGACGGGGCTCTGTGCTGGAGCTTGTTCATCCACCACGCCTCCAGAAAGCTGCTTGTATGAGGTCTGTCTGCTCCACCACCACCACCACCACCTCTTCCTCTTCCTCCTCCTCCTCCTCCTCCTCCTTCTCTGTCTCTGGCGAAGTGGCAGTTAAACCGACGCCTGACAGGGTCTACGCAATGGCTCAAGCAAAAAGATGCCATACTGTGCTTGAGCTGGTTTGTTTAGGGGACAGGAGCCACACCGGGTCAGAAATTTTGTCAGCTCTGCAGGGGCAGGTGCAGAGATGGTTAACACCACGCCAGCTTGAGCTGGGAATGATCGTCTGCGATGATGGCAGCAACCTTCTCTACACCCTACGCAAGGGTAAATTGACGCATGTACCATGCCTAGCACACGTCCTAAATCTGGTGGTACAGCGTTTCCTAACCAAGTACTCAGGGCTGCCAGAGCTTCTCATCCAGGCCAGAAAAGTCTGCAGCCACTTCAGACGGTCATTCCCAGCAAGCGTTCGCCTGGCGGAAATTCAAAGAGAGTTCCACCTTCCCACAAACCGTCTGATCTGTGACATGCCCACCAGGTGGAACTCGACATTAGCAATGCTGCAGCGTCTGCACAAGCAGCAGAGGGCCATCAACGAGTACCTGTGTGAGTATGGCACAAGGACAGGTTCAGGTCAACTTGGTTTCCCCCCCCCCGCAGTGGCTGATGATCAAGGATGCATGCACTGTACTGTCACCATTTGAGGAGGCAACGAGGATGGTGAGCAGGGACAGTGCATGCATCAGTGACAATTCCTTTAGTGTTCCTGCTGGAGCACATTCTGCGGGGAATTATAGATGTGGCTCTAGAGGCAGAGCAGCGGGAGGAAGAGGAGGTCCACCCCTGGTCCCACATGGTCCACCCCTGCACTCTTCCACAATACCACAGAGGGGTTACTGTATGATGATACTTGCTGGCCTGGCATTAAAGGCACAATATCTGGGTGCACTGACGCCTTGACCAGAATCATATCTTTTCAATATAGGACCACATGGTCCTTCCCTGCATTCTTCCACAATACCACAAAGGGGTTACTGTATGATGATACTTGCTGGCCTGGCATTAAAGGCACAATATCTGGGTGCACTGACGCCTTGAACAGAATCATATCTTTTCAATATAGGACCACATGGTCCACCCTTGCATTCTTCCACAATACCACAGAGGGGTTACTGTATGATAGTACTTGCAGGCCTGGCACCAAAAGCACAATATTTGGGTGCACTGCCACTGACGCCTGTATCAGATTCATATCCTCAGAGGGGTTACGGTGTGACGACACTGTTGGGGACGCTAAAGGACCAATTTTAAAGCACCTATTGGTACTTTCATCCAAAGCCTGCATATATTTCACAATAATTTAGCCAAAAAACTCAGTAAACTTTTTCTGCGTGTCCGAAAATGTCTCCTCTTTTCATACAGACTGCCGCCCCAAGCAGTTGTTTATGGATAGATTAAAGGAAAAGCATTTACCGTCATATGAAGCGTCATTTTTTTGTTTTTAAGTGTTTCTATACATCCTAGAAATCCGCCACTTCACGGGCAGGTTATGGGGACCTCCTAGGCACGATATTTGAAGGAATTTTTGGTTTTTATTTTTAACCCTTATTTCATGGAAAACTCACTGTCCCTTTAAAAACGTTTTTTTTTTAACTTTTTGTTCTTGTTTCCTGTCCCCCAGGGCACTACCCGGACCCCCATACACCTTTTATGGCAAATATGTAGCATATATGCCCTCTTGGAGGGCACTCTAAAAACCGAATTTTCAGCCCCATTGACTTGCATTGGGTTCGAGTTCGGGTTCGGACCCGAACAAATGGGAAGTTCGGGTTCGGGCTCGAACTGAACTCGGTGAGTGTTCGGCTCATCCCTAGTCCTTGTCTACTCCAGGCTCCCTGCGTCTCCAGTCAACAGGTGTCTCGTCAATGAACTCCATCCTTAATCTGCTCAAAGCTCTCCAAATAATCAGCGACAAAGCCTTTCCACAATTAGATTTTTGAAGTGAGCGGAGGATTCATAATCAGATTTGCAAATATTATGAGGCAGATAAATCAGAGGGATTGAGTCGACTCAGGACGAGAGAGAACACGCTGTGGCTATGCGCTTCACTTTGCTACTTCCTTGGACACATCCAGCCATCAGATCGGAAAACACAAAAGAATCCAGGGAACATCAAAATGTTCCTTGTATAAGTAGTGCAATCTCAAAGCCAGAAAATAAAACTTCAATCATATTACTTAAAAAACTAGCATGGTTACATATAGGCATGTACTGGCCATTGGGACTACAGGGAGATTCACGGTGGCCCAATGGCTCAGTGGGCCAGTGTGCATGATGGTTCACCATGTGGCTTGGACTGCCCTGAGGTGTATTCACCAAGTCCCCGTAGTGCAGGGAATACTCGCCACAAACCCGCAGAACACTCGCCGAACACTGACCAAAAGCCCGCAGAGACCATCTCAAAAACCCCCGCCGAACACGCCACATTCGATCACAGTGCAGAGCAGCCGCCGGAAAAAGACGACAAGCAGACGGATGTGGAAAAAAACACAGAAAAAAAACAGTACGCTTGATAGTTTGAAAATTGAAACATTGTTTGCAAAAAAAATTCTACTGAACGAAAATGCCTGAAATTTACACATAAGATCCAATGAATGATAATAAAAAAGTCTGCTAAGAAAGATTGAAAAAACTATTCAAAACAAAAACGGGGAAAAAAATGCCTAAAAGATCCTAAAAAAATCTATAAATAAAGAGACTTTTTACTGCAGAATATTAAGATAAATGGTTTATTAGATATTAAATTAAAACGGGAATATTTTTAACATTGAAGCCTATGGGATTCGCCTGAATAAACCTGCCGAATGAAACCACCGAACAGCAGGGAAATTTGGCAACTTTCACTGCTGGTTTTTGTTCTCTGAATAGAGAAAGCATTGCTTCTTTATGGGGATTCACTTAGGGGCGGATCCAGAGGGGGGGCATAGGGGCAATTGCCCCCCCCCCCGAGAAAATCGCCGCCAGCGTTCTCCTCTTCTCCCTACTGACGAGCGGCCGCTGACACGCAGCCTGGTCGCTCGCCTGGGACGAGAACCACCTGACCACCACCTGACCAGCCGCGTGATCTCGCGAGAACACGGCTGCGCGGCTGGTCAGGTGGTTCCCAGCAAGCGGCCAAGCTACATGTCAGCAGTCACTCGCCTGTCGCCTCGTGGGGGGGCCGGGGAGAAGAAGAGAACGCCGGCCGAGCCTGGCCTGGACCAGCAAAGAGGTAAGAGCTGGGGGCAAATATACCCATGAAGCGGGGGGGCAAATATACCCATGGAGCTGGGGGCAAAAATACCCATGAAGCGGGGGGCAAATATACCCATGAAGCGGGGGGCAAATATACCCATGGATCTGGGACAAATATACCCGTGAAGTGGGGGGCAAATATACCCATGGAGCTGGGGGCAAATATACCCATGAAGCGGGGGGCAAATATACCCATGAAGCGGGGGGAATATATATATATGGAGTGGGGGAAAATATACCCATGAAGCTGGGACAAATATACCCATGTAGCTGGGACAAATATACCCGTGGAGCTGGGACAAATATACCCATGGAGCTGGGGGCAAATATACCCATGGAGTGGGGGCAACAGATACCCATGAAGCGGGGGGCAACATATACCCATGTGAGCTAAGGGCAAATATACCCATGTGAGCTGCCTGGGGGCAATATATATATCCATGTGAGTTGGGGCAATATATATATATATCCATGTGAGCTGGGGGCAAATATCTATACCCATGTGAGCTGCTTGGGGCAATATATACGTCCATGTGAGCTGCCTGGGGGCAATATATACATCCATGTGAGCTGCCTGGGGCAAATATCTATATCCATGTGAGGCTGCCTGGGGGCAAATATCTATATCCATGTGAGCTGCTTTGGGGCAATATATATATATATCCATGTGAGCTGCCTGGGGGCAATATATATATCCATGTGAGCTACCTGGGGGCAATATATATATCCATGTGAGTTGGGGAAATATATATATATACATGTGAGCTGGGGGCAAATATCTATATCCATGTGAGCTGCTTGGGGGCAATATATATATCCATGTGCGCTGCCTGGGGGCAATATATATATCTATGTGTGCTTCCTGGGGGCAATCTATACATCCATGTGAGCTGCCTGGGGGTAATATATATATCCATGTGAGCTGCCTGGGGGCAAATATCTATATCCATGTGAGCTGCCTGGGGGCAAATATCTATATCCATGTGAGCTGCCTGGGGCAAATATCTATATCCATGTGAGCTGCTTTGGGGGCAATATATATATATCCATGTGAGCTGCCTGGGGGCAATATATATATCCATGTGAGCTACCTGGGGCAATATATATATCCATGTGAGCTGCCTGGGGGCAATATATATATCCATGTGAGTTGGGGCAATATATATCCATGTGAGCTGGGGGCCAATATATCTGCCTGTCACTGCGAACCCAACACCAGCTCTTGTCCAAAACTGGTAGAATGCCCCCCCCCCAAAACCTGTTTCTGGATCCACCCCTGGACTCACTGCCCTCGAACAGGCACTGAACAAGCACTGTACGTGCAGGCAATTTGCCAAAATTTGGTGAACTGCCTGCTCTCTGAATACCTGAATGACCCTAAAATGTCCCCGTTCGCTGAATTTCAGTGTCCAGTTACATTTTGGGCACATTTCTGATCTCTCTGAATAATCCCCATTTGTTTTTGGGCTGCGCAGATCAGCATACCAAGATATCTCGATATCGGGACACCGGATGGTGCCTTTGAAGCCCGAGATATTGTGATATCAGTAGTGAAGGGGTTAAACCTCATGAGAAAAAAATGGTCAAAACTAGTTCAGCACAGGGGGGGGGGAATGGCTCAGCAGTGAAAGGGTTAATGTTTACACTGCATGGACTCACACACACACAAACACACACACACACACGCAGTCACCCCCTTAGGTTGTAGCTTTATGTAGCCACGCAGTTTCGGTCTATAGTGCAGTGTGTGATGGATTTTTGTCATGGCCAAAGCATGGTTTATTTTGACATGAAATGCCTTTGACTCAATCACGGGAAGGAAAAGTAAACGAAAAAAGTTAAATAAATAAAAAAATCATAAATTCACGTAAACACACCCACAGATTCACGCAAAATACTATACGTAGGTTTCCATTGAAGAATGTGAAAGATAACGTGTGGATATTCCATCAGAGAATGTTGACAGCTTATATCAACTCTGCAGCGTAAGCGACACGTACGGAAACAAGCCTTTATATCTTTAAAAACCAACTCTACGTCATTCCCAAGCTTCCACCTGACGAGACCGGCAGGGAGGGATCACATCCAAATGTCTAATCTACAGCTTTAAGGCAATATTCACTAACCTCCAAATTGGCCCTGAAATTGCACCGAATGGTGAACTTAACAGTTTGGTGCAATTTCAGACCAATTCGTCTGTTCACAAAGCCGTCAATTCACCAAATACAGGCGAAATGACAGTGAAATACGGTGCGATTTCCTGCAGTTTGCTGACGCAAATTTGGCGGCAGTGAAATTTCCCCATAGAAGACAATTGTGTCGTCTATTCACAGAATGCCGAATTGCACCAAAATTACGGCAAAATTCCTTGATTTACGATGTTTCAATTCGAGAGGTTTAAACAGGCGAAGCCCATGGGTTTCCCTTTAAAAAAAATGTAAAAAAATTTTTTATTTTAATTTTATAAAAAAAGACAATTTATTCTTTTCATTGTTTACAAACAGCTTTCTTATATTTTGAATTTTTAAAAGAGCTTTTCGTATTATTCTTTTTTCAGACATTTTTAAATATTTTTTAAAGGACCTTTCATATTATTTAGACACGTTTTTAATACGTTTTATTGACTCAAGCTACTATTAGGAGTGTCTTTCTTTTTTTGTTCTGTTCGGCGGAATTCCCCTTCGCAATTCGGTGGTTTTCGCCAATACTTCAATAGCTGCTTCGGCAACTCTGATTTTGACACAATACAGCGAACATTCGCTAAATAGTGAATTCACTGTATTTTCTGCAAAAACGGAATCACCAAAGTGCAGCGAAATAGCAAAGCTTTGTGTGTAGACGTTTTAGTGTCAATTGGCTGACTCACTCCTTCATGAAGAAGTAACAGGCTGTTAACCTTTAAATATGTGTGGTTCATATATTGCATCCCCACTTATTAATGAACTATACAGTTTTATCAAACCCTCTTCTCAAACAAATGTGATTCGCTCAGATTAGCCAGAATTTACCCCAAATAAAGGATAGATTAGTATAACATCTTAAGGTGGAATGGTGTAACCCTGCAGGGGGAATCACACAAAAAGACAGCAACATATAGAGATATCGGCCTGTGAATTATTGACCAAGGAGTTGACAATCTGGACTATAGCCTGGTTGAGGAGAGACTACCCATATTTCGGCCAGCATTGTGCATTCTTTGGTGAGCGAGAAGGGAATCTTACATTCAGCAGGTCAGGCAGGGGTCTAGCAGAGCAGGAATGCCTGGGAACGCAGTTCCTCCACTCTTTTTTCAGGAGGAACTGCTCGTCCTCTTGACCCTCACACCAAAAAGCTTTAATGAGATTCCAATCATATGTTTCCTTATTAAGTCACAGAAATGTGATACTTTTTACAATTATCATAAGGATTCCCGTTCTTGAAGTCGTTTGATGTTGACTTCGAACCGATTGAACTTTAAAATGAGAACCCCAGAGTTTAGTTGCCCCCCCCAGAGAGAGAAATGGGGAATCCCCCCACCCTTCTTATAAAATGTGATTAGCTCAGATTAATGGCAGAATTTTGTCCCAGGTAAAGGACAGAGTTTAATTATTAGGCAAGAGAATATAAACATCCCGGGGATTACATAGGAAGGCGGCTCCATATGGTGATATCGGCTTTGAGTGACTGTACAAGGAGGTGATGGTCAGGTCTATAACCTGGATGAAGAGAGGAGAGAATGCATACTATGACCCGCATTGTTCATGTCTCGCTTTTTATGTCGAAAATTGCATTTTACTTTCATTGCCACTGAGCAACAATAAAGCAACTAACAATAACAACGCAAATAGAACAAAGTATCAAGTGCGTTAAGTAAACATTTCAGCCGCTACAGCAGCTTCTATCGGGATAATAAGGAATAACTCATTGATCAATCAGTTTTGAGATCATGATACCTGCTTTCTTGTGTTATTAATCGGTTTCTAAGCACATGATACATTCTCCGTTTGTGCCCTTCAACATTCATATATACTGTACATAGATTATGTTTTACTATATGGTAACAGTGTGGCTTTATTATGTTTAAAAATGTCATTGAGTTATGGACAGTGTTTTACAGCAGTTATAACATATGTCATAGCGTGTGGTGTTATAGTTCTGTTCTTACAGGAAATTAGGGGTAAAACACACACACCTACACATACACACACCTACACAAACACACACACACACGTTTTGCCTGACCGAATGAGAGAACCGAAAGCCATTTCCTTCAGTGTGCGAAACGCGAATCCATTACGATGCAAACTGTTTACAACATGTTAATTGCGGTGTTGGCTGCAATGTGTTTTCACAGATGGCAGATATAAAAAAACATTAATGGAATAAAAAGTTCCTTTAAGAGCAGTCAAGGGAGACCAAAACCCACCCATTAAGGACAAATTACATGGCGTGTCTTATACTCTGTTTCATCCAGCATGGATTCGGCTTCTTATATAGATCAGTGGTTCCAAACCCTAGTCCTCCGGACCCACTAACAGACCCGGTTTTAAGGATTACCTTGGGGAAATGCAGACTGGCAGTACCATTTATTTCCTTGTATCACTGTCACGTGCGCCAGAATCCATCCTGGTGAGTCTTCAAACATCAGGCGTCAGCAGCCTTTACATACATGGAAACTCGATGGTAGATTTACTACCTGATTCTTTATGTATTCTATAGAATGTGCATTCTGTCTTCCTGTCTCTTGACTCTGTAACCTGATACCAATTTTCTTCCACTGCGTAGAACAACAGAAACCACGACAACCTACTGTGAACACGGAAACAGGGTCTGCAATATCTCGAAAGCTGCTGAATAAGTGCGAGAAACTATTTTCTTAAAAAAACATTCTATTGCAGGGAGCTCCGCTCACATGACACAGAAGGAGTTTCCTACTAAAGCAGCAAGTGTGTTACTGTAGAGCGAGTGGGATCTTCAACCCTAGCCTCCCCAGAAGTTTCTGAAATACACCTCCCATGAGTCTCTGATCAGCTATTGAATTCAAAAGACGTCTGGGAATTGTAGGTAATAAATATTTGGGGGTGGGATCAAAGTTTGAGATCCCTGCTGTCGAGCCACCCTTGTATTGTCAATATAGAAAAAGCCCTACAGGGCATGCAGCTTTAGTTAATGCCTGTCACTAGTTCTTGCAGGGTCCTAGCATAGCTCCAGCTGGTACAAGGCCTTAGGTTTCCGCCTAATTAAAGGACTGGCCCTGATGATGAATGAGCATGTATGACATCAGATATGAAGAAATACGGAGCAGGTCATAAGGAAATTAAAAACTAGAATGATCGATAACCAGTTGTGCAAGAGAACAAATCTGAGCATCAATACATTGTATTAACAGCTGGGTTTTACATTTTCAAGTTTCCAAATGTCAAGACCAGCTGGCCTCCCTCTCTCGCGCTTCTCGGCCCCCCCCTACAATCCATTCTGAATGCCTTCACCTGGCTTATCCACCTCACCCGCCGCTCTGTCTCTCCCCTCTGCGAGTCCCATCACTGGCTCCACATCCACTGCAGAATTAAATTTAAAATCCTTACCCTGACCTACAAAGCTCTCACTGACTCAGCGCCCCACTACCTGTCCTCACTAAATCACCAAATACACCCCAGCCCGCTCCCCAAGATCAAACCGTGACCTGCGCCTAGCTTCTCCCCGCATCACCTCTTCCCTTGATACACTGCAGGATTTTTCACATGCAGCCCCCATCCTCTGAAACGCTCTCCCTCGTACTGTCAGACTTTCCCCTAGTTTCCCTTCCTTCAAACACTCCCTTCAGACATTCCTATTCAGGGAAGCCTACCACCCGACTCACTAATACAACTCACTGCCCCAACCAGTCCATGACTCCTACCTCGCAGCCCATGACTCCTACCTCGCAGCCCATCGCTCTCACCTCGCAGCCCATCGCTCTCACCTCGCAGTCCATCGCTCTCACCTCGCAGTCCATCGCTCTCACCTCGCAGTCCATCGCTCTCACCTCGCAGTCCATCGCTCTCACCTTGCAGTCCTCTCCTCCTATTTCCACCCCCCTAGATTGTGAGTTCCTGCGGGAATAGGGCCCTCGTTTCCTCCTGTACTGGTTTGTCAAAATGTTGTTCAGTCTCAATGTATTGTAACCCTCTCTATATTGTGCCCATTGTTCAGCGCTGCAGAATATGCTGGCGCTATATAAATAAAGTATAATAATAATGCGATCCCAGAAACGACATTCATCACGCATAAAAGGATTGTTAGCTTCAAGGATGAGATTGCAGTTTCAAGATTTGGCTCCAGAAACAATAATACTGAAGGGGTATTCGCTAACCTCTGAATTGGCCCCGAATTGAACCAAACAGTGAAATTTCACTGTTCGGTGCAATTTTGGGGAGATCGCTATTCATATACAGTGGCAAGAAAAAGTATGTGAACCCTTTGGGATTACGTGGAGTTTTGCATAAATTGGTCATAAAATGTGCTCTGATCTTCATCTAAGTCACAACAATTTGAAAAACACAGTCTGCTTAAAATAGTACAACACAAACATTATATGTTTTCATGTGTTTATTGAACCTAACATGTAAACATTCACAGTGCAGGGTGGAAAAAGTATGAGAACCTTTGGACTTAATAACTGGTTGACCCTCCTTTGGCAGCAATAACCTCAACCAAACATTTCCTGTAGTTGCAGATCAGACCTGCACAATGATCTGGAGTAATTTTGGACCACTTCTCTTCACAAAACAGTTTCAGTGTAGCAATATTCTTGGGATGTCTGGTGTGAATCTCTCTCTTAAGGTCATGCCACAGCATTTCAATCGGGTTGAGGTCAGGACTCTGACTGGGCCACTCCAGAAGGCGTAGTTTGTTTTGTTGAAGTCATTCTTTTGTTGAATTACTTGTATGCTTTGGGTCATTGTCCTGTTGCATCACCCATCCTCTGCGGAGCTTCAGTTGGCGGACAGATGGTCTTACGTTTTCCTGCAAAATGTCTTGATAAACTCTGGAATTCATTTTTCCATCAATGACAACAATCCGTCCAGGCCCTGAGGCAGCAAAGCAGCCCCAAACCATGATGCTCCCTCCGCCATGTTTTACAGTGGGGATGAGGTTTTGATGTTGGTGTGCTGTGCCTTTTTTCTCCACACATACAGGGTTATTCAGAGAGAGTGAAAAGCAGGAGAATGAAAATTTCTAGGTCAAAATAGCCAAACCAGAAAAATTCTCCCTTTCATCTCACTTTCCAAATCGGCTATTTTGACCTAGAATTTTTCATTCTCTCTGAATAACCCTGATAGTGTTGTGTGTTTTTTCCAAACAACTAAATTTTGGTTTCATCTGTCCACAGAATATTTTGCCAGTAGTGCTGTGGAACATACAGGTGCTCCTTTGCAAACTTCAAACGTGCTGCAATATTCTTTTTGGACAGCAATGGCTTCCTCCGTGGTGTCCTCCCATGTGCTCCATTCTTGTTTAATGTTTTCCTTATTGTAGATGTGTCAACAAAAATGTTAGCATGTGCCAGAGATTCTGTAAGTCTTTAGCTGACACTCTAGGATTCTTCTTTACCTCATTAAGCATTCTGCGCTGTGCTCTTGCAGTCATCTTTACAGGAAGACCACGCCTAGGGAGAGTAGCAACAGTGCTGAACTTTCTCCATTTGTAGACAGTCTGTCTTACCGTGGACACATGAACATCAAGGCTTTTGGAGATACTTTTGTAACCCTTTCCAGCTTCATGCAAGTCAACAATTCTTGATCGTAGGTCTTCTGAGAGCTCTTTTCTGCCAGGCATGGTTCACATCAGGCAGTGCTTCTTGAAACCAGTAAACCCAAAACTGGTGTGTGTTTTTAAAGGGCAGGACAGCTTTCAGCAACACATCCAATAATATCACACTGATTGGACTCAAGGTTGGCTCACTCCTGGCTCCAATTAGCTCTTGGAGAAGTCATTAGGCTAGGGTTCACATACTTTTTCCACCCTGTACTGTGAATGTTTACATGTTATGTTCAATAAAAACATGAAAACATATAATGTTTGTGTTGTATTATTTTAAGCAGACTGTGTTTTTCAATTTGTTGTGACTTAGATGAAGATCAGAGCACATTTTATGACCAATTCATGCAAAACTCCACGTAATCCCAAAGGGTTCACATACTTTTTCTTGCCACTGTAGCTGTCAATTTGCCAATGCGATGAAATTCATCACAATCCGGCGGCACCGAAATTTTCCAATAGAAGACTATCATGTCTTCTATTCACAGAAAGCTGAACTGCACCAAAATGCCCTGATTTTCAGTTTTTCAATTACACAGGTTCAAACAGGAGAATCCCATAGGTTTCATAAATGCATAAACCTTTTTAAATTTATATGATTTATAAAATTTTATAACAGACCTTTTTATTACTTTAAATTATTTATTTTTTCTTATTTGGACAAATTTTTCATTTTTACTGATTTAAAGCTCCTATTGGGAGAACAGGAGACTTCCTTTTTTCTATTTTTCAGTTCGGTGTAATTTGCCGTTGCCGATTTGGCGCAATTTGGCAGTTATTGGCGATTTTGGAACGGACTATGACGTCTGATAACTGCTTCGACAACTCCGATTTCTCCAAAATGCGGAGAACATTCGCTAAAAAGGGAGTTCACCGTATTTTTGTCAAAACAGAATCTCCAAAGTGCGGCGAAACGCAAAGCACCGAAAGTGCATGCAATATCAATGCTTTGTGAATAGAACCTTGAGAGTCGAATTAAAAAACAAAAGAAGCTACACTTGGCATATCGTCATATACAGGTCTTTAATAAATACAAAATGGAGCAAAAGTACATAGTTTTGCAAAATATACATGTGCCCCCCCCCAAAAAAAAATTGCAGTTTTTGTGTCTCATATTCCTTTACCACCGGAAGTGCAATTTACACCTGTGCAAACGAGCTGCTCCTGCATTACCATGTGACCTTCTATAAATACATGTGTTATATACACTCATCATCACAAACGTAGACATGAAATGTTTTCCAAAATAGAACACATAAACTGTAAATAAGGTTCGTTAGGAACGAGGGGGGGGGGGTCACTTACAACGAATATTACTATACTTTATTTACAGAGTGTGAACAGATTCCTCTGCGTTATGCAAACATATTATTGACACAAAGTTCTAAGAGAGAAGCAATCAACAGATACATCCTGCCGTTTCCATGGCGATTACAATAAAGGAGAAGGTCCAGGCGCTCCACTTAGGCATCAGACAGCCTAGCTTTATTGTGAAATTAGCGACATTTAGACCATAACATGGCGTTTCTCAAGCTTCATGGCTTGAGGAAGGCCTTGTTACGCCCAAAACGTTGCTAATTTCCTAATAAAGCTAGGCTGTCCGATGTCTAAGAGGTGCTCCTGGACCTTCTCCTTTACTGTATGTATGCTGGTAGTCAGGGCATGTTCTGGGTCTTTTGAGCACCCACTAGAGTGGCTTTTTTGTTTGTTTGTTTATTTATTTATTTGGAGTTTATCTCTCCCCCCTCATTGTTATTTGTTTCCATGGCGATTGTCCTACATTACCCCAGAATTACTCTTTATAGGAAAAGATGTATATTATGGGTTTAATTTGGAAACCGGCCCTCTGCAATAATTTATTGACGAGCGATGACTAACCACGACCACCCCAGATGTTTTTGAACTACATGTCCCATGATGCTCAGCCAGCTCAATAATGGTTGATTTTTTTTGAGAAAGTATTTTACCAGGAAGGATACGTTGAGATTTCTCTCGTTTTCAAGTATGTCCTGGGTGGCGAGTATGTACCGTTAGGTGTCTTGCCCAAGGACACTTACTGGAGAGGTGCTCTTGCTGGGATCGAACCTGTGTCTCCACAGTCTCTCTCCATGGTTATAGAGCCGTGATGTTAACTCTACTCACATGATCCACGATAAACTTGGCTGAGCATCCTGAGACTACTCGTTCTTGCGCATATTTGGAGTCAAGATTAGCCATCTCTGCCACAGGTGGAACCAAAAAGAGGAAAGGAGACCTCCCTGCTGTAGGTAATGCTTTAGAATAAGGGGTCAGCAGCCTTGGTCCTACAAATGTTTAGGAACTATCAGGGTTATTCAAAGAGAATCGAAAAGTCACCGCACGTTCGGTGACTTTTCGTTCTCTTCAATTCGGTGCGATTTGGCGATCCCATTTCGGCGACCCTGTGGTGTATTCAGCAAGCACCACAGGCCCTGTAGCTTGTTTTCTTTTTTTCCCGCCGTAGTGCAGGGAAAAGCTGCCGCAAAAATCACCGAACACTCACCGCAAAACCCAGTGAAAGCACACCGAAACCCGCAAAAACCTCTGCATTAACCCCGCCAAACACGCCGGAGAAACCCAAGCAGGATCCGATCAGAGCGCAGAGCAGAGCAGCCGCCGGAAAAACCCGACACCGCAGACAAATGGAGTGAAAAAAAGAAACAGTACGCTTGAATGTTTCAAAAGTGAAACGCTGTTTGCAAAGAAACTACTAAAAGGAAAATGCCTGAAATTTACCTATAAGATCCAATGAATAATAAAAAGGGCTGTTACAGAAAAAACGATAAAAAAAAAAAAAAAAAAATAATAATTTCACAAAAAAATCCCGCAAAATGCCTAAAAGATCCTAAAAAAAATCTGTAAATAAAGAGACTCTTTACTGCAGAATAAAATAATAAACGGTTTATTAGATATTGAATTAAAACGGGAATATTTTTAACATTTAAGCCTATGGGATTCGCCTGAATAAACCTGCCGAATGAAACCACCGAATGGCAGGACATGTCGGCAAATTTTTCCCTGCTGTTTGGTGTTCTCTGAAAAGATGAAGCATTCCTTCTCTATGGGGAATTCACTGCCCTCGAACAGGCACCGTATGTGCAGGCAATTAGCCAACATTTGGCGAACTGCCTGCTCTCTAGATAGCCGAATGGCCAGGAAAGGTAACCGTACGCTGAATTTCAGCGTTCGGTTACCTTTTGGCCAGCAATTCGGATCTCTTTGAATAACCCTGTATATCTCCCATGATACTAAGTGAACCTATTAGGTACCTGAGCATTATAGGTGATGTAGTTCCAAAACATCTGGATGGTCACGGTTGCTGACCCCTGTCCTGGTACCCAAATACTTAAATCTGTACCCTGCCTTTACTATGAGGAATAACAGCACATATAACGCTTGTTACATTGTATCATATCCTCAGTCTTCTCACTGACATGTGAAGTTTTGTTATTAGGATGTAAACATTTAGCCGAAGCACCGGTGTTTGTTCATAATATCTATTTTTTTTTTTCCAACAAATAAACTTAAAAACAAATAGTAGAAGCTACAAGGAATGCAGCAGCAGCAGCAGGTCCTACTCCACCGCTCCTTACATGTAAACAGATATATGTGTGAATCATTATAGATAAAGAGCAATAATGGGACGTGCAGGTCGAGCCACGGCAATTAACCCACTGGGCCCCAGCGGCGGCGAGTAAATTGCTTTTGCAGAAAATCGAGGGGTAGGGTCACCAAGGGGGCAGGTTTTGCAAAAGGCACGTTCTGATATATTACTCATCTATCTGGATTTGAGGAATGAAATAAAGGAGAAAAAAAAAAAGTATATAATCAAACGTTTCAAAAACATAACAAAACACTGTATTTTTGATAAATTATAACACTTTTTTTGCCGGTGATGACGGCTTTCTTTGACATTTCTATTCTAACCAAACCCTGTGGACTTTTTCTAAGGTGTCACAGACATAAGGATACCCCATGCCGGGAACCCAGGACTGGCCCACAAAGATATGAACACATTTCCCGGTGGGCCGGGGCATATGGGGCCGGTAAGAGCACTCTGACTTTATTTATAACAAATTCCCAGGTCTGATTCTCAGAGCTGGATGGAGACTTCACTGATAAGGACCAAATCGCACAAACAATGTGAAGGACTCTGGGAAAAACAAGGGAATTCGCTGCGAGGTGACACGCGCTGCGAGGTGACACGCGCTGCGAGGTGACACGCGCTGCGAGGTGACACGCGCTGGAGGAGTATCACAACTCGCGGTTGGGGCCAGCCAAGCTGAAGTAATTAAGGAGGATTATACTCAACTTTGATGTACTGAAATCAGCTCCCAGGAGATGGTCCACGCTCCCAATGAATAAGCAGAAAAAGCACGGAGGTTTCAGTATCTGTGGATGCACCGATTACTAGGAAGAACCAATCGTTATGGAGTTCCGATGTTTTTCTCCATAATCAGGAATGAATAAAATAAAATAAAAATCGAATCAATAAGAAATTTATTGAATAAAATCAATTATGGATAAAATCCCGACGCGTTTCGTCTGTCTCTAGACTTTTTCAAGGGCAATAAAGTCTAGAGATAGACGAAACGCGTCAGGCTTTTATCCAGAATTGATTTTATTCAATAAATTTCTTATTATTGAACGATTGGTTCTTCCTATTAAATCGGTGCATCCACAGATACTGAAACCGCCGTGCTTTTTCTACAAGCTGAAGTAATACCAGAAACGGAAAAATATTCAAATTCAGCTACTTTTGGACTGAAATACACAAAAAACCTTACGGTTTTCTAGCAGTTCATCCCTTAGTGAATAACTCCTTTAAATATGTGGTGTATTCCACCAAAGAAGGTAAGACTGCAGTCACCCAGGGCTCTCTGACACCATGACTGTGTAAATCACACGATGGGCGAGTATTTAAAGAGATATTCTTTTAAGAATAGAGCCCCCTTTTGTTGACCTTAAATAATGGGGCAGATGCTGCTGACAAGCTCTGCCCAATTCCTTTTTTTTTTTTTTAATTTCAGGTGATTTTACGCTCCGTTTCTCCCTCACCGCGCGACTGCTCTTCAGGTCAAGGGCTTCTGAATTTTTGGTGCCTTGCTACACAACTTGTGTGGTTTTGTAAACTGTGTAGCGTAGGATCCAAAAATCGTGCACCACTACGGGACTTGTGCACTTTATATACGCATGTGCCGTAGCGCCCGTGCAGAGCGATGGATCTGAGATGCGCGCGCATGTGCAGAACCGATCTATGGGCTGCATCTCTGAGAATGCTCTCTATTGCGGGCAAGTCTCACCAAGCGTTACATCAGCCTGCAGAGTCACTAGTGACCGATCTGGTAACCGGCAGCCGGGAAAGTCAAATTCCCAGGTGATGGTGGCGCTGAGCGGTGTGAAGGAAACTCCTCTGCTTCCCCCAGCGAGAAAAGATAGAGCTTTCAAGATGAGTACAGTATCCCTTTAAATACAGTAACACAACATGAGGACGATGGATAAAATCATTAGGTAAAGCCTTTCCGGACTCACGTCACAGTAATTAAGCAAATTTTTAGGTCTGTAATGCGCTTTCATATGATACGGCTTGAAAGGGGTTGAGTGCTCATCTTTTTCCACTTTAGGTACAATGGATATCGCCATTAATACAGTTGGAAAAGACCGTCTATCTCTTTCAAGGACGTGGATAGACTAGATAAAGCCGCTGTTTGACCCAAACCAGCTATTTGATGTCTAATTAGGATTATGGAGAGGCCACAGACCGAAGACAGCTTTATGCTCCTTCTCTTTCCAATGGTACGTACATTATCTACATGGAGCTGATTGTCTTGCCTAAACCTCTTACTGCCCTCACTGATATCGATCAATCTGGTGCCCAATGAAATTCCAAAAGGCCGACACGGTGGACTTCCCTTATCTGCAATGTTCCCATTCTACCTCTCCATGTGTCACCTAGAACCAAAGAAACGTCTACATTCCATGACTAGAACATCTGCAGTAATGGTTCTTGACATTTTTACTCTTCTGTGTTCAGATTGTAACACCTACATCCAGTGGTTATGTAACAACAATTAAATAATATGATAGAAAACAAAAACACACATTCCACGAGAATCGCTGGCCTTGCCGAGGACAAACGTGAAAGAAATCAGATCGTTTTCTGCATAACTCAAGGCAGCAAATCCTACTGTGGATTTTCCATAGGGTCATAGCTTCTGGGTTGTACAGGGGTGTCAGAAAATTAGTATTTCAAAGCAAAATGTGCATTAAGTCAAAATCCAGAAAGCATCCCAACCATGGCTTCCAGCTAGGAGACGATCTGTAGGACAATACATCTTTGCCTTGAAGGCAAAGACCGGTTGACATCACTCCAAAGCCTCTTCAAAACAGGTGGAATAATCGGCATAGCCATTGTGTCCCAATACATGTTGTGTCATTGAACAGCTTTTGAGGCACACGAAAGACATGTACAGCAAGCGCACAGACCCAAGAGAGCCGAAATAACCGCTGCTGTGCGAGACTGTCTCTGGTATTTCAAGGCTTTCTTCACTTGCTCGTTGGATTGCGATATATAGTCTATGGTGTTTAAGACATTATATTCAATGCTGTTAATGATGTCCTGTTGCTCCGAGACCAACAAGTCCATCTGGATAAAAAGCGAATGGAGCTCCACGATCTGGGCTTCGAGGTCCACAAGCTGTTTATGCCTCTCCTGTGCCATGGCCAAGTGATGCTTGGCTTTGAGGATCTCCAGATCATGGCCGACGATTTGCGGAGCCATCGGGCTCCCTATAAGCTGATTGATCTCTTCTTCGTGAAGGTTTAAGCCGGCGAGTTCAGCCTGCCTCATGATCTGCTCCTTCAGCTTCCCCACGTACTTGGTCTCGTTGATATAGTGTTGCGTCATGATGTCTTTGTACCGATTCGTTAAGACCATGAACTGGCTCTGTCGGATGCGATTCTCGGCCCTCCAGGATTTGTCGTCCTGACCCAAAGAGCCCTTCATTCTGCCAAGCTGAGACTGGATGACTTTGGCGTTCGGAATCAAGAGGTTTTTGATGTTGGTTAACTCCTTCTTGCCTTTGCAGATATCGGTCTCTGTAGTGCTGCACAGGATCTCCTCTTGCTTGTTCTCGATTCGGTCCGACGTCTCTTTCAGCTTCTTCAGGGAAACCGAGAGGCCGGAGACTTCCTGGAAAAACACGTCCATGGCATTGCCTTCCGTCTCGTGGTAGACCGGGTTGTCAAAGGCCAAGTTCTCATCGAGCTCCATCGATTCATCTTCTCGGACTCTGTATATTAACTCCTCCAGCCGGTCCTTCATCTTCCCATGAGGGTGCCAGGGACATCTGCCACGGGGAGGACAAAAGAAATATTATGTGCATCGGCCAGGTTAACATTAAAGACTTAAAAGCTTAAACCACATTGCGTCAATTAAAGCTTTAAAAGTTTTCCTCCCAGACCCAGCAAATATTGACTAAGTCACTTGGCTTACAGATAATTTGCTAGGTTGGTCACATGTCAAACTTTTACAGGCAGGATAACGTTGCATGCAGCAGTGGGTGGAACTTTAGTTCTAAAAAGAGGGCTTTTATATTTTCCAACAGATGTAATTAACGAAGAAAACAAAATCGAATTAACCTTTCAAAGCACTAGGGGACAGGCTGATCAGTCTCACCGTATTGTAACATCAATCAGGTAATTAGGGGGTTTTAGGGGGGTTTTTTTAGGCGTCATACAGGGTTATTCAGAGAGAGGTGAAAACCAGGAGAATGACTGGAGAATTGAAAATTCTAGGTCTAAATAGCCAAACCAGAAAAATTCTCCCATTTATCTCACTTTCCAAATCGGCTATTTTGACCTCGAATTTTCACTTCTTCAGTCATTCTCCTGGTTTTCACCTCTCTCTGAATAACCCTGATAGATTAAGGATGTAGAGAATTAACGTAGCAGTGATATTTAAGAAATGGATAACCAATTAGAAGTCACTTTTTATTAACAGTGGGGGGGGGGGAAAACATCTCCCCATACGTCACACGGGTAATTATTCTCACTCTTAAACTTTTTTTTTTTTCATTTTAAATTACATTTGGGAGATTGTTTTTTTTTTTTTCCTCTTCTTTTCCTCCCAGGTATCAGTTTAAAGTATAAATCTATTGCAATGATAATTCCACCCGTAACAAGCCGTAAAACATTTGGGAGAATTTTGTTTAAAAGAAATAGAACTTATAAAACGTCAATGGAAATCGAATATATTTTGAATTATAATATCAGGTACTTTGTATGTATATATATATAATATATATATATAATATATATATATATATATAATATATAATATATATATATATATATATAGTTCTTATTTGGGTTGTGGTGGAGGGCAACAAAAAAGATAAAAAGCCTCCACGCAATAACCAATAAGGTTTATTATTGCAGAAGCCATCTGCACATCACAGCAATTCAAAGAACTGCTTCACACAGCTCCTGTGCCACATTCCCTGTATGTAGCAAGGAACTATGTGTAAGATATGCAAATGACATCTGTCTCACTTTTTTGCATCCTGGGTCTGTTTTCACACAGAGCCCTTCAATCAATGTCACGCCACACTAGATGGCTTTTTTTTTTTTTAGCAGAGATCAGGTTTATGCAACTGGTCAAAGCCACTCCTGGACAGCGCTGTTTTGGGTTTATTGGACCCTCGTCAGCAGAAGCTAGGCATGATGACCAGTTGCAGTGGATGCTTGGACCCGTAGGGCAAATCAGTACTTATTTGGGTTGTGGTGGAGGACAAAAAATTAGATAAAAAGCCTCCACGCGGTAACCAATAAGGTTCATTATTGCAGAAGCCATTTGCACATCACAGCAATTCAAAGAACTGCATCACAGAGCTCCTGTATATGTATATATTGAAGGTCAGCAATCTCGGCCACTAGAGGATTTCAAACTACATCTAGAAAGGGGGTTAAGGATCCCATTGACTGAGCCTCATGTGAAAAGTAGTTACGAAACATCTGGAGGACCAAGGTTTACCAATCCCAACTCTAAGGGATCTTACGCTTCCAAGTGTCCATCTGGATTTAACCTTCTAACCATAAATGAAACATTCTGTTTTTGTCATAATTTGCCCCAGACCATGTGTGTAAGAGTCATGCCATGTCCTGACCTTTCTGTTGGTATACCGCTCGGTGTATACTCAATCGTAACATCTATGGACAATTTCGCATGGACGGAACTGATATCTGCTACAGTATCCTCATAATAAAGCCACGTCCTCCCGCCTCATTGCCTTCCGACTATAATGTCATATATCAAACTTCGTCACAAGCGTCTATCCCGGGGCACTGCAACCACTAAACCAAAGCTTACTCGTCAACACACACAATGTCCAAGCATTTTTTCTTCTGATCTCCAGGTTCTTGTTTGGTTTCTCTAGGAAACATCCCTTGTCCTACAAACAAACACCCAACACATACTCTATCTAGCACGGCTCTCATTTGCCGGGAGCGACGTTGCCCTTCGGAGACGGGCGGGGATTTTGGATCAGATGGAATTCACTCATTCGGCTCACAATATCCCATATGTGATCATTAATGATATTGGTGGAGAAGAGCTGATCTGAAGCTGTAGGAACCGAAATGAGCGACATTATCTTATATACAACAAGTGATTGTTAACAGCATTTATTATCATTAAGAGGCTCGTTGCTGACGTTCTATTGCTTTGCAGCTCTGTTACACACCCGCACACCCTAAATGTATGAGAAGCCCCAAAATAAGACACTCGCACACCCTAAATATAGGGAGAGGCCCCTAAATAAGACACCCACACACCCTAAATGTATGAGAAGCCCCTAAATAAGACACCCGCACACCCTAAATGTATGAGAAGCCCCAAAATAAGACACTCGCACACCCTAAATATAGGGAGAGGCCCCTAAATAAGACACCCACACACCCTAAATGTATGAGAAGCCCCTAAATAAGACACCCTCACACCCTAAATATAGGGAGAAGCCCCTAAATAAGACAGCCACACACCCTAAATGTATGAGAAGCCCCTAAATTAGACACCCGCACACCCTAAATATAGGGAGAAGCCCCTAAAAAGACACCCGCACACCCTAAATGTATGAGAAGCCCCTAAATAAGACACCCGCACACCCTAAATATAGGGAGAGTCCCTAAAAAAGACACCCGCACACCCTAAACATAGGGAGAAGCCCCTAAATAAGACACCCACACACCCTAAATGTATGAGAAGCCCCTAAATAAGACACCCACACACCCTAAATGTATGAGAAGCCCCTAAATAAGACACCTGCACACCCTAAATGTATGGAGTAGCCCCTAAATAAGACACCGGCACAAACTAAA
This sequence comes from Leptobrachium leishanense, assembly GCA_009667805.1. NCBI lineage: Eukaryota > Metazoa > Chordata > Amphibia > Anura > Megophryidae > Leptobrachium > Leptobrachium leishanense. The sequence continues at coordinate 8,308,792 of CM019071.1, forward strand.
TGTATGGAGAAGTCCCTAAAAAAGACACCTGCGCACCCCGGATATGTGGAGGAGCCCCTAAAAAGTCACCTGCCCTCCCTGAATATATGGAGGAGCCCCTAAAAATACACCCACACCCTGAATATATGAAGGAGCCTCTAAAAAGAGGGACATTAGGGCAGAGAAAAGAGGGACAGAAGGGTAGGGTCTAAAATAGAGATTGTCCTTTTAAAAAAGGGACGCTTGGGTAGTATAAACACACACAATTCTGTATATATTTATGTATTTTTAAGTATAATTGCGAACAGTAGACATTAAGGCCGGGGTCAGACAAGTGCACTATGTGCGTCTGTACTGACGTGCCTCTTGGCATCCATCGCAGCATTGTTATGCTTTGGCGGGGCCGTGCACACGCAGTAGCGCACAAACGAATTGCATGTGCTACAGCGGGCGTGCTGCGGCCATGCTGAAAACCTCCTCGAAGCGCTATGTCGCTCGTTGGACGGGGCTGCAAAGCGCAATCCTACATAGGAGGCTCGAGCCTTGCAGCGCTGAGCGCACTAACTGCTCTCAGTGAGGTGACCAGACGGGCGTCCGAGTGGAAGGAGCGTCCACTCTCACGGACGTTCCTCCTGCTCTGCAAAACGTTCGTCTGACCCCGGCCTAAATGTGCACTTCTGTTAACACGTGCAGGAATGAATACACTTACAATATGAAAGAAAAGAAAAGAAAACCCATTTCTTCCTGATTTTTGTCTGATGACGAGTAAAGACTTTTATTAGAATAAAATGTGATAAACCTGCATCCTGCCGCTCCACCCCTAATGCTTCCTGTCGTACGAAGAGAGACGCAGAGTGACATATAAACAAAAGAATGCACTTGAACAGATATAGGTTTGCAACGCCTGAGATGTACAGCAGTCACGCACATATACGGAAGACGTGACGGAGAGTAATGAAGCTGGTCAATACGGCCACATACCTAGTGTTATTCAGATTTGGTTTGTGAATGATACGTCTCATTATGTCACTGCCCGGCGCGAGCGCAGCTTATGGAAAAGGTGCACCGCTCTGTCTAAAACCACGTCAAGACCAGGAATGGCTGCGATAGCTCAGCCGTTATATGGTTTCTTCATGTATCACCAGAGAGGGAATGTATTCCTGAGATTTGCTGGACACAAATGACACATGTAGTATTTTGCCGTTTGTGTACGTGATTATTTAATACAGTTTTTCGTGCATTATGTCAATATGACAATAAGGGAAAAAGGTTATTTTGTAACCGGTAGTGTCCCTCAAAGTGCAACTGCTGTGACCAGGTACCCCTTCCCTGTGATACCCCATCATGATATGGATAACCCATCCCTCGATGAGATATCACAGGTTGCACTTTCCCCAGATCCAATGTTGGGCGCTGCCATTTATCCCAGTTCTATAGGGCATTGTGCAGGGCTGTCTAACTGTCCCCCAGCAAAGACGTTGGCGCGCTGACTGATAAGCCATTGTGTCGACAGTCAATCGCCTGCATGAAGCGAGCAGAGGTTGGGGATCTTTGCTCAGAGCTGTTACTCCTCCCCTGCGGCATGCCACGTGAAAGTGGGTGATGGCAAAATACAGTATATAAAGGGACCCTCTACTAGAAAAATGCCCCCTTTTTATACCATTTAATAATTGGTTTGATGTTGCCCCTAACAAGACACCCACACACCCTGAATATATGGAGGAACCCCTAAAAAGACACCCACACACCCTGAATATACGGAGGAGCCCCTAAAAAGACACCCACACACCCTGAAAATATGGAGGAGCCCCTAAAAAGACACCTGCACACCCTGAATCTATGGAGGAGCCCCTAAAAAGACACCTGCACACCCTGAATCTATGGAGGAGCCCCTAAAAAGACACCCGCACACCCTGAATATATGGAGGAGCCCCTAAAAAGACACCCACACACCCTGAATATATGGAGGAGCCCCTAAAAAGACACCCGCACACCCTGAATATATGGAGGAGCCCCTAAAAAGACACCCACACCCTGAATATATGGAGGAGCCCCTAAAAAGACACCCGCACACCCTGAATATATGGAGGAGCCCCTAAAAAGACACCCGCACACCCTGAATATATGGAGGAGCCCCTAAAAAGACACCCACACACCCTGAATATATGGAGGAACCCCTAAACAGAGGGACATTAGGACAGAGAAAGAGGGACAGAAGGATGCATCCTCCGTTACTATGTTACTTTGTTACTGTGATAATAGACGTGTAACAGCCAAGGAAAGATACAGAGTTGATGCACAGAAAGTAAAAGTTTCCGCACATATTAAATTGGTTTAATCTCAGTTCATGAAGGTTTTAAGTAAAAATAAATATATAAAGTTTACCTCACTGGCAAAGAAGAATCATTTGGCCGGTCACAGGGTTTTGGAAAAGAACAAGATCCTCTGTGGTTCCTCTTGGTGATGCTCTGGAAACGTTCAACACACTGTGAAGTAAAGTCAGCGAATGTCCCATACCACGCCGTCCCATCTGGCACGGGACTCGCAGAACCAGGGGAACGGCTACGGTGACATCACGGGAAGCCACTTGGCACCAAGAACAAGGAAGGCAGGTGGAGATGGATGGGTTTCCAAGACAGTCAAGAAAAGGTCATATTAGACGTAATCACCGATCTCTAAACCTGGAGAGGTAAACGTGTGTGAGGTTACAAAGGAGCTGCTCGAAGGTTTCAGTTTAACCCTTACGCCCGCCTTGAAGTTATTTTAAACTAGAATATCTTCTCTCGGCCAGGTAGGATAATTACAGGATCTGGCCGCACTCTCCCTCCTTACAACAAAAGAAGAGATTAGCTCTGGGATAAAGGTTTTGGAACCAATTTAACCCCTTTATTTCCCTACATGGGCAGGTACAGTAATAGATACGTTCTCCAAGGATTGTACCTAAGAAACCAACATGAAAATGTTGGAATCTCCACCGGCTTAGCTGGTAACACGGAGCCACTAATGGACAAATATGGTGTAAGTCAATCAAGCGATAATCTACACTGGAAATAGAGTGTCCTTTTTTGCCATTAAATAATTGGGTAGATGCTGCTGATAGCTTCTGCCTAATTTTTACTTTTATTTTTCCACTTTTTAGGTGATTTTGCTCACCTTTTGTCCGACCGCCGTACGCTGCTCCTCCTCATCAGCTCTCGAAGCTGGAAGTACCTGAAGCTTTCTAAAGCACTTGCGCTCCTATGCAACCGCAAATTGCGCATCACTACGGGACTTTCGCACTTTATGTTCCATAGCGCCTGCGCTGAGCGATGAATTGAAGCTGTGCGCATGCGTAGATCACATCCCTCGGCTGCCTCAGGGACTGATCGCTTTAGTCTCCTGGTTGTTGGTGATGCTGGTTGGCATGGAGGAAACTCCTTCACTTCACCCAGCGTTTTCCCACAGATCAGGACAAGAGGGGGAGGGAGAAGAGGGACTCTTTGTATAATATACAAAAGCAGATACAGAAATAAATAACAAAATGAGACCTCGTAGTGATTTTATATTTTATTTTTTATTTTTCTCTGGTTTGTTTATTTTAATTGATACCAATAAAATTATTTTTAATATACATTGTCCAGCAATTAGGCCCTTTGTATGGAGCTAAGTTTGTATTTCTATAGTTCCTCCACTAATTTTTCAGGACCAATCATATGTTACCATAATAAGTCACCAGAAATATATATTTTCTTCAAATATCATAAGGATTCCCCAAAACCCAGCTCATCATTATTTAAGCACCAGTGGAGGCTCATTCATATGGTCATATGGGGCAGCGCCCTACCATTATTTTTTTTTGTAATAAAGGAGATAAAAAAAATTTAATTATATAATTTTGCTCCTGTTGTTTTTGTGTAATTTAACATGTGCCTGATTGATAAATTTGTTATGTCCATTTAAGCAGTGCCTCCTCCACTGTTGCTAGGCGGAGTAAAAAAAAATAAAAATAAAAATTTAAAAGTATTTTAGCAAGAAGGATACATTGAGATTCTCTCGTTTTCAAGTATGTCCTGGGTAGGCAAGTATACCGTTAACGTGTCTTTCCCAAGTATAGAGGGGTGACGTTACCTCTACTCCACCCAGCCAGTGCCTTGAATGGTGTCCAGAAATCTGGTAATTACTCTATGTAAGGTCTTAATGATCACAGACCGCAACTGTGTTTAAGCTCCCTGGTGGCTATTTGACCTCTCACAGGCATCAATCAAACCTGGCCATCTGAGGTCTCAATGTAGATCTTATCTGCTTCATTTAGCATAAGACTGCCTTAAACCCTTAATGACTGTGAATACACAGCCACATTTGCCTCAAAGTGCTAAATAGCAATAGTAAAAAGGATTTAGCCTCAAACCAGCATTTTATTTGCCTCATTAATAGGAATATATCTATATGGTTTATTCCTTATATGTGGGATCGTTCACATATTTTTGAGGTAGTAGCCATATAGACATATTCCTATTAATGATTAAAAACATTCATGTTTCTAGTCTGGCACCCCACCACCTTCAAATGTCACCAGCCACCACTGTTAAGCACTGAAATCAAATTTGAGTGTGGGGTTGGGGGTTAAATGCGCCATGACTACGGTTAATTGAGGAGCAGAAATCTTGGAGAGCTCCCACACTTATTTATTTTTTAAAGGGACACCCCTGCTAGAGAAGATGTATTTTTTACATTTATAAATTATATTATATAAAATTTATCTAGGGTCAAGAAATGATAAAAATATAAAATAAATATTTCAAGGGTTCCCCTGGGGTAAAAAAAAAGGATAAAAGGTCATCAGTGCATAATTCAATGCATTTGGCGAAAGTCAAAAAAATAGATCCTAAAAAGCTATTAAGAGGACAGTAACTGATGATGGAAAGAATAAAGAGCAGGCGGATTTAAACCCATAGTGGGATCGCTTACAATGGAGCCAGGGCCGGCAAAACCGGTGAAGCTTCAAGGTTGAATAGAATATTAAAGTGTTCATGTCTCCGCTGCTGAAATCCTCTGTATCTTTTTTGACGCTGTGCCAACGCATGAACACCTGTACTTAACTTTCACCTGGGCACAGCTTGTGGAGTAAGTAAAGAATGCATTGTCCAATGTCTACAAAGTGCCTGGCATCAGACGCGATGACTCACGCCAGTGACGTCTGAACTAGACAAACAGGCACTTGTATCCGTTGGCTCGCCGGCATCATGGCATAAACAAAACGTACTGTAATAGAACTGGCTTTTCTGACGCCGGAAGCCGAGCCATTGTTGCCGAAACCACACTTTTTTAAGGGGTCATTGAAGCAAATCAAGATTAAAGAGACACTCTAAGGCTGGGGTCAGACCAGCGCACTTTTAACGTGCGTTCTGGCGCACATAATTACGGCCGCACTAGCAGCAGATGACGGGCAATGACGGCCAATATACGAAGTACGGTCGCACGAAAGTCCGGCGCGCAACGCAAGTGGAAAACGAACGCATTTTTTCGAGAACGCCGAACCGCTAGTACGGACGTACAGAGTGCGCAGCTGCGGCATAGCGCGTGGTGCGTGATTAGGAGACGTCAGACACTGCTAATGTCCAGCCTACATAACGTCCAGACGCAAAAAGAGTTTTATTGACGATCTGAAAAAATCACGCACGAAAAATGCGCATCGTATGACCGTTTTCGCGCACTCCGTGAAAAAATACGTCAATTCGTTCGGACGCACTTTTTTACGTTCGCGTGTAAAAATGCTTTCGTTTGACCCTAGCCTAAGCCGTAGGTTGGTGTAAATCGGGACCTGAGGGGATAAATACAGTTCCTGGCCAAAATAAAGTCACACACTGTAATATTTGGTTGTGTCGCTTTTTGCTGTGATTACGGCACGCATTCGCCGTGGCATCGTTTGGATAAGCTCATGCAACGTCACAGCATTTATTTGCATCCAGAGTCACATTAATTTGTGGCCAAGATTTTGTATTGATGATGGGAGAGTCGCAGCGCTGCGTAAAGTCTTCTCCAGCACATTATCCCAAAGATTCTCAATGGGGTTAAGGTCTGGACTGTGCGGTGGCCAATCCATGTGTGAAAATGAGGTTTCATGCTCCATGAACCACTCTTGCACAATTTGAGGCCAATGAATAGGGCTGGATTTACAGCTCAGAAGCCCGTAGGCACAGAGATGTGGAATGCCCCCACCCAGGGCTGCCATCAGGAAATTACAGCCCATGCTGTGGTAGGGGCCCGGGACTGGGGACTCAGGACCGCCGTCGGCGGCTATGTATTTTACTTAGAGCCGCAGGCCTCGGAGGAAGTTCTGCACCCTACCTGATGATGTCAGAGGAGGCGCGCCCAGGGTTTTCTTCCCCAGCCGGTGCCACACGTGGTAAAGGGGTGCCCAGTCAGGAATGCGTGAGAGCCGTGTTGAAGAAAGGGCGGGAAGCTGCGTGCGTAGGTCACGCGGTCCGGCCAGTCAGGTGGTACTGAGGCTAGGGTCAGAGTGGGGCAGTCGGAACGCGCGTGCAGACGCACTAAATCACGGCGGCAGTAGCAGCACATAACGGCCAATGACGGCCAATATACGCAGTACGTGCGTACGAAAGTGCGCCGACACCACGCAACCAGCAAATGAACGCATTTTTATCAGAACGTGAAACCGCTGCTACTGACGTACAGAGTGCGCTGCGGCCGCATAGCAGCGTGTGTGCGTGATTAGGAGATGTCAGACGCTGCTAGTGTGCGGCCAACATAACGTTCAAACAGCCGGATTTCCCTAGACTTCTTTTCACCCCATCGTCATGAAATACGTCCAGAATTGCGCATCGTCTGACCACTTAAGCGTATTCCGTGAAAAAATGCGTGCGCACGCATCGACGTACATTTTGACGGTGGCTGCAGAAAATGCGCTCATCTGTCCCTAGCCTGAGACTCAGGACCACCTGACTGGCTGGACCATGTGACCTGCGCACGCACGCTGCCGGCCACCCTTTCTTCATCGTGGAGACGCGGACTCTCAACTTTGCGCTGCTGCTCAGATGGCAGCTACAGGCGGCCTGTAGGAACTTCTGAGATTTATTGCTGTGGATTCTGTGATACACTCATACACACCGCACATTACTGTGAGTTTTATTGCTACATACCCCCACCCAGGGTGTAGGGGATATTTATATTGTTATGTATGTGAACGTATGGCTGTGGGTGTAAATGCATCTGTTTTTAAACAGGCTGCTGTGTGTAAAAGTCTGCGTCTGTGTCCTTGTCGCAGTTCGACGCTGCCCCCTTGCCCTGCATCCAAAAGGATGGTATTACTCCTAGAATCGCCACAATATCTGCCTTTACCGATGGAGGTCTATTGCTGTGGATCCTGTGTAAATTTATACTCCGTGCCTTTACAGTGAGTTCTATTGCTTTGGAGCTGATATGCTTAACCAGTGGAATAATCTAATTGTACTTTATGCTACATTGTTTGCACTAATACGCATTTTATGTGATTTTAAAAAGGTATTGGGAGTAACAATCTGTAATACGATCTTGATTCATATTTTTTAATCACAATTTCAAACGGTCTTAAAGTATCTCTCGGATTCAAATAATTTACGTTAAATGTGCTGTTGTGCGAGCAATATGTGTGATTTTAAGATATTGGGACTAGTACTCTGACCACGGTTCACACTATATATTGTATTTCCTATGGGAAGAGGGGATCGGGGGGGGCCCATTCTGAGGGTCAGTAAGGTGCCCCAAAATATCTGATGGCTGACCTGCCCCCACTCAGTGCTAAAATTAATTACTTTTTAATCTGTTGTTTTGGGGCAAACAAAAACCCTGAAAAAAACCCTGAAAAACAGTTTCTCTCTTTGTGCTCAAATCAAAAGAAGGGGCAGAACCCATTGCCTTAGTTGAGTTAGGGATGCAGCATTATTTGCTTTGCAAGTAAAAGCATGTAATGCCACTGCCATAGAACAGAAAAAAAAAACGGTATTTCTTCTCTTACCGTAAATATTCTTTTCCATAGTCGAAGCGGCAGTACCCATGGGTTCATCTTCAATCCCAAATGTAGACAGGTTACCAAGCCTAGAAAACAAAAGGACCCTCCTAGAGCCAGGTGAACCCCTCCCTCACCTGTGACTCCTCCCCTGTTGCCTATAAGGAGACCTGAGCCCAGAACCCCCCAGTCAATGACAAGCCAGAACCAAATCATCAAGTACACACCACTTTAATCAAAAACCAACACAACACAAAGCAGAGGGAGGGAAGCGGTACTGCCGCTACGACTATGGAAAAGAATATTTACGGTAAGAAATACCGTTTTTCCATACGTCGAGCGGCAGTACCCATGGGACCTACAAAGCCCCCATCAGAGGGAGGGATCAAGACGGCACCACCGCCTGCAGAACCTTGCGCCCAAAGGACGCCTCGGCAGAGGCAAGAACATCCAGACGGTAATGACGCGTGAAGGTGTGAAGAGAGGACCAGGTGGCCGCCCTGCACACCTGTTCAGCCGTAGCAGCCGCATGCAAGGCCCAGGAAGCCGACACAGATCTAGTGGAGTGCGCCGTCACCCCTACGGGAGAAACCTTACCACCAGCCGAATAAGCCAAGGCTACGCCTGACGAACCCACCGAGCAATGGAAGAACGGGAAGCACCCACACACTTAGAGGCACCGTGAAAAAGAACAAAAAGGTGAACAGAGCGACGCCAGGAGCTGGTACGCTCCAGATACACCCGCAAGACCCGCACCACATCCAGGGTGCGCCATTTGCACAGAGAAGAAGAGGAGGAGCCCGGTGCGTCACAAAAAGACGGGAGAACGATTTCCTGATTAAGGTTCCCGGGAGAGGCAACCTTAGGACGGAAACCAGGCAACGGACGCAACACCACCTTGCTGGCATGGAAAACCGTGTAGGGGGGGGTGACAAGCGAGAGCCTGGAGCTCCCCGACCCTCCTGGCAGAGGTGATAGCCGTGAGAAACACCGCCTTGAGAGTCAAGTCCCGCAAGGAGGAGGAAGCCAGGGGCTCAAAGGGAGCACCACACAGGGCATCCAGGACCAAGTTCAAATCCCAAGGCGGAACCAGCTCCCTGACAAAGGGGCGCAGAGAGGACACCGCCCGAAAAAACTTTCGCACCAAAGGATGCAAAGCCAATTCCCTCAGAGTGACCGAAGATATGGCAGCCACCTGGACCCTGAGGGTTCCAGGCCGCAACCCCTTGCGGAACCCACTCTCCAGGAAGCACAGATCAGGAACGGAGATAGAGACCGGGTCAAGAGCACGCACCCGACACCAGGAGAGAAACGTGCGCCAAACCCGATCATAGATACGCCGAGTCGACAGTTTAACGTCGTGTGACAACAAGGAAACCAGGCCAGACGACAGACCAAGAGAAGTCAGTATGGAGGCAGCATCAGCCACGCTGTCAGTCGGAACGACCCCAGCATCCCGGCCGGGAGAGCAGGGAAGTCCAGCAGAGAGTCCGACACCGGGAGGACCCAATAGCGACGACGAGACAGAAACAACACCTCCGGAAACCAGACCCTGCGCGGCCAGAAGGGGAGGATCGCAACCACCGACGCCTGGTCCATTCTGATCTTCTGAAGGACCCGCGGGATCAGGGCAATCGGGGGGGAAGACGTACGCCAGCTCGAAGGCCCACCGGAACGAGAAGGCGTCCAGCAGATCCGGACAGTCCCTTCGTCGGAGGGAGGCGAAGCGAGGAACCTTCGCCGAAAGCCTGGATGCCATGAGATCGATGACCGGAAGGCCAAACCGAGAGACCACCTCCGAGAACACCGCCGGAGACAGGGACCAGTCCCGTTGCGCCAGAGAAGCACGGCTCAGAAAATCCGCCCGGACGTTGAGCACACCTCGGATGTGAACCGCAGAGAGCGCTTGCAGATGGAGCTCCGCCCAGTCCATGATGGTGCCGCACAGAGCCGAAAGGAGGCGCGAACGCGTGCCCCCTTGTTTGTTCAGGTAACACACCGTGGCGACGTTGTCGGACTGGACCCGCGCACGGCCCGACCACGCAGAAGCCCCGCAAGAGCCTGAAGAGCCTCCCAGACGGCCAGAAGCTCCCTGGCGTTGGAGGACAGAGAGCCAGTCCAAGGATCCCAAACCCCGTGGGCCTGGACGTCCCGACAATGAGCGCCCCATCCGGAAAGCGATGCGTCCGTCGTCACCGTGAGCCACTCCGGAACCGCCATAGGAACACCCGCGCCAAGGAACGGAGAGCGGAGCCACCACAGCAACCGAGCCCTTGTGGACCCCGAGATGCAGATCGAACGGTCCAGGTGGGACAGGTCCCCATCCCACTGGGAAAGGATATCGCCTTGCAGACCTCTGGCGTGAGCACGCGCCCACGGCACCGCCGGGATAGCAGCCGTCAAATGACCGAGAACCCGCAACAGTCCCCGGACGGAGCCCCACGGAGTAAGCAGAAGAGCTCGAACGTGACCTTGAAGCTTTTCCTTGTTGGAATCTGAAAGAAAAACAGCCATGAGAGACGTATCCAACACGAACCCCAGAAAGACAATCCTCTGCACTGGCACCAGGCGCGATTTTTTCCAGTTCACCAGCCACCCGTGCCGGGAGAGAACCTCGATCGTGCGGGCCAAATGAGCCTCGAGGAGCGGTACAGTAGAGGCCTTAAGAAGCCAATCGTCCAGATAGGGGACAATGTACAGGCCCTCGTGACGCAGAAAAGCAGTAATAACGATCAAAATCTTCGAAAAAACCCTGGAGCGGAGGACAACCCAAAGGGAAGGGCCCGAAACTGAAAATGAAACACCCTGCCCCCAGACTGAACCGCAAACCGGAGGAACTGCCGGCTCACCCGGGCGACCGGGACATGAAGATAAGCATCCTGCAGATCCAAGGTGACCATGAAATCGCCAGGCCGCAGAATCCGAGAGGCAGAGCCAATGGTATCCATCCGGAACCGTTCCTTACGCACAAATCGATTCACAGACTTAAGGTCCAGGATGGGGCGGAAGGAACCATCCGGTTTCCCCACTAGAAAAAGACGAGAGTAAGTACCTTGGAAGCAGTCCTGCGAAGGCACCGGTTCGATCACCCGTTTCTCCAGCAATCCCATGACCTCCGAGAACAACTGATCCCCGGAGTAAGTGGAATGCTGAGAGGAGAGAAGGAAGGCATTACGAGGAGAAGACACAAACTGAATAACGTAGCCACACCGAACAGTCTCCAAAACCCAGGCATCTGAAGTCGTCCCCTGCCACGCAGCCGCGAAGTGAAGAAGACGACCACCAACCGGGACACCGGAGTCAGAACTTTCTGAACTTACGAAACCCCGGAGCCTGCGGACGCTGCTCAGGCATACGCTGACGGAAGGGGCGGAAACGCCTATTGTAGGGACGAAAGGACCCACGCCCGGAGAACCCCCGACGATGCCAAGCATCCCTGGGCCGATCCTGTGGAAGAGCCTTCTTAACATCAGCAAGCTGTTGCAGTAAGTCCTGCAGAGCCGATCCAAACAGCATACCCGGCTCGAAGGACAGGCCACACAACGAATTCTTCGAAGCAGTGTCAGCCGACCAGGACCGGAGCCAGACCGCACGACGGCCCACCACATTGAGGCCCAAGGCCCGGGAAGCCAGCTTCAGGGATTCAATCGCAGCGTCACATAAGAAATCCGAAGCAGATTGAACGAGGAGGAACAGTTGACGCAACTCAGGGGAGAGGCCGGACAAAGCACCCTCCAGCTCCTGCAACCAGAGCCGTTGTGCCCGGGAAACGGAAGACGCCGCACCAGGGCCTTAGCCTGGGAAGCCAGGGCAGCATAGTTACGCCGCAAGGCAGTCTCAATCCTCTTGTCCATCGGGTCCTTCAAGGTGGACAAGTCCCCAGAAGGAATAGCAGACCTATGATGAAGCTGCGCCACGGGCACATCCACCTTCGGCAACACCCCAAAGTCCTCAGCGGGAGACAAGGCTAGGGGAAACATAGATCGGAACCGCTTGGAGACAAAAGGACGCCGGTCAGGCACAGACCATTCTTTAGACATAACCTGCTTCAACAAAGGGTGAAAAGGAAACCCCTTAGTCTTAAGGGCCCCTGTAGGTGCATCCGGAGCCCCCATCACAGAGACGACCTCCTTGATCAACGGACGGGCACAGTCCTCTTCAAAAACAGCCAAAGTCTCATCCTCATCAGAGGAGACGTCCGAAAACTCAGGATCAAGGAGCTCTTCCTCAGACTCCATGTCCTCATACTCCGTACGCCGACGTTTTCTCGGACCAGAAAAAGACAAACCGGAGGGACCCGGAACGTCAGCCACTGGGGGAGGCTGAGCAGCAGCAGCCTGCATGGCCGTAAACGTTTGCTGCAGAGAAGTTTGAAGCCAGGACACAAAGGCAGTCACTTCAGACTTTTTCGCCCCCTCTCCCGCATCCTTGGCACACAGGGAGCACAGCTTTTTCTTATAGCCGTCGGGCAGGGGCTGAGCACAGGAAGAGCAGACCAGGTGCTTTGACTTCGAGGGGGCCTTCCCCTTTCCCAGATCAGGCAGCGCCTCCGGGGCCGACATCCTACAAGCAAGGACGACATAAGTGATGGGAACAAGCTGCTGGAACACCCCCAAGCAGACACACACTAACCTGCACCAAGCCGATCTGGGGCGAGAGGAGGAGACACAAGCGCCGGCGGAACAGCAACGCTGACCTGCGGCTCACCAGGCAAGCAACTGCGGAGACGTGGCGCCAGAGATTCCCCCACCACGTGGGAAGAAGGCGCCCACCCTCCGGCGCATGCGCCGGAGAACCCCGGAAACCGCGTCATCAAGAAGCGACTCCCAGCCGCAGACACTCCGGACTGCGCAGCAAACGAAGCGCAGGAGCCGGCCGACCCGAGCCACCACCGAAGCACCACCCGGTACCCGGCCAGGGAGGCCCAGGCCGGGCCCAGACAGAAAACAAGGGAGAAGCAAGCGGCCGCCCCCGGAACCAACGGATTCCCCCTCAGCCGCCTCCCAGGTAACCCTGTCCGGAGGACAGGAAGGAATGACTGGGGGGGTTCTGGGCTCAGGTCTCCTTATAGGCAACAGGGGAGGAGTCACAGGTGAGGGAGGGGTTCACCTGGCTCTAGGAGGGTCCTTTTGTTTTCTAGGCTTGGTAACCTGTCTACATTTGGGATTGAAGATGAACCCATGGGTACTGCCGCTCGACGTATGGAAAAGTAAATTTTACATGAATTGTTTTTTATTTAAAACGTTACATGGTCATATCTGGTATCGTTGGAAGGGCAGATACTGATCTTTCCAATGACTCCTCCCTTGAACTTGTGTGGTGTAAAAATCAGAGAGTCAGATTCCAAAGTCCTCCTGTCTCTGCCCACTGCAGTGCCATGATCTATGTTGTAGATAAAACAATGCATTGCGCCATCAGCTCCACACTTTCTGGCAGTGTGAGAAATGAGAATGTGAGTTAGTGAAGAATCACTGTGCACTTTATAATTGTAAAGTGAACAATAATGCTTGTTTGGTATCACTGGAAAGGGTATTTTCTGGCCGTATAAAGCCAGGATAGGACCTTTCTAATGATATCAAATATAAGCATATTTATATAAAAATAAAATAAAAATATTTTTTCCCCTTTTCTTTCTTCTAACGCAGCACGATTATTCAGTTTACAGTTCTAAAGTGAACAGTAATGCTGCACTAACTCACTTTCTCACTTCCCACCCTGCTAGAAAGTGCAGAGGTTATGGCACAATGCACGCTTTCATTGACAACCTAAAGCGCGACACTGCAGTTAAGAGATACAAGGGGACTTTATACATTGTATAAATATGAAGTGAGGTGTCCTTGGAAAGGTCAGCGTCTGGCCCTTCCAATGATACCAAGTAAGACCATGTAATGTGCATATAAAAAACAATGAAAGAAGAAATGAAAATTTACCAGTGCCATTATGTGCTTTTAAGTATAAAGCAAACAATGCCACTGCACTAGCTCACCTTCTCATTTCCCACGCCGGGAGCAAATGTAAAGACGATGGTGCAATGTGTTATTACACACTGGTCCATCTAAAACAAAAGTTCTGCTGTGAGGAGTGTGGGGGTCTTTTGGACACCTGTACCTCCACTATTTACACCTCACAAGTTGAAGTTAGGTCTCATTGGACATGTCAGAATCTGGATTTTCTAATATGATACCAAACATGGGGAAAAAAAAGAAATTGCCAAAAATAAAGCAGCATAAAAAAATGAAGTGGTAAACAAGTCAAGTCTTAACATAGACACTCAGTCGCAGGCTCGCAGCCATATTTTGATGGCCAGAATTTTGGTTGCTCCGCACAGAAATGGAGCATCAATTTCCATAGTTAGTGTTAGACATTAAGGTTAGACATAAGGGGTTATTCAATAAGCGGCAGACTTGCCACCGATTTGCACGGAACAGTTCAATTTCGTGGCAGTTCTTCTATTCAAAAAGCTGTCAATTCGCCAAATAATGGCGATTTCGTCAGCACATATGTTCCTGTATGGGATAAAGAAAGGATCTAATGATACCATCAACATATTTCCCAAACAATGCATTTTCTCCAATATGAATAAAATGTTTAATAGCTGATATCAGACCTGATCATGGGGGGGGGGGGGCAGGCTCCCCTTGCTTTATACCCCACCCTGCAGGGGTCAGCTCTTGAAACCTGTGTGATCTCATTACGAATTCTAACTCTAACATTAACCCTAACCATGCCATCAGGAAGAAAAAAACCCATTGATGGAAAAACCTGCTCATTCAGTATATTCCGGGAGTCACATGACCTCATTGTTTGCCGACTGAAACATATTAGTCACTGCAGTAACCATCCAATGGAAGGTTCACACGTATTGGCTTAGTTACATCCAGGTGTATTTACCTGTATTACCCAACTCTTGGTTGCTACTGGCAGCAAATGTTACTGAGCACTCAGCCGGTTCGATGCCTCTTAATGCAAAGGTGCAGTGCGGATCAGAACATGCGCAAAGCTGTCACGGTATGAGCTAGCCGATAGCATTAATGGTGGATGAAAGACCTCTGCTTTGTTGGCTGCCAACAGTCGGCTTCTAGAACAGGCGAAGGGTGGTGGGATCTAGAACACAGTGAAGCAGTGTCGCCACCTGGGGGTGACTACCTATGATTTGCACAGCTTGGCCCATACAGTAATATGTGAGGTATCCCTGGTGGTTCGTGTGTTCGCAGCAACTCCTTGTGGTCTAGTGGGAGAGCAGTGCGTTCTGTACTTCCCTGGCACCTAGTGGAAGTCACTTTGACACGTCATTGCTTAGTGCTGGCAGCGCGGAGGAGCAGTTACATGGCCTGCAGCAGACAGAGGTGCCAACCACTTTGCTCTCCCGCCACACCTCCACGGATTTCTATTTAACCTCTGAGGGACCAACATGGATCACTTTAACCTTTCACTGGATCAGAAGAGATTTAGCGCTCTATCTGCAATACAGGCAAAATCTCTCAACTCCCGTTCTCTCTCTCCACAGTAACATCCTTTCACGTTTTCAGAGAAATGAGAATCTGTGAGCGCGTGCATGCCTGGGAATCTGTGACGTGCGTTGAGGTCAGTGGCTGGTGAGGCACTGGCTAGTATTCGAGCCAGATATACACAGGGTTATGCAGTCGCAATTTACGCATTTGATTATCGTTATCTAGAATAGAGTTTCGCCATTTATAACGTAACGTTTGCATTTCCTTTTTTCTTTTTTTTTTACAGTTTTAAGTGCATGCACAATACTGACTACTAGAGGACGCTATTACAACTCTGTAAAATAAAGATTGCATATATGTTTTTAGTTCTAAGTCAGAGCATGCACTTACAACACTAATAGCGCCCTCTATTACAACTCTAACAAAGTTTGCATATGGGTTTTTAATGTTGTGAGAGCATGCACTTACAATACTGACTAATAGAGGGCGCTATTACACACATGCTGATTGCTGAGCTCTGCCTGCCCGCCCCCCCACGACTGACGAGGACAGTCACATGACTGTCCTGCGTCAATCAAGCCATGGGGAGCTCTGCCTCCCATGTAGCATTCAGCTGCGCAAATTGCATAGGCTAGGCTGGCTCAGTGCTGCCCCTGCTGTCTGTGTAGTGAATCACACAGCAGCCGGCAAACTGAAAGTACAGAAGAAAAAAAAGCGGAGGACAGAGAAGCATAGCGAGGGAGCGTGGAGAGGTGAGTATGAGAACTTTTTCAATAAATTAACATTTTATTTACAGTTTAAATATACACACGTCATTACAGCACAATGAGCACAGTAATTTACTGGAATGGCAGAGGAGGCTCTGCCTCCCCTGACTGCACGTCCCTGCTGGGAATCTGTGAGCGCGTGCATGCCTGGGAATCTGAGCGCGCATGCATACCTGGGAACCTCTGCGAGCGCGTGCATGTCTGGGAATGTAGTGGATGGGTAGAGGCAGAGGGACCCAGCAGCTGTGCTGCGATTTCAGCCGGAAAAATAAAAACTGTCCCTCGTTGGCCAACGTTGTAAGACATGTAGACTATTCTGTGGCTGCGCCATGTGAAAGCGTCCATTCCTACAGAAAGAATCCTAGCGCTCACACAATGCCAGATATACCGGGATTAATGTATTCCTTTGGCAGAGCATTGACACGCTACACTGCTTTTTAAACTCTTTAAGGACAGTATTTAGGTCCTGTCACTGCCACGGGAGGACTCGAGGTCAGTCATTATCTCTCTGCACCATCGCTTCAACTTTAAAAAGGCTTTTAAAATCCCATCTCTTCAGAACAAATGACAGTAAGCAGAGGCTCCGGATTGCTGGTGATTTACAAAGTAAATGGTGCTGAGCTCCTGCTCTGTATTCCGTTATAAAGTGAAATTAAAGGCGCGACGCACCGATATGTTAAAATATCTTAAAATCGGAGAAGCTGCCGGATCCGGCCTTCTTCAGCAAACCAGATCTTTATCAATTCAATGTTCTTGAACCCAGGACATCCTTGAAAACGAGAGAAATCTCAATGTATCCTTCCTGGTAAAATCCTTTATAAATAAATAAATAATATTCATTATTTTACCATCGCTGCCATAAAACCCAATGTCCTCAGTCTGTCTTGAAAAGTATAAAAGGCTCATCTCATAAAAAGCGCGCACTGGCTTTAACCCCTTAGTGACCGGGCGGTTTTACACAAATCCGTCCTTTAGTGACCGCTGCCGTTTTTACGTTTCTGCGCTGTTAGTGTTTAGGACAAATTTTCCTCTTACTCGTTTATGCAACCCACACATATTTTACACTGTTTTTCTCGTCATTAAATGGACTTTATAAAGATACCATTTTTTTCATCATTTCATATAATTTACTATAAAAAAACATTGTGAAATATGACAAAAAAATTGAAAAAAACACCACTTTTTCGAACTTTGACCCCCAAAATTTCTTATGTATCAACAACCGTCAAAAAAATGTAATTCCTTAGTAGTTTCTAAATTTAGTTCTGAGTTTAGCAATACCCAATGTTTACATATTCCTCGCTTTTTTCCTTATTTTATGCAACAATAAGTGCAAGTAGCACTTTGCCATTTCCAAAGAGTTTATTTTCAAAACTAGTGATAGTGACATTGTAACACTGATATCTGTCACTAATTCCTGAATAACCCTCCACATATACATATTTTTTTAAAGTACACAAATCAAGGTATTAAAACTTGGGGTATTTTGACTCTTTCCATGCAAACCATTTTACCACAAATCTATGCCAAAGTTTGAGAAAAACAAAAGTTTTGGTGATTTTTTTTTTTTTGAACGCAATTTAAGAATACATGTACTGTGAACTTCAAGGTTTACTGCCAAAAGCCACCCCAAAATATGTTCAGCAACATCTTCTGAGTAAATTGATACCACCCATGTATAGGTATGTCGGGTCATTTGGGGGCTAATAGGCCTTATTTGGGGGGTGCGCATTTCAGTTTTCCAACTTGGAATTTTCACATTTCGTCATCATGCACCCATGTCCTATTTGGGACATTTTTGAAGCCGGCCAAAGTAATTTACCCCCATCAAACCATATATTTTTAGAAAGGGCACACCCTAGGGTACTTCAAAGAGTTGTATTTTAACACTTTCCATGCACTAGCTCTATGTAAAACTTTCAGGTAGTCACTTTTTGTGTTATTTTTTCACACACATTGTACTTTAGGCATGAATTGTCAAATCCAGTTATGGGTTACTGCCAAAAAACACCCCAAAATATGTTCAGCAACATCTTCTGAGTAAAGTGATACCACCCATATATAGATTTGTTCTGTTGTTTTTGGGGTGCTACGCCAATCTTTTGACATGTGCTTGTCAATTTTCTAATTTGACATACAGTATCTTCTTTTTAGGGGCCTTTTTACATACCCCAATTTTATGAACGTGCATATATTTGGTAAGCTAACACCCCAAAGTATTGTAAATGGAGTGTTTTTATGCCATGGATGCAACCGTTTGCTCCAAACAAATTGGATACTGTTTGGTGGTCATTTTTCATTTTTACGCCCACATTAGATTTGGACTGTGATTTAGGAGACACTGTTGTCGGTTACTGCACGAAAACTCTCCAGGTTGTTTTCTGCAAGGTCTCCTGAGTACATCCATGCATAGGTTTGCCAGGATTTTGGGAAGGTTCAAATACAATTTTTATGACTTTGTCATTGGAGTTGAAATTGAGATTATTTCTTCAGCTAGGCCTATCTTTGGTTTTGGGTCTACCGCATACCCCAGTTTGAATTATTGCCAGAAAATTGTTTATATTTGTTATGTTGACACCCCAAGGTATTGCATATGGAGTGCTTTGATGCCATGGATGCAACGGTTTTAGCCCAAAACATTTGAGAAGGTGTGTGGCGGTAATTTTTCAATTTTTTATTTTTACGCCCACATTAGTTTTGGACTGTGATTTAGGAGACACTGTTGTTTGTTACTGCATGAAAACTCTCCAGGTTGTTTTCTGCAAGGTCTCCTGAGTACACCCATGCCCCCCATGCATAGGTGTGCAAAGATTTTGGCAAAATACAGCACCAATTGTAGAACATAAAAATGTAGGAATAAAATGTAAAAGTCTGGTGCAGTAAAAGAAAAAAAAAAACTAAACTGAACTAACTAACTGGAGTGTGAGAAAAAAATAGAAAGGAAAAAAAAAAAAAAAAAAATCACAGATCACGCACAGTGAAACAGTCCCCAAGACACAGACCGCGTTGTCCAGGGCATTCTGGGCAGTAAAAGATTGTGTCTCTCCTCTGCCCCCTCTTGAAACACACCCTGCATCTTTGTTGGGGTTTCTGTTTGCCCTCAGTAGGGGGGGATTTTAAAAATAAAATGTGTAGCCCCAACTCTGTCCCCCATCACCGCCCGGGGAGCAGGTGCATCCTGGTACAAAAACCCCTAAATGACCTAGAGCTGAAACTGTAAAAAGGACAACGTCACTCCGGGGTTTGCCTTTTTGCAGAGCAAAAAGGCATTGTGGGTTGCAAGTTGCATCAGGTAAATTGCAACCTTTTTGTACCAGGCCCTTGACTTCCGCATAATCTGGTAGGGCTGGAGCAGCTGATCTGCCAGATCAACCCCACCCATATGCCGGTTATAGTCTTTGATGCACACTGGCTTCCTGATGCGCTCAGCTCTGCCACGTACAGAGACCTCCACAGACCTCTCAGTGTGGATGGTGGATAGAAGGTATACATCCTTCTTGTCTCTGTACTTGACCGCCAACAGCTCCTCTTGGCGCAGAACTGAGGTCTCCCCCCTTTTTAACCGGGTGCGGACAAGCTGTGCTGGGAAACCTACGCGGTTCTTGCGAACAGTACCGCATGCTGCTGTATCAAAACAATACAGCAGCTTGAACAAAGGGACACTCGTATAAAAATTATCAACATACAAGTGGTACCCTTTGTTCAGCAGGGGAAAAGTAGGTCCCACACAATCTTGCCACTGGTTCCCATGTGTTCTGGGCAACCTGGAGGGTCAAGGCTACTATCCTTTCCCTCGTACACCCGGAAGGCCTGAGTATACCCACGCTCGCTGTCACAGAGCTTATACACCTTCACTCCATACCTGGAGCGTTTGGAAGGAATATACTGCTTGAATCCCAGCCTTCCCTTGTATTTCATTAGGGATTCATCCACGCAGATATTCCTTCCAGGTGTATAAGCCTCTGCAAACCTGGCGGCGAAGTGGGTAATCAGGGGGCGGATTTTATACAGCCTGTCAAACTGGGGATGCTCTCTAGGAGGGCACAGGCTGTTGTCACTGAAGTGCATGAAACGCAAAATGTTTTCATACCTTCTACGTGACATTGATTGGGGGTAAATGGGGGTAGAGCAGATGGGGGTACTGCTCCAGTAGGAGCGAATTGAGGGCTTCTTTATGATGCCCATCAGCATAGTAAGTGCCCAGAATTTCAGAAATTTTGGCACATCTAGCGGGGTCCATTGCTGCCTTGCCAAGTAGGAGTCTGGCTTCACAGCACAATGCTGATGGGCATACAGATTTGATTGGGCCACAATGTGGCCCAACAAGTCATCCCCCATAAACACCTGCAAAAACGGTGTGGCGGTAAATCCTGCAACATCACTATTGATGCCAGGATTTGCCATGAAAGGAGGGATATCTGGCCTCTGGCGATGAGGCACTACCCACTCCTCAGCTGGAGCTGTGCGTCTCCTGCTGGCAGGTGGTGGCCCAGGATCTGCATCAGAAACATCACTAGGAGATACATCAGCCAGCGTAGATGATGTATTTTGCGAGGTCTCTGAGCAGTTAGCGGGGTCAAAATCTGGGTCTGAGTCCGACGCAGATGCCTCAGATTTTGACGCCAGGATGGCATATGCCTCCTCGGCGCTGTACACACTCTCAGACATTATATATAATAATTATAAAATTTTATAATCTAAGCAGATTATTGGTTCTTAAAAGAACCGTTGGGTTTCACAAGAAAATACAAATAAACACCTAAATCTCTCTAAATCACTCTAAACCTGCCTCAATTGTTCTAAATCTCCCTAAAATCTCTCTAAATCTGCCTCAATTTTTCTAATCTCACTAAATCTACCTAAAATCTCTAACCTGTCAAATCTGATCTCTCTCGCTCACCAAAACACAAGTGAGGAGAGGGAGGGAGAATCACAGAGGTCACAGCCAATATTTACAAAATATTGACCTGACCTGACAAATTAGAAATTTTATTTTGATTCTTTATAACTTTTGATTGGATGTTGCTAGCCTGCCTCTCTGATGAGGCAGGCTAGGAACATCCCACACAGCCCCAAGATGACCCTGCCCTTAGAAGGGCAGCGCCATCTTGGCTGTCACATTTATTTTATTCTATTCTTTTATTTTTATTTTCTTACACTTTTTTTTAGTCTGCTGGGTGCCTTGATCCCTCTAGGCACCCAGCAGAGCACCTGATCACTCATGTGATCTTTTTTGTACTGAGTGCCACGATACCTCGTGGCACTCAGTACTTCCTGACGCTACCGGAAGTGATCGCTCGGGGGGACGATCACTGAGCGGACCGGCGGCAGGTAAACATATTGCAAGGATGCCTCGATGTCGAGGCATCCCTGCAATATACTCAGAGCAGCTGGAAGCGATACCGATCGCTTCCAGCGCTCTGTAGAAGTGCGGGCACCTTTCCGGTCAAACCGGATGTTGATCGCTCCCGGGGAGCGATCACAAGGGGCCCGGCACTTCTGTCC
Source organism: Leptobrachium leishanense (assembly GCA_009667805.1). NCBI lineage: Eukaryota > Metazoa > Chordata > Amphibia > Anura > Megophryidae > Leptobrachium > Leptobrachium leishanense. Next base: position 8,330,478 of record CM019071.1, read on the forward strand.
GCCATTGCACGGATGCCTGGACTCCCAGGCAGCGTGCAATGGCCCCGGAGCTGCTGGAAGTGATCCAATCACTTCCAGCGCTCAAAAGACCGCAGGACGTACCATGTACGTCAGCGGTCTCTAAGGGGTTAAACTATTTATTGTGATGCTCAAGCAGCAAAAATTCAGACCTACTGCCCATAGTTACTGTTATCACTTTACTCAGTCTCTGCAGGGAGTCACTTTATATAGTATATTGTGCCTTGTTTCGGCTGATCTGCTAATCGATAGACTCTGGCAGGTAAACCGTTAACCTTTAGGCTGGGACTACAAGAGCGCGGAAAGAACGTCTATGAGGAAGGACTTCTTTCCGCACAGATGCCCGTGTGGCCACCTCTCCATACACACAGCTCTACAAAACGTGAGCCCCCAATGGAGGAACATGCTTTGGAGACACGTCTGACAGAGAAAAACTGCACGCCCGTTGTAACGTGCGTTCAAAGTACGCATGTTACATCGTGTGGTCCTTCCAGTTGAGCCATCATAAAGCTATGACGGATGCTGGGCACGGAGTCGCAGCAAATAAAAGCTTCGTATTACCGGCTCTCTAAAGGGTGAGTGACGGGCCACCTCGTGCACAGCTCTACAAAACGTGAGACCCCTATGGAGGAACATGCTTTGGAGACCCATCTGACAGAGGGAAAACTGCATGCCCGTTGCGTACTTTTAACACACGTTACATGATACATCGTGTGGTCCTCACAGCTGAGCCATCGTAAAGCTATGATGGATGCTGGGCACGGAGTCTCAACAAACTCAGTCTGCTCGTGTGGCCCCATCCTTAGCAACTCTGTATTACCGGCTCTATTACGGGTGAGTGACAGGAGTCAGACTATTCAGGAGCTGATGATACCACAGCAGCATCACATGGAACCTCTCAAATCTTCTCCAGGAGGCAAAGGGCTCCATGGAACAACACAAAATGTTGCACACTCAACTCCCGTTACTCTCAGGAGGAGCAACGGAACATAGGCAGCCAGCACCAACTCTTGCACAGGAAAACAACATGTTATATAGACCAGATGTTTTTGAGCTGCATCTCTCATGATGCTCAGCTTCTTGGAGGTCCATGGATGAAGATTCCTTTCCCAGATCTTTCAGAAGTACACTGTCATGGTGGGCCCCCTCAGGAGCCAAAGGGGGGGTGTCCGTATTGCTGTGTTTATTGTTAAGCCCTTTAGGCCGGTATGTGTTTCTCTGCATTATGCAGAACCCTGAACACGGGATACAGAAATAACCAGACAAGACAAGACTGTATACACACACACACACACACACACACACACACGAGGAACGCCCTGCTCTGGGATAAGGTCCTTGAATGGCCTTCTAATCTACACAGAGTACAGGGTGGGAAACATACACAAGGACAGGGTTAAACCAGACCAGACAGGAAGGATCTAGCAACAATAGTACCAGAAAGAGATCCTTGAGGTGGTCTCTAAAAAAAACCAATAAATTACTGCACTGAATAACCACAGAGAAAACAAGAACACCAGAGTAAACAATATATTCTGCAACCTGCAGGGGAGGACTTAATTTGAAACAGATTATGCTGCAACCAGCACAAACCACATAAGTAAACAAACTACAGATACTTAAGTGTGGTTCAAAAGTAAATCAGAAATCCATAAAACCACACAAACAACACAAAAAGGATTAAGCGAGAGATTAGTCAGAGCACTATGCCAGAAGTAAAAAAACAGGATATCAAAATACACGGTACCAAGGGTTGATCAGAAGAATCGTCAAAGCACAGAGCCAGAACTGCCACAATAAAAACAGAGCTTGCCAGTTCGCCTTCTATTCATTTCCTCGGGGGAAAGCGGACCACGACCCCTGCTTTCTAGAACATGCTCACCAACAGTGAGAGAAAACACTGTATCCATTAACCCCTTCCACTGAGACAGAAAATCACCAAACAGGTGCAGTATAGACTAACAAAGAATACATACCAGCAGGCTCGGGGGGATCCAGTATAATGTAATGGTGGGCCCCCCCAGGAGCCAAAGGAGGGTCCGTGTAGCTGTGTTGTTAAGCCCTTTAGGCCGGTATGTGTTTCTCTGCATTATGCAGAACCCTGAACACTGCTTAGAGAAATAACCAGACAAGACAAGACAAGACTGTATACACACACACACACGGAACGCCCTGCTCTGGGATAAGGTCCTTGAATGGCCTTCTAATCTACACAGAGTACAGGGTGGGAAACATACACGAGAACAGGGTTAAACCAGACTAGACAGGAAGGATCTAGCAACAATAGTACCAGAGAGAGATCCTTGAGGTGGTCTCTAAAAAAAAACAATAAATTACTGCACTGGATAACCACAGAGAAAACAAGAACACCAGAGTAAACAATATATTCTGCAACCTGCAGGGGAGGATTTAATTTGAAACAGATTATGCTGCAACCAGCACAAACCACTGGATGCCTAGTGATTAGGGCTAACACCAGAATAAGTAAACAAACAACAGATGCTTAAGTGTGGTTCAAAAGTAAATCAGAAATCCATAAAAGGCACACAAACAACACAAAAAGGATTAAGCGAGAGATTAGTCAGAGCACTATGCCAGAAGTCAAAAACCAGTATATCAAAATACACAGTACCAAGGGTTGATCAGAAGAATCGTCAAAACACAGAGCCAGAAGTCTAGAACCAGAATATTCAAATATAACATACATAAATCAGGAACATTGCAGAGAGAACCTTATACTGGATCAAGGAACTGTAGCACTAAAGGCCATATAAATAGGGCAGTACAGATCATGTGACCACAGGTCTAATTAGGCACTGAGACTCCAGAGGTGGAGAGCAAGAACAGTTTAACCCTGTAAACCAGGAAGATTGAAAAAAAACTCTCAGCACCAGGGGGCCTGGCTGGGGAACGTATCATACACGATCCATGATCCTCGGATACGAGTACGAATTCTGGAGTGCCAAAAAGAAACTGTCAGTTCAGTACCCTAGCTCAGACGTTGGACTTCCTATAATCTGTGCTATTTATCTCCAAAAGCAGAGTCGGCACAGATTATGGGTTATGAACAGAGTTAGGTGGAATGTCATCATTTTCTATGTGCATTTCAGCGAGTAATCGCAAGAACATCTCTCATTTATACCAAATTTATATCAAAGTCAAAAAGACCCGAAAGGCGAGAAAATTTATTTCCACGTGAAATTTTAAATCGATAAACCTTCCAATACTGTGGTTAAAAGGTAAAGTCGATTTTATGTAGAATCTTGGTGGCAGATTCCTTTTAACAGATGAATAGAAAATGTCATCTTTCATTTTCTGCCCCCTTTGTTTTTTCCTTGTTTAATTGTCCTAAAAAAAAAAAAAAAAAAAAAAAATTAATCGGTTTCCATACCTCCTCGCTTCAGGCGTTGCAATATCGGAATATTATATCAGCATGTGTGCCGTGTTATCTCCTATTTATTTTTTTTGTTTCTTTAGCTATGCATATAGAAATTGGAATAAAACCTGAATTTAATAAAGTGTAATAAGTTTTACAGCGGAAGCTCTGGTGTAATCAGGTTAGGTGTTTGGTGATTTTGTTTGTGTTACAGTTTTAATAATCTCTTGCTTTTATTTATTTCTAAACTTGTTGAAAATGAAAACTACAAAAGAGAACCTAGATGCCACTGAAAGTCAGGGACTTATTTAACATTTATCGTACCGGATTCCACACCTCCCGTAACATATTGCATGATAGGAGTACTGGAACTCCAAGGTCTACAGCGATCTGGGATAGAGCCAGAGGTGCAACTAGATGCCACAGGTCCCAGGTGCGGGAATCCATGAAGGCCCCCACCCTTGGTAAAAACATAGTGCGCCGCAATGGACAAAGGGTGAGTAAAATCACCCCCAAAAAAACCTGGAAAATAAATAAATAATTGGGCAGAGGCTGCCGGCAGCATCGGCCCAATTTAGGCTGGGGTCAGACCAGCGCACTTTTAACGTGCGTTCTGGCGCACTTAATCACGGCCGCACTAGCAGAAAATGACGGGCAATGACGGCCAATATACGAAGTACGGTCGCACGAAAGTCCGGCCGCGCAACGCAAGTGGAAAATGAACGCATTTTTTTGAGAACGCAGAACCGCTAGTACGGACGTACAGAGTGCGCTGCGCCCGCTAGCGGTGTGTGATTTGGAGACGTCAGACCCTGCTCATGTCCGGCCAACATAACGTCCAGACGCAAAAAGTTTCCTGGTTTGGATTCGTAAAACATCACGCACGAAAATGCGCATCGTATGACCGTTTTCGCATATTCCGTGAAAAAATACATCAATGCGTTCGGACGCACTTTTTTACGTTCGCGTGTAAAAATACTTTCGTTTGACCCTAGCCTTAACCCTTTCACTGCTGAGGACGTGTGGGGAACGTCCTCATTGACTCCTAAGGAAAGATAGGGGGTTCCTTTGAACCCAGATATCTCCCGACTGTTGGCAGCTAGCAGGGACATGTTTGGTATCATTAGAAAGACCAGAGCATGGCCTTTCCAATGATAACAAACATGACCATATTTAAAGTAAAATAAAAAAACACGGTTTTCTTTTTATTAAGACGTGAAATTGCTCAGCAGTGACTGGGTTAAGGGCAAGTAAAGGGAACCATTTTTTAATAGAATACCCCCTTTAATCTTTAAACTGTCTGCAATGGAAAGGTGTTTTCCATGAATTCGCTGGGTCCTGGCAGTGGTTTTATAGAAAACAAATTGGCAGAGAAGAGGTTAATCATTAGTAAAATAATTAAAAATGACTGGGGTAAAGAATCGCTGCCCCCTATTTATTTATTTTTGCTTTGCAGGATGCCCAAGACCATTTTTCTTATGCAAAGGGGGAGAGAAAAAAAAAAAGAAGTAAAATTCCCTGTTATTACACTTACAGATCGAGTTAATGACCCCGTGATTAGTCCCAAATTAACCCGTTTAGAACGAAGAGCACGACAACGGTTTTGAAAACCGGTTTTACTTGTTCGGAAGCTGAAAAAAACAGCTCTACTGTAAACAGGCGTGCTACGGATGAGGTCAGAGATGACATCACTTACAGGTATTGCCTGGTTACTGCAGGGAGAGAGATTAGTCAGGAATCTCTGCCAACAGAGCAGCCGTTAACTGGACATGAATAAACCATCGCTCCGAGAAAACCCAGGTGACTGATCATCAAAACAACGTCGTAAAAAGAATTCTATTTTTAAAAGCAGGACAGGCAGATCTGGATCTTAATTACGCGCATGAGGTCATGCAACTTTTTTCCCTGAAAAACACAAATGAATAAAAAAAATAAACAGACGTGTGTTTCGAAGCTGTTCGTGAGCTTTGGATTTAAAAGGGACACGGCCGCTTACACAAGCTGTAACTAGATTATAAAACACATTATAAAACACCGTATAAAACACATGCAGGTGATGTATTTTTTATTTTTTTTAAGTAATCGCATGTAAAAAGGAAAAATGAAGTAAGGTTTTTGTCTCCCGTTTTCATTTCATGCATTTTTCCCATGATGCAACACTTACCAAAATCTTATGGTGAGTTTTACTTTACTGCTGTGGTTTATCTCATACAGTATTTAACTATTAATGAGACGGAGGAGGGAACGTTTAGAAATGGCAGCAGAGAGGGTATTGTGTTCTCTTTGCTACTCCAGATAACAGCTGGCAGCTGAATGAGATGAGACAGGGATCTTAAAAAACTTCTAATCTACCCCTTGGAGATGTCCTTTGAATACATCCCACACAATATAATGATGTGAATCAGAGACAGACCCATTCACGCCATTCTATGGCCAAAGCCACACAGTGAGGAGCAAATGATGGAAAGATACGGGGGGGGGGAGATATCACACAATGGATGCACCCAGTGACACATATAGAGGAAAATATCACACAATGGATGCACCCAGTAACACATATAGAGGAAAATATCACACAATGGATGCACCCAGTGACACATATAGAGGAAAATATCACACAATGGATGCACCCAGTAACACATATAGAGGAAAATATCACACAATGGATGCACCCAGTGACACATAGAGGAAAATATCACACAATGGATGCACCCAGTGACACATATAGAGGAAAATATCACACAATGGATGCACCCAGTGACACATAGAGGAAAATATCACACAATGGATGCATCCAGTAACACATATAGAGGAAAATATTTTCTTAACTAAACAAACAAGAGAAAAACAAACACATGTAAGATATCAGCAACATCAAATAAACACAATAAGGACGTTTCATTTTTTGGTGGTAGTGGTCCTTTAAAAGGAAAAGTGTTGCAGCGACTCTCTGTTCACACCAAATATCATTATACCCACTAAGATATGTCCAGCGTGTTGTTTAGTCTTTTTACTCACCTGAATCATAGTTCGTCAATCTTCCAAATCACATTTTATTAATAAATGAGTGATCAGGTCTTCAGAAGGCAGCAAGTGGTTGGGGAACTGGCGAAAAAAAAAAAAAAACTTAAAAAATTCCGTACCTAACCAATTTATTTTGAGGGATATAAAAAAATTGTCGAAATGGGAAATCGTCGAGAATTTGATTTCTAGAAATGCAAATAAATATTGATTATGAAGGTATTGAACCAATTAATGTATTCATCGACTTTTTAGAAAAATCTAGGAGGGTCTCTTTCACTTTGAAACACACAAACAAGTTTTTTAACCTTTTTTGCCACGGCTGAAATAATTCTGCGTGTAAACGTCTAACGTCTTACCGCACATTTGTAACGGGTTTTGCGTCGGTGGTCGTCATCTAATCAGGGAGAGAGGTTCAGCAGCTTTTCTGTGATACACGATATATATATATATATAACCATTCATCTGCAGATGCGGACTCCTAAGCCGTGTCGGATTCCTATTTCCAGATATCGGCTCACGCGTCACTCGTGGCTCGCCTGAATTAGCTACAGCTTATTCTTTATGACAATACCAGCAATCGAGCATCTGTCTACGTACATACTGGTATTTAGCAAAATCAAGCGAAGCGCATCCTGTACTTTCTTCTAGAAATATCTTTTTTCCCATTGGTGAGCGTGATTAAACCAACAGTGGGACAGCTGGTTGGGCAAAAAAAAAACAACACCGCAAAACCCACTCTGGTAATGGTCAAGGTATTTTATCAGCACATTGGTGGCCAGTTTTGACCTGGTGGAGGTTTGTGAACTTAGAGTTATTTGGAGACCAAACCTGGGTTCTATGATCATGGTTTGACAATTCAACCTAAAAACTGATGATCACCCCATTTGCAAGAATGTAGCTATGAAGATTTTCCCTTAATGGGTCAAGAAGGATGACTACGATACAATGGGTTCAATTACACCGCAACAGACTAACACAATGAGGCTCTCTGAAGTCCTATTAATGCGTCTCCTATGGACTACAGGAGGAAATACCAGCGACATTGCACTTCGGTCAGCCTGTATTTATGCAGTGTTAGCGAGCCGTGAAGATGATGGCTCGCTCAAGATTATGGTCTTTGGGGACCATGATTCATCCATAAAGAAATGTTGACATGGCAAAGCCAACAGAGACATTTCAGCCCAAAGTAACTTTCTTAAGCTTGAGGAAGAGACCTCTCAAGTTCAACTAGGTCCACCAAGACTGTATGGTGAAAAAGTCTCTTGCATTGATTATATTTTTTTATCCCCCTCAGAAGTTAACTGCACCGAGCAGTCTGTAAATTTTGCACAATCATCCCCATCTTTGTTTCTGCAATGGGAAATACGGCAAGGTGTTGTGAACGTAAACAAAGAAACATACGTTATAAATTGCAGTGTGTGGAGGACCTAAATTTCAATAAAAGAAAGGTGAAAGGGGTAAAAAAATAATAAATACAAAAAAAATATTTAATACACCCAAAAAAAAAAAAAAAAAGGGGGTTTTAATATCCCAAAACTAAAATAAATACAATGGGGCTTTAATATCCGAAAACTAAAATAAAGGGGGGATTAATATCCCAAAACTAAAATAAAAGGGGTTCAATATCCCAAAACTAAAATAAAAAGGGGCTTTAATAAAACAAAACTAAAACAAATACAAAGGGGCTTTAATATCTGAAAACTAAAATAAAGGGGGTTTAATATCACAAAACTAAAATAAAAAAGGGCTTTAATATCACTAATTAAAATAAAAAAGGGCTTTAATATCACTAATTAAAATAAAAAAGGGCTTTAATATCATAAAACTAAAATAAAAAAGGGCTTTAATAAAACAAAACTAAAGCAGATGAAAAGCAACAATTGACTTTTCAGTATCTATTTAAATTGGCCCAAAACCCAACCCAATTGTAGAGTTTTTTGGACACAGCAGTAGAGCAAAAAAAAAAAAAAAAAGTATGTATCACACGTAACAAACGGAGCGGGTCAGTTTATACATACAGTGCTCAAGAGATCAGGTTTTTAATTTTTATTGTAAAGAAAATATGAAGACTGTTGTTCAAGATCAACAACTGATTGATACTTCACATTAGATTTAAGTTAAAACACAGAAAAATACACACGCTTTAATACCAAAAAAATAGAAATACTGCAGAATGTAAATTTACAAAATGAAGCCATGAGAGGAGGAAAAAAAAAAAATTAAAAACATTAGTATGCATTGTTTAGCAACTCAGCTAGAAACAGCAGAGGGTGGAGAGATGAAAAAAAATAAAAAAAAATAATTACCCAACAAAAAAACATCACCGACTTCATTACAACACAACGTTTACACCGTTATAACAGTCAAACAAGACATGCTATAAACACAACAGAAAGTAGGACTAGCCAAGTAGGGTCCAGAAGGTTTCAAGTCAACCCAAAGGAGAACCACCTCGCAGCCCATATTCCAGAATGGCTCAGTAGTTGATCGTTATGGGCTAGTAGTCCACCAATGGGTTTATTTTTGTATTCCCGTTGCTTTTTGCGTCACTTGGATTTGGTTTTTATTTGAAGCACCAATAGACGGAGGTATAAGCTACTGGACATCTGCCAGAAAGATGATCATTAATCCTATTAAAACGACCCATGATGACACATCACTTGTCGCACAGGGATACTTTTGACATCCGGACAATTTTCCCCACCAAACGTTTGCGTATATGGTTCAGCATCGATAACAAACCCAAAAAGAGTTTCCAGTTAAAACCAACCATTGTTTGGAGTCAGATCTTCAAGACGAAAGGCAGTAAATGCCACCAGAGGAGCATGGTTGGTCCAAAAGTCCCTTCATCACTCGTTTCACGGCTGTTCTACCATAAATTCTATAATGGACCACAAGATCGGCTCAATCTCCAGCTCAAAATTGGTAAACAAGGAGAAAGTGATTTTTTTAAAGTTAAATTTTTTTTTAAAATAAGGACAGCTGAAGACAAGAAAACCTCCACATATCTCCATCTGACTAATCAGAACTTGGGTCACGTCAAGCTTTCTGCATAGTTATATATATATATTTTATTATTTCTTATTTTTTGGTAAACTGGGCCTTTCTGGAGATGCAGCTAGGTTAAGTAAAAATGTTCAATATTCATCATTTTTTTTAACTAATAAAAACTCTCATGTAAAAATGTTATATTTCTTTATTTAAGACCATTTTATATTGGAAAGAACAAAAAAAAAAAAAAACCCCCCCGCAAAATACATAAAGACAAAGAGCGAAACGAAATCTAGAAAACCAATGACGACGACAGAAAAAAAATTATCTTTACAAATGTACAATTTTAGTTTTTTTTTTGTCTTTTACAAATACAAAAACCAAAACAAAAATACCTACAGCTCATTGCATATAAATACTACATTTGGTTTGCCGCGGTAAACGTGGCAATAAAAAATTCCCTGAATTTATTTAAGAAGACCTGAGACAGCAGACGGAAAGGTAACAAACTTGGCAGAGTATCTTCTTAAACTTCTAATGCAGAAGGTCCAACCCTCGTGACAAGGCCTTTTAATGCATTTGTGGTTTAAAAAAATAAATTAAAACACAAGGAATGGTTTTTTTCGTATTGCGAAACCTGATGATGGCAGAATGAAAAAAAAAAAAAAAAAAAGAAGAATCCCACAGGAAAAAAAAAAAAAAATCTATAAACTCATAGTAAACCTGAATCGAATGCATTATTTCTAGCACCAGAGATTTGTTTTTATTTTTTCTAAATAGAAAGAAATAAAGAACATGGAGTGTACATGTTATCGCCATTAGAGGTACCCCCCCACCCAATAAAAATGTGTGTATAAAAAAAAAACCAAAACAAAACATTCCTCCTAATTAATGGCAGCTTTAGAATATGATTACTCAAGCCATTACTGTACTTGTGATTTATTGTCATTATTCTCTTCCTATAGCCTGGGAAATGGGTTATGGCGCCCAAGAATAGCCTCAGTCCAGAGGTTAGGCATTCCACCTTCAGAAGCACGAGTACGGATCAAAATAAAATAAAAAAGAGAGGGGGGGGGTGTCAATTTATTTCTAGAAAGCTTTTCCGTAGATCTCTGTATTAATTATATGACTCTTTCATACTAAAAGGTAGTTATTGGACGGGAGTGTCAATTGGGATTGGGGGGGGGGGGGGTGGCGGACGAAAGTAACCGCACAATGGGTTGTACTGCATTTCACACATCCTTTTTGAAACGTGGAATGTGCTGTGCCAAGAGACATAAGATTGCTGCTGGTATGGATTAAGTAAAAGTTTATTTGCATGTACTTGGCAAAATATGTATGTGTATATATTATATGCTGGGGTTAAAATTTTTAATTCCTAAAGTACTTGCCAGGCTGGAAAGTTACTAGTCCCTTCTGATCCCAAGTGGTCAATGACAAATGCCACAGTTGCAAAGGGCCAAATTTCAACCAGCTCTGCTCAAACTAACACTCTAGCCAGGCGAGGCGGCGAGAGGAAATTTTGAGCCCTGTCATATAGAATATACACGCGCATATACACATGGGTTGTATTTAAGGACCTCCTTGCAAACCATGTACACGGTGCTCTACAAAAAGCAGGGGCGAATAACAGTATCAAGGCATCTTAACGCATACTCCACTACTTTAATGCAGGGACTGACAAATCAAAGTAGCAACTGGCAGATTGCATTCTGCCCCTACTCCTATTTTGTCGGGGGGGGTGGGATATATATCTATATCATATATATGAAAACATTGCCAGTCTCCTAAAGATATTTAGTTGGCTCCTAAATACGCTATTATTTTGACACGTCTTGATTCAATGAGGTTCTGGTCATGTTCTGTCAAACCAAAAATAATAGATTAAATAAAGCAATGGAGTAATTTAAAAATCCCATGAGAAATTCTATTCTAATATATATATATATATATACACACACACACACACACACTTCACCAAGGGACCCCTCAGCCATAGAAATGCAGTTCATAGGGAAAGTGTGCACTCCTGGAGTCTTTTTAATAGTATTTTATTGTAGTGATAAAGGATCATTTATCATTACAATAAAAAATACATATATATATATTTATTTTATTTAAAGAAAAAAATAAAAAATAAATTTCTATTTGCATGTTACCTTGGAAAACACAGTGCACGTAAAAGCAGGATATAACCTACAGCTTTGCACCATTTTTTTTTTTTTAGTATATTCAAGCTGAAGTCCCGTTTTCTAAGTGTACGAAGTAATCTGCCATCTGGTCGCCAAGTGACCACGGGCATATTGGGAGTACAGATCAATTATGGAAGTGGACGCTGGTAGGACGGACCCTTTAATATATTGCATTATATGTACCTGGACAGACAGGTAACCGAAAATCACAGTCACTACAGATTATTGCTTTTCTGATAGGAATGCCTGATGAGTGATGAAAGGAATACTTGGCACCGATAGGCGTCTCTCTCCATGTAGATCCGTCTATTTTGACAGAACTGTTTTGGATCTCCAGCGCTGCGGGACAGCTCTCTGTGACGCACGCAGCAACGGTGAAACAAGTACGTGCGCCATACAAACTGAAACGTAAACATGCAAATAAAAACACCTGAACAAAATAAGACCAGCGCTAGAAATTCATCTTCTGGTGTAAAAAAAAAAAAAAAACTGAATAATCATAAAAACCGAACAAAGCAACCACCTCCCGTTATTTAATATTTTAAAGTGGGACTGAGATGAGAAATCATACCTTGATTTTGTGCTCAGGAAAAGTAGAGATTACCGGGACGTACACTGGCCACGCCACGGATAGCTTTATCGACTCAACATATGGGAAAACATATGGGACATCATCGGTCAACGGTGGACATTGGGTGCCTTGAGCTACCTCGTCATTGAAACACCATGGTCAAAAAGACTCCTTTTCAAAGCCGACGGAAAAATAAGAATCGGAAGGAGTGTTTTTAATTTTTTTTTCCATTGCCATTACTCGGCTTGGTGACAGCATTTTAGACGTTAACAGCGGCATAGGATACTGTGGTCACCGCCGTGACCCTATGGGCTCTGTGCATCCCCAGCTTTCTGTATAAAATAGAATGCATTATATATTGAGTTTAGCACAGGGTATGATCTCACAGAGGCCTGCGCTCACCCTGCGCCCTCGCTGTGTATATCGGGATAATCCTCCCTTGTTTGTATACAGGGAGAGGTTGCCGTTCGCTCACTTGACCTATTTTGTTTTCTTAAAGTTAAAATGTTCAAGGTGTATCATCTCGAAGGGCAAAATCCCAAGACTTAAGGGTCATAAAGAAATTAAGACATTTTTCTTCCTTTTATGAAATACACAGTTGCCTCTATAGGGTATGAGGTCTGATTGATAATCAAAAATAAACCCTCGTAGGAGGAAAGTACGTCAATAGATGATGAATAGATATAGAACAGTCACCTTTCCAGTATAAAGCTGCAAATGCTTCTTAATATGGAGGCAAGATATTCCTTTGAAGCATGACTGACCATGGCATCCCAGGTGCTGTGGAACTACATGTCCCATGATGCTCAGGAGTGATTGCCTGAGAATCCTGCAACATGGAAGTCGGAAAACATGTGGGGTGCCAAGGTTATTGTTCATCATTATATTACACGGTATGAGGTTTAAAATTGGCCACGGCGTGCGAGGTGTATGATGTGTATGAGGATTCTGGGGCATAAAACAGGCAGGAGGAGGTCATGTGTATCAAATACGCTGATGCAATGTTGTTCATCGGCCTCGGGTAAAACCCCTATCACCACACCGGCTTGGTGTAAACATGCCAACATCTGGCATGATGCTTAATCGGAGGCCTGTGAGGGTCGCCTTTGTGCATCCTATATGATCCGCCTGTTACGCTATAGCATTGGTCCTCAACTATATTTTCTGTATAATGATTCAGGCTGACAGCAGGCGGCGCCACTTAGCCGGAGCTGACGTGCGCACACACAGTGCTTTATGTTGGTGGAAGTAACGAATGGTTGGAAATGCCCATGAATTCCTAAACATTTAAAAAAAAAGCTCAGTTTGCCCCGTACCCAAATCACGGGAGCAGACGTTCGCAGCTCTGGGCGATTGCACAGCGAGGATGACGATCAACGCATTAAAAACAACCGATCGATTCGTCAACAATAACTTTTTTTTTTTGGTGGGAGATTTGGGAAAAGATAAAATAGAGGAAAAGATTAAAAGCCCTTTCAAAATATATGAGTCAAGTGGAGGAAGCACCATAATCTGCAATAATCAACGGAGAACCTAGCAAACAAAGCAGGAACAGGCACGCGCCAGGACAGCAGGAACAGGCACGCGCCAGGACAGCAGGAACAGGCACACGCCAGGACAGCAGGAACAGGCACACACCAGGACAGCAGGAACAGGCACACACCAGGACAGCAGGAACAGGCACACACCAGTACAGCAGGCAACATGTTGGCACCAATGAGCCTTTTCTGACCTTGCGTTGTTCTAATAAATCTGTCAAAAAGAGGTGGCGTTGCATGCCCATTCTTGGTTTGTTTGTTGGTGTCTTTAGGATGGGCCGACCCTGGTTTGTAGTGGTGTGCAATGATAGACACTACGCTGGTAAATTGAGTGCATCGTCCAACTAAACATTTTTTATCAAGAACCCAGACCATTCAATGAACGATACGACTCAATACAGAGTAGTCCTTGCCCTCTATCCGATGACATACGGGCACAGCGCAGCATCATACTTTATTATTCACGGTGAATTACAGCAGGTCATAAAGAGGAGAGCACCCTTTGTTATGATTTGATCATGGCACTGCCACTTCAAGGCTCATCAGCCGGCGATGGCACATCCCTGATATTTAGCAGCCACCGGTAAAAGCACCGAATTGGAATCCTCCCTGAATTTACCATTATCTGACAGACTGCAGCTTTCGTATTTAACGCCTTGTAGGGGAGAACGCAGGATTCCCTCGTCCAATATACAAAACAAGTTTAAAAAATGGATTCATTAAACACCTCTGAAAGAAAGGCGCGCCGTCCGTAACGATAAGCGTGTCTCTCGACCAACGGATCTCTGAATGCGACATCTAGTCAACGTACAACCTGGGAAGCTTCCACACACACACATCGGGGTATGGACTGGGGCTATGGCCAGCCTATCCGCAACATTCAGATTATAAATAGACAGGGCGTTCACACTCCCTTAAGAAATAGTGACTGACAATGTATAACAGCCAGTGTAACATCATTGTATGAAAAGAAACGATTCAGTCCAAGACAGATGATATTTCTAACATAATAATACATTGATGTCCTGCAAACAGTCCAGCCAATCAATATCTCTCAACAAAAGTGGATTTGGCTCTTTTTTCTTTAAACTTTGCATTCACGCTTATTAAAACCAGGAAATTCATAGGTAAGTGGTGTCAGCCACATTCATGCCACGACTCAGGATGGCAGGTCCTGATGTCAACCAAAACACCACCAACGCTAATTAGCTGTGACTGATCCTTAACGTCCCACGACCGAAGATCTACCATTTGATATGGATAATAAATCCTTCCCTTCCATATCCTGAAAGGATGCGATTATGACACAAAATAGAAGCTTAAAAACAAAAAAACAACCAAAAACACAATTCAACGCCCTCAAAAAGCCATAGGAGTGGTCAAAGCATTGTACTGTAGTGCTTTGTGCAACCTGCAAAAAACGTTATACTATAGGACTCTTATTTACAAAGGCACCACCACTACGTTCATTTCTACACCTATCGGGGAAAAAAAAGGAAAAGTATATACACAAATAAAAAAATTCATAGAAATAAAATACTGAAGAGTGGATTGAAACCCATAACATCCAATAAAGCGTACGGATTAGTCATACCCAGAAGACGAGCATTTGGCATTGGATATTTAGTATCACGGAGATCACCAGAAGATTTAAAAACTGTAAACATTTTATAGCTGCCATCGGGGTTGGTTATCTTGTGCAAAAAAAAAAAAAAAAAAAAAAGGTTTCCATTATTTTCTGTATATGGAGCGCAAAGTCACAAAACCATATAAAATCTCTATAAAAAGGTGCTTACTCTATATTACACACACACAAAAGCTAGAACCACATTGTTGTGTTTTTTTTTTTTTTCTTTTAAAAGATTTTGTGTCCCTCGTATTAAGCTGAAAGCTGCACCTTGTGAATCGTAGTGTTGGATTTCTCTTGTTTTTTTGTGGCTGTAAAAAACAAATAATAAAAAAAAATCTTAAGACCCAATAAATAAGGCTGGCCTTAATATGTTATTTTTAGCAATACATTTACAATTGCATCGAAAAAGCACCACCGTGGAGAGAGCGAACGGTCCCACGTATGTCTTTACCAATATGGAAAAAAATCCCTGCAGTAGAAGACCCCTTTAAAAAAAAACCAAAAACAACAAAAAAAATACTCTCAGCCAATGTTGGTCAACTATTCCACCCCATGAGATGGCTCACTCTTGCCTTTTCAGTCATTTTACGTACTCGTCCAGATCGGGAGGTTCCGAGGTTCAAGGGATCATCAAATTGCACCGAACCATCGGGGTCATTGTCTGAATCGTCATTATATAACACCGTTCTTCTGCCTTGGTTTCTGGTATTTATCCTGCGTTTTTTCCTCAACTGCCCCACAAAGTCGCTCTCATCCCCATCGTCGTCGTCATCCTCGTCGTCGTCATCATCCTCGTCGGAAGCTTGGCGTTTTAAACCCGGGCTGCTGGGGTTTTCCTTCTTGGGCGTGCCCCGGCCTCTGCCCCTTCCTCTACCTCTTCCACGTTTAAGGACTTCTTCATTAGTGCGGTTGTAACCTTTTGCACGCCCCCTTCCCCTGGCTCTTCCTCTGCCTCTCCCTTTGCTTTTCCCGTCGCTGGATTTGCTCACCAGCTTCCTCTTCAGCTTCTTCCGAGCTACAATACTGTAGTCGTGATCGCCGTCCACATAGTCCTGGTCGGATCTGGCCGACGACTCGGAATCGGAGCTGCTCTCGGACTCGGATTCGCTTTTCGAGCTCAGACTGGAGTCTGAATTTCTGCTTCCAGATATCGAACGGGAACGTTCGCCTTTCTCAGAAGGCGGTTTTTCCTCCGTCTTCGTTAGATCTTCTTGGCCCTCGTCTTCGGAAGAACTTAGCAACCTTCTCCTGGACCTTGGCGTATCACCTCCATCCCCATTTGTAAGAGGCCCATTGGCATTCACTGTTGAAAGAGAAAGCATTTGTGTGAATGGTCAACAAAGTCAAATCGCATTTCTCTCGCCCTGCCCGAATCACATTTTTCCACGTTTAAAAAGGAGACCTCCAGTTTGCGCATAATACTTAAAAATGGCGGTTTAACCACCCACCTTAAACGAGGGATGGTATGGATGTTTGGAGCAGGTCCATTGTGAGGGATCGTACAAGGGGGTTCACTGAATAGTTTTGGGAGGCAATCTGAACCCGAATATCTGATTTTATAGGGTTTTTGTATATTACACGACCTTTGGTTTCTATCTCCACGATCTCAGCCCTTCGTTTTCATTCATTCTTTTCCCCATTCCTTTACACCCTCATTTTCTTGATTTACTCCCCTTCCACCCATCACTCCCAACTGTAGCAGGAAAGTTAATTCAATATCGAGTAAACCCTGTCTGACCCTGTTCTGGAGCAATGCAAAGGAATCTATTTTACAGCAAATTAAATTATGTTACAAACGGCCTCCAGAATGTGCCCCCAAACTTCCAGCACCTTGTACATGCCATCCTGGGTAGAGAAGAAGTTTGAACAGCAACAGCTTGGAGATCGGTTGTTCTTTTACAGAAACACAAAATTCCAGTTGTATTATTACACATGTAGTAGTTATTTCTGGCCAGCAGGGGGAGCCCTCTGCCTGTCAAGTAAGCTTACTGTCTCTAAAATTAACCTAAAATCCATTTTATGAAGCATACATACATTTTTACAACATCTGCACAGGGTCCCTTTTTACGAAAAACAAGTTCATGGTGAAGGGGTTAAGCATTCTCAATAAAAAAAATATATATAATATATACTTGGGGCAAAGAATGTGTTTGCCTTGACAATGTCCTAACGGCGAGCAGAGCGGAGTCCTGTAGGCATGCCAGGGTTATGTAGGGGATTGGTGGTGGAGTTAATTTTTTTTTAAATTTTTTACTTTATATAGATCAGCGGGGAAGAAGCTGACCTATATAAAAACGGAGAGATGCCGCGTCAAATTGGTAAAAGCCAGTTTGGCCACGACAGGGGCACTTTAACTTACCTTTCACAGGAGAACATTTAACTTTCGAGCAGTTGGCTTGATCTTCCTCAGCCTCAGCGTTGTTACTTGTTTTACCGGTTGAAGATGATGGCTGCCCATCCATTTGTTCATCACCGGACGCTGCATCAGGCTCTGCGGCATTGTCCGACACTATGGACAGTCAGATAATGAGTGCTTACACATATATTTATACACAAACACACAAGGCCAGGAAACTGGAGCACGGCAGAGAGAGGGGAAAGATTATATAACATTACATAAAAATAACGTGTCCTTATTGTAGCAAAATGGTAAAAACGTTTGTAACAATTCAAACAGCAAGACGTGTAACTCCAGATTGAACAGTCTCACTGGCTACGTGACCTACTTTGTGACTCGGATGAAGAACTACTTTTCAGAGGCAGTGAGATGCTTTGGCTAGGTTTTGGCTGCAGCTTCATTTTTCTCTGTTTTGGTTTTGGGCTTCAAGGGAAGGAAAAGAGAAAATAATATATATATATATTAAAAAAAAAACAAAAACCACCATCATCAATACATATACAAATATGTTTTTGATAAATCACTGGGAGTTCTATTCCAGGCCTGGTGTAAACTTAGCAACGCATAGCGCTCTATTCCCCAGTGAACGCTAACTGTAGCATTTGGATGAGTAAGTGTTACCGCCAGGAAAAGTGACTTTAACGCATGCACCTCATATTACCTTCCTGACGCTAAACCCGTAAGAAATCACTTGCTACATCGGTGCATGCACTAGCTTCCACATCCTCTACTTAACATGGGGAGCGCAATCATTAATTAGCGTTTCGATAAGTAAGGTATTATAAAGTGCTCGAGCTAATTACCGCACCGATGCGCAAGCCAAAAATTTTGTTACACCTAAAAGCTGCCGCTAAATGATTCCACCTTTGTAAAATCATTTAATACCTCCTAAAACACACCCAATAAATTCCATACTCACCTTTCATCCTGCAGCAAGAACACTGGCCTGATCCACCACTTCTTGTCCCCAGGAGTAGAGTGAGACTGGGAACAAATAGTTCCCAGTCTCCCACAGTGATCACACCACGGCGTTGCGATGCTGCGGGATCTCGCGAGAGCAAAATCACAAAGGGCATGTGGCCCAGAAGCTCAACCCTCCATAGAGTCCTATGGACTGCAGGAGGTGATACTTGGAGCAGCATGAAGAGCTACCGAGAGTGTCCCAGTGGTTAGAGCTGCATTTCGGGGCAACGTGCCGAGGTAGCGCCTGCCCCGGAATATCGTGTTAAAGTGGGGATGATACGGCGAAACCTGCAGGTGCAGATTTTCTCAGTTCGCGTCCCCATTTTAACACGATCAACGGAATAGGGAACATAGACTTTAACATTTCTGGTACGTTTACACTAAGGTTGGAATATAGCCCTTTGACAAGTAACAATATATTTAACCAAAAAAAAATTAAAACAGCAAATCCACGTCCTTGATCAAATCATGTAATGCAAACAATTATTGAACAAGGGATCCCTAAGCAAGCTTACAGGAAGACGGGCCTTTGACACACAAAAAATACAAACAAGAATCCCAAAAAAGATAACAGAAGCACATATTTTCCTAATGCTTCCCTCTGAACAGCTCTTCACTGAGTGATAAAAGATGCTGCAATTTGATCAAACTCAAGAGATATTAATTTAGATCTTTGGGATTGATCAGGAAACGACAGCGGATTCAGGGCCAAAATTGTAATGTGCTTTGATAACATAGAAACATAGAAAAATGTCGGCAGATAAGAACCTTTCGGCCCATCTAGTCTGCCCAATTACATGGATACTTTACCTGGATTTATCTTTTGTTTAGGATAGCCTTATGCCTATCCCATGCCTGCTTAAATTCAATTACTGTTTTGGCCTCTACCACTTCTACTGGAAGACTGTTCTATGTATCCACCACCCTCTCAGTAAAATAATGCTTCCTGATGTTACTTTTAAACCTTTGCCCCTCTAATCTAAGACTATGTCCTCTTGTTTTGCTATTTTGTTTCCTTTTAAATATACTCCCTTCCTCTACCTTGTGGATTCCCTTTACGTATTTAAATGTTTCTATCATATCTCCTCTGTCTCGTCTTTTTTCCAAGCTGTACATGTTAAGATCATTACGCTTTTCCTGGTAACTTTTCTCCTTCAAGCCGTACACCATTTTAGTAGCCCTTCTCTGAACTCTCTCTAAGATGTCTATATCCTTCTGGAGAAATGGTCTCCAGTACTGCACACAGTACTCCAAGTGAGGTCTCACCAGTGCTCTGTACAGTGGCATGAGCACTTCCCTTTTCCTACTGCTAATACCTCTCCCTACACAACCAAGCATTCTGCCAGCATTTCCTGCTGCTCTATTACATTGACTACTTACCCTTAGATCCTCTGAAATAATGACCCCTAAATCCCTTTCCTCAGATGTTGAGGTTAGGACTGTATTAAATATTCTATATTCAGCCCTTGGGTTTTTACGTCCCAGGTGTATTATCTTGCACTTATCCACATTAAAACTCAACTGCCACAACTCCGACCATTTTTTTAGTTTACCTAAATCATTTGTCATTTGGCTGATCCCTCCAGGAACGTCAACCCTTTTGCAAATCTTTGTGTCATCAGCAAAAAGACATACTTTACCATTAATACCTTCTGCAATATCACTAATAAAAATATTAAAGAGAATGGGTCCAAGTACTGACCCCTGAGGTCAGGTATTTAAACGCTTTCAAAAGTCAGAGAAAGGTCACTAGAGGGTTTACCTAGGAGCTCTACTGCTGGAGGAAGAAAGGCTGCTGCTTCGACTGCTGCTGCTGCTAGTACTACTACTACTACTGCTGCTGCTGCTGCGGATGCGCCTACGGTATCGCCTCCTATTCCGTTTCTGTAACTGCATTGCCAATTTGTAATCGGAGATGATATCTTTGATGTAAGTTTCACATAAGGCAGAGAGCCGAAGGGTCATACTGTAGATCTAGAAAGAAAAAAATATAGTTATCTGAACCTCTGTATTATGTACCTGGACGACCAGAGATTAATTATGCATTAAACATTTTAACATGTCGGTATTTCAAGCAAACTATGGATGTCCAAAAACATATCGCTTTGATACTTCTAGAACAGTGGTTCCCAACCCTGATCTTCAGGTCCCCCTACCAGGCCAGGTTAGCAGGATATCTGAAGCACAGCACAGGTGATCGGATTTGCTGCTCAGTGATTGCAGGATTTAGTCTGCATTTCCCCAAGGCAATCCTTAAGGCTAGGGTCAGACGAAAGCATTTTTCCCCGCGAACGTCAAAAAGTGCATCCGAACGCATTGACGTATTTTTTCACGGAATGCGCAAAAACGGTCAGACGACGCGCATTTTCGTGCGTGATTTATTACGGATCGTCAGTAAAAAACTTTTTTGCGTCTGGACGTTATGTAGGCTGGACATTAGCAGAGTCTGACATCTCCTAATCACGCACACACGCCGCTATGCCGCAGCTGCGCACTCAGTACGTCAGTACTAGCGGTTCTGCGTTCAAGAAAATGCGTTCAAATTCCACTTGCGTTGCACGGCCCGACTTTCGTGCGGCCGTACTTCGTATATTGGCTGTCATTCCCCTTCATTTGCTGCTACTGCGGCTGTAATTAAGTGCGCCAGAATGCACGTTAAAAGTGCGCTGGTCTGACTTCAGCCTAAAACCTGGCCTGTTGGGGGAACCTGAGGAACAGTGTTGGGAGACACTGCACTAGGTCGGTGGTTCCAAACCCTGGTTTTCAGGTTCCCCTAACAGGTCAGGTTTGCAGGATATCTGAAGCACAGCACAGGTGGTATGACTTGCTGCTCAGTGATTGCAGGATTCAGTCTGCATTTCCCCAAGGCAATCCTTAAAACCTGGCTTGTTAGGGGGATCTGAGGACCAGCTTTGGGAAACACTGGTCTAGAAGGATAAAATATATATATTTTTCCGAAAATGACAAAAAAAGCCAACAAAAAACCCCCACAACTATCAATATAGTTTTAATAGAATGTCAGATATTAAAGTTCCTGTAGTCTTACCCTTGATTTCTTATTCGGCGTGTATGCCTTAGAGTTGCAAAAAATCAGTCGCACGTCTGTTCCGAACTCCAAAGGATCCTTATAATTTCCATTCGCTAGTGTTTCTTTCACAGTGCTGAAGTCCATGGGGGTTTCTATGACGTCCTGATAATCCTACACAGATAACCACATGCATTATTCATAACCAGCTGTGTTAGCGATACATCTAAATGCTGCACAGGTTGTACACATACTGCACAAGGTGGCACGTTACTCACAGGATAGGTGATAGAATTAACAGGTTGTCGGAAAGGTTCCGAATCTTCACGTTCATATATGAGATCTAGAAGCTCTTTGCATTTGTCCTTCCATGAGTCAGGATTGGATCTCAGGAGCTGCCTTTTAGTTCGTCGGGTTAACTAAAGAAAATTTTGGAATTATAACTAAATTGAAAATTTGGGAATAATATATATATATATATATATAAATAAAATCAGTTCCTCCATTGGCTTCCTGTACGTTTCAGAGTACATTTTAAACCAGGGACGCTCACGTTCAAATCGCTCAATAACTCAACCCCTCCCTACATGTCTGTTACTCCGCAAGCACGTCCCGTCTAGACAACTCCGGTCGGCGGGTGAACTCTGCCTGTCCTATGTCTACACCCACGCTGCAAACTCTCGCCTCCAAGACTTCTTACGGGCAGCTCCGGTCCTGTGGAATGTCTTGCCTCGCATTATCAAACTCTCCCCTGATCTTCAGGCCTTCAAGAAATCCCTCAAAACCCATCTCTTCAGATTAGTGTACCGCATCACTGATGCAACTCCTCCCTCTGCTCACCCACTCACACATGATTGAAGCCGCTTGTATGGCCCCACCATTCCCAAACCACTGGCACTAATGATCCTGCTAGCCAGAAAAATTCATAGTCTTCCTCAACCCCAATCCCTCTAGATTGTAAACTATGAGCAGGGCCCTCTACACCTCTTGTTTATCTGTATCTCGTTCCCTTTGGTTATTGTACAGCGCTGCGGAAACTGTTGACGCTATATAAATGATGATGATAATAAATATGGCCCTGCTCATAGTTTACAATCTAGAGGGATTGGGGTTGAGGAAGACTATGAATTTTTCTGGCTAGCACGATCATTAGTGCCAGTGGCCTCCCCAAGTGGCATCCTAAGTGGACGCTTAGAGTTGATTTCCTGGAGTTTTATCCATGATGCCCTATGCTATCCACCATCACGATCCCTAATTCCTGTGTCTCCTCTCTCCACAGGTAAGACTTTATCACCCAGTATCCACAGACACCCACATCTCAACTGATCCCCTGCATACTTTTGCTGGTAAGACTTTATCACCCAGTATCCACAGACTAAAAAATATAGTATTTGCAGGCACCCACATTGTATCGTTACCTTGGTCTCTTTTTTTTTATTTATTTTTGTCTCCTTTCTCCACCATTTGCTTTGCTAATTAGCATGTGAAGCTCCTGCCCTCCTGCCCATCTGCATCTCTCCCTCCCTCCTCTGGTCCCACATGATGGCCTCACATGAGCTCCTTTGTTTCCTCAGAACATGGTCTCCCTCTATCTCTCGTGCTGCCAATCACTCCCACAAATCCCATTCCCACCTTCTCTTTCTCACCCTCCTGCTGTTACTCTATTCAGGTGACATATCCCCTAACCCTGGCCCCACAACACATCCAATACTTCCCTCTCATGGTATCTCCATCGCACATAAATCCCCTCCCTGCAAGCCCAGCAACCTCATTCCCATCATCCCTCAGCGCCTGTCCTCTTTCTCCTGCGCCCTCTGGAACGCTCGCTCTGTGTGCAACAAACTCACAGCAATCCATGACCTCTTCCTTTCAAACTCCTTCAACCTCCTAGCTTTAACTGAAACCTGGCTAACTCCCTCTGACACGGCCTCCGTTGCTGCTCTCTCACATGGCGGTCTACACTTGAGCCATACCCCCAGACCGGGTGAGAAATGGTGGCAGGGTCGGAATCCTGCTCTCTCCCACCTGCATCTCCCTCCACCCCCATCCCTCTCCTTCTTCGAGACACACTGCATCCGCCTGTTCTCTCCTCTGGCCCTCAGGGTGGCAGTCATCTACCGCCCACCGAGACCAACCTCCCAGTTCTTTGACCACTTTGCTACCTGGCTTTCTCACTTCCTGTCTTCTAATCTTCCATGCCTAAATCTCGGGGACTTCAACATTCCCATTGACGATCCTTCCGCCCCTGCTGCCTCCAAACTTCTTTCACTCACGTCCTCCCTTGGAATCACACAATCCTCCCTCCTCCCTACCCACCGCGATGGTCACGCTATTGACCTGGTCTTTTCCAACCTCTGCTCCATTTCTGAGTTCAAATGTCGCCCTTTCCCCATCTCTGACCACCACCTTCTCTCTTTCAACCTATCTGGACTTCCTAAACACCCTGCTCCCCCACCCCGCACACACACTCGCAGAACTCTACATGCTGTGGACCCCCATCAATTCTCCAACCTACTTCACCACCTCCCTCATACCTCATCCTTCACCTGCCCTGATGCTGCCACTAATCACTACAACACTACGCTTATCTCTGCTCTAGACACTCTTGCTCCTCTTCGACTCTGTAAGGCCCCACGCCGCCAGCTTCAGCCCTGGCACACCCTCCAGACTCGCTACCTGCAAAGATGCTCCCGCACTGCAGAGCGTGCCTGGAGGAAATCCCGCTCTGAAGCTGATTTTGTTCACTTCAAGTTTATTCTCCGGTCATACACCTCTGCCCTCCACTTGGCCAAACAATCCTTCTTCTCATCTCTTATATCTACGCTGTCCTCCAACCCTAAACGGCTCTGGTCCACCTTCAACACCCTCCTCTACCCACCTGCACCTCCCCCCTCAGCTGCCTTCAGCGCTCAAGACCTGGCAGACTACTTCCTCAGTAAAACTCTAACTATCAGAAGCAACATCCCAACACAAGATAGTTATCTGCCACCTCCACTCCCAGAGGTCCCCTCTGCCACCCTCTGCCGCTTCCTCCCAGCCACTGAGGAGGAAGTCAATTCCTTATTGTCCTCCTCACATCTCACCACGTGCCCGCTCGACCCCATTCCCTCACATCTAATTCCTCCCCTCTCCTCCTCCCTCACCCCTGCTCTCACACACATCTTCAACCTATCTCTCTCCACTGGCTCCTTTCCATCCGCCTTCAAACACGCGCTAGTTACCCCTTTACTAAAGAAACCATCCCTCGATCCCAACTCTCCATCCAACTGCCGCCCTGTATCCCTGCTTCCCTTTACCTCTAAGCTCTTAGAAAAACTAGTCTTCAACCGCCTCTCCCTCTTCCTGTCCTCCAATTCCCTACTTGACCCCCTGCAATCTGGCTTCCGTCCCCTACACTCAACTGAAACTGCCCTCACCAAAGTCACCAACGACCTCCTAACTGCTAAAAAACAGGGCCACTATTCTATTCTCATCCTGCTTGACCTCTCGGCTGCTTTTGACACTGTTGACCACCCCCTCCTCCTGCAGACCCTCAGCTCTCTGGGTCTCGGTGACACTGCACTTGCTTGGGTTGACTCCTATTTATCCAACAGGTCCTTCTGTGTGTCCTTTGCTGGTAACTCCTCCTCCACATTGCCTCTATCTGTTGGTGTACCTCAAGGCTCTGTCCTTGGTCCTCTGCTCTTTTCCATCTACACCTCCTCCCTGGGCAAAATCATCAACAGCTTTGGCTTTAATTACCACCTCTACGCTGATGACACTCAGATCTACCTCTCTACCCCTGATCTCTCTCCCCCTGTCCTTTCAAAAGTCAGTGACTGTTTATCTGGCATCTCCTCCTGGATGGCCTCCCACCACCTAAAGATCAACATGTCAAAGACTGAACTCCTACTTATTCCTCCCTCCAATGCCTCCCCACCTCCTGACTTCTGTATCACGGTGGAGGGTATCACCATCTCCCCATCAAACCAAGTTCGCTGTCTTGGAGTTACACTTGACTCTGCTCTTTCCTTCATCCCCCACATCCAGTCTCTTTCCTCCTCCTGCCGATACCAACTGCGTAATATTTCCAGAATTCGGCCATTTCTCACCGCTGTCACCACAAAACAACTCATACACGCCCTGGTAATCTCCCGACTCGACTATTGCAATAATCTCTTATCTGGCCTCCCTCTGTCCCGCCTCTCCCCCCTACAATCCATCCTGAACGCCGCCGCCAGGCTAATTCACCTCACCCGCCGCTCTGTCTCTGCGAGTCCCTTCACTGGCTCCCCATCCACTGCAGAATTAAGTTCAAAATCCTTATCCTTACCTACAAAACCCTCACTAACTCAGCTCCCCACTACCTGTCCTCACTAATCACCAAATACACCCCAGCCCGCTCCCTAAGGTCAAACAGTGACCTGCGCCTAGCTTCTCCCCGCATCACCTCTTCCCATGATAGACTGCAGGATTTCTCAAGCGCAGCCCCCACTCTCTGGAATGCTCTCCCTTGTACTGTCAGACTTTCCCCTAACTTCTCTTCCTTCAAACGCTCCCTTAAAACGTTCCTATTTAGGGAAGCCTACCACCCAACTGACTGACACAACCATCAATCACTCTCACCTTACAGTCCTCTCCTCCTGTTTCCAACCCCAACCCTCCTAGATTGTGAGTTCCTACGGGAATAGGGCCCTCATCTCCTCCTGTACTGTTTGGCAAATGTTGTTCAATGTATTGTAACCCTGTCTATACTGTGCCTATTGTACAGCGCTGCGGAATATGCTGGCGCTTTATAAATAAAGAATAATAATAATAATATGTATAACAAACCAAAAAGAGAGCACTCCAGCTAACACATACAAAGACTTCAAACAGTAGCCGATACATTTAAAAATTGCAAGATTTTACCAAATGTTAACCTTTTATTTATTTTTTTACTCAGAATGGTTTATTTGTACATAGAAACTGCAAATGTTTAGAACCTGCTTATGCCTCTTCTGTGGCTGCGGGTGCATCTCCTCCTTTAGTATTCCTTGTGTATATAACCTGAGCGCGATGCTTTGAGACCAACTTGATAAGACCTTTGTTAAGCAGCTCCTGCAGAGCCGCCCTGGCCAGAGAGTCTCTGATCTTCAGCCTCTCAGATACCACAGCGGGTGTGATCAGCTTGTAGTTCGGGACCTCCTTGCACAGCTTGTCGTATGTGGCCTTGTCGAACAGTACAAGATTGTTCAGCTTGTCCCTCACCTTCCCCTTGGACCACTTCTTCTTGGCCTTGGCCCCCGATTTGTTCACGGGATCCTTGTCCTTCTTGGCGGACTTGCCCGCATCTTTCTTCTTCTTATCGTCTTTAGGCAGCATGCTGCTGCTCTTTCAAAGATGTCGGACAGAAAGCAAATGTTAACCTTTTAAAGCTTCGAACAACTCTTAACCCTTTGAGGATTTCAACAGTTCTTAACCCATTTAAGGCTTTTCACAAGATTTTCAACTCTAAACTCTATTAGAAAACTAAATTCCCATAATTTTCTAACAAAGGGTTAAGAGTTGTTAGAAGCTTTAAAAGGTTAACATTTGGTAAAATCTTGCAATGTGACAAAACTGGGTTCCGCTTTAAGTTGTACAATGTAACGGATTCACCAAGTGAGTGAAATTACCAGGAAATTAATAGAATTAGTTTTTTATTCCAGCTCCTTTATCAGATTTTGTGAACTGTTCAATGATTCCCCAACGATCCCCAGATCATAAAGTATTGTGGGATGGATAATAGTAGTGATCACAAACACAGCTTTTTTTTTTTTTTTTTTTACAGTTTTACTTACAGCTCTCCCTATTGAGGTCCCAGGTGCATCGGTCTCCATTTCTGCGGGAGCGGGCTAGTTGGGCAGATACAGGGAGTTTAATGATATTGCAATAAATTTTTATGAATCTAGAAAGCTTTTTGTCAGGAAGAATACATATACAGTGCTAGCTACAAATTCCCATAATACATCTGATGAACGTACAACTGTAAAAACAAAATGGTAGAAAACGGAAGGACATATTGGGCACCCCTTATTCAGAATTCTGAAATTTGGAAGATTTGGAAGAAATCTGGAATTTTCAGAGTCTTCCAAACTTCAGTTTTACTTACCTCCCGGACGGGTCCTGCCGCTCCTCCTATGGCTGTAAAACTGCGAGGACCTCAACTGGAGACTCCGATGCAAATAGAAACACTGGCTCTGTACAGAATGGCCCTTGAAAACAGACACTCAGGGCACTATCACCTCCTTAACGCTAGCACTCACATAAAGGAGCGTTCGGTTAATCGAGGCGATAGTGTGCTGCATTGATCACCTCCAGATTCGTTAAAAATCCGTTAGCGAATCGGTACTAGCGCTTTTTAGCACCAGCTTACTGTACTTTGCGCTCCCTATGCTTAACGCGGGGAGCGCAAAGAGTAATTAGCATCTGTGATTCTAACGCTAAATACGAACCGCTGCCGCCAATAAAAAGTTTGTACAGCTTAAAGCTTCTGCAGAATCAGATTGCAATTAGCTGCAGCTGGAACCCCCTCCCCCACAAAATCAGATACTCACCTCTCATCCCGTGGTGAAAACAGCAGCTTGATCCACCGCTTCTGGGAGCAGTGAGACTGGGGGGTCCAGTGTCCCTCTACGATCACTCCACCAACGTGCAGGATCTCGCGAGAGGAGAGATCCTGCAGGTCATGTGACCAGGCAGGAGAGGCCACCACGGAGTACTATGGACTCCACGGAGAGGACGCTCGCGACGACGCTTTAGTGCTGCCCTGAGCATCCTAGACCCTAGTGTCTGCTACAGGGTAGTCTGCTGGACTCAACACCTGTCCCATAATCTACAGCTAAAACAGGGGCACTAAGGGGAGATTGGCGAATGCTAATTTTCCACCTTAGCAACCCTGTTTTAGCTGTAGGCAGCCTGTCGCACCGTGTATACATGTTGATGCTGCAGCAGGAAGTGTATCTTCGCTCCCCTTCCAGGTCTCCCCTCGCCTGCGACCTCAGATTTTCCCAGATTCTGAAATCCAGAAAAATTGGAAATCCAGAGTTCATGGGGGTCCATAGAATTTGGGATAAGGGGTGCTAAACCTGTATGACATTAATATTTTCACAAATTCCTAGTTAAAAAAAAAGACAATCTCACCCCTTCCTCTTCCTCTGTATTTCCAACATCTTCTGACTTGACCTGATTGTAGAGCTCCAAAATATCATTGCAAGCATCATCTCTGAAAAGTAAAAAGGAAAATACTTTACAGTCTGTACGTCATATCTATGAGATTTACACGACGCAAAAAGAAAGCAAAAAAACACAGCAAAACAATCTTTGAGGCACGTTTACCCAATGTAACGCAATAATACGTCGGTCACAATTTTGGCTGCTTTCACAATTGGAGAGTTGGGCTCGTTAAAGGTCCTGGCATTGTGTTCAATATACCGGACTTCCCAGATCAATGCGGAAATCCTCCTGAACAGAAAATAAAAAGAAGATTGCATGAAAAGTTTGCTACTTTACGCACAAAAAAACCCGACAAACTACACATCTTTAAAATCAAAAAAACAATGAGGGCTTTTTAGAAAATATTACAGATATAAAAGGTTTCAACTGATAAACTACGTAAGAGACCGGGGGTCCTATCACGTCCCTACAGCTAAAACGGGGACGCTAAGGGGAAAAATTTGCATTTGCTAATCTCCCCTTAGCGCCCCCTTTTTTACCTGTACATTACAGGGAAGGCGCTGAGTCCAGCAGCCGCTAGGCTCCAGGCTGCTTGGGGTAGAGCTAAAGCTGAGCATCCCGTCCATAGGACTCCACGCAGGAGAGATCTCGCGAGATCCTGCAGGTCAGCGGAGGGAGACTGGGGACTTTTCCCCCCAGTCTCACTGTGCTCCTGGCGGCTAGAAGTGATGGATCGGGCCACCGTTGTCGCTGCCGGATGAGAGGTGAGTATTTTAATTTTTGGGGAGTTCCAGCTGCAGCTAATTGACTCAGCACCAGCTGTTACAGGAAGCTTGATTAAGGGGTGAGTATTAATGGACACTTGTAGGTTAAAACAGGAGGGAGGGGTGTCAGGAGGAGTTCTTATTTAACTCCTCTGTACTCCCTCTCCCTCCCTTAGCACCAGAGAGACTCACCAATAGTGTAGAGTACAAACAGTATCGGTGTTTGCATTTTTTCCTTATTTAATCAATAATTATTTAACCTCTTCACTACCGAGATATCTCATGCTTCAAACAGCACCATCCGTGCCCCGACATCGAGATATCTTGATCTGCTATTCTGCAGCCCAAAAGCAAATGAAATTAATTTGCTCCAAATGAATTTTGTTTGCTTTTGGGCTGCAGAAGGTGCCAAATATGTTACTACAGTAACAAAAACAAAAACATTGGCAGTATTTCTAAATATCTCTTACAGTATAATTAATTAAAAATAATTTTTCAAAAAACAACTGGTTCCTGAAAATGGCTTTTTGGAAAATCACTTTGTAGTGAAGGGGTTAACAAGAAAAAAAAGTAACAGGTGCAAGGTATAAAATTTGAAGTCATTACCTAAGCTTGACCCATATAACACTGGAATGTTAAGATTTGGGACATGGCATATTAGGGAATTAATCGTTAACTACATGAGAGAATAATTCACAAAAGCCGGCAGAGTTTCTGCAAAAATAGGTCAGCTGTAATATCACTATAATTATATCTGGACAAACCAAAAGCACTTTCCTTATGGAATAACACTCCGTAATGTACCATGTGCATGAAAACGGTACAAATGATGCCGGTCTGTTCTGATCTGTACACAGTGTCTGTTATTGTGTTGTAGCTGCTCAGTCCCGATGAGCTGCGCTTACAAAAGAAGTCATTTAATTTATATTCATCTATGAACAACACTAGTTGAGAGGTATCTCGTCCACTCTGCGAATGATGTATGCAGTTTTAAAGAAGCAATGTTCTAGCCAAATGGTGACACTTCGCACCACCACAGATATCCAGGAACTGCATGTGGATTGCTGGATTGTTTCGGTACATCTGGTTTGCTGGTGTGGTTGACCATTGTCTACAGATCTTATTTAGTCTGCTTATGGACAGACAAATGTAAATCAAGACACACTCTTCAACTTTCCAACCTGGTGTTTAAGAGATTTTCTGGGATGTTACCACCCTACCTGAATAGACTGCTTCCCTCAGCAGTTCCCTCATCCTATAACCTCCGATCCAGGACCTGCACCTTACTTGCAATACCACAATACAAAAAGAAAGTGGCTCGATCCTCATTTTCCTACAGAGCACCGCAAATATGGAATAACCTCCCAGACGCCATCAAATATTCCCCCAGTCTAAAGTCACTTAAGAGATCCCTATTAACATACCTCAATACGGAATGCACCTGTAAACATGTAACATAGTGACTACATACAGAATGCACCTGTAAACATGTAACACAGTGAGTATATACAGAATGCACCTGTAAACATGTAACACAGTGACTATATACAGAATGCACCTGTAAACATTAACACAGTGAGTATATACAGAATGTACCTGTAAACATGTAACATAGTGACTATATACAGAATGTACCTGTAAACATGTAACACAGTGAGTATATACAGAATGCACTTGTAAACATGTAACACAGTGACTATATACAGAATGCGCCTGTAAACATGCAACATAGTGACTATATACAGAATGCACCTGTAAACATGTAACACAGTGACTAGATTTCCTACATATTTATTTTCTGTGTCAATCTGTATATTTGTATTTTTGTTTTTAATATCTTGCATTTTATTACTTTGTATTTATGTAACGACTGTAACAATTCAATGTTTTTGAACCCAGGACATACATAATACATAAAATCAGACCAAGAGAATTAAGAAAAAAGAAACCTGTAGTAACAGCTCTCCAGTCTCTTTCTCACGGTGCTCAAGTCTGTTGGGTATGCAACAACCGTGCAATATAATGGGTAGGCGCTGAGGTCCACAGGAGCGCTGAATGGGCTGGCAAAATCTGGAAAGAGAAAGGATTTTTACATAAAAATACTGTTGGTTGTCTAAAATATATAATAAGGAATGAATGTCCCTGGTAAATGTCCCATAAGGGCAGACTCTTGGTTTGCATAGGTAGGGACCTGCCATCATGGGTTCATTGACATATGTGGCAGGATTATGCAAGAGGTCATCACTTCATGTAACTGAACCCCTGTCTTTTGAACCTCTATAGCAGTATGGCTGGGTTGAGTTCTCTCTATTTTGAATGTCATCGCTGTGCTCTCCTAAATATATAAAATATATGTGTTTTGGCTGAGTGCTGCCCTTTGCTTGTGTGTATTAAAAACAAAAATCCTGCAGGTTTCCGCATAGCGTCCCCATTTTAGCGTTAGATTCTGTAGCAGGCGCTACCTCAGCACCTTGCCCCAGAACGATGCACTATGTGACGCCCCAAGTATCACCTCCAGCAGTCCATAGGACTCTATGGAGGGCCGTGCTGCCGGGACGCGAGATCACAGTGCTGTGGAGTGATCACGGAGTCTGGGAACTGTTTGTTCCCAGTCTCACTCTACTCCTGGCGGCCAGAAGCAGCAAATCGGGCCACCGTTCTCTCCGCGGGATGAGAGGGGAGTACCAGATTTATTGGCGGGGGGGGGGGGGGGGGGGCTTTAGGGAGTGATAAACGATTCTGCAAAACACAGTTAGTACCAGCTTTTAGGTAACTGTAAATCTTTTTTTTTAGCCCATCGGTGCGTTAATTAGCATTAGGACTGTGTAACACCTTACTTATCCGAACGCCAATTACTGATTGCATATTCTATACTTAACATGGGGAGCGCAAGGTACAGTAAGCTCATGGAAGCTCGTGCAATCACGGATACGCTAATGGATTTTTCAGGGTTTTAGCATTAGGAAGGTAATATGGGGGGCATGTGTTAAAGTCACCTATTCTGGTGTTGTCGCTAACATATCCAAACGCTACAGTTAGCGATCACTAGGGAATAGGGACCCTAGTTTTTTAAAGAGACTGAAGATTACCTCTCCATGACATACCTAGAGACATTGACCTGTTTCACAAACCAAATTAAGCGTATCAGACTATATACCTGTGGAGTTACTTGGTTTAAAGGGCCGCTACCACCAAAAAAATGCAATGTCCTTATTGTGTTTATTTGATGTTGCTGATATCTTACATGTGCTTTGTTTTTCTCTTGAGTGTTTAGTTAAGAAAATAGTTTCCTCTATATGTGTCACTGGGTGCATCCATCGTGTGATATTTTCCTATATATGCGTCACTAGGTGCATCTATTGTGTGATATTTTCCTCTATATGTGTCACTGGGTGCATCCATTGTGTGATATTTTGTGTTGTAAACTGCCGCCCCCCCAGTAGCTTTCCATCCCTTCCTCCTCACTGTGTGGCTTTGGCCATAAAATGGAATGAACAGGTCAGGCAGACTCACATTATTGTATTGTGTGGGATGTATTCAAAGGACATCACCAGAGGGTAGATTAGAAGTCTTTTAAGATCCCTGTCTTATCTCATTCAGCTGCCATCTCTTATCTCGGGTAGCCTGGATCACGATAGACCTCCTGCAGCCTTATCTAAATATTCCCTCCTCCAATCCACAGACTGTTAAATACTATAGAAGATAAACCGCAGCTGTAAAGCAAAACCTTTGCACAGATTTTGATAAATGTTGCATCATGGGTAAAAACCCACAAAATGGAAACAGGAGATTAAAAAAATACTAACTTCATTTTTCCTTTTTACAAGCAACTACTTCAAACATTAAAAAACAAACAAAAAAAACAGCATCATGTGTTTTATAGTGTGTTTTATAATGTGGTTTTATTTGTAATGCACAAGTAATCTAGTTACAGATGTTAGTGGTAGCGTCCCTTTACATTAGGTTACAACAGAAGGACACAAAAGAAGCATCTGAGTTTTGAATAAAAACGCATGAAATCCAGCAAGATGAATATCGTGTTATGGTTACATACCAAGAGACAGCAGCTGATCGATTCCTTGAATGACTCGGTCACACACTTCATCTCTCGAGCTTGAGCCCCACTCTCCTTCCTCCGGTTTGTACTGGAGTGAATTTAATTCTTCTGCTGTAACTGGGATTCCATCGCCAATTTCAGGTGGCAAATCTGCCAAGAAAGACCCGTTTTTAACATTAATTTGTCTTTGGCTGTTGGACAAATCACCTATATGACCCTAAACATAGGGGAGGAGGAAGGAAAGGGAAGAGACCGCGCAATCGACAAGTAGATGGAGGGTGAAAAGGATCTAGTTAACGACATGAAAGGATGCTTACAGTCATCTGGAATAGGTTCCATATCCCACGGGCTCATGTTTTCTCGTTCATTATTGTCCCAACTGTCAAAACAGAAGACAAACAGATCACGCGCACAACTTAAAACTCTCAAAGAGAACACACGTGGTAATGCAGAATATAATGGGGTCTTATAAAAGGTAAGATCACTAGAACAAGGGTACAGGGCAAATGCATCATCCATTGAAGGTATTACATCCACTCACTGAACACTGTAGCACTGGAACAAACTGTCTGGATAATCCAGATGGAAAGGCTGCTGACTCTCCACCGTGCCGAACCACCATGCATCATCGATGATGCTACGGAAACGAGCACCTGAAACGAGGAACGCTTAGTTAGATACACACATGAAGAACATGGTTGCTGCTTTGTGTTTAAAGAATTGCCTTTAATAGGCTAAAATGCTTTTCTTTTTAAATATAAAAGCAAAGTTTGAGAGAAAAACCTTTATGAAGTGGCTATAGAAAAATAAAATAAGGGGGGGATGAATGAGGGAAAAAACTAAAATGCCAAAATGTTTCATTAAGATGCTGCTTGGCAGCGTCGTTACTGTTTAACCGCTTCCCGACCTCTGACGTACCATGTACGTCCTGCCCACAATACGTCCGCGGGCTCCTAACCTCCTTCCTGCCGATACTCCCCTCCCTCGCCAGCGCCCAGGACGTCTATGACAAGCGCCAGTGGGCAGAATTCAGGAAGGGGAGGGGGGGGCTTTTTGGAGTCCTCTATCTCCCCAACCATTTAAGCTAGAGCGATGCAAGTTGCACCACTGGAAAGGGGAGAGTCTCCCCTTTTCAGCGGCGTACAGCGTTAACATGCTTTGCTGCCAGATTTGTGCCGAATCGCAATGCAAACCTGGAGGGGGCTGACATCTTGGATTTGGAGAAAGGGGGAACCTTTGTCTGGGGGGGGGGGGTTTAGTTAAATAGTACCTAGGCTGTCATCTAAAAATAATTAGCATAAAAAACGGTCAGAATGAGGTCAGTGCACATAGGTGAACTGGTTCCGCAGTGAAGGGGTTAAAAAGCAAAAACAATGTAAAAATTGGGTATTTCTATTTAGCTGGGGTCTTTTTTGGTGGTTGTAGATTTTGGGGATTAAATTACGAAAAAGTGTGTTTTTACCATTTTTCCCCTCATATTTCATTTTTTCTTCTAGTAAATTATAGGATATGATGGAAATAATGGTGTTTTTAGAAAGTCCATTTAATGGCGGGAAAAACGGTGTATAATATGTGTGGGTTGCATAAACAAGTACGAGGAAAATTTGACCTAAACATTAACAGCGCAGAAACGTAAACACAGCAGCGGTCACTAAAGGATGGATTTGTGTAAAACCGCCCGGTCACTAAGGGGTTAAAATGTAAGACACAGGCATCAGCTGTAATCGGTGCTAAAACGAATTAGAGAGATAGAACAACAAAACTCCATTTAAACAGCATGGGTCGCAAAATGACAATTCATATTTGGGGTATTTCCATCTTATCTGCCATTTCCAGACTGTAAGCTCCTATGAGCAGGGCCCTCTACACCTCTTGTTTCCATCATATGTCCGTTTATCCCGTTCCCTTTGGTTATTGTAAAGCGCTGCGGAAACTGTTGGCGCTATATAAATAATGAGATTAATAATATTTCTAATCCACAAAACAAACAAAAACATTTTTTTTTTTTTACGTTTGGGAACTTTGTTGCTATTTTTTTGGAAAGGAGATAACATTGCTACAGAGAACACTCACCAATCTGCCAATTTCTTTCCTTCCCCTCCTTGTAGAAATGATAAAGTATAAGGAAGTCAATCACATCGGGCATATCATGGTACCTACAACGAAAGGAGAGGTTTATATGAATACAATTTCTCAATAGCACTAGCACAAATAACCCATTACATTTGGGAATTTAAAGGGATACTCTAACACTCTTTATTAAAAGTTGTGCCCCTTTTTCTAACCGCTTAAATGATCGTGCAGAGGCAGCTGACAGCATCTGTACTTTTAGATTTTTTTTAAATAATTTTTATTAAATTTAAAAAAATCCACTTTTGTACTTTTTACCACATTAACACTTTGCCTACACGTAGCACCAGTCATTCATTCAAGGTGTAGGCGAGGTGTTAATGTGCGACTGCACTGATATTGAACACGACAGCCATTGGACGGCCAAGTGCTCCGCAAGTGCTCACTCTAGTGTATTGATGCCATCAGTTCCAAAAGGTCCTGAAAAGGTGGGGTATTTAAACCCCTAATGCTGATTGACAGCAGTGTCAATAGTTGTCCCAGCAATGGGGATGCAGGTGCGACAGGAGGGAGACATACTCCTTTCACGCTGATCACCTACAGTACGTAAGCAAATGTGGTCAGGGTGCGCAGATTAAGCATTTAAGAATACTATTAATTAAGGACCAACGGTATGGTCATTCCCATGCAATTCCAGCCATCTTATTTCTGGTCACCAGCTCCACACTCCCCCTGCTCCCATCTTGTTTCACATACCTCTGTCCTTTAGATTGTAAACTCACGTGATGTGTGGCTGAGCACTTCTTTCAAGCGCTGTTTTAGCAAGACAATTATCCTACGGCAGGGTTGTCTGCTCCTATGTATCATTATTGATTATGTCTCATGTTTGTGCATACCCCATTGTAACGCGCTACGGAATCTGTTGGCGCTATATAAGTACTTGTAACTGTAAAGGAATTAAAGCTACTAATGGACACTTGTTCTCAATGGGATACAGGAACATTTACACTTGGATGTGTGTGATCCAAATGTGTGCTTAATTAAAGGTCTCAAACCTGCATTTTTAGATCCTGGAATTGAGGATTACACTTGCTAGTGAAGAGTCAGTGCTGGAGTTTATTCATGTGATCCTAAACAATCTGGTGAGCTTTGTTAGGATTATATTAACCACGCTGTACTTACTTGACAGAAAAAGACTCTCCACTCAGTTTGCCAGAGGTAGGATCCAGGAAGGCAAGTTTTAAGCAGCACAGCGTCGGTGGTCCAACCTCATATTTTATTCCCACGACCTTCAAAAACTCCTGTTCCTGGAAATGAAATGCAGCAAAGGTAAGTGTCAATCAACATAAAGAACAATCTGGAACAAAGATACACTAAAAGGGTTATTCAGAGAGCACCGAAATGTCACCGATATTTCGGTGCTCTCCCTTTCCCTGTAATTTGGTGCGTTCCATTCGCTGACCCTGCAGTGAATTCAGCATTCACCACAGGGTCCCCGAAATCAGCGAATGAGCAGCCAGACGCATCCAAAAAACCTCCAAAAAAATACAAATCTCAAAAAAAAAAAAAAAAAAAAAACCCCGCTGAATTGATCGGAAAAAAGTCAATGACCCACTGAAAAGAGCGCCGAACAGGGGGAAAAAAAAAAAAAAAGAAAAACAAACCGCACACTACAACTTTTATAACATCTTTGCAAAAAAATAAAAATACTGCACAAAAATGCCTGGAAATAATAGGTCAATGAATAAAAGGATTGTTACAGAAAAGAAACATTATAAATAAATAAAAAAAAATTGGAAAACAAAATGTGTCAAAATACCCAAAAAATAAACAGCTGAATAAATATTTAATAAAAACGGGGAATATTTTTTACATTGAAACATTGGGATTCGCCTGATTAAACCATATCGATTGAAACCACCGAACATCAGCTCATTTCTCTGCTGTTCGGTGTTCTCTGAATAGATTAACTATTAGTTCTCTATGGGGGATTCCACTGATGCCAAAGATCACTGTATTTTGTGGCATTTAATTCACCAATATTTGGCGAATTGACAGCTTTTGAATAGACGAATGGCCACGAAATGGCAACGTATAGGGAAATTCACTGTTTGGTGAATTCAGTGACCAATTTGGCTCTCTTTGAATAACCCTGTAAAGGAAGACTCACAGGGCAAAAGAGATGTATGGATATATTAAAAGAAAGGGTTTACATTTTGTGTTAAAAGAGTTTCCACGATCAAAACATTTAATGTTAATCCATCAAAAGTGTATATTTTGTTCATCTTTGGTAAAGAAGCTCTATATGACAAGGTGTGACTCATTGTTAATATGTTATGAATTAAAGACATGATCCCTGAAATTGCAGTCTTGTTAATATGGAACTTAAGGTGCTCTTTAAGTCCCAGGCATGGTGGTATAGAGCAAGTCATAAAGGAATAAATCTGAAAAGCAAATAGCATTGTATAATGAGCAGCAATGTAACCATGAATTATTCCAAGCAGAAGAACTCGATAGGGGAAGAAAATTCATTGAAGAGCACAGAGGACCACGTCATTCAAGTCCCTGTGAAAGCTGTATCACATTAGCATTACACAGAGTGCCCTTTATATACAGTGGTGAGGTTCCACGTCAGAGAGACCTTTGTGCGTTGTATAACAGCGTCACATACAGGTCCACATTACAGATGGATTATCTAGGATATTCTATGATCAAGTCCATAGCTCCAATGATGAGGAAATGCACATTGTATTAATTAATAAAGAGGCTTGCTGATGTTCCGCTTGGTTTTTCCTTTGCATGCTGGTAAGGTTTTATTTTCCAGATTCCCGCGTCACATAAAACAACATCCGAAACGCATGTGAAATGAAGCAGTCTACCCCTTCACCACCAAGTGATTTTCCAAAAAACATTGTCAGAAACCATAGTTTTTTTTTAAAAATCCTATTAAATGAATTTTATTACAAGACTCGGAGGCTCCTATTATTATGCCACATCTCTTTATTACCACTTTCAACAGCAAGAGAGAAAAAAACTTAACATCAACATGTGTCAGGGGCACTCCCTGCACCATACACAATGGTATCTCCCAAAGTATACAAATGAACCCCCACTCCCCAGTCTCTTCCTCTTTCTCTCTTGCTGCTTTCGAGAGCAAGATAAGTATCTTTTTCTCTACCATTTCTAATATATATATATGTATATAGCAGATTCTGCTCCATTTCATATAATTATCTTATATTGCTTGCTTAATTTATTATAGAACATATTTATGTAAATTCGTTGCCTTTATTGTGTTGCTAATAACGGTTTTGTGCAGCTTGGTTTGTGTTTTTAGCGTTCTTTTCCCGGCTCACGGGGGGTATTTTCCCCGGTGGGTCCGGTTAGTGTGCTCTTAGCAGTATTTTCTTTTTTTCTCCTGAAGGCTGCGGCGGGCTTTTTGCGCGCGCGGCGGCCATTTTAGATCTGAGGTAATCACCTCACGCTGATCCGCGTGGGCCCCGCCCACATCTACTGCGCATGTGTTGGTGTCTCGCGGCCATTCTGACCCAGCGCGTGTTCAGTGATGCTGCAGCCTCGTGCCTCCTCATCTAAAGATCTGCCTTCTCAGGTGAGAATGTCAGGGGAAAGTTCGGAAAGCGCCTCCGACGGCTCTTCTGAACGCCAGCCACCTGCCTTATTGAAAGAGCCCCCCCTCCCTCCCTGCCCCCGGCGCAGGCCTCCACAGACGCGCTGTCTAAAACATTAAATGATTTTGCCTCAGCGATGGGTTCACTATCACAGACCCTGTCCCACCTTCTAGGTCCTGCTGGCCCTTTGGCTGCCCCTCAGACTCCCTTACCTCCTGCGGAGGGCAGTAGAGGTGCTACATTGTCTATTACTGAGATTTCCCACACTTCTCATACAATACAGCAGCGCAGAGGGCCTCGTAAAGCCCAGGCTGAGACTAAATATATTAGGCAACAGGCCTCCAGAAAGAGGGTTAATGATGGTAGAGGTACCTCTACACAAGAACGCGGTGAAAGGCCCCGCAAAGAGAAAACCCCTAGGGGTCATAAACATGCGAGATCTTGGAAGAAGGCTAGGACCCGGTCACCATCCCCGAGTTCTACCTCTTCCTGCATCTCTTCGATTATCTCTGGGATATCCTCGGAGGAGGATTCTGCTACACATGTTACAACCCTGGCTCTCCCTGGGCCTGTAGCAGCGGATATGTCATATGACATTACGTGGTTGGGCGCACCGCACCTTATGTCTCCTCGGTAACGCTAATACTGCTTTGGCCACTGAGCGCCGCAAATCGGTCCTCTTGCGGATTGATCCGGGTTTGATTTCTTTGGCATCTAACGAACCCGGACCAGACGCAGAAGGGGATCTTTTTCCTAAGTCTATTATCCAAGACATGAATTCCTACTCCTTTAATACGATCCGAAAGGTGAAAGTGAATATGCAAAAAGCTTTTCCCCAAAACCAAGGGGTTTTCGGAAGGGCCGGCTGCCCGGCCGTTCTTCCTTTGGCTCTTCACGTGCCGACACGAGTCCCGCTCATTATCAGCGACAACCGTACCAGCATCAGCAGGTCTGATTCCCCAGTACAACCGGTCTAGCCGTGGCCGCGGCTCATTCCGATCTCGCCCGCCAGGTAAGTGTGCCGTTTCATTCTACTCCTCAGGGATTGGTGGGTGGCAGGATCGCCCTTTTTTTCCACGTATGGGAGTCGATATCAGCAGATCCCTGGATCTTACAGACGGTACAGGGCTATCGCATAGACTTCCTGGCCGTGCCAGTCCAAACGTGCTCCCCGAGACCTCTTTTCCTTCCCCTGGAGAGGGAACTTCTCATGGACACAGAGGTTCAACTGTTAAACAAGGGCGCAATAGAGACAGCGCCTACGGGATCACTGGGTTTTCTCAGCAACCTGTTTTTAGTTCAAAAGAAAGGGGGGGGGGGTCATTACGACCGGTCATAAATTTAAAAGAGTTAAACGCTTACGTCACCTATCACCACTTCAAACTGGAGGGCATCCATTGTCTCGGCGATCTCCTCAATACGGGAGACTGGTTGGCGAAAGTCGACCTTACCGATGCGTACCTCACGGTACCCGTGCACGCAGATCATCACCGTTTCCTCCAGTTCAGGTGGCGCCACGTGACGTATCAGTTCAAGTGTCTCCCTTTCGGATTGTCCTCAGCCCCATGGTGTTTTTCAAAACTTCTACGACAAGTCATGGCTCTCCTACGGGCGCGCGGAGTTCGCCTGGTAATATACCTAGACGACATTCTCATTATAGCGTCGTCTCGCGACACGGCCTCACAACACCTGCAGTGGGCAATTACGTTATTGACGGATCTAGGTTTCCTAATCAACAACCGCAAGTCGGTGTTGGTACCCAGCCAACGTCTCGAGTTCCTCGGCTTCATC
This sequence comes from Leptobrachium leishanense, assembly GCA_009667805.1. NCBI lineage: Eukaryota > Metazoa > Chordata > Amphibia > Anura > Megophryidae > Leptobrachium > Leptobrachium leishanense. The sequence goes on from CM019071.1 coordinate 8,371,691, forward strand.
GTCGACTCAACAACAGCAATTCTGCAATTGCTTCGACAGAAACTCCGCGATATCCGGAAAGAATTTAAAAAAAGCGTTGACGCTCCCCGTTTTTACGGTTCGCTATCTAGCCCGGCTGATTGGACTTCTGTCAAGTTCTATTCAAGCAGTGTTCCCGGGACCGTTACACTACAGAGCCCTCCAGCGACTCAAAACAAGGATACTGAGCCGTGCCCAGTCTTATGCAGACCCAGTTCATCTCGACGACGAATCCAGAGACGAACTCCAGTGGTGGCTGGACAATATAGAAGCGTGGAACGGCAAAGCGATATTCGGCTCCGCTCCGTATATGATTATCGAATCAGATGCCAGCACTCGCGGTTGGGGGGCCAGATGCGACCCAGTCTCAACAGGAGGAAGATGGTCTCCAGACGAAAGAAAATTGCACATCAACTGCCTAGAACTCCTAGCGGGGTCACTGGCAGTCCGCAGCCTGACGGATTCGCGATCGGATTGCTGCGTTCTCCTGCGCCTTGACAACCTCTCGGCGGTACGGTATATAAACAAACTGGGAGGAGCACGCTCTCGACCTCTGGCACTGCTGGCTCGAACCTTTTGGGAATTCTGCCTTCAAAGACGACTCGAAGTCCAGGCAGAATATATCCCGGGATTGCACAACACGATCGCAGATTGGTACTCCAGATTCTTACTAGACTCCAGAGACTGGCAACTGCGTCCCTTGCTCTTTCTTCAGCTCTACGATCTCTGGGGTCCCCTCTCCATGGACCTTTTTGCCTCTCGCCTCAATACCCATCTCCCCCGGTTCTACAGCTGGCGCCCCGATCCAGACGCGATGGCCACAGATGCCCTCCTACAGACGTTACCTCCAGGTCGACATTACGCCTTCCCTCCGTTCGCTCTCATCGGGAGATTACTCCTCCATATTCGCAGGACCAGGACTGCGGTGGTGGTAGTGACTCCTTGGTGGCCGACCCAAACATGGTTTCCACAACTTCTGTCCATGGCCATGGACTGCCCGAGATTACTTCTCACAGATCAGCAATTACTCTCCGACCCGATGGGCCATCCACATCCGTTGGTCATGAACGGTCATCTACAACTCATGGCATGGTTGCTGTCAGGCGATCCATCTCACTCTCAGGAATTTCGAACACGACGGCCCAGCTCCTTGGAGCTTCCTGGGCGCCCGGCACCAGAAGCGCTTACAAGCACGCCTGGAAGATATGGACTCGCTGGTGCTTGGGAAGGGACTTGGATCCCGTTCGTGCCGCTGTCTGCCATGTCTTGCAATTCCTCTCGGAGGAATAGGAGGCTGGTAAGGCTTACAGGACCCTGAATCTATACCGATCAGCTATTTCTGCCTCTCACGATGGGTTGGCTGGTCTGCAGGCGGGACAACATCCGATGGTCTGCTGTTTACTGCGGGGCGTACGCATGTACTGTCCACCGGTCCCTCGTTACACCTCCATGTGGGATGTCAATGTCGTGTTTACCTTATTATGCTCATGGCCTGATAATGTATTTCTATCCATTAAACAACTGTCTGCCAAGTTGATCGTGCTCTTGTGTTTAATTTCTTGCAAAAGGGTTTCGGATGTCCGCACTTTGGACATACATGCACGGTCTTACTGTCCTGACGGAGTTGAATTTCGCATTTCTAGACGTACTAAAACTATGGTTACCAGGGTTTTTTATCCGGCTTTTTCGGCATCACCTTTGCTATGTCCGGTCCGCTGCCTCCGCCAGTATGAGGTTGTCACGGCTCCCCTCCGACCCGATGCGACTGGTCCTCTGTTCATCTCTCTGTTGTGTCCTTTCCATCCAGTCTCCTCTACCACCCTTGCTCGGTGGATGCGATGGTTGATGGCGTTGTCAGGTATTGACACCTCCATCTTCGTCGCCCATTCGGCGCGAGGAGCCATGGCCTCCAGGGCTGATGCAATGGTTTGTCGCTTGGAGGACATTATGCGGGCGGCGGATTGGTGCAGGGAATCCAAATTCCGGGGGGGTTTATTTTCGACCAGAGCTACATTGGTCAGCTGCCGTTTTGCCTTAAGCTTTAAACTGGCATAATAATAGGAGCTTCCGAGTCTTGTAATAAAATTCCTGATCTCCCTAGTAAATTATGACGGGAAGTCGTAATTTTATTAAAGACGAAAGGAGGCGAGTATTATTCCTGCCCGGTTGATTCCCTCCCAGATAATTGGTCTAACTTTGGGTATGTAGCTCTGGGGGTTATGTGGTGTTCTAATGCAGTCATGATGCAGTTTAGATTTCGCCTTCTATGTGCCTCTGTCTATATGTGAGGTTTGTAACACTAGTTCTTTTTCTCTCAATTTTCAGTTCAATAATTCATCTTCTTCCGGCGACATCCTGAAGGACCGTTGTCCATTAGTTCCAGTTGTTTATGGTTCTCCTTTAGTCTCCATTCTTCAGTTACATTTCTTCCTTGGAACCTGGATCTAGAGGTTTCCTGGATTATCTTCTCGCACCAAGAGAAAGAGGAAGAGACTGGGGAGTGGGGGTTCATTTGTACACTTTGGGAGATACCATTGTGTATGGTGCAGGGAGTGCCCCTGACACAGGTTGATGTTAAAAGTTTTTTTCTCTCTTGCTGTTGAAAGTGGTAATAAAGAGATATGGCATAATAATACTCGCCTCCTTTCGTCTTTAATAAAATTACGACTTCCCGTCATAATTTACTAGGGAAATCAGGAATTATACATTAAGAAATATTTGGGCATATTCCCATTGTATTTCTTACTCTAAATAACCTATTTTGTCCAGTAGATGGCGCCATCTACTGCCAAATTGAGTTACAGCAGTTTCAACAGCTGGTCTGTTTTCTTTTTTTTTTCCCCTGCATCGGCTGCTGAAAACTCGATGTAAGGGCATCATTGGATGATTTTACACAGTTTTAGCTCTTTGGGCACTACGCCCACAGGGCTAAAGCTTTGAGGGCATCTTCTGCAGCCCAAAAGCAAACGAAATTAATTTGCTGCAAACGAATTTCATTTGCTTTTGGCCTGCGGATCACCAGATGGAGATATATCGATATCGGGGCACAGGATATGGCCTTTGAAGCCTGAGATATCTCAATCTCAGCAGCGAAGGGGTTAATGCTACCAATGCTCGTCTTTTAAAGCCCATCCACAGCAGGAAACTCAAAAATCATCAAATAAAAAAAAAATTACCCTGAGTTCCGTTTTGTTCCATGGTTGCTTCTGCGGGTTCATGTTGTAAATTTTTGCCTTCTTTACAGCTCGTGCATAAGCTTCGTGCCCTTGTCGGAAATAAATTACCTACAGGCCGGGAGGACACACACAAAACAAAAACAAAGAGATACATTTTCAAAGGTTTGTTCAATGTAACAAAATTTGCAAAAAGACCACAAGCTTCTCTCAGCAGCACTCACATACATCACAACAAAGAGATTGTAAACTCTTGAGCAGGGTCCTCTCTCCTTCTGTTCTGTGTGTTTAACTTTTATGTATATTTGTTATTTTGCCTCTCCCATTGTACAGCGCTACAGAATACGGAACTTGTTGTTATAAATCCTGTAAGTGTGTGGTATGACCAACCTTGTCCCATTTCAATATATTTTCTACACGCAGTTACCCAACGGCTGTCCGATCACACAGGATCGCCCTCATTTTAATGCAATTCACCTGGATAACGTCTAGCTGTGCATTTGATTTATCTACAGATCTTTGCAGCATGTCAGCACTCGAACAATTACAACCATCAACATTATGTTCAGCAGCTATATAAAAAATTATTATTACACCACACTACCACAGCCTTATTTAGGTTTATTTAAGTGGTCATAGTGACAGGGGCCTTCTCTTCCATCTACACTTTTTCTGCTCTCACAGCTCTTTAAAGTAAAAGGTGTTGCCTCCACTCTGCAGGCTGTCAAACAGTGACCACATTACAGGATTCCAGTGCTGCGGCGTCAAAGCACCATCACCATAGTATGAGAAGTGGGTGAGGTCTACCTATTGGCATAATGCTTCTCGGGGAGTTTCAGACACATCTAACAGTCACCATTCATAATAGGTATGAATGCAATTATCGTCCTTAGCTGGACATACGGTCACCATTACATAACGGCCTATTTCCAGAAGGAGGAAGAGGAGACGGCATCATGAGATAAAAGGGAGGTTATCCAATATATAAAAAAGTATAGGATAAAAAAAGGCAGGGATCTGCTGGGGTTCATAGACAACTCCTTGGTGGTTTTCTTTTTGTTCTATTTAGAGCAGAGATCTGCAACCTTGGCCCTCCAGATGTTTTCTAACTACATCTCCCATGATGCTCAGTCACTGGTATGCCCAAGCCCCATGGGAAATGTAGTTTCAAAAGGGTCAAGGTTGACGACCCCTGCCATAGGGTTTCCTTTCTACGCACTTGTTTTAATACATTGCCCCTTGCAAATTACCTCGTCTCCCATCTGTGGGACGAAAGGGGAACGTCTCGGGATGGTGTCCAGAATCCACTGGGGAGGCATCCACTCTTCACTAGGCTCTCCTTCCATAGAGAGAAGCTCGCTCTGCTTCTTGAGAAGGGAGAAGAAAGTCAACGTAGCTCTACTACAACCTCATTAAAGACAAAAAAAAAATAACTCAGATTTGTTAGAAATGGTTAGATTTCACTGGTCTGATCTCTGGATCACCAGCATGAGAAATGATCTTTACATTACCAAGTGAACACATACTTGTATAATCTCTACGTCGACAGTTAAGCCTGGAATCCCATCCTACACGGGAGCTTAACATTTACCCATGTGCCTTTTTAAATACAGAAATAAAGTGTATTAAAAACCTAGAGCTGCAGGAGGACTTTGGTTGGGGGGGGGGCATGTTTCATTCAACACTGACCCACACCCTACATGTAGCCGCACATGTGGATCTAATTACACACGGTTTACTCGTTAAGACAGGTGATCTACATTCCATGTGTAGATTGGTTACTGTTCATTTGAACTGTTAGCTGTTTTTTTTTTACTGCTCACTGTGTGTCTTCTATATTGTTTTACTAAGGAAGGGGGTTGTCCCTGAGAAGCTACAAATGCACTTGCAATTGTCAAAATAAATCATTCCTTTTTCGGCTTTACACCCCAAAATCAGTCTCGCCTGATTCTTGGAGGTACTATTGAGGGCCACAGCTCGGATCCTTTGTAAGGGAAGCATTGATTTGGCGGAGATATCCCAGCGGGGTAGAGGGAGATCCGTCACAAAGTAGATGGGGCTTGAATTCATATTCACAGGGTACATTTACAAGGATACACCTGAACAAGGTTAAAGCATACCAGGAGTTGCCCAGTGTTTATATAGAGCAGCGACAAGGTATAAAGGAGTATGGATATTCTGAAAACTTCTTTAACCCCTTTTCCAAAAAACATTGTCAAAAACCAGTGTTTTGTAAAATCATTTTACTAAATTATAAAGTAAGAAATATTTGAGTTTATACCAATTGTATTTCTTACTGTAAAATAACCGATTTTTGGCCAGTAGATGGCGCCATCTACTGCCAAATTGAGTTAGAGGTTTGAGCGGGTGGTCTATTTTCTTCTTTTTCTCCCCGCATTGGCTGCGGAAAACCCGATATTTCGTCAGCTGACAGTTTTAACTCTTTAGCCATTGTGCCCACAGGGCTAAAACTTTGCTTTTGGGCTGCAGAAGGTGCCCCCAAACAAAATACTTTTGCAGCAAACCAATTTAATTTGCTTTTGGGCGGCAGATCAGCATATCGATATATCCCGATATCGGGGCACCAGATGTTGCCTTTGAAGGGGTTAAAGCAGTTTTATGTTTTTTTTTTATTTTTTATTATAAATGGCAAAAAAATATATAAAACAGGTTTAACTGCTGTACTACAGTCCGTGGCAGCGCTCCATCGATCAACATTCAAGTGGCTTCTAATGGAGATATCAATCCTCTTCTCTGTATGCACAAAATACCTTGACATTGAGATCTCCCTATGAGTCGGCCTGCACGGTTTTGTAATAGGCTTTCTTGACAAAACACACATTTGTTGACTCCAGAATAACAGTTGTGTGACATAATGTATGCAGCAGATGTTAAACCCCTTCACTATCAAGTGATTTTCCAAAAAACTACGGTCAGGAAATAGTGCTTTTATGAAAAATCATATTAATTGTTCAGTAAGAAATGTTTGTGATTTTTCCCAGTGTATTCCTTACTGTAATAATTTATTGGGCAGACAGATGTCACCATCTACTGGCCAAATGGAGTTACTGTAGTTAGAACTACAGCTTGTGGCTTCGTGCGTCGGTTGCTGGAAGTCCAATAAGGACATTTCTTAGCAGATTATAAACAATTTTAGCACATTCAGGCATTATGCCCACAGGGCTAAAATTTTGGGGGATGTTCTGTAGCTGAAAAGCAAATGAAATTAGTTTGCAACAAAGTAAATTAATTTGCTTTTGTCCTGCTCAGCTGCAGATCGAGATAACCCGATATCGGGCACCTAATGGTACCTTTGATGACCCACGTTATCTCAATCTCAGGAATGACGGGGGTCAATAATGAATGGGGGGGTGCAAAAACAAAGCTGATAGTAGATGTGTAATTCTGGTCGCAAACCTTTCTCTTGGTCATTTTGTATTTCCTTGGCTTATCTTCCTCTTTAACGGTTTCATCGTCGGAGCTGCTGCACATTTTCCTTGTAGTCTGTCTCGTCTGTCTTTTGGGAGGTTGAAGATTGATTCCAGCATCAGCCGTCCAATCAGAGTACTCACTTGAGGTATCACTACGAACCATAAAAGATGACAGTGAGAATTAACAGTGACACACCACAAGATTACAATTCGATAGCCACGGCTAGCCAAAGCAGAAATCCACCAGTCACAAGAAATCGTTCTACCAAACAAAGAGCAAGCAATCATGATCAGGCTATAGATGGAAGGTAGCACCTAGGTGGCTTGGGATAACTAAACTGCACCTGTCATAGCCGCAGGAGGTTGGGCCCACTTGACAGGGAATTACTTAAAATAAGAGTCAGCATTTTTCCTACCGATTATAATTGAAAAAAAATTGGGAAATTCACTGCTTTAATTTAGCGGTCAGTCACTTCTGGAAGTGGTTAGGTGGCTACTTTCATTCACAAAGGACTCCCACTCAGATTTATATGTTAAAGGATAGCGGTTCGGGAGGGACAGACCTATAGAAAAAGCACAAGGGGTGTGATATTGTTTAGGGAGGTGTACAAAACTTCCATTTCACCAACTGCACAAGAAAAAGGTTCGTCTGAAACTTCAGCATGCGTGGAGAGTACCTGGAAGAGCTTTCAGTTTGCCATCCAGTTGCTGTATCAGCTGCTGAAACCACAGTTGATGGTTGTGACTCTTCATCCTGAAAAAGTAAAAAAAGAGGAGCTGGATACATTAAGATGTTCTGCAACATGAAACCAAGCTAGTCTTGTACCGAGCTGGTTTGTTTGCATACAGATGTCCTAACTTGGTCCCCAGGAAACAGGACTGATGTAAAACAGACTGAAAAAACAACACTGGACTTCATAGTGTATCGATGACAGTGCCATAAAAACTAGCGAGGCACTGAAACTGGAATTTAAATGCAAATTTAAAACCGCTGAAAGTTTGACGTTTTACATTTGTAAAACATCTCACATACCCTGACCGGGTCACATTTATCAATGCCGTTTCATTATCGGACCCCCCCCCCAGCAGACTCTCGTGCCTTCCTCCAGTCCTCAGACGAAGCTTACTGACCAGGACACGTAAAGAGCCTTGCTAGCATCCCCCAGAAATAAGACGAGGTGGAGATCTGCAAGGTTTTCAGGGTCAAAATGGAACAGATGCAATGAACACCCTTATTGAATATATATTAGTCCCAGGAGGGACCAATGGGGAAATCACCCCCCCCCCCCAACATTGAGGCACAAGTGAACCAGACATGTCCAGTTATGAAACAATATGGGGTCATGTAATCAGACTGAGCATCAGACTGTCTGAATACTTTAGATAACAGAGAAGTTACATAAACAGGCAATCAGTGACCACATAGTAATTATATAAACCATAGTAACAGTAACCTGATAATGGGGCAGATTAACAAAACTACGCAAATATAAACAGATAATCACACATTCCTTAGCCAGCCATCCTATCTGCAGATAACAACAGATAGATGGACCATAACATTATTCATACATAACACAGATTAGACAAACACCTGCAGCCACCCTACAGGCACAGGGTGACTTAAACACACCAGAGGACATGGAAATAATACAGACCAGGAGGCCTGCACCTCCCAAATACATTTCTAGGCCCATGTACCGCAAATCCAGAGTGAAGCACGTATTAATATTTTTTGACCATTTACCTCTGAGGGGCTTTGCGAATCTTCCCCATTTGCAGCTGGGACACTACTCTGACGATCATGCTCAATCGCGGAACGGGTCTGGTAGGCATGCGGCCGCTTCCTCTGTATCTTCCTTAGAGATCGACCACTGCACACTTGGTATTCATTCTTTAACAAGGGAAATAAAGGAAAAGCATTCTAGAGAGGTCTTCGTTAAAAGGGATATAAACAAGATGAAGCCGATTCTTTCCTTTATAATGTGGCATATACGATAAGTATAAAAACACACAAAAAGGAAAAGATTTGCTATTCCCCATTTCTTCATGACCCACAAAGAAAACCCACCATTGATCAGGAGGTGGAAAATTGTTCCAAGATGAAAAATTGTTCCAAAGACTGCTTTTTTTTTTTTTGCTTAATGCCACAATGCACAGATATAGTTTTAATTATTAGTTTACAGATTCGTTTAATCAAAATTCTTTGAGAGCAAGAATTATAAAGCTAGTTTGCGGCATCGGAGGATTGAAGAATCGCTTTACCCTTTGAGTGGTATGAGGGGGCTTCCTCTTTTTCTCGATGTTGTACAGATACACTTCGGTGTCACCTTTGCCAGCTCGACATTCTTCCTGGACTCTGAAGCAGAGGGGAGAAAAACTTATATTTGTAGAATAATTCTAGATATAGCACATTCCTAATGTATTTTTTTCCCCGAACAGCTCTTTATAAATGGGGGAAAAAAAAAAAAAGAAGAAGTTTCCTTACCTACTAATGCCAGGGTGTAACTCATTCACAACCACCCTTCTGCTCCAGGCCATCAGGTCCCGTTCAGTAGCCATTTGGCTACGTGGTGCATTAAGATGCATTTGCCGGACCCCTTCAATTTGCCCATTGCGGCGGAGGCCAACATTTGGTGGGGATGTCAGGTCCAAACTGTGACTTCTCACAACTAAAAGAAACAAAACAGATGCATGTTATACAAGATAGTCAGATAAAATAATGACAATGCTACGCACTCCCTGTGGTGCAAAAGCAGAATTACAAGCATATAGGACATATCGACGGGGCCCAATATATTTACAGCATACAAAAGATCTCCATAAAAGAAGCTTTGTTGAAATGTTCACAGATTATTCTAATGAGCTTTGACGAGGGACACCACACAACGTAATACAACGTTTATCAGTGTATACAGAACATTCATTAAAACATTTTCTAAATTTACCTTATTTATTTTTTAAGAATACTTCGGGCCCTATCACCTCCTTAACGCTAGCACTCACATAAATGAGCGTTAGGATAAAAAATCCTTTAGCAAATCGGTATTAGCGCTTTTTAGCGCCAGTTTACTGTACTAATTACTCACAGCTGTCGCCAACTAAAAGAGTTTGCTACAGCTTAGAGGTTCTGTGGATTCAGTTAGCTGCAGCTGTAACCCCCCCCAAAAAAATCCCAAATACTCAAATGCTCCCCTTTAATCCCGCGGTGAGAACGGCGGCCCGATCCATTGCTTCTGGCCACCAGGAGCAGAGTGAGAATGGGGAAAATAGTCCCCAGTCTCCCTCCGCTGACCTGAAGGAGGTGAGATCCTGTCGTTCATGTGACCCCGCAGCAGAAGCCTCCATGGAGTCCATGGAGGGGATGCGCCTGCCCCATAATTCACTGGTAACACGGGGACGCTAAAGGTAGATCTGAGATCACAAATTTTCCCCTTAGCGTCCCCGTTTTAGCTGTAGGGAGGTGACCGTGGCAGTAGACATTTAAAAAGGGATATTCTACACACCCTGTCCCAGTTGTAGGAAGATAATCGTGCCCATCATTTTTGTAAAGGGGCAATTCAAGGAGCGCCGCGTTTGCTGAAGTTGCAAACACAGATGGGAACGGATTGCTGTTGCAACAGCAAAAAAAACAAAAAAAAAAACCAGGATTCTTCTATTGTAAAACCCCTAACAGTGGCAAGAGAAGCTTCACAGCCTGGATATGTGAAGGAGAGGAAGTGATGGCTGCAGTGACCTTTGCAACTCAGTTTTTAAGGGGTTAAAAAGCATAAGTCTTTTAAGGCAATGCATTTATGACGTAAATGTTACATTGTCGGTCCTTAAGGGGTTAAAGCACGCAGCTTAGGCAGTTAAGGCTCTGGGATTGTCTAGTACAGGCTACAGTAGTTAAAATACTTACGACCGCTTCCCGAGTCCATCCGGTTATATGGAGGATTATGCGTTGGGTCAGGATTCAGATCTCCGTCATTCAAATGTCTCTGATCTTGTTCTCTTTGCAACTCCCTGATCAGTCCATCCAGGATACTTAGGTCATGGTTTTCTGTCAGTTGGCCAATAACTTGTTCCATGATGTCACCATTACCTTATAAAAGGAAACCTCACAGTAAATTACAAACTCCATCCCGATGAGAACGCGTTCTGGTTTACATGCTTGAGTTATCTTGTTAAGCATTATAGAAGAATGGATGCTTTTGCTTTGTCTGCTGTACATTTCAGGTTGTGCAGAGCATAAAACTAATCTAAAAAAAGCAAGCACAAAATAAGAATCTGATTTAAAACAGCGCTTCCCACAGAGGTGCTGAGAATATTATCTGCCACGAAAGAAAACTTGGTCGTGAACATAGACCATATAAAAACGGGAAGTCGAGAAACCTGCAGAAGTCAAAATTACAACTAAATAAACACTGAAGAACTAGGAAATCAATGACAGTGCAGATCAAGGTAGATTTTGATCTTTTTTATGAAAAACATAAGACAGTTTAATTGTGAATTGCCCCCCTACCGCCCCTTTGAATCCCTTTCGACAAATTCTGATCTGAATTAATTATTATTAAATCAATTTATTTGTTAAATCTTAGAAAAGACACATAAACAAACTAATCCCCCTCCAATACTACTGCTACATCCACATATTATACATACACACCTATGGATTGTACGTGAATCCTAGCATCTTACTCCATGATCCCCCATTGTTCATTTCTTACTGCATCCTCCCACCCAGCCCACATGCGCCCGCTCTTTCATATTCTCTATTTACCCTCACCTAGTGTGTCCCCCCTCTCCTCTTAGATTGTAAGCTCTTGAGTAGGGCCCTCTCTCCTACTGTTCTGTGTTTTGAACCTGTATGTATATTTGTCAGCTTGCTTCCCATCATACAGCACTACGGAACTTGCTAGCGCTTTATAAAAATGTATAACTGTATCTCTTAGATTGTAAACTCTCGAGCAAGGTCCTCTCCTACTGTTCTGTGTGTGTAATGTGCATGTATATTTGTTATTCTGTCTCTCCCTTTGTACAGCGCTACGGAACTTGTTGGTGCTCTATAAATGCTTGTAAGAAACCCAGCATTGATAAATACAGGTACTTACCATTGGAAATGTATCCCAACTGTGGAATGAGTTGTTCTTCCTTGCAGTTTTCGCGTCCTGGTACCAGCCGTTGTAACTTTGTAGGGTGGGGGTTGCCATCTACATCCACAAGGAATGGCGGCGGCATCAGGTGAGGAGCCTGTTGAGTTTGTTCATCCAGCACGTAGTTGTTAGAGTCCCGGATGAGAGGTCGGAAGTCTGTGTGGAAGAACATTTGCTCTGGGATCTGTAGGTTGCATGTAGAAGATGATTAAAGAAACAAGTCTATTTTCCACAGCTTTTAATTTGAAGGTGTTGCAGAATACGATAAAGCAGGCTGGCGATGATGCTATGATTTTGGTTAGGGTCAGACTAACGCATTTTTCACGTGGTCCGTGAAAAAGTGCGTTCGAACGAATGGACGTATTTTTTCACGGAATACACGATAGCGGTCATACGATGCGCATTTTCGTCCGTGATTTTGTACGGATCATGAATAAAACACTTTTTGTGTCTGGACGTTAGGTTAGCCGGACATTAGCAGCGTCTGACGTCTCCCAATCACGCAAAGACGCCGCTATGCGGACGCAGCGCACTCTGTACGTCAGTAGTAGCGGTTTGACGTTCTAGAAAAAATGCGTTCGTTTGCCACTTGCGTTGCGCGGACGAACTTTCGTGCGGCCGTTCTTCGTATGTTACCCGGCATTGGACGTCATTTGCTGCTAGCACGGCCGTGATTTCGTGCGGTTAAACGCACGTTAAAAATGCTTTCGTCTGACCTTAGCCTTTGGATCCAGATATATGGGGTTAGTCAGAAAGCACAGAAATTTTGGTGCACTTCAGAGATTCCAGTTCGCTGACCCTGCGGTGAATTCACTATTCACCTCAGGGTACCCCAAGTGCGCCGAACGTGGAGCCGGCAAAGACCTCCGAACTGCAGGAACCACCCCCCAAAAAAAACAAACCCTGAACTCTGCTATTCTTCTAAAAAAGGTTTTTAAACCAATAAAATGCATTAAAATGTATCTAAATAATAAAAAAAAGGTCATATAAAAAGATAATAAAACGGTCTGTTCCAGAACAAAAAAAACACCTTTAATCTCCCTGACGGTAATCCCGAGTGTGGCTCGGGGTTAACGTTTCGTACCGAAAGCGGTATCCCCGAGCCACACTCAGGCTGGATACTTACATGTCCTGCGCTCCCTCGCTGATCCCACAGTCTCCTCCAGCCGCTCGCAAAGTCACACTGCCTGGATCTTTTCTCGCGAGGAGTGAAACCAGGAAGTGTGACGTTGCGATCGGCTGCAGTGTGAATGCGGGGACAGCGAGGGAGCGCAGGACATGTAAGTATTGGCCCGAGTGTGGCTCGGGGATACTGCTTTCAGTATTGAAAGTTAACCCCCGAGCCACACTTATACCGCTAGGGGGCGAAAATAAATAGGATCGATTCTGACATATAAAATATGTCAGAATCGGACCGCCAGGGAGGTTAAGAAAAAATTAGGAATCAACAATTTAGTAAAAAAATAAATAAAAATACAAAAATATGTTCCAAAAAATAAATCCAGACTGTTTACTGAAAATGAAAACAATAAACGGTTTAATAAAAATTAAATGGAAAAGATAATATTTTTTTTAATTGAATCCTATGGGATTCGCCTGTTTAAACCGGTCAAATTAAATCACCGAAAATCTGTGCATTTTACTGACATTTCGGTGTCTCTGAATAGTTTAACCATTACTTCTTTACGGGGAATTTCACTGCCGCCGAAGGTCGCCAAATTGCAGCGAACTGCACTGTAGTTCGCTGTCAATTCGAAAAGGATTTAGTGAATTGACAGCTTTCTGAACAAACTCCCCCAAATTGCCCCCCTTCGGTGAAATTCACCATTCGGTGGCAAGTTCGGCGCTCTTTGAATAACCTCTAACGTTTAAGGGGGGGCTACTATAACCAATGAGGAGACATCGCCCAGAGCTCGCGGAATATAAGCCTGATTACATAAAGATACGGAAACAATATATATTATCAAAGCAGCAGGCTCAGCATGACAAGACTGTAGTAAGAAGCAAGAAATGATCACATAGAAAACACAAACCAAATTTTCTGGCTTCACTAGGAGGTGCCCACTTTTGTAATTGTTCAAAACTCACTTTTTCATAAACTTTACTGCAGCCAAATCCAAAAAGCAGAAGGTGACCATGAGAATCAGTGCAGGCAAAGTGCTGGCCATCAGGTGAGAACTTGCAGTCAAAGACCGCACCGTGCCCTTGGCCCTCGATCTGCAGAAAATAGTGAAATTGAAAAAGGAAATCAATCGTTGACAAGCAAGAGTCATACAAGGTGAAGTCATCGTTAAGATGCAAGTTCCACGGGGCTTTCAGACAAACACCTTCTCGTTGTGATCAAATAAGAGAAAGAACAGGACCTTCTCTCCTCTTTAGGCCAGTGTCAGACAAGCGCACTTTGTGCACCCGTACTGATGTGACGTTTCAACGGGGCCGGCCACACGCTGTAGGTCATACACGAATTGCACGCGCTACAGTGGACGTGCCAAAAGCCTCCCTATCAAAACGCTACGACGTGCGTTCGACGGGGCTGTAAAGCATGATCCTCAATAGGAGGATCGATCCTTGCAGTGCTGAGCGCACTAACTGCGCTCAGCAAGGTGGCCAGACGGGCATCAGAGTGGAAGGAACATCCACTCTCAAGGACGTTCCTTCAGCTCTGAAAAACGCTTGCGTGACACTGGCCTTAGACCTTCCACTGTATTTCAGTACAAAGTAAAACATATTATAGCCAGGACTTGTATTTATTGCCTTAAATTAAAGCATAAAGATCAAAGCAGCAGCAAAACCACAGATAAACAGCGTATGGACACTAAATGATGAGGAGGGTCCAGAATTGCCCCAGCCAGTACTTTGCTCCTCCAGATATATCACCTTCCCCACAGAATGACAGACGTAACATAAAAAGACAATAAGAATAAACACCGTGTTACAATTTAACTCCGGTAATTCAGACAGAATTTTATGACCCTGATGGCACCCGAAGACCAAACGCTCGCGGTTTAACTCACCATGTTAAAGTAATTCCGAATCTTTGTTCCCTTTTCAAGATCCCAAACAAAAATGTTCCCATCATGCCCAGCGGACAGCATGATTCTAGGATCAAACGGATGTGCTTCCAACACAAATACTTCATCATCGTGGCCCTGCCAGGGAAAGAGAAGACAAATGGCAAAGTATCTTTCGAGTTTCCTATCCGTTTCTATTTACAAGGCACAGAACATGAAGGGACAATGTATAAAAGTGTTAACAGAACAATATAAAAAAGTTTTTTGTAGTGAGCAGGCAAGGTCAGATTAACGTTTCCAGAGATACTTTGCGTGGGCGACACTAGGAAGAGGACATCGAGCAGAATCACAGTTATACTCACGGATAACACGTGGAGGAGCTGTCCACTGTGCGAGTTCCAAACTTTTAAAAGGAAATTGTTCACTGCAGTAATGACTGTGTTATCGGACCGGTCCCAGGCCACCATCGTGACTTTCAGCTTAGGAGCCTTGTCCTCTGCACTTGTAATACTGGTCCTAGAAAACGGCAAGCTTATTATCACATGCTCTGGCGGAAGTCTCTGAGCAATAGACATTGTAACAATCCTTCATGTGTAACATCTCTACAGACACCCCGACAAACACGTTAAAGGGGCACTGTAATAACACACACCCTTTTGGACCCTTAAATACCCTGGAAAATACTGCCGACAGCCCCGTCCAATTAATATTTCTACTTTAGGAGAAAATACTCACCTTTACTCACTTGGCATTGGGGTGCTCCTCCCGGTGTCAGCTCCGGGCTACCTAAATGCGTAAGTCACTGCAGCTTTTTTAAAAGCAATTTACATACTTGCACAACTTGCGTTGCATAGGATACGTAAATTGCACAAATGCTTGGAAATGCAGCACCTGCGCAGAATAGATTGGAGCTGCGCTCACAACCAATCCATCGACTGTATCTCTCTGGACACTTACTATTGCAAGTGGTCTGAGAGAGGAAGATGGCAGCACGTTAAGCATGCTGACATCATTGGTGACCGATCTGGTGATCGGCAGCTGTGAAATTCTAAATTCCGGATACCTGGTGATGCATATGTGGGAGGAGGAAACTGCTCCATTCACACAGCATTTTCTTCCAAATGAGGCATGAGGGAGTGGGGGTACTCCACATAGCCTGACCAACTTAAAAAGTTGAAGTGGTCAGGATATGTAGTGTCCCTTTAAAAGGTATACTTTAACTTGTGTGTTAGTCTGTCTGTAGAGACAATGTGCCAAATACAGGGGGTGCAAATTAAGTGCCCTATCACCTCCTTAACACTAGCACTCACAAAAATGAGCATTAGCGATAGCGGGACCCCTGTATCACCTCCCGATCGATAACGGGTTAAAAAATCCATTAACGCATCGGTATTAGAGCTTTATAGCGCCAGCTTACTGTACTATGTTCTCTCAATGCTTAACACGGGGAGCGCAAAGAGTAAGCAATAAGTAATTAGCGTTGGGATCACATAGTCCTAACGCTAATTACTCACAGCTGCGGCTGACAATGTTAGCTACAGCTTAGAGCTGCTGTGGAATCAGTTAGCTGCAGCTGTAAACCCCCCCAAAACAATTTAGATTAGCGCCTATCATCCCCCGGCGAGAACGGCGGACCGATCTGCTGCTTCTGGCCGCCGGGAGCAGAGTGAGACTGGGGGAAAAAAGTCACCAGTCTCCCTCGGCGATCACTCTGCCGACCTGCAGGATCTCACGAGGCGAGATCCTGCTGGTCATGTGACCCGGCAGCAGAAGCCTCCATGGAGTCCTACGGACTCCATGCTCACGACGGCGCTTTAGCGCTGCCCAAGCATACGGGAGCCTAGCGGCTGCCACAGCGCCTGCCCCATAACCTACAGCAACCCTCAAAATTTCCACTCGCCTGCTCGCAATTTGCGAGGGCAAATCAAGCGATGGCGAGTGGAAATTCACACGCAGGCAGCATGATAAGTTATATCGTACTGCCTGCTCTGTGTATTCCAGCGGCGGCCGTGTTTTTTTTACGCCGGCCGACATGCTCAGGGCCAGCCAGTGTGCTTTCCTTTATCAGCAACAGCTGGACATGACCCGAGTCATTTCCGGCGCGCTGACCACACTGGTTGAGATGCAGCGTGTTTACCAGGGATGGGGAACCTCTTGCTGAGGAAAACAATCCGTCCTGAGGGCCACAAAGGGAGGGGGTGCAAATTCCCTCTCCTGCTGCTCTCCTTACTCCAATCCCCTCTTCAGTCCTTACTGCTGCGTGCTGGATCCTTCTTTATCCTCAGCCCCTGAATCCAGCATGCCTCAGCGTACTCGGAGGTGAGGTAAAAGGGGGGGGGGGGTGGTGTGGAGAGAAAGGAATTAAAGGTAGTGGGGGAAGAAATAAAATAGGGAGAGAAATGAATTAAATACTGGGGGGGGGGGAAATGAATGAAATACTGGGGAAGAGAGAAATGAATGAAATACTGGGGAAGAGAGAAATGAATGAAATACTGGGGAAGAGAGAAATGAATGAAATACTGGGGAAGAGAGAAATGAATGAAATTCTTGGGAAGAGAGAAATGAATGAAATACTGGGGAAGAGAGAAATGAATGAAATTCTTGGGAAGAGAGAAATTAATTAAATACTGGGGAAGAGAGAAATGAATTAAAATACTGGGGAAGAGAGAAATTAATTAAAATACTGTGGAAGAAATTAATTGGGCAAAATAAATATACTAAAAGGAGGGAGAAATTAATTAAAGGGGGCCCTTGACAGAAAAACGGTTCCCCACCCCTGTTGTAAACTAAGTGAAAGTAAAAAGCTGTCAGCACGCCGGAAGGGATTCCAAAACCAGTGCCGTTAGTACAACTCCCGTGAGGGGCCATAATTTGTGAAATGGTGGCGTAGGCGTTTGAGTTTATGCAAAATAAATCTATTTATAAAGAAAGAGGTGACACGGAAGGAGCAAAAAAGAAAAAAATGGGGATGGAAGTATCGCACATGAATATTAGTGGATTCATCTGTATTAGCATCCAAGGAGGAAACCTGACTCTGGGGTCTAACTTCTATTGATAACCTGGCATATGAATAATGAAAAAAGAGTATTAAGTTCCCCTTGATATATCGGATGCATAAACCAAAACTTAATTTGGTACTAAAAACTGTAGGAGAGGAGTCTGTACTTAATGGATGATACTACTTGTCTGGGTCTGGTGCCTGGGTATACATGTATCTGATGCCTGGGTATTAATGTTAATTATTTTTGTAGCTTTATTCTGAATAAAACTTAACAGTGTAACGTCATAAGATAGGTTTGTTTAGGGGCGGAGTTCAGGGCAGGGTAGGTGGGGCAACAGGTGGCGAGTAACTCTTGAGGTCTGGCTAGTAGCTTGGGAATTGAAATTTTGAGCCCTGACCTACGTGAACACTAAGGGAAGATTAGTGAATGTTAATTTCCCCTTAACATCCCTGTTTTAGCTTTAGGAAGATGATAGTGCCCTAGATATTTTCGCATTTACCTCTCACACTGCACATCCTGCAGATATTAGTACAATCTGTCCTCTGAAGAATAAACCCCCATCACCCCAACCATTCCATTATTAGATTGCAAGCTCACTGGAACAGGCTCCTCTATTCCTATTAAGAGAATCATTTTCATCATTAAGAATGTTAATTTATATTTACAATTAATTATAAATCGCAACACCATCCGCAGCACCGCTTGGTTTGCCTACCCATTGAACAGCGCTGCGGAATATGTTGGTAGTTTATCGATAATTGTATATGATGCCCCATATCCTTCATTATCCACCTCTAATATTTATTTTTATCAACATAGCAGACAGGTACCCTGCCATCTTAGCAGCCATGTCCAGTATGATGCTTTTCCACTCTTGATGCTGGTATTGCCAAATCCTCGCTGTTCCATCCCGGCTGCCGCTGACAAAGCTCAAGCTAGAAAATAAAAAGAAAAAAAAAAAGTTAAAAAAAATAAGTTTGGTTTGAATGGAACGCTCTCCTTTGCTGGAAGTGTTATTTTCTCACCACGGTAGTGAAGGGGTTAAGCATGCTGTATATACCAGTATTTCCCTTTAAATTGTTAACAGTTCAGTGGAAACGCAGGCGCTCTAATAAAGGTATTTTAAAGAAGTGATCAGTGCTATATTCGCAGGCTCCACTACACGGCATCATAAAACATGGCGGGCCCTATTACATTGTTCACGCAAACGGTAACGCGTGTGCAAAAACACATTAACGCGAGGGGCAAAACCCTTTGCGCTGAACATCATATTACAATGTCAGCGCAACAAACATGCGTACACGTCTACCACGGGTGAACCTGCGTGAACGCTGCGCGAGCGTACTTTACTGCGCGCGTCCTATACTTAACATTCTGAGCGCAAATGCGTTTGTGCGCTGGTACGCGGATGGTATTACAATCTATGCGCGGTTTGTATCGCACAGCGTTTGCGCGCATAATTTTAGCAACTCCTAAAAGCTGGTGTAAATGGCAAATTCTATCAACCTGGCCGAAACCAAATACACCAGCCCAAAAAAACAATACACAGCAAAGTATAGTTACACATTCTACACATACCCAAACCAATAAACATTGGAGAAGTTGTGCGTGTTTTTTATATTGTTGCAGCATATATGCGCAAATTGACTGAAAAAAAGATTGGAAAAAAAAAAGTCTGCACACTGATTTCTGCGCGCAACGTTAATGCGCGTGCATTTTTGCACGGCCGTATTACGCGCATTATTTTTTTGACGGATTAAAAAATGCGCGAGGATTGTAATACCAGCACTGTTTTACGCGTGTTAACGTTTAACACTTCGAGCAAAACTTCACGCGTTCTGCATGCGTTTTTGCGTCTTCCCTTACTAGCAGGTGTGTTCCATCCTAGTCATTTTGCTGTGTTATTTATATGTTATTATCATCCCCTCGTACCGCCTTACTCCCTCCCGTGTTCAGGATTTTTCCTGAGCTGCCCCTATCTATGGAACTCCAACCAACGTGACATTGGATTCTCGCCGGGCCTCCGATCTTTCAAGACATCTCTAAATATGCATTAGACGCCTATAAGCTCTCTTCATAATCCCCCGTTATGATCACTACAAATCCCTTTAAGGCTGCGATCACATGGGCGTTTTTCAGAGCAGAAGGAACATCCATGATAGTGGACGTTCCTTCCACTCTGACACCCGTCTGGCCACCTCACTGAGCGCAGTTAGTGTGCTCAGCGCTGCAAGACTCGATCCTCCTATGGAGGATCACACTTTGCAGCCCCATCACCCGCCGATGTGTTTTTTTTTTTTGTTTTTTTTAATGAAATTTTTTTATTTCAGAAGACAGAAAATACAGAAAAGGGAAATGACGGTATAAATGCAATATACATCAAAAATAAAACATTAAGCATTTGTAGAAGAAGGGTGCATCAGAGGTAGGGTAGGATAAACAATCATAGATGCTCCTCCTCATTGCCTCTATCTGTTGGTGTACCTCAAGGCTCTGTCCTTGGTCCTCTGCTCTTTTCCATCTACACCTCCTCCCTGGGCAAAATCATCAACAGCTTTGGCTTCAATTACCACCTCTACGCTGATGACACTCAGATCTACCTCTCTACCCCTGATCTCTCTCCCCCTGTCCTTTCAAAAGTCAGTGACTGTTTATCTGGCATCTCCTCCTGGATGGCCTCCCACCACCTAAAGATCAACATGTCAAAGACTGAACTCCTACTTATTCCTTCCTCCAATGCCTCCCCACCTCCTGACTTCTCTATCACGGTGGAGGGTATCACCATTTCCCCATCAAACCAAGTTCGCTGTCTTGGAGTTACACTTGACTCTGCTCTTTCCTTCATCCCCCACATCAAGTCTCTTTCCTCCTCCTGCCGATACCAACTGCGTAATATTTCCAGAATTCGGCCATTTCTTACCGCTGTCACCACAAAACAACTCATACACGCCCTGGTAATCTCCCGACTCAACTATTGCAATAATCTCTTATCTGGCCTCCCTCTGTCCCGCCTCTCCCCCTACAATCCATCCTGAACGCCTCCGCCAGGCTAATTCACCTCACCCGCCGCTCTGTCTCAGCCGCTCCCCTCTGCGAGTCCCTTCACTGGCTCCCCATCCACTGCAGAATTAAGTTCAAAATCCTTATCCTTACCTACAAAACCCTCACTAACTCAGCTCCCCACTACCTGTCCTCACTAATCACCAAATACACCCCAGCCCGCTCCCTAAGGTCAAACAGTGACCTGCGCCTAGCTTCTCCCCGCATCACCTCTTCCCATGATAGACTGCAGGACTTCACACGCGCAGCCCCCATTCTCTGGAACGCTATCCCTCGTACTGTCAGACTTTCCCCTAACTTCTCTTCCTTCAAACGCTCCCTTAAAACGTTCCTATTTAGGGAAGCCTACCCCCCAACTCACTGACGCAACCATCAATCACTCTCACCTTACAGTCCTCTCCTCCTGTTTCCAACCCCAACCCTCCCAGATTGTGAGTTCCTACGGGAATAGGGCCCTCATCTCCTCCTGTACTGTTTGTCAAATGTTGTTCAATGTACTGTAACCCTGTCTATACTGTGTTTATTGTACAGCGCTGCGGAATACGCTGGCGCTTTATAAATAAAGAATAATAATAATAATAATAATGCTGTCTGACAACTATAATGATGGGCCTAGGTGAAAGATAAAGATCAATAATATCAGACCTTTTCCAAAGCAGTGCTAATCTGAGCGTACAATAAGAATGTCGTTAGGTAAAGGATGAGTGTCTTTATGCAGTAATTTGAAGGCATCAGTAAAAATAAGGGAAGGATGATGAAAAGTACCATATCGATATGTGAAATAATAGAAAGGTAGAAATTACAGAAGCCGAGAAGAAGAGGGATCAGAAAGAGAGACAGAGTAAAGGGTGTTAAGGGAAAGCCAGGGGTGGTACATGAAAGGTATAACTCGTGTGTAGGTGGGTCTAGTGGAAAGCGCGCACTAGGATCATAAGGCCTGAAACTCGTAAAGAGCTGTATGTCTTAAACGGTGCCGTCACCTTCCTCCAACGAACCAGAACCCCCCTGGAGCTATCTTGTTCACCACTGCCTAGTCTAAAATCCTCCGGAAGTTCGCCGATGAGCATTATGCTGCCCAATGGAATCAAACTTTGGTAAAGCGTTGAGCTGCTGCAGCTGGCGCCATTGCCAGCTCCTCATTGGAGCGTAACGTTTCCAATTAAAAAAAAAAAAAAAATATACCAGCATTTTGAGTGAGAGTCTGGAAGTGGTCCTCCAGCAAAGGGGTATTAGTGATCTGGCCACCAAGAGAATGCGGAGCAATACGGAGTTCATCGATTTAACCGAGAATGGTAGTTGAAGCAATAGCAATACGTGTGGAGTAAAGTCAAGGTCCACATCTGTCGTGTGATGAATCAAATCATGTACACCCCTCCAAAATAGTTCAAGGGTTGCGCATTCCCACCAGATGTGAAGGTAGGTGCTTATCATAGTGTTGCATCTCCAGCATGTTGGCGAGTGCGATGCATCAAAAGTGGCCAGCAATGCCGGCGTGCGATACCAGAAAACCAGTATTTTGTAGGACGATTCTTGTAATTTGGCAATCGGTGAGCCCGAATGGGTCAGAGCAAGCGATTTCGTCCACTCTTCATCAGAGATGGGAATGCACATTGGGCACACCTATCGTGGCATGAAATCTGGCAGTTCATTATCTACTCTCCGTAGAAGTCCGTAGAGCATGGATATGCTATGGGCCATGGGAAAGGCCCTCGGGCATATGGATTCAAATGGAGTAAGCTGCCTGAGTAAGGAAGCATTATTCGGCAACCTTTTAAGGAAAGATCGAATTTGGTGGTAATTAAATCGAATAGCGAAGTTGGGGTCCGGGTCCGATGTAGCTTTTTGACGTCCGGTGGTAACATGTGCAATTCGTGCGCATGCTACCCCTTATGGCCCTCCCAATCGATACGTCACAAAGATGCAACAAACCCAGGGAAGTGCAGTCACACGGACGCACTCAGTGCGCTCGTGGGACCGCAGCCTACACAGGAGATCTCACCATTTTTATTAGCCATCCACATCACATTTACTGAATTTGACACAAAGACCATTTCTGCCTGTATGCTGAGAATACAGACCCTGTGAGACATAAGGGACACCATCTAGAGTTTAGAACCTTTCACCCGGCATTTTCTTTTGGTGGCGGGAGGACTATTACCTCAAACCAGCCATATAAGGATAAATGAATAAATGGAAAATACAAAGTGAGCAAACTCAAGATGCAAAATTGCCATTTTCCTCTACATTTAATGGTCAACGTTTATTTGTGAGACATGTAATTGTGAACAAGTTATACAAAAAGTGCTTAGTAGTTAAGAGGCTAACGCAACCCAGCAATGGACTGGACAGAGCGACTGCACCTCCTGTCATCAGGTGCTGCAGAGAAACTCACCATTTCAAATGAATTACAGGAAAGTGGTCCAAATATTTTATAGAACTTAAAACATGTTCTATAACCTCCAACAATAAAAAGAACAGACAACATAAAGCAAAATCTAAACGGCTGCGCGCTCGTTGCAAGGCCCCTCGAATGCCATATGTGGATTGAAGGAGCCATCTGGTAGATCGACGCTACAGGGGTCAGTTGATATTTGACATGTCTAAGGGGGGGGGGGGCTGCAGACTCTGTCCGCCATGAATTCTCTAGGTGCCCCTCCTAAACAGAAAAGACAGCGGGAGGGAGCGGAAGGGACAGGACTGGCCTATTTTGACCAGGAATATTCTCAGTGCTCCTCATAATTCATGTCAATCGTTCATCAGCAAAGCAAGACAGAGACTGACTGTGCAACGGAACAAACATCGCAAAGTATCGCATGAAGGTGCCAATAAGGCGGCTGGACGGGACACACAGCCAGTCAATGGGCTTTTCACACACTGTTGAGCCGACATGGTCACCCCATGAATAACTGTTGCTCATAATCAGCCATGTTTAAAAAAAGACACATATAAAGTATTCATGCTGATGGGCAGTGCAGGAAAAATGCCACCCCGCAGCATGTAGAATCCATACACTGCAGGTAAGAAATCAAAAAGGAATCCCAGGTGACCTGCCTTGATTTCCTTCCTGCAGCATATGAATTATACATGTTGCAGGGCAGCACTGTTCTCTGTGCTCCCCTCTGCATGAACTAGCAATACGTGTCCAGGAAAACATTATCGATATGGTCACCCTATTTATTCACAAACTGCCGAAGTTCATCGTTGTCGAAACTACAGTCAACATTGGTGGGCCATGTTCCTACAAACAGCGACGAACAACGAAGAACATCGGTACCACTGTTATTCGTCTGTAAAAGGAGTAAAACTGCGGATTTTCTCCATTCAGCATTGTGCTACCGATGTTTGCCACACCGGTGAATGTACTAAAGTGATTTTAAAGTGCTGCTTTCCTTTGAACTCCCATACTATATATGATAAGACAGCTCCGACCGAAACACTGGTAGCAATTACAGTTAAAGCTACGATGGACAACAAACTATGGTGGGAAGAACAGTGAAAAGTACGGCAAACCATGGTGGCAGCTGCCTAAATAGTGAATTCACCGTAGTGTCACTGAACTTGATCCCCCGTAGGTTGCGAAAGAAAAAACACTGTTCTTTCTATGACAGAACGCTGCTTAGTAAACGACCCCTTAATTGTTTTCCCCCACTTGTTAAACGCTGACATTATTCTATGGTTTGACAACAACTCCGACCACTTCAAAAATTTAAATAAAATAAATTTAAAGAACCAAATGATAATTAAACGTATACTCTGCATTACAACGGTGCACATGTTCATATAGTGAAGGGTATTTTCCTCGTGACACCAATGTAAAAGTAGCAGGATATGTGCTAAACGCAGGATACGACCTCCTCGCTTTGTATAACAAACTTTGAGTAAACGGAGCTGCAGGCAGGTGCGGCACCGGCCCCTTTATATTACAGATGGAACAGGAAACGAGTGCGCGTGATCGGGACATCAAGCAATAATTCAACATGGAAATTGGGAACGCAAATAAAAAGTCCTCAGACCATCTTTAAAGAGGAAAGCACGTGGCATATAATGAATCATGGCTCTCATACTAACACCCAATCGCCAGCAGACTGTAGCAGCTTGTTCAAGTGAAACAGAAAAATACACGAGGATGTACAAACAGTTTAACGGAAAAAACACAATTTGTTAAACTTGGGTATTTTTAATACAGGCTATTTTTACTCTCTCTGCTTTAAACATTTTAAAGTAGTGTTTCCCAACCCTGGTCCTCAGGTTCCCCTAACAGGACAGGTTTTAAGGATCCCCTTGGGGAAATGCAGACTGAATCCTGCAATCACTGAGCAGCAAATCAGATCACCTGTGATGCGAGTATACAGGATGTGCAAAGTACACTAAGTTCATGTAGTCGACTGTAATCCCCGATGCGCTAACGGATTTTTTTAACCTGTTATAGCATTAACGCTCACATATCTGAGTGCTAATGTTAAGCTTGCATTAGGGCCCTTCATTTCTTTGGATAAGGGATACTTATTACATAAGTCACGATATCGTTAGTGCTCAGCTGTGTGAGCGGTAACGTTATCTTTGGCGGCCCTAGTACGGGCGCACCATATTACAATCCGAATGCTAACGGGTTAAAAACCCATCAGCGATTCGGATCTTGCGCTTTTCAGCGCGTGCTTACTGTACTTTGCGCTCCCTATGCTTAACATGGGGAGCACAAATAGTTAATTAGCATTAGGATTACAAAGTCCTAACGCCAATTACATCCCGCTGCGGCTACTGAAAAGTTACCCACAGCTAGGACCTGGTGCTAACTGACTGCTTCTGCATAATAAGCCAGCACCAGCAGAAAAAAATCCCAAAACACAGATACTCCCCTCTCATCCCGCAGTGAGAACGGCAGCTCGATCCACTTCTTGCCCTAGGGAGCAGTAAGAGACTGGGGGAAATAAGTCCCCCAGTCTCCCTTTGCAAATCACTCCACCGACCTGCAGGTCAAGTGTCCAGCAATGGAAGCCTCAATGGAGTTCTGTGGACTCCCCGTTTTACCAGTGGATTACATGACAGGTGCTGAGTCCAGCAGCCTGCTCCGTAGCGGCCATTAGCCTCCTGTATGATCGGGGTAGCATCCACTCCATGGAGGCTTCTCCTGCCGAGTCACATCACCGGCAGGATCTCTTCTCTCACAAGATCCTGTATGTCGGCAGAGTGATCGCGGAGGTAGACTCTGGACACCCCCCGCACTCTGCTCCCGGCTGCCAGAAGCAGCAAATCACAAAATTTTCCTATTCCAGAACGGAAAGTTTAGATTTTAATAAGGACACGGAGACGAGTATTTGCTGTTCTCTCTTAACTGCCCCAACAGCAGCGAAGAAACTTTATTGAAAATTAACAGAAAACAAACAGTCCTCCCTTCCCCAACGTGGGGAGGGGGACCTAGCTCCCCAGATCCTCCCCATCCAGTCCATAAACCACTCCCCCGGAAGCAGCTCCTCCTCTTTCAAAGCTGCGATATGACAACGGTGGGAGCGTCAGAAGCAAAACTGGAGTAGTAGATCGGGAACCAAAACATCTAGGAACCATATCAGGAACTCAGAAGGCTGAAAGAGACAAAGCACATGAAAGAACAGTGAGAAACTGTAATCTGATTAAATGAAGGGAGCACTGGCAGCCGCCAAAACAGTCCATCCCATTCCAGGAGAGATGCGGAATCCAATCAAAATCGGGTGGGGTAGGGCGGGAAATACTCGCCTCCGTGTCCTTATTAAAATCTAAACTTTCCGTTATGGAATGGGAAAATTTTGTGATTTTAAAGGCAGGACCCGGAGGCTTCGTATTTGCTAGTTCAAAGCAGAACAGGGGCCGCATCCGACCAATGGACAATGGGCTTGAAATAGAAGGTACGAAACGTGGACTCGTTAGACCAGTCAGCTGTACGTAAGATGTCTTCCAGTCGACAGCCCATCGAAGCCGCCTTTGAGGCGGAGGCACTCTGGACAGAATGGGCCCCGAAGACTGACACATCCACCCCGGCCTGTGCCATAAGCCATCGCATCCAACGAGCCAAAGTGGGAGAGGAGACCGGTTTATGAGGAGATCGAAAAGATATGAAGAGAGGTGAAACAGGGAGAACCCTGATGGAGTTAGTACGAGATTCGTACTCCCGAAGACACGAAACCGGACAGAGACGGGGAGAGACCCGAAAAGACGGGAAGAGTACCGAAGTCAGTGATGTCTTGGTGCGACGTGAAATATCAAAGCGTACACCTTCGGGAACATAAGAACGGGCACCGAAATCCAGCGCCCTAACGTCTGACACGTTTGCATGCCACTAAACAGAAAAGCATAAGGAGTTTAGCCGAGAGGGCCTGCAGTGAGAGAGCTGCATTATCAGGCCAGCGATCTAGGAAGGAGAGGATCCTGGACACGTCCCATGTACAGGAGTATTTGGGAGCCGGAGGGCGGGAGAAACGCATGCCTCTTAGGAGGCGACAGACCAAAGGATGGGAGCCCGCGGCCACTCCTGAAAATCCAGAGTGGCCAGCTGAAATGGCTGAACGAAGGACATTCACGGTGCGATAAGCCTTACCTGAGTCGAAGGCGTGGGTGAGGAAATCCAGGAGAGTTGTCACAGGGGCCGAAAAGGGATCGCTATCCTGTTCCAGACACCAGCCAGCCAGCCCACCCATCCGAGGCAGATTTGTAGGCGAGTCGGGTACCTGGGGCCCAGGATTGGAGCAAGAGGTCTGTAGTGCGTTCCGAAAGGCGTGAGCCTGTAGGGGGGTGCCAGAGAGCCACCATGCCAGGAGCCGAAGACGGTGGGAGGTCACCAGGGGGTGGGGTTGCTCTTCGTGGTCCAGTAAAAGGTCCGGGGAGGGAGGTAGGAGTCTCGGGACATCTATCGCCATGCTCAGGAGCGTTGGGAACCACGGTTGGGACTTCCAAAACGGCATTATCAGGACCACTGATGCCTCCTGAGCTCGGATTTGTGACAGAGTGCGAGCAATGAGGATGAACGGTGGGAAGGTGTAGTGGGGGCCCCTGGACCAATCCTGGAGAAACGCATCCGTGGCCATGGCGTCCGGATCCGGTCTCCAGCTGAAGAAGTCTGGCAGCTGTGTATTGAGCCTGGAGGCGAACAAGTCGATCTGGAAAGGCCCCCAAAGCGCGGATAGTGCAGAGAAACTGTGCCGTGATAGTTGCCAGTCTCCCGAGTCCGTAAAGTGCCTGGAGTTCCAATCGGCCACTTCGTTCGTCAGACCGGGGATGAACTGGGCGTGGACCAAAATCCAGAGGGGAAGGCAGAATTCCCAGAGTCACAGAGCCATGGCTGGCAAGTCTGCTGAGCGAGGGCCTCCCAGGCCGTTGATGTAGCGGACCGCAGGTATGTTGTCCATCCGAAGGACGACCG
This sequence comes from Leptobrachium leishanense, assembly GCA_009667805.1. Classification (NCBI taxonomy): domain Eukaryota; kingdom Metazoa; phylum Chordata; class Amphibia; order Anura; family Megophryidae; genus Leptobrachium; species Leptobrachium leishanense. Next base: position 8,399,911 of record CM019071.1, read on the forward strand.
AGTCCGGAGGGGATCGCCGTGTAAAGCAACGGAGTGCGAATAATCCCGCCAGGAGTTCTAGGCAATTGATGTGCCATAACTGTTCCAGGGGGGGACCAGCGACCGTCTCCTGGGAGCCACATCTCGCACCCCAGCCCAGTCTGCTGGCGTCCGAATCGATGGTCATCGTGGGAGGAGTAGGTACCAGAGAACAACCGTTCCAGGTGACTATGTTGTCGATCCACCATAGTAGATCCGATCTGGCGTCTTCCGTCAGCATCACGTGGTCCGTATAGTCGAGGCCCGCCCGGAGTGAACGGGCCTTCAATCGTTGGAGGGCCCTGTAGTGTAGTGGGCCCGGGTGAACCGCCATGCGGGTCGCCGCTAGGAGACCTACCGTACAGGCCAAGGAGCGGAGGGGGAAGGTCTTCTTCCTGAGTAGTATCCTCGCTTTTTTCCTGATCGAGGAAATCTTTGACAGTGGAAGGCTGAGGTTCATGAGGTCGGAGTCCACCACGAAGCCCAGGAATTCTATAGAGTGAGTGGGAGTGAGAATCGATTTCTCTGGATTGAGAAGAAACCCCAGTTCCTGGAATAGGGAAATAGTGTCGTGTAGATGGTTCCGAAGGGTGTGAGGTGACTGGGACACGAGAAGAACATCGTCCAGGTAGATCACCAAGCGGACTCCCCGAGCACGGAGGGAAGAAACCACGGGTCTGAGTAGCTTGGTGAAGCATCGCGGGGCGGAAGAGAGTCCGAAGGGGAGGCAGGTGAACCTCCATAATTTGCCGTTCCAAAGGAATTGTAGGAGGTCCCGATGTGATTCCATTATGGGAACTGAGAGGTAGGCATCTTTGAGGTCGAGTTTGACCATCCAATCTCCCAGAAGGAGCATGTCTTTTAACGTGGGGATGCCCTCCATTTTGAAATGGTGGTAAAGGACCCAATCGTTGAGGGAGCGAAGGTTGATCACCGGACGGAACCCCCTGCCTTTCTTTGACACCAGGAAAAGGGAGCTGATGAAACCCGTTGGATGGGGTAAAGCGGGTTCTATGGCCCTTTTGCGGTTGAGGCCTGCCACCTCGGAATGAATGAGTGTCCGAAGGGCATCTGCGAACCGAGGAGCGTGGGGGTACCGCTGAGTTCTATCTGGTAACCCATCACGGTGGAGAGAACCCACGGGTCCGACGTGAGGGAAGCCCACCTTGGGAGGAATTGAGTGAGGCGGCCGCCCACGGCAACTAGGGACGAAGGGATAATATAGATTGGTCTTACCTTGTCCTTGAGGAACGGGAGGACCACCTCTGCCGCCTCTGTATCCGCGGGCTCGCCAAGCTCGTGACGTCGATGGGTAGAAAGAGCTGGAACCCCGGAAGCCACTGGAACCAACGGTGGGCCGAGTGTTGGAAGCGGAGCCTCTAGCGATGCAGGAAGTATTAGCGCCCGCTCGGCCGACAGGGCGACCCCTGAACCTGCCGGCCCTGCCAAAAACGCGGTTAGGTGAGAATATGCGTTTTAGAGAGGCCTCCGATTTGTCATGGAGTTAAATGCTTGAGTGTATTCACCCATGTCTTTAAGAAAGGGTTTCCGGAAGAGGAAGCCCTGTGCGGAGGCACCTAGGTCATTGGTGGCTAGGTGCAGCATCTCGGTGTAAATTTTGAGCAGTATGCTCTTGCGTCTCTCGCTTGAGAGAGCTGCATTGGCGTTGCCAAGCAAGCATAGTGACCGTTGGACCCATTCCGTGACCTCGTAAGGGTCCATCAGTGTTCCAGTCGTCTTGGCCTCCTCTGCCAGTTGGAAGAGTTTTACCAAGGGGCTGGCCGTGTCCAGGAGACGGTCCTGGCAGCCTTTAATGGCAAATTCAATGCCTCTTTTGGGGTTCCAGCCACGTTTAGACACACTTTTTTATAAGCTGACGTCCACGTTGGGAGTCAGGCATGATTTACCGGCAGTAACCGGGCGAGGACACTCTAATTTCATTTTGGCCCTGTCCTCTTTAGTCATAGGGCGCCTGAGGTGCGAGTCGACCCATTGCTCCACGTGTGGAGACGCATACCAGATCGTGGAATTAGGGCGAGCAATATCCTCAGGCTCGAAGAGGGAATTGCCCTGCGGATCGTACACCACTGTACCCCGAGAATGAGGCTGGCAAGTGGGTGAGTCCGCATCCAGCAAATCTGAGTCCTCCGGAGCGTGGAGTTCGAGGACTTCTCCCTCAGCCATCCCTGGATCTGCATCGCCCTGATCCGAGTCTGAGTAGTCAGTGAGGGTGACTGTGGGTTTAGCACGGCAGACTTTTTTGGTAGTCTTAACCCGAGCCCCTTGGGGTAGGGTGCGCTTTTTTGGCACAAGTGCCGTGGTGGCTGGTTTAGGCAGTGATCTGGGGGTGCCAGCCCCTCTGTTGCTGCTGCTTGCAGCTGGACTACCTGTGGGAAGTCCGATCTCAGGTGCACAGAAGTCCGATCTCAGGTGCACAGGGTGCGGGGCCGAAGCTCATATTAGGGTCCCCTGTAGGGACATCAGGGACCTCTGGAGCCAGATCAACATGGATGGGGGGGGGGGGGGAAGGGTGGAGATGGCCTCCGTAAGGGATTTGTGCCACGATTCAGAGAGGGAAGAGACTGCTGCAGCCACTGCCTGGGAGACGGATGCCTGCATGCTGGCGAATCTGGACTCGGCAGAGAGTCTTTTAGATTTTTTATGTCTCTTGCGTGCATATTGTTCTGAAGTGAGTGAGTTCCGTTCAGATCCGGGGTCTGAGGCTGGTATGTCCTCCGAGGAGGGAGCATCAGCGTGGCCAGGCTTTGATAGGGACATGGTTTTAAGGGGAAGCGATCTGTCTGCAGAGCTGAGGTGAGTGCGTGCGTGTGCCACACTGTGTAAGAGGTACCCCAAGATGGCAGCCGTTACCTCCCACGATACAGCGGAGTTTGAGGGGGCGTGGTTAGAACCGCGTGTGGAACTCGTGCGCGTAATGCAGGGAGACAGCGAGCAGCGCGAGAAAAGAAAAGTTTAAAAGTGATATGGAGAAGCCCGAAACCCGGCGCCGGCTAACACTGCCGACGCCAGGAGCGGGCGAGTGAGCGAACCGCCGCGGTTTAGACCGGGTCGGGAAGCTCTCTGAGTAAAGGAGATAGAAGAGTAGATAAATACAGGAGAGCTATACTTATCTGTCTGCTACCGCCGGGAGCGGCCAAGAAAGAGGAGGAGCTGCTTCCGGGGGAGTGGTTTATGGACTGGATGGGGAGGATCTGGGGAGCTAGGTCCCCCTCCCCACGTTGGGGAAGGGAGGACTGTTTTTATTGAAAATTAACAGAAAACAGTTTCTTCGCTGCTGTTGGGGCAGTTAAGAGAGAACAGCAAATACGAAGCCTCCGGGTCCTGCCTTAAAATCAGGCCACCGTTCTCGCTGTGGGATGAGAGGTGAGTATTTGATTTTTTGGTGGGGTTCCAGGTGCTGCTAACGGATTCTGCAGAAGCTCTAAACTGTAGCAAACTTTTTAGTTCGCGACAGTGGTTTGTAATTAGCGTTAGGACTTTGTGATCCTAACACTAATTACTCTCTGCTTACTCTTTGCGATCCCCATGTTAAGCATAGGAAGCGCTAAGTACAGTAAGCTTGTGCTAAAAAGTGCTAATACCGATGCGCCAAAGGGTTTTTTAACCTGTTAGCGATCGAGAGGTGATACAGGCGTTGGGCTATCGCCTCAATTAACCTAGCGCTAACGCTCATATATGTGAGCGCTAGTGTTAAGGAGGCGATAGAGTCCTAGATGTGTAGGAATCCAAAATGTCTCCATGTACAAACACAATAAGAAACACCAAATCAAACAAAATTGTGCAACAAAATACAAATTACTGGGCACAGCTAAAATGCCACACTCACATTACCGTTTGGAATGGCAAGTGACCCTGAAACACCCTACAAAAAGCAGGAGGACTAAGCAGGCAGTGTTTGGGTTCCAAGCGATTTAGTATTATGCGGAATATGCTGGCGCTTTATATATAAAGAATAATAATAAGTGACACAGTTCAGCTGTGCGGTTCCTGAATCTCCTCTGCTGTAATAAAACGGAGGAACGCAGCGGACTACTGTTTATTTAACTACTCCTAATTACAGAACTGATTGATGCACGAAAGAGCAATACCTTCACGGTGGCAAAACTAATAATGCCCTATAAAACTGCCAATTAGATCAGCCTGGCTACAGAAAACCAATTTACTGCTCTGTATAAATGTTTGTACAATAAAACCATAATGATAATCAGAATGAAACTTATGTCCAGCTGCTGCATATTCCCAGGAGGCAGATTTCAGCAGTGGCATAACTACATCAAAACAGAAATTACTGCTCGTTTGCTTTAAACTTACCGGTCTCCATTATTGCAAAACTGAACAGCGACCACTTTATCCTAGGTGAAGGAAAAGACACGTTGATTAGTGAACTGATCGTATCATACGCAAGTGTAGGCTAGCCATGTTACGGTGTCAGCCGGCAGACTTTAACTCAACCGAAAATAACATTGACAATGATAATATTTACATATATAAAACAGAGGTTTCTTACTGTGTGCTCTTCCAGTTCTGCCAACTTCTCCGGCAAACCAGAACCCAGGTAATATATCCTTATTATGCAGTCCGTACTGCCTGTAGCAATGAACATGCCACCTAAAGAAAACCAAACAGCACAATCTGTACAGGAACATACACAAGACAAGCACTTGCTTACAGGTTATAACCTAAAGAAAAAAGCAAAAACATTAAACACTGTGCCATATGTCACACAAAACGCATTCTGAACAAAAATATTTACTGTTATTTTCATCGTATATTGCAGGGGCTTAGCCTCTTCCAGAAACTTAACTCAGCGAGATCTGTGCTACGCTGTAAAGAATCTTAAGGGTTAAAAAGGGAGGGGTGTTACTATTTAACCCATACGTTTCTCCCGTTCTCGTTTTAACCCTAGAGCAGGGCTGTTAGTTACAAATATTTATAACGGGCCAACAAGTTCTGTAGCATTGTACAATGGGTGAGACAGAGGAACAAAAATGCTTGCAAGTGAAACATACAGAACAATAGGAGGGAGGACCCTGCTCGAGAGCTCACAATCTAAGAGGAGATGGGTGACACCAGGTGAGGATAAATAACTGGGCATTGGAAGTAGCGGCTGCATGGGTTAAGAAATGTACAGTGGGGAGATCATGGAGTGAGCCGACAGGCTTCTCTAAAGTAATGTGTTTTCAGAGACGTCTTGAAGGACTAAAGAGACTGGGAGAGTCTAATGTTGCGAGGGAGTTCCATAAAAAGGAGCAGCTCAGTAGAAGTCCTGAAGGCGAGAGTTAGGGGTGCAGGTACGAGGAGAGGAAATGAGATTGTTGACAGAGCGAAGTGGTCGGTATGGGATATACCTGCTAATAAGGGAGATGTAGGCAGGGGCTGTCAAACTGATGACCCCCCAGATGTAGATGCCTACAATTCCCATAATTCTTTCAATGCAATAAATGGCCAGGGAGTCATGGGAGTTGTAGTTCAGCAACATCTGGAGGGCCGGAGCCTCATAGTCCTGCCCAAGAGCATCATTTTAGGAATATGGATCTGATCGATCTGATGATTAAATCTGCTATAAAACAGTCACACAGGCATCAAGTGGAACAAGATTTACTTTTGTATATTAGTCACACATACCAATACGCATTGCAGTGTATATGTGATAGGTATAGGGTCATATGTCCCAGACTAGAACTAGAGCACTAGCTTTTGTTATTGATTACATGAGCAAGCCTGTAACAGCTGCCACACATACCTGAGCTGAAGGATGAACAGGAAATTTGAACGCCAGGTCTGGACCGATCCACAAACTTCATAGGCTGGTCACTGGAGAGAAAATGTACCAGCAGGTGAGAAGGATGAAACAAGGCAGCGGGACATTTGCGTTCAGAAAAAAGTCTAAATATCAGATACTTAACATCATTTACCAGGTTAGATACAATTTGCATGTATCTGTCAAGACTGAAACTGGTTTAATTGACAGGCAGATCCTGCTGCCGTGAAACAAGATCATAGTAACAATAATAAAGCAAAAGCCAAACATTCTGCAATACTATTTTTTTTTTTTTAACACATTGAGTTATTCAGCAATTGAAGCTACAAACACTGGCGAAAATCGCTTTGGCAAACACCAACGTTTCACAAATGAAAAGTCCATACAGCAGCAGGAGAAGCTTCACTGTGGTGTTTGCTGAGTAACTCCCTGTGTTTCTCTGAGTAATACAATCCGCTGAGGATGCATAAAATGAAGTTAAACAGGATTTAAAATAAACAACATGCATTGATCGAAGAAAAGAATGCAAACATACTTAAATGTCATGTTATCCACATGCCAATGCCAGAAGCAGATGGTCCCATCAGCACCAGTAGATGTGAGGTATCTAATCTTTCCTTTTGCTGCCGGGCAAAACTACAAAAAGAGAAACAGTTTACAGGGCATGTTATTTTTTAAAGAACTGGAATTTGGGTATTAAACAGGTAATGCAAAATATATCAAAATCTACAGGGAGATCGAAAGAAAAGACCAGGCCCCTTAGTTGGAGCTAATTACATTACATTTGTTAAAAAAAGAATATGATACTAGTACGATTAAAATAATAATTTTCTTCCGACAAATCCATTTAATTTAGCCTAAAAATGTTTTCAGTTGTTTTTCTAGGCATATTATGTGATAAATTACCACATAATTTGCAGGAATAAGCAAGTTTTTCTACCTGTGAAACCATATTTTTTTGTTTTATAAGGGCACACTTAATATCAGGGATAAGGATACACAATGCAATGATTCTTCGATCATGATCCGCTGACTTGAATTGCAGTACCTGTACTCATCTAGCCTAATTTGGCTACCGTCCCCTAATACTGCATTATGGATATCATTGATAATGCTGTGATTGGGTGCTAGACAACAACAGTTTCTATTTTATATTTAATGTTTGGTGCATGTAATGGGGAGAAAAGAACAAATCTCTTGCCACAGGTAGTACTTCTTACTCGATTTCATAACAGTATGAACACTGATTGTTATACGGGGTATTACCTGTATTGAAGTGATTGAAGCGGTGTGTCCCTGCAACACTGCCACTGGGGCACACGTGCGCAGACACCACACACGCACAACCTTGTCACAACTGCCAGCAGCTATCAGGGTGTTCTCATAATTCACAGCCATGTCTGAGATTTCAGCGGCGTGCCCTCGAAGAGTGGACAGAAGTCGACCGTCATCGGTGGCCCATATTTTCACAAGGCAGTCATCCGATCCCTGGAAGAAGGAAACATGTGTCAGGACAAGACACCACAGCAGAGAACGGTACTAAGGCATACAATGTAAACCGACAAACTTTGCTGGGCATTAAGGCAGCACACTCTGTACATGACACAACCAAACAATGATCTTTTGCAATGAAAGGTTTTAAATCGGCAATTCTGAAAATGCTTTTTGAAAGTTCACACTCACCAAGCAAGTTTTCCTGAACCTGCAGCTGTCTCAGATATTACAGACACAGAGGGCATTACGACTAATTGGGGAATTTTCCTAGTCTGTGACGGAAAGTTCTAATTTTAATAAAGGACTCGGAGGCGAGTATTTTGCCATCTCTTTCTTTACTTTCTTCATAGCAGCAAAGAGTTAACAATACGAAAAACAAACTTCCCCCACAACAGGGGATGAGCACACCCCACATCCTCTCCCAGCCAATCAATATAGTCCCGCCCAGATATAGACTCCTCCGCTTTCTTTGCAATCCAGAAGTCAGAATCTCCAGGACGAGACGCAACTACGCAACGGGGAAGCATACAATCCAAACACGGTCGGGCGTGGGGAAGCCACAAAGAACGCCATCAAGGCAGGACGATCAGCGCGGAGCTGAAAGAGAAAAACAAACACGAGGTCGGGATTAGAACCGAACCATCACCTACGTGTAACGCAAGCGCCCAGGCGATAAAACACAGGAGGCCGCAAAGGTGAAAAGTTTATTCAGGAACATGCGAGCACAGCGTAGTGGAGTACAACGCCAGAGCGCAGGTGATAAAGCACAAGAGATCGCAAAGGCGAAAAGTTTATTCAGCAACATGCGTGCACAACGTAACGCATTACAACGCAAAGCGCAGGCGCGCAGGAAATAAGACACGGACAAACCACCCAATGTTTATTGCTTAATCTACAAGAGAAACAAACGGGAGGGAATCCAGGGGGGGGGGAAATACTCACCTCCGAGTCCTTATTAAAATTAGAACTTTCCGTCACAGACTAGGAAAATTCCCCAATTTTACAACAGGACTCGGAGGCTCCTAGTTTGCCAATTCAAGCTGAGCAAGAACAGTCTCCGTCCAGTGTCGCATCGGACGTACGTAGAAAAGGCGAGCAGTAGACTCCCTGGACCAATCAGTGTAGCGCATAATGTCCTCCAGCCTACAACCAGCAGCCACCGCCGAGGAGGCCATGGCGGCACAGACCGAATGGGCCCCAAAAGAGGCGGTATCCACCCCCGTCAAACCCAGTAACCAGCGCACCCATCGAGGTAAAGGCGATGAAGACACGGGACGATGGGGAGCCCGGAATGACAGGAACAGAGGAGAAACTGGAGCAGCACGGAACCCCACCAGGCGGTTCTCGTAGACCCGGAGGCAACGAACCGGGCACAATAACGGCAGATCAGGGTAGTCCGGAAAAAACACTGAAGAAATGGACGTCTTGGTACGCCTAGTCACGTCAAACACAACTCCATCAGGACCGAAGGAGCGAGAAGGATAATCCAGCGCCCGAACAACTCCGACTCGCTTACAAGAGAGCAAACAGAACAGCATTACCAGTTTAGCTGATAATTGTCGCAGGGACAGATCTCCATTGTCTGGCCAATCCTCCAGGAAACGGAGCACCAGGGAAACATCCCACACCACTGAATACCGAGGAAGGGGGGGGGGTTCGAAACGAGCACCTCGCAACAGACGGCAGACCAAAGGGTGTTGCCCCAAGGCCACACCAGCGAAGCCCACATGGCCGGCGGAAAGTGCCGAGCGATAGACGTTCAGCGTGCGGAAAGCCAGACCAGAGTCAAACAAAACCGTCAGGAAGTCTAAGACCGTGCTCAGACAGGCTGAAACGGGATCTTGACTCCGTCCCACACACCAAGTGGACCACCTGACCCAGGCAGATTTGTACACTCCCCGGGTTCCGAGGGCCCATGCCTGTAAGAGCATCTCCCCAGCCCGGACCGAAATGTCCTTCAAACCGGAAACCAGCCACGCTAGTAGGTCCAGGTTGCCGTCCGATACCAGGGGGTGAGGTGAACCCTCCGCGTCTATGAGGAGATCCGGTCGCCGGGGTAGAATCCTGGGTGCGTCGATCGCAATCTCCAGAAGGGCCGGGAACCAAGGTTGAGCCGTCCAGAATGGGGTAACCAACACCAGGGTCGCCAGGTGAGTCCTGATCTGCATCACTGTTCGAGCAATCAGGGCGAACGGAGGGAAGGCATAGTGGCGCGCCCCGGACCAATCCTGAAGGAAGGCATCCGTGCCCAACGCGTCCGGGTCCGGTCTCCAGCTGAAGAACTCCCGAAGGTGAGTGTTCAACCTCGAGGCAAACAAATCCCATCTCAGGGGTCCCCAGAGTGAGTGAATGTTTTCGAACACTGAAGGCGGTATCCGCCAGTCCCCTGGATCCGACAGGTGACGGGAATTCCAGTGTGCGATTTTGTTCGATAGACCCGGAATAAACTGGGCCTGGACCCAGAGGTCGTGTCGGAGACAGTACTGCCAAAATTCCGTCGCCATGAGAGCTAGCAGTTCCGATCGAGGACCTCCCATGGCGTTGATGTAGCGTACCGCCGGGAAATTGTCCAGTCGTAGGAGGATCCGGCGATGTGAGGAGTTCCTCGTGAAACACCGAACCGCGAACAGCCCCGCCAAAAGTTCCAATACATTGATGTGACGGGTCTGTTCGGAGGGGGACCACCGACCCCCCGTCTCTACGCCTTCGCAGTGGGCTCCCCATCCGAGGCCACTGGCATCGGAGTTGATGGCGAGAGTCGGGGAAGGAGGAAATAATTGTTTGCCGTTCCACGACATCATCTGAGAACGCCACCACGACAGGTCCGACTTGGCGTCCTCCGTCAGGGATATCGCATCCGGATAATCCAAACCCGCCCGGAGGGAACGGGCCTTCAGGCGTTGGAGGGCCCGATAGTGGAGAGGAGCTGGAACTATCGCCAAGCGCGCCGCTGACATAAGTCCGACGACCCTGGCCAGCATCCTCAGAGTAGGCGCTGAGTGTCGGAGGAGAGAGGAAGCCTCCTTTCAGATGTCCCGAATCTTGGATGGAGGCAGGTATAACCGCAGGTCCCGGGAGTCCAGGAGGAATCCCAGGAACTCGAGGCGGCGTGACGGGATCAATAAGGATTTCTCCACGTTGACTAGGAATCCCAGTTCTTGAAGGAGGGAGATCGTCCATTGGAGGTGCAGCAGGAGCGTGTCTCTGGAACTGGACATCAGGAGTATATCGTCCAAGTATATGATGAGGCGGACGCCTCTGGATCGTAGGGAAGCAATCACTGGCTTTATCAGTTTCGTGAAGCACCATGGTGCTGATGACAGGCCGAACGGCAGGCAGGTGAAACGCCAGACCTGATCTTGCCACCTGAATCGGAGGAAATCTCTGTGGGAAGAGCAGACCGGCAGCGTCAGATAGGCGTCCTTCAGGTCCAGTTTGGCCAACCAGTCGTCTTTCAGGAGGACATGACGCAAGGTGTGAATTCCCTCCATCTTGAAGTGTCGGTAGACGACCGAGAGGTTCAATTCTCGTAGATTGATGACAGGACGGGAACCACCGCCTTTCTTGGCTACCAGGAATAATGTGCTGAGAAAACCTACCGAAGACGGAGGGGCTAGTTCTATTGCCCCTTTGGCCAACAGGTCTCGAATCTCCGCCTGCACCAGTAAATCTTGCGCGTGCGCAAAGTGGAGCGGCGCTGGGGGTCGTGTCTGTGTAGGCGTGTCCACAAAGTCTATGGAGAAACCCTGTATAGTGGCCAGGACCCATGCATCGGTAGTGAGTTTTGCGCCCAAGCGAGTGCAAAATTGGCTAGTCGGCCCCTGACCCTCGTCCCTGAATGAGGGATAATCTGAAAGTCGTTCACCTGAGGATCTGCCTCCTCTGTATGATCCGCCGCGCCAGGGTCTGGCTCTGGATGGGAAGAAGCGAGAGCCGTAGCTGGGGTTGTCGGCGGCATATCGAGCCGAATCGAAGGAGGAGCCATAAGGGCGGGAGGGACCCCCACGGCCGGCAGAGCGACTCCTGCCTCTACCGGCCCTGCGAGAGACCCGACCCGGGAAAACCCTTTTCATTGTGGCCTCCGCCTTGTCCAGCATGGAGAAGGACCCCACGTATGTGTTACGTTTCTTTGCAAACGGGTCACCAAAGAGTTGGCCGTCTGCCTTGACTCCCAGGTCAGTGGCGGCCATGTGGGTCAGATTGGTATCCAAATCCATTTTGAGTAGGATCGTCTTCCTGCGTTCTGCTGCTATCTCAGCATTGGCGTTTCCCAGTAGAAACAGGGATCGTTGGAGCCACTCCGAGTTCCGAGGGGTCTAAGGGGGTATCCGACAGTTTAGCATGGGTGACGATGTCTAGGGCTTTTACCAGAGGGCCAGTAGTGTCAAGTAATTTATCTTGGCATGTTTTCATGGCAAAATCTATGCCCTTTTTGGCTGACCAACCTTTGTTGGCGACAAATTGCTGGAAGGCCTCATCCACCTCAGGTGTGATGCACGTCTTGCCAGCTGTGGTGGGCCTAGGACATTCCGTCCGCAGGTTAAAATCGAGTACCCTTATCAAGATGGCAGCGCATAACACTGTCGACCCAGCATTCGACATGGGGTTGAGGGGACCAAGCAGTGGAGCTTGGGTGGGAAATCTCACGGGGATTAAACATGGGGTTTCCCGCTGGGTCGTAGATAGTATCCCCGACCTGCATAGGGGGTGGCTCCACCATAAGGTCTTCATCATTGACCGGGGCGTATAAAGTAATGGAGTCATCTCCGTCATCGCCCTCAGGATCGCCTTCCCCTGCATTTGTCCCTCTTGGGACGAGACTCCAGGCGGCCGCCTTAGGTCTCTTTATCTCGGCCGCATTGTTTGCCCCGCGGTCAGGGGCTCTTTTGCAAGAGTCTGGCTCGCGAGTCAGTAATGGCAGTGTTGCGGGGATGCCAGCCCCTCCATAAGCACCTGGGGGATGTGATAAATAAACACTAGGCCCTGAGGCCAGCGGGTCGAGGGGAGGTGTCCTGTGGTAATTCCTGAGGTTCATGGGTTTGGTTTAATATATTTTTTTGTAATGTTGCAGAGCATGCAGCTACCGGTTTTGGGGGTATTTGAAGGGAAATGACAGCCTCATCCATAGATCGTCTGAACGAATAATGGAGTTCAGCGACAGCCGTCGAGACCGACTCCGTGATGGAAGATCTGAGGGAGGCTTCAAGGGCCGCGAATCTTGCTGAGCTCCCTGATTTTTTATGTTTGCGGGGGGGGGGGGCGGGGAAGTCCCTTCTGATATGGATGTTCTATTTACAGAGGGACCCTCCAACCCGGGTGGGAGAACGAGAGGGGCTGCGGTGGGAGACTGACATCTTACTTGGATTATCCTCGCGTTCGTATGAGGTGAAGTGGAGCTGCGTGCGCAGGAAGTGGGCGTACCCCGGCGCGTGAGTTGAATCTCAGTTGGCGCGCTCGGGAAGAACGCCGCGCTCCGAGTGCTACGCACGCAGCGGTAGAGTTATGCCCAGCGCGGATGAATAGAGATCCGAGCGGGGCAATTAGGAGAAAAAACGCCAGATCTGACTGGTCCGGTGGGGACACCGACCCTCGCGGCTAGAACCGGAGGGTAGCGGCGCCCCAACAAGCAGCGCAGATTGAAGCAAAAGACGCTGCAAAGGAAATCAAAACAACATAAAATATATACAATATAAGAATAAAAGACAGAAATTTTACAGAGCAAAAGGAAATGATACTTATCTGCACGAAGAGCAGCAAAGAAAGAGGAGGAGTCTATATCTGTGCGGGACTATATTGATTGGCTGGGAGAGGATGTGGGGTGTGCTCATCCCCTGTTGTGGGGGAAGTTTGTTTTTCGTATTGTTAACTCTTTGCTGCTATGAAGAAAGTAAAGAAAGAGATGGCAAAATAGGAGCCTCCGAGTCCTGTGGTAAAATCAGCGATTAGTGACCTGCTGGCCTGAAACTCATCCAAGCTCTTATTATCTCCCGCCTTGACTACTGCAACCTCCTTCTCTCTGGCCTTAAGAGAGCCCAGATTCTCCTTCTGCAGTCTGTAATAGATGCCTGTGCCAGGCTCATCCACCTTACCTCTCGCACCTCGCCCCTCTCAATCTCTACACTGACTCCCTGTTTCCTTTAGAATCCAATTCAAAATATTGGTGCTCACATACAAAGCTCTCCATAACTGCGCTGCTGCCTACATCTCCTCCCTTATTATCAGCAGGTACAACCCTTCACAACCACTTCGCTCGGCCAATGAGCTGAGGTTATCAGTTCTTCGTACCCGTACCGTTGCCTTCAGGACTTCTCCCATGCTGCCCCCTTTCTATGGAACTCCCTCCCCCGCAATATATCTCTCCAGTCCTTCAAGAAGTCTCTGAAAATGCATTACTTTATCAGCGCACTCCATGGATTTCCTCACTGTCATTTCTTTCGCCATCTTCCCACTCAGCTCACTACGAACCCGCTACTTCACATGCCCCGCTCTTTACCCTCACCTAGTGTCACTCCTCTCCTCTTAGGTTGTACGCTCGAGCAGGATCCTCTCTCATACTGTTCTGTGTGTTTTACATGTATGTATATTTGTTATTCTGTCTCCCCCATTGTACAGCGCTACAGAACTTGTTAGCGCTTTAGAATTACTTTTAACTGTAACACAAAATACTGGATTTTGCAAGGTTCTTCCTTTCTTTTGGCCTATAGAAGCTCACATGGCACGGAGTCATGAGATCTGTAGAGGGCAGATGCAATAAACTCACCGTAAAAATACGTCGTCCGCTGCGGTCGAAAGCCACACAGTACACGGATGATAGGTGACCCAGAATCCGTTTGTGCATTTTGATTTGCTGGTAGGTTGAAACTGGGAACACGTGGTTGAAGCGCGTACATCCAGTGAACGCTCTGGCCGAGATGACGTTTACTAAAGTAGAGAAAAAGAAACAAAGGTCACAGAGTGGATTAAAAACATCAGTTTAAAAGACACAACGGGGACAAACTGGGGGTCTGACAAATGTGTTTTATGAAAACATCAATGCGGGATCTACGCACTGCTCATGAAAAAACAACAACGTTAGGAGTAAGAACATTTAATCTAGACTATACTGTGTTAGCAAACTTATTGCATTGCTGTTAAGAGATTTAATGTATTTTACATTTACACAAATAATATTACAGCAAACAAAGCAAGCAGCATCCATTTGATATGTTCAGCGAGAGGACAGCACGATTCATTGCTTCTGCTTACAGCGAGATAAAGAGAACAAATAGTTCCCATGGTCCCTCTGTGGCTCCTGTGGTAGGAACACGCTGGGCTCCATGGAGTCCTTTAGACTCCAGGAGCAGATACCTGTAGCAGTTTGAAGCACTGTTGCTGGAGCCATTTTGAGTTCAGCCGTTAATAAAGTGGCTGGATCAAGATGCGTACGTTAAAATGGAAAAGGTTAGGAAAAGGTTACACGGTGTAAAATGCGTAATAGTATCGCACATGTCAGCGGACATGCTGAAACCCTCCCCAACAGATAGGGACAAAATAATAATATTGCGATTTTTTGAATGAATATTGCGATTGCGATTTTATTTGCAATTAGCACACGGATATACTGCCCCAGCTCACACACGGATATACTGCCCCCAGCACATGGATATACTGCCCCCAGCACATGGATATACTGCCCCCAGCACATGGATATACTGCCCCCAGCACATGGATATACTGCCCCCAGCACATGGATATACTGCCCCCAGCACATGGATATACTGCCCCCAGCACATGGATATACTGCCCCAGCACATGGATATACTGCCCCAGCACATGGATATACTGCCCCCAGCTCATGGATATACTGCCCCAGCACATGGATATACTGCCCCCAGCACATGGATATACTGCCCCCAGCTCACCGATATACTGCCCCCAGCTCACCTCTTTGCACCGCGTGTTCGGCTCCCTGTGAGCTTCCGGCGGCATGGAGCTTGGGCGCTCGCCTGGGGGAACCACGTGACGAGCCGCGAGAACGCGGCTGTACACGTGGTTCCCCCTGCGAGCGCCCACAGCTCCATGCCACCGGAAGCTTACAGGGAGCTGATAAAATGAATAGATAAAATTGCAGCCTTATGCGATTTAGAAATTGCATGTGCTTAAATCGCGATTTTTTTGCGATTGCGATTAATTGCACAGCCTTAGCAGTGATCCCATTAGAGATAAACGTCCTGCACAATAACCCTCCTCTCTCTCCCCACCAGCCACAATTCTTCTCAAAAGCAACGTGCAGGTTAATTTGTTTTATTTTTACTTTATAAATGTACAGTATTTTGTATTACTGTAATCATTTTCATATGAATAAATGGTTGTGGAACCAATCGTCAGAGTTTCCATTATTTCCTTTTTTTTTAAATTTAGAATTTTTTATTTTGTAATATCGTCAGCAAGACATCAAACTTGAAACAAGGGCCTCGCAGGGCCACAAAGAGTCATCAAATATCACACAGCTTATGAGAAATAACAAAAACAGCGACACAGAGAAAGGCATCATAAGTGTTGCAGACACATAAAAAAAATAAAATGAAAAACATCAGAGGTCATCTTGAGACTGTCACAAGGAAAAATACTCAGCTAAAAATCAAAAAGAGTCCTCTGAACATAAAATGGGAGGGGGGAGCTAAAGTCATGAAAAATGCACTGCTAGAAATAATCAAAAAGCTTAGGGGGGGGGAACTCTCTAACATCGGGTGTCCACGGGGTGGGGGATCTTCTCTGGGTCAGGATATGCCAGGGCCCGAGATTAATGGGAAAATCCGGAAGGGCTCCTTCAACCCGTTACCAGCAGGGACACGGCACAAAAGTCTTCCTCTGGCCCGTACTCGTCGTTCAGGGCACGCCGATCGGGCAGCATCCAACCCCCCCCCCCGAAGCCGCACTGGCCACAATCCGAGGCCAGGACCAGCGCTGCCCCTCCTCAGCGCACAGGTCCCCAGCCCCGAGCAGCGCAGCCAACGCAGACCCCCAAAGGGGGGGGGTCACTGGAGACAGCAGAGAGAACAACAGCCCAGCAGGTCTCACATCAGCAGGCCTCCCGATGCCATCCGACAATTCAGGGGCTCCACCCGGACTCGGAAAGCTCAGTTGTGGCTCCGGGACTCCAGACTCCGCGGCTCGACCACCTAAGCATCTGCCGCAACAGCCACACACCAGACAGGTGCAGCAGCCTCCAACTCCTCTGTGACCATGGCCACTTCGAACTTGGCATTTCTGGGTAAGTCCTTTCCTCGACAGCGCTGTAGCATGGCCATCACCTGACGCCACGTTACCTTGGTAAGTTGGCCTGAATCCGCCTCCCCCAGTAACTCCAAGCAGGCTTCTAGGCTTACTAGCCCATCCATTTACTCTTCGGGGGGGAGCGACCCGGCTCAGCATCCACTCACGGCACCCAGTCTCAGTGCAGCAACCACCGCAGTATCACAGGGATGGGGGCCCTCCATTCCCCCCGGCAGGCAGCAGACAGCCGCTCCGAGAGGAGCCATGGAGAAGAGCTCGACAAAGCTGGGGAACAGGCCCCTAGATGGCCGTCTGCAGAGCACTGTAGACGAGAATCAGACGGCCAGAATCGCGTCTCAGCTCCGGAGGGGGGGGGGGGAACAGGCTCCGGAGCATACACCCCTGATGGCCAGCCGTTCAGGGTCTCAAATGATGGGTTCGTATCTAAGAGGATCACCCCAGAAACCCCCCTCGGAAAAGCACCATGCGAAGCTCCAGAAAAACACTTCTTCCTTTCACAGCTGGCCACGCCCCCCATATCACATCCATTATTTCTTATGGGGAAATTCGCTTTGATATAAGAGAGCTTTGGATTACAAGCACGCTTCCGGAACAAATTATGCTCGCAATCCAAGGTATTACTGTATTATATCCCCAAAAAAACATCACGGATATGATCAAGCTAAAAGTTAAGTATGTACATCCAAGTCACTGTGAGAAAAGGTGTAGGAGCTATAGTGTGTTTCTGGAACAGATCATGAACTTTGAAAAATTTGTGCGTTTGAACCAGTCAAGTGGCATGATTTATTAAAATGTGAGCGTTGGTAACGTCCCTTTAAATGAAAAGCTTAATTAAGACTAGATGAACAGATCGGGACTTTGGTTTCTCTAAGGCTAGACGTCAGCGTCAGGTCAAGTAAACACAATACAAAATGTGACATGCAGCTTTAGGCGATGAAGATGCTGAGCTATGCATTTGGGTTTCCCCTTTCCTATATGGGCTGCATTACCCATAGGTTCGGCAAAACAACAACATACCAACATTCAGGGGCTTTCCATAATTGACTGGAAGTTCTGGCGGTCTGCCTCTGTGTAAAGCTGCAAATGCTGACGCTCTCCATGGTGTATGTCTGCAATCTAGCAGGGGGAAAAGAAAACAAGTTTTGATGAAAATAAATATAGCATTCTGGTGCTTACAGGTAAAATGACTATTTGACCAAGGTACAAATTAATTACAAAAGGTTTAAAACGTTTGAGGGCGCAAAGATATAAATAAATAAAAAAACATCTGGAAAACACAGACTCTAATAGAAACATAAATAAACCTTCATCAAACAACAATCATCACATACGTACCTCACAGGCTAAAATATCAAAGTGATGCAAAACAAGCAGGAATTAAAAGCATATTAACATGTGTTTTATTATTATTATCCATTTTCCACATTTGTTTTCACAGTTCTTCTGTTGCATTTGGAGGTGCTTTTTCCTTCATATAAAGAGGTACCTATGATGTCTGAATTGCCTTAGTGGCAATAATAAGGCATTTAGGGTGTATTACTTCATATCCAGTGACTCCCATCTCGCTCTAAGTCAGATCAGCAACTTTGCTCTTCATGATATTTTGGAACTACATCTCCAATGATGACTCTTGGCTGCTCTTAGAAAGCTGAAAACATGGCTTAGGCTTGCTAAGAGCGGCCAAGAGTCATTGTTAATATAGGGTTTTTAGGCTGTCAGATGAACGCAGTCAGAGAGCACTCTGCGTGCATGCACAACGGGCAGACGTAGTGACGGAAGATACTGTAGACGCCACACGGTCCGTTTTTCTTGACGGACGCAGAAAAATAAAGGGAATTATGGGAAACAAAATTAATATGAAAAATGATAAAAATTTGAAAAGGATATGAAAAGTCATTTTGTGCGTCAAGGTGCTGGACGTCGCAAATGCGCTGCGTCTGACATCTCATCACACAGCAACGCTACGCGGACATGGCGCACTCTGCACGTCCGTCTAGCGGTTTTACGTTCTTGCCTAACTTGTGTCCATTTTCCACGTGCGTGTGCAGTTCGGTGCACATGTACTTCACGTGTTGGTCTCTATTGATCATGATTCTATGCTACGACGGACGTTAAACCGTGCGGCAACACGGACGTGATCACTGCATTCGTCTGACGCCGGCATTAAGCCCATCACATAGACATTGTATGGGACACTGCTAATTGGAGTTTTAGGATTACTTATTAGGTTTGTACATCTCCAATGATGCTCAGGCACGTATAAGGTTGGCCAAGCCTCGTTTGGATCCACCAGCCACAATCTCGTAAGATCGCGGAGTTCGAGATCTTGTGAACTCCGGGATCTCGCGAGACCGCGGCTGTGCGTGGATCCCAACGAGCGGCCAGGCTACAACTCTTTGCCGGCGGCCGCTCAAGGGAAGAAGAGGCCAGGAGGAGCCTGGTAATGCTCAGCTGCCCAAAGAGGAGCCTGCCAGGAGCGTGAGCTGGGGGCTAATATATATATTGCCCCCAGCTCTCACATATATGTCTGTTCCTATTGAAAGGCAGTCACATGACATTAAATAAAAGTATCGGTACTTGGTATCGGTGAGTACTTTTAAAAAATATAGGTACTTGTACTCGGTCTTAAAAAAATGGAATCGGTGCATCCCGATTCAAAACATTTGGGCTCAAGAAAAAAAAAAAAAAATTATGTATACAGTCCTGCTAAGGGCACCAAAGCTGCTTAAATTCCCAAGTTGAAACTTGGTTTGCTACACAACCCTGCTGCTGCTATAGAACCAGTGAAAAGTATTGTTTACTAACAGTAGAACTGTAACATAACGGCACACAGGAAGCTGGCAGTTCCTCTTTAAACAGACTGACGCGCTTACTTGTTTCATCTGACAAAATGATGAAACCAAACAACAAAAAATATAATGCAGATTCTCTGTTCTACAGTTGGGAACAAATGCTACACGTTCAGACTTTACATGCAAAATTATATTGATAAGAAGCACAATAAAAACATACAGGGTTATTCAGAGAGAATTGAAAAGTCACTGCACGTTCAGTGACCTTTCGTTACCCGCACTTCGGAGATTCTAGTTCGCCGACCCTGCGGTGCATTCAGCAAGCACCACAGGGCCCACCGTAGTTCGGGGGAAAACCTGCCGCAAACCCGCCGAACACTCACCGAAAGCCCGCAGGAACCGCTGCAAAAACCTGAATCCGTCAGCACCAGCAGTAACCCCCCCCTCCCAAAGAAAAGTCAGATACTCCCCTCCTACCCCACAACGAGGACCGCGGCTCCAACTGCCTCCCCTGTCTAGCGGGAGCAGGGAGAAACTGCTATGGACTTAACATCCGATAACAATGCAGGCAGCTTTTTAAGCGCCTGCATTGTAATATCGCGCTAAAACGGGGACTCAAAGAAGAAACCTGCAGGCGCAGGTTTTTCTCCCTAGCGTCCCCATTTTAGCGCAACCATTGTAATGTGGCCCTAGGAGGGCCAAGGTTCCTGACCCCTTACCTACAGGTTCATATGAGATATCACTGCAAAGGGCAGGGTCTGGACTCGGCCATGTTGTTTGTATAAATAAAACCTTAAAAAAAAATAATTATATATATATATATATATATATATTATAGTTATTTATTTTATTAAATAGAATAAATGAAATAAAATTGTAAACATCGAATCACGTTTATTAAATACATTCTGTTAATGGCATGTCAGATTTGTGTTGTTTTTTTCACAACATTTAGGCTCCGGTCAGACGAACGCAGTGCGAACGCGCGTGCAGCCGCACTTTATTGCGGCCGTAGTAGCAGCAAATGACATCCAATGACGGACAATATACGAAGTACGGCCGCACGAAAGTTCGGCTGCGCAACGCAAGCGGCAAAGAACGCATTTTTTCGAGAACGTAGAACCGCTAGTACTGACGCACAGAGTGTGCTGCGTCGGCATAGCGGCATGTGTGCGTGATTAGGAGACGTCAGACGCTGCACATGTCTGGCCAACATCACGTTCATTTGTTTTTAATAGCTCCGTCAAATATCACGCACGAAAATGCACATCGTATGACCGCTTTCGCGTCTTCCGTGAAAAAAAATACGTCAATGTGTTTGGACGCACTTTTTAACAGACGATGCGAAAAATGCGTTCGTCTGACCCTAGCCTAAATGTACAGAATATCGGCACCAGCTATTGGCCAGAAAGGCTGCCGATAATTGGATCCGAAAAAAAATTATATCAGTCTATCCCTTATCTATACTTTTAGAAGGCAGGGGTAAAATTGTATTAACCCATAGAAACCTGAACCCTGGATTTCTCAAGCACAAGTGTAACCAATGCATCAGTCACCTTGGAGTATTTAGAGTTTCAGTACAGGGGTTTAGGTTGGTTAATATATATTAAGAGAAGCAACAAATAGACCAAAGACTTGAGATTTAATATAATCATGGTCATGACGTTTATGATCCATCGCATGACGTTACCTTTAGCTCTTCTTAAGAGGGACTGCTTCCCGACACCAAGAAGGCTGTGTATGCCAGGAACGCTCTGCGGGATTTCGTGGTCCAAAATAGGCCCAATGCGTCTGCAAATTTTCAGCAGGTAGTCAGGAGAGACATGAGTATTTTCCAAAACCTGAAGAGAGAAAACCAGGGTTTAATGACAACCGATTTACAAACAGGAAAGGCCAGTGATGTTAAAGGTCAGTGGCGTCACATTAGATTTCAAGGTATTTACAAGCACAAGGCGTTATTCACTAACCTCAAAATTAGCTTCTTTTTATTTTGTAAAAGACCTTTTATTAATTTTTAAAGGGCTTTTTTATTATTTGGACACATTTTTACTACATTTTAATTGATTCAGTTTGGCAGAATTCGCCGATGCCAATTCGGAGGTTTTGGCCGGCGTCCGATAATTGCTACCGCGACTCCAATTTCGGCAAAATAGGGTGAACATTCACTAAATAGCGAATTCACCATATTTTCAGCAAAACGGAATTGCCGAAATGCGGGGAAAAGCAAAGCACTGAAATTACAAGAAATTTCGGTGCTTTGAGAGTAGACCCTACAGGACTGGCAAGCAGCTGGGCAGGCACGGTGAACAACAAGAAATGTAAAGCTGCATGAGGTCTGTTTTGGTTTCCTTTGTTCACCTCACTTCCTGCATTTAACGGTTTAAAAAGTATCTACTTCACAAAACGTGCATTATTGATGTTGCACCTGTTTAACATACTGCTAAAGTACTCTGGATATTGCTGCTATAGTCGGCCATGCTTTCACTCCAATAGGGAAATAACCACAAAGGAGAAATACCACAGCTAACGTCTGTGAATCTGGAAGTTTCCAAAAAGATCATAATCTGAATAAAATATATTCCTGAGATCCTACACTAATATAATATATATATATAGGGATGTTGAAATGGATATATTCATGTCCCCAATCTGGACTGTGCAGTATTCAGGAATTGGCCGATGCGGACTCCAGATGTGATACTGAGGGCCCAGCGGCTCAATCATGCCAGGGAATCCAGGTGCCAGGAAATCTGCTCATGGTGAAGGCAGGCAGTGAAGGCAGAGGCACCAGGACTCCAGCTGGAAGGCTTGCAGTCTTTCCTGTCTCCACCATGACTAGTAAGCAGGTAGGGCAGACGCTGCCAGTCACTACGAAGGCTGCAGTAATTCAGCTGGGAGGCTCACAGCTAGGCATGTCTCAAGCTCGGGTCAGCTTGAAAAAAAATAATAATGCAGAAATTGGGTCCTGATGTTAGGGATTGAGAAATATATAATACATACATTGATCGTCCACAACATTATAACCATCTGCCTAATATTGTGTGGGTCCGTCTCACGCTACCCAAACTGCACTGATGCATGGACTCCAAATAGATCTCTAATCGTGTCCTGTGTTATCTGGTTCCAAGACATTAGCAGCAGATTATTTATGTCCTGTAAATTGCGAGGTGGGGCCTCCACGGATGGGAATTGTTGTTCCAGCACATCCCAGAGATGCTCAGATTGAGATTTGGGGAGTTCGGAGGCCAAGGTAACACCTTGAAATCTTTGTCATGTTCCTTGAACCATTCTTGAGCGGTTTTTGCAAGGAGTCAGGGTACATTGTCCTGCCGAAAGAGGCCACAGCCATCAGGGACCACCATTGCCAAGTAAATATGTACGTGGTCTGCAATAATCTCTAGGTGGTGCGTGTCACGTGTGTTCGGACACCTATCATGGCTAGCATTAAGTTTTTCAGCAATTTGAGCTACAGTAGCTCTTCTGTGTGATCAGACCAGACAGGCTAGTCTTCACCCCCCACATGCATCAATGAGATTTGGGTGCGCATGACTCTGAATCTGGTACACCGTTCATCCTGCTTTGCACCACTTTTGCTATGTACTAACCACTGCATACCACAACACCCCACAAGACTTCCAGTTTTGGAGATGCTCTGACCCAGACGTCAAGCCATCACAATCTGGTCCCTGTCACGCAGATCTTTTTCACCCATTTTTCCTACTTCCAACACATGAAATTGTAGGACTGACTGTTCATTTGCTGCAGAATATATCCCACCCCTTGACAGGTGCCATTTGTTACCATAGATAGTTACTTCAACTGTCAGTTGTTTTAATGTTGTGGCTGATCAGTGTATATATACGTACACACATACAGAACTTTTGTACTCATCCCAAACACGAGAGAAAGAAACGAGCAGTAAAGACTCCCTTCACATCTGCTTAGTTACATGAAGCGGATTACGTTGAATTTATGCAATAGTGAAGATGTGAATGAAGTCCTACAAGTGTTGGTCCATTTTTGCAAGTTATGTAAATCTATACACAAACCTTGTCAGAATAGTACACCAAGGACAACTGCAAAGGTTTCAGTGACTTTATTTCACACTAAAAGGGATCATTCACAAAGCAGTGTCGCAGAACAGAGAAACGTCAGCATTTAACAAAAGTAGAATGTAAAGCGCGACAGAGTAGCTTCACGGTGAGGTTTCTCCAATCACTCGTCTCACAATTCCATAAGACAACACAGCAGCAAAACCACATCACGTGCTCTGTTGATTGACTGACAATAACAACAATGTACATGTTCTTAAATAACCTTCATATTTGCTCATAATTATCAAAAACAAAATTATGAGAACACTGAGAAAGGCCAGCAGCCTCAGTGGACTGCCCAACAGCGGGACCCTATTCACATCTCACAAGTTATAAGCTTGATGGTGCCATTACAGGCAAAGCATTACCGTATGAAAATCGGACTATCACTCAGAAAGGGCGGCCATTACTGAAATGCCAAGGCAGTTGAGCTAAACCTTCTGAGACCTAATCATAGGACAGGCCACTAGTGCTGCTGCCCATCCTTCAGACTCACACAAACCATGTTTTTGCTTACTTTATATATGTTCAGAATGGCAATTGGACTGCCCATACAAGTCTCAATGTTTCCTTCAAACCAGGGGAATTAGAGATACTTACCTAAATATTACTTAAAATCAGTTATATCCAAAAACTAAATACAACCAGAAAAAATAAAAAAAGGTATAGCTTGATTCATAGTAACCATTATCCGGTCTGCCTCTAACCTACGATAATACCAGACAGACAAGACAAAAAATGTATTGAAATAAACACTGTGTGTGTCATATACGTTTAATATATAGCAGAGGTAAACAACTGCAGACGAAACAATGACATTTGTTCTGCGAGTGATGATTCTCCCATGGCCCCGAATGTAGATATATGTTGACAAAGCCTGAAGACCGTACAGCAAACCCAACGACAGTATTACATATCTTAAAACGAGAGAGGTTATAACAGTCCATCAGAATCCATTGTATGGTTATGAGTAGGGATGCACCAATACCAATTTTTTTAAGACCGAGTACAAGTACCGATACTTTTTTCAGGTACGCACGGATACTTAAATTTAAATGTCCTGTGACCGCTTTGCAATAAATTTAGGATTTTGCTGAAAGCCTGTCCAGTTTATGCCAATATTAAATGTATGGCCAGACACCCCATTTAACCACTGCACAGCCTGGGTGCGGGCGCACACACACACACACTGCTGTTAGCAGAATGCATTAAAAGCATTATCGTGACTCCCACGATACCACGGCTGGAGGCCGTGTCACAACCTTCACAGCTGGGCGCCACTCTGAGCCTGGAGGACCGTTTTGAGAATGAGATTTCTCGTTTTCAAGTATGTCCTGGGTGGAGAGTATGTATTGTTAGGTGTCTTGCCCAAGGACACTTACTGGAGAGGTGCTCTTGCCGGGATTGAACCCATGTCTCCACAGGCTCTCTCCATGCAGAGCAATGATGTTACCTCTACTCCACCCAGCCGGAGCTTTTAATGCATTCTTCTAGCAGTCCCAGAAAGTACTAAGTACTCGTGCAAATGACAGTATTGGCACCGATACTAGTATCGTGCATCCCTAGTTATGACAGCATTAATTGCAGTGGCTTTTCACCCAAACCCATTTGTTCAAAGATTAATAATCACTGGTTTTAAAAACATACATATTACTTAATTCAGAGTAGAAGAAAAAAATACAAAAGACAAAAAAAAACTATACAAAACTATTTTCCTTTTTGCACAGAGTCCAAGTAAATTTAGGATTGGCCATGTTTTTCTGGACAAATGTTAATGCCACGTGAAGATAGGCGGAGAGGAAAAAAAAGAAATGCTGCCCTACATGTACAATTCACATGCTGCAGGAAGGAAATCAAGGCCAACTGGGACTCTTTTACGATTTCTACATGTTGCGGGTTGTATTTTTCATGCACTGCCCATCGGCATGTGTCCAGGAAAACATGGCTGATCTGACAACCCTATCCTCAACTTGATAAAACCCCAAGGGTTGTTAATAAAGAACGTTTATTTATTTTTTACATGGACCCCACAAAAATCCGAACATACATACCCAAACACCGTATAAAAAATATTAAACTCCACAACTTACAAACTATAATATAAATACATAATAAATAAACCCGGCTGGTTCCCCCAGTGCTTTATTTTAGGCCAAGCCTGGCTGGCATGAGGTAAATGAAAGCAAAACCATGATATGAGCCTGTGGTGCAGCCAGTAAACACGGTGTGTGTCATTCACACGGCTTATTTTCATACTATATTCAGATTGCAGCCTGCACTGGATATAAACACCCGCTTTCCTCTTCCCAAAACACATTGTTATTGTTTGGCGCTGAGGTAAATAAAACACGGAAACCTCTATTTCCTGTATTATGAAACCGCGACCAATAGCAACGCGGCTTCTACACGGCCACCTCGAGACGTGGGATATACGTCGCTACGCTATTGGTAGAAATGGGCGGTGATGTCACTCGCGGTACGTGCCCTCAGATAACCCCCCCACCCATTTTTCACAATAGCCGGTGTCTACAAAAGTAGTTCCCACGCAATAAAACGCCCCCCTCTCCCGGGCCGTATGAACGAGGTTTGCAGGCGCACTCCCTATCGCCAAACCGTGACGGCTCCGTTCTCTGTCTATAAACGGGAAGCCCGCGGTGCCACAAACTCACCAGGTCCTGATATGTCCGATAGTGTCTCTTCCCCTGCCAGTCCAGGCGGTGCGGGATCAGCTGGAGGCACAGAGAGAGAGAGAGGGGGGAGTCAGTGCAGGCAGGAGGCACGGGGTGACCGGGAGATCTGAGTGATACACAGCGAGTTCCCCTTGCAGAGCCATTCTCCATGCAAAGGGAGCGTGAGGGCAGCCCCAGCTCACACCTGGCTGGAATAACAAGCAGCAGAGGCATTCGAGGAGCGACTTCAGGGGGCCTGAGAGGATCCGGCGGAGAGGGGGGGCCTGAGAGGATCCGGCGGAGAGGGGGGCCTGAGAGGGTCGGCAGAGCGGGGGAGCTTGGCCGAGGAGAGCCCGGTGGGGGTGGGGGTGGGTGGGTGGGGGTGCCGAGGAGAGCCCGGGGGGGGGGGGCTTGGCCGAGCGGGGTCGGCCGAGGAGGGGGGGCTTGTCCGAGCGGGGTCCGGCCGAGGAGGGGGGGCTTGTCCGAGCGGAGCCCGGCCGAGGAGGGGGGCTTGGCCGAGCGGGGTCCGGCCGAGGAGGGGGGGCTTGTCCGAGCGGGGTCCGGCGAGGAGGGGGGGCTTGTCCGCGAGCGGGGTCCGGCCGAGGAGGGGGGGCTTGCGAGCGGGGTCTGCCGAGGAGGGGGGCTTAGCCGAGCGGGGTCCGGCCGAGGAGGGGGGCTTAGCCGAGCGGGGTCCGGCCGAGGAGGGGGGCTTAGCCGAGCGGGGGCCGAGGAGGACCCGGCCAGCGGGGTCCGGCCGAGGAGGACCGGCCGAGCGGGGTCCGCCGAGGAGGACCGGCCGAGCGGGGTCCGGCCGAGGAGGACCCGGCCGAGCGGGGTCCGGCCGAGGAGGACCCGGCCGAGCGGGGTCCGGCCGAGGAGGACCCGGCCGAGCGGGGTCCGGCCGAGGAGGACCGGCCGAGCGGGGTCCGGCCGAGGAGGGCCGATGGAGCGGGGAGGGTCCGGCCAGAGAGGTCGGGACGAGGCCCGGCGGCGGGGGCCGGGGGGGTCCGGCCGAGGAGGACCCGGCCGAGCGGGGTCCGGCCGAGGAGGACCGGCCGAGCGGGGTCCGGCCGAGGAGGGCCGATGGAGCGGGGAGGGTCCGGCGAGGAGGGTCCGGCCGAGGAGGGCCCGGCGAGCGGGGTCCGGCCGAGGAGGGCCGGCCGAGGCGGGGAGGCCGAGGAGCGGGGAGGGCCCGGCCGAGGAGCGGGGAGGGCCCGACGGAGCGGGGTCCGGCCGGGGAGGGGCCCGACGGAGCGGGGTCCGGCCGGGGAGGCCCGACGGAGCGGTCCGGCCGGGGAGGGGCCCGACGGAGCGGGGTCCGGCCGGGGAGGGGCCCGACGGAGCGGGGTCCGGCCGGGGAGGGGCCCGACGGAGCGGGGTCCGGCGGGGAGGGCCCGACGGAGCGGGGTCCGGCCGGGGAGGCCCGACGGAGCGGGTTCCGGGGAGGGCCCGACGGAGCGGGGTCCGGGGGGAGGGGCCCGACGGAGCAAGGTCCGGCCGGGAGGGCCCGACGGAGCGGGGTCCGGCCGGGGAGGACCCGACGGAGCGGGGTCCGGCCGGGGAGGCCCGACGGAGCAGGGAGGGCCCGACGGAGCGGGGTCCGGCCGGGGAGGGCCCGACGGAGCAGGGAGGGCCCGACGGAGCGGGGTCTGGCCGGGGAGGGCCCGACGGAGCGGGGTCCGGCCGGGGAGGGCCGGACGGAGCAAGGTCCGGCCGGGGAGGGCCCGACGGAGCGGGGTCCGGCCGGGGAGGACCCGACGGAGCGGGGTCCGGCCGGGGAGGGCCCGACGGAGCAGGGAGGGCCCGACGGAGCGGGGTCCGGCCGGGGAGGGCCCGACGGAGCAGGGAGGGCCCGACGGAGCGGGGTCCGGCCGGGGAGGGCCCGACGGAGCGGGGTCCGGCCGGGGAGGGCCCGACGGAGCGGGGTCCGGCCGGGGAGGGCCCGACGGAGCGGGGTCCGGCCGGGGAGGGCCCGACGGAGCGGGGAGGGCCCGACGGAGCGGGGTCCGGCCGGGGAGGGCCCGACGGAGCGGGGAGGGCCCGACGGAGCGGGGTCCGGCCGGGGAGGGCCCGACGGAGCGGGGAGGGCCCGACGGAGCGGGGTCCGGCCGGGGAGGGCCCGACGGAGCGGGGAGGGCCCGACGGAGCGGGGCGGGGTCCGCCGGGGAGGGCCCGACGGAGCGGGGTCCGGCGGGGAGGGCCCGACGGAGCGGGGTCCGGCCGGGGAGGGCCCGACGGAGCGGGGAGGGCCGACGGAGCGGGGTCCGGCCGGGAGGGCCCGACGGAGCGGGGAGGGCCCGACGGAGCGGGGAGGGCCCGACGGAGCGGGGAGGGCCCGACGGAGCGGGGTCCGCCCGGAGAGGCCCGACGGAGCGGGGAGGGCCCGACGGAGCGGGGAGGGGAGGGGCCCGACGGAGCGGGGTCCGCCGGGGAGGGCCCGACGGAGCGGGGAGGGCCCGACGGAGCGGGGTCCGGCCGGGGAGGGCCCGACGGAGCGGGGAGGGCCCGACGGAGCGGGGAGGGCCCGACGGAGCGGGTTCCGCCGGGGAGGGCCCGACGGAGCGGGGAGGGCCCGACGGAGCGGGGTCCGGCCGGGGAGGGCCCGACGGAGCGGGGAGGGCCCGACGGAGCGGGCCCGACGGAGCGGGGAGGGCCCGACGGAGCGGTCCGCCGGGGAGGGCCCGACGGAGCGGGGAGGGCCCGACGGAGCGGGGTCCGGGGAGGGCCCGACGGAGCGGGGTCCGGCCGGGGAGGGCCCGACGAGCGGGGAGGGCCCGACGGAGCGGGGTCCGGCCGGGGAGGGCCGACGGAGCGGGGAGGGCCGACGGAGCGGGGAGGGCCCGACGGAGCGGGGTCCGGCCGGGGAGGGCCCGACGGAGCGGGGAGGCCCGACGGAGCGGGGTCCGGCCGGGAGGGCCCGACGGAGCGGGGTCCGGCCGGGGAGGGCCCGACGGAGCGGGGTCCGGCCGGGAGGGCCGACGGAGCGGGGTCCGGCCGGGGAGGCCCGACGGAGCGGGGAGGGCCCGACGGAGCGGGGAGGCCCGACGGAGCGGGGTCCGGCGGGGAGGGCCCGACGGAGTGGGGTCCGGCCGGGGAGCGGGGTCCGGCCGGGGGGGCCCGACGGAGCGGGGTCCGGCCCGGCAAGGGGAGGAGGGTCCGGCAAGGGGAGTCAGGGCTTCATTTCAGGATCATCTGGAGACCACATAATGAGTGATGGAGGCACCCCAGACCCTTCATTCACAGACCCTCTCCCCCCGGGTGCTCACCCTTGGGAAGACTCGGACTGACTTCCCAGCAGACCTGGCCAGCCATCAGGGTGAGCAGATGGGGAGTTATGGTCCATGCCTAGCTGGTGTTTAACCCTCTATGTGCTGCCTGTACAGGTATATGATCTCCCTGCCTGGTCAGTTAAGGGGTATCAGGGTCGGTGTACCCCCCATCTTGAGCCGACATGTTTATTTACCTGGTGTTCTTCCAACTCCTCCGTCAGCGCCTGCAGAGACAAAACAAGCCGCGTGTTAGTGAGGAATGGCAGGAGAGGGAGCCCTGGGGAGAGATGGAGCCTCTGCGGTGTGGCAATATGTGGCACCACTGGGTTGGTGATGAGGGGGCAAGACGTGGACACCCCCAGGTGGTATTGGGGGGGGGACAGGACGTGGACACCCCCAGGTATTATTGGGGGGGGCAGGACGTGGACACCCCCAGGTATTATTGGGGGGGGCAGGACGTGGACACCCCCAGGTGGTATTGGGGGGGGCAGGACGTGGACACCCCCAGGTGGTGTTGTGGGCAGGATGTGACCCCGGGGTGGTTTGGGGGGGTAGGATGTGACCCCGGGGTGGTTTTGGGGGGGTAGGATGCGACCCCGGGGTGGTTTTGGGGGGGTAGGATGTGACCCCGGGTGGTTTGGGGGTAGGATGTGACCCCGGGGTGGTTTGGGGGTAGGATGTGACCCGGGGTGGTTTGGGGGGTAGGATGTGACCCCGGGGTGGTTTGGGGGGGTAGGATGTGACCCCGGGTGGTTTGGGGGGTAGGATGTGACCCCGGGGTGGTTTGGGGGTGATGTGACCCCGGGTGGTTTGGGGGTAGGATGTGACCCGGGGTGGTTTGGGGGGGTAGGATGTGACCCCGGGTGGTTTGGGGGTAGGATTTGACCCCGGGGTGGTTTGGGGGGTAGGATGTGACCCCGGGGTGGTTTGGGGGGGTAGGATGTGACCCCGGGGTGGTTTGGGGGTAGGATGTGACCCGGGGTGGTTTGGGGGTAGGATGTGACCCCGGGGTGGTTGGGGGGGTAGGATGTGACCCCGGTGGTTTTGGGGGTTAGGATGTGACCCCGGGGTGGTTTGGGGGGGTAGGATGTGACCCCGGGTGGTTTGGGGGAGGATGTGACCCCGGGGTGGTTTGGGGGGTAGGATGTGACCCCGGGGTGGTTTGGGGGGAAGGATGTGACCCCGGGGTGGTTTGGGGGGTAGGATGTGACCCCGGGGTGGTTTGGGGGGCAGGCTGTGACCCCGGGGTGGTTGGGGGGCAGGATGTGACCCCGGGTGGTTTGGGGGGCAGGATGTGACCCCGGGGTGGTTTGGGGGGCAGGATATGCGCCCCGGGGTGGTTTGGGGGGCAGGATGTGACCCCGGGGTGGTTTGGGGGGTAGGATGTGACCCCGGGTGGTTTGGGGGGCAGGATGTGACCCCGGGGTGGTTGGGGGGGTAGGATGTGACCCCGGGGTGGTTTGGGGGGCAGGATGTGACCCCGGGTGGTTTGGGGGGCAGGA
Organism: Leptobrachium leishanense; assembly: GCA_009667805.1. Taxonomy (NCBI): domain Eukaryota; kingdom Metazoa; phylum Chordata; class Amphibia; order Anura; family Megophryidae; genus Leptobrachium; species Leptobrachium leishanense. Next base: position 8,430,807 of record CM019071.1, read on the forward strand.
TGTGACCCCGGGGTGGTTTGGGGGGCAGGATGTGACCCCGGGGTGGTTTGAGGGCAGGATGTGACCCCGGGGTGGTTTGGGGGGCAGGATGTGACCCCGGGGTGGTTTGGGGGGCAGGATGTGACCCCGGGGTGGTTTGGGGGGCAGGATGTGCGCCCTAGGCTAGTGGGGGCATGAAGTAACCGGCAGGGGATCTCAGTGCCGGGGTGCCCCGCTTACCTGGGCTGATCTCCGGCACGGTCCAGACTGCAGGTATCGGGCGATCAGGAAGTAGAGCTCTGCGGGAAGAGACGGGGGTCAGTGTCTGCGGGTAACCGGGGGGTTAATGCGGGGGATCGGGGGTAAATCCAGGCTTACATACCGGCATCCATGGCGCTACCTGCGGCTAGGAAGTTCCCGGCTTCCTCCGTCCCTGCCTCGCCTCTGTGACCCCTCGGAGCCTCCATGGGGACAGCCCTCCGGCCGGATTCAGTGCATGACTCTCACCCCGGTCTCCCGGCGCCGAGACCCTCTCTCCGGCCTGAGAATAGGAACAGAGACAGACCGGGGGGGGGGGGGGGAGTCTGTGCTGCCAATCCGCCACCTCGAGGTGGCGCTGCAGCGAGAGCCGTGCACTCTTGCACGAGGGAGACGCTCCGTGATCAAAGCGTAGGAAGCGGCTGCTGCGGTGACCGGATGTTGGGTTCTGCGAAGGCTCCCGGAACTCGCCGCGCATGCGCACTCGAACGACTGAAGTCACGGCTGGGCAGCTCTGTGTTCTGCAGCAGAGACCATCAGCGGGGGCTGGCTGAGAGGGAGGGAGCTGACCATAAAAGGCAGCTGGAGGCTTCCATACACTAAAGCCAGCCTTCTGTGTCTATTTTTCTTTGTCCTGTGTGCTTTGTTAATTCTACCTAAATGCAGGAGGACTTAGTAGGGTTGCCAGGTCGGCCATGTTTTTCCTGGACACATCTAATTTATTGTTCCCTATGAGCAGTGCATGAAAAATGCCACCCGCAGCATGTAGAATCCATACACTGCAGGTAGGAAATCCTAAAGGCATCCCAGGTGATCTGTCTTGATTCCCTTCCAGTAGCATATGAATTATACATGTTGCAGGGCAGAACTTTTTCCTATGCTCCCCATTGCATGAAATAGTAATACATGGCCGTCCTGGCAACCCTAGGACTGACCTGTGTAATGGATTACTTCTCCCATGATCCTCAGCTCTCTTGCTTACTGAGCATTATGGGAAATCTGGACCACAATAGGTGGAGTGCACCGCTGGGACGTTTTTACGTGTAATAAGCAGGTGTCTCCCTATGTAATTGTTTTACTTATTTTTAAAAAACGTATTATGCCTACATGATAAACACAAAAGCTTTGCCCAGGTCATTTACATTGTCAGTACAGAGATAATAGGTATTAATGCTGTCATTAAAGAGTAGGGATGTAGCGATCCGATTTTAAGGATTAGGATGCGATCTGGACTTTTTTGTGGATCCATTATCAGCTTTTTCAAGCCTGTCCAATCCTTAAGGACACGGCCTGCCAAGCTGCAAGACTGCATCCTCGGCATTAGGCTGGCCGTCGTCCACTGGGTCCCTATTTGTGCGATCATGTGATTGTCCGTCATCGTCTGACCAATCCCACAACATGTGGGAGATTCGCCCTCTTCTACTGCCCCCGACTTCCATCGGACAACTTCAGGCTTATTTGTGTGACTACAGCAGACTAGCGATCTTTCCCGTTTGAATGGGATTTGTCAGACGAAGTTGGGACGATCTGGTACAATTTACATGGAAAAAAAAAAAAAGATGAATTGTATAGTTAAACCGCCAATCGGTGGCAGGGAAATTGTCCCATAGAGAAGTGATTCAGTTCGGCAGGCGAAGCCCATCGGATTCTATGTAAAATTATATTTTCTATTTTATGCAACAGTTTATTCTTTTCATTTGCAGCAAAAAGACTTTTTATTTTTTGAATTTTTTTGTTTTTTAGGCAAAATTTTAGATTCCTGATTCTTAAAAAGAAAAGAAAAAATACTTCCAGGCGCACCTTACTAATATTTCCACTTTTTTTAAAACCAAAAATGGCCAATGTGCAAACATCTAATGAATTAATATTTAAACAAAACAGTGGTTATATTATAATGATAAATGTGTATAACTTAAGGAATACTTATAGTTCAGTGGTGTTTCTTTTTTTCCCCTCTCTCAGCATGGGGTCCTGCGATGTAGCTGTTCGGTATCCCAAGAAAAAAAGGAGGGGGGGAGGGTATTTCTCCACTTGATGTAAAAAAAGGCAGCAGAGCGGCAGATAATTCAATTAAAATGCGTTTATTAATCAATAAAAAGGTAGACCTTCAACTATAAAATCAATTGTTAAAGTACTAATTAAGTAGGATCAACAAAAACGCGCTTTCACCAATAGGCTTCATCAGTTGTTATCCTTTCTGAATGATCAGTCTGTGCAAGAAGTGCAAAAAGTCCAAAAGGACTTAAGGAATACTTATCAGTCCAAAAGGACTTAAGGAATACCGTATTTTTCGCTCCATAAGACGCACTTTTCTCCCCCCAAAAAGTGTGGGGAAAAGTGGGTGCGTCTTATGGAGCGAATGCCCCATGATATGCCTCAGCTCACCTGTCGCCGCCGCGTTAGGCTCCCTCTGAGCGTGCGTCCGGCGGCAAGGAGCTTGGGCACTCGCCTGGTGGAGCCATGTGACAGCGATCTCGCGGTCACGTGGCTCCCCCAGGCGAGTGCCCAAGCTTCCTGCCACCGGACGCACGCTCAGAGGGAGCCTAACGCGGCGGCGACAGGTGAGCTGAGGCATATCCATGAGCAGCTGAGGCATATCCATGAGCTGCTGGGGCATATCCATGAGCGAGCTGGGGCATATCCATGAGCGAGCTGGGGCATATCCATGAGCTGCTGGGGCATATCCATGAGTGAGCTGGGGCATATCCATGAGCTGCTGGGGCATATCCATGAGCGAGCTGGGGCATATCCATGAGCGAGCTGGGGTATATCCATGAGCGAGCTGGGGCATATCCGTGAGCGAGCTGGGGCATATCCATGAGTGAGCTGGGGCATATCCATGAGCTGCTGGGGCATATCCATGTGTGAGCTGGGGAAAATCCATGAGCGAGCTGGGGCAAATCCATGAGCGAGCTGGGGCAAATCCATGAGCGAGCTGGGGCAAATCCATGAGTGAGCTGGGGCATATCCATGTGCTGGGGCAATATCCATGAGCTGGGGCATTATCAATGTGCTGGGGCATATCCATGAGTGAGCTGGGGCAAATCCATGAGTGAGCTGGGGCAAATCCATGAGTGAGCTGGGGCATATCCATGTGCTGGGGCAATATCCATGAGCTGGGGCATTATCCATGTGCTGGGGCATATCCATAAATTGGGGGCATATCCATAAATTGGGAGGCAAATCCATATGCTGGGGCATATCCATGAGCTGGGGGGCATATCCATAAGTTGGGGGGCAAATCCATGTGCTGGGCAAATCCATGAGCTGGGGGGCATATCCATAAACTGGGGGGCATATCCATGAGCTGGGGGACAGAATCCATGAGCTGGGGGGCAGTATCCATGAGCTGGGGGACAGTATCCATGAGCTGGGGGCATATCCATGAGCTGGGGGACAGTATCCATGAGCTGGGGGGCAGTATCCATGAGCTGGGGGACAGTATCTATGAGCTGGGGGCATATCCATGAGCTGGGGGACAGTATCCATGAGCTGGGGGACAGTATCCATGAGCTGGGGGCATATCCATGAGCTGGGGGACAGTATCCATGAGCTGGGGGAGAGTATCCATGAGGTGGGGGACAGTATCCATGAGCTGGGGGACAGTATCCATGAGCTGCTGGACAGTATATCCATTATTACACTATTTGATTTCAGAATATTTATTTTCCTGTTTTCCTCCTCTAAAAACTAGGTGCGTCTTATGGTCAGGTGCTTCTTATGGAGCGAAAAATACGGTACTTATCAGTCCAAAAGGACTTAAGGAATACTTATCAGTCCAAAAGGACTTTTTGCACTTCTTGCACAGACTGATCATTCAGAAAGGATAACAACTGATGAAGCCTATTGGTGAAAGCGCGTTTTTGTTGATCCTACTTAATTAGTACTTTAACAATTGATTTTATAGTTGAAGGTCTACCTTTTTATTGATTAATAAATGCATTTTAATTGAATTATCTGCCGCTCTGCTGCCTTTTTTTACATCAAGTGGAGAAATACCCTCCCCCCTCCTTTTTTCTTGGGATACCGAACAGCTACATCGCAGGACCCCATGCTGAGAGAGGGAAAAAAAAGAAACCACTGAACTATAAGTATTCCTTAAGTTATACACATTTATCATTATAATATAACCACTGTTCTGTTTAAATATTAATTCATTAGATGTTTGCACATTGGCCATTTTTGGTTTTAAAAAAGTGGAAATTTTAGTAAGGTGCGCCTGGAAGTGTTTTTTCTTTTCTATTATATTCGTGCTTTTGAGGTTGTAAACACATATCTTCTAGCTTGCAGCATCGACCTATATTGAGCACGCCTTAATAATCTTACAACCACTAAGAAAAGCGCCAGATTCACGCTGTCTTTTACTTTGGATTTTTAAAAAAAGCGTGTTTTTTTTTTACCTTCGCCGCCCAAAATAAAAATTTTAAAACCAAAGTACAGACGAACGCTGTCAAAGATCTGAAGGGAACTCCGGTGCTGTTCCTGGTGCTAAAAGTGCTTTAATAAGCCATTTCAGTACCAGGGAAAGCACCGGAGTTCCATTCATGTCTTCGGCTGCAGGGTTTGTTTGTTCTCCCCCCCCCCCCCAGTTTCTCGCTGTTCGGCGGTCTTCCTGTCGTTTGATCTGGGTCATCAATATTTGCTTCCAGTGGGCCTCCCAGATCATTCAAAAAAGTTGTCTGTAGTCGAGTGGTTAGGTCGGTCGTGCGACTAAGGACCCGGTGGACAGCCAGTCACACCGTGACCCCTCCCGGCCTACTCACTTTAGGTGCGCGCAGAGCCGCTGATTGATAATGAAAGCTGTGCACAGTGAAATCTGCGTGCGCAGCCTTCGGCAATCTCTATAACACCACTCGTATTGTATTTTCCCCTCTGTATTGAGGGCGACGTTACAGAGATTGCTGAAAGCTGCGTGCAGCTTTCACACTGCACAGCTTTCAGTAACAACCAGCGGCTCTGCGCGCATCCGCAGCTTCTTTCCCTGCGTGCAGACAGGAAAGACGCCATGGTGACTTCGGCATTATTTAGCCGCTGAGCCACTGGTCTGATCGCGGTTCGTGTGGTAAGGGATTTGAACTCTGTATCGGCTCAAACCTAACGAAAGGGAATGGCAGCTGAAATAGGGTGATCGAGACATCCCTTCTAAGGCTGGGGTCAGACGAACGCTGTTTGAAAGTGCGTTTAGACGCACTTTATTACGGCCGTGGTAGCAGCAAATGACGTCCAATGACAACCAACATACAAAGTACGGCCACAGAAAAGTGCGGCCGGACAACGCAAGCGGCAAACGAACGCATTTTTGCAACAACGTGGAACCGCTAGTACTGACGCACAGAAGTGCGCTGCGTCGGCATAGCGGCGTGTGTGCCTGATTAGGAGACGTCAGACGCTGCACATGTCTGGCCTACATCACGTCCATTTGTTTTTTAAAGCTCCGTCAAAAATCACAGCCGTAATTGCGCACCGTGTGACCGCCATCGTGTCTGCTGTCAAAAAGTGCGTCCATGCGTCCGGACGCACTTTTTCACGGAAGACGCGAAAAATGCGTTAGTCTGACCCTAGCCTAAAGAGTTTGTACAAAGACTAACAGGGTTATTCAGAGAGAGGTGAAAACCAGGAGAATGAACAATCTAGACCAAATAACCGATATGGATGCACCTACCTCAAAATACGGGTTTGGGTCGAAATCCCTACAACCAGGTTCCCTAATGCCAAAATCCCGACGGCCAACTTCCCTACACAGACAACTCCCTGACGGCCAACTTCCAGACATCCAAAATCCCAGCGGCTAACACTAACCCTACTCCCTAACCCCCTAAACCTAGCCCTAACCCCCCCAAACCTAGCCCTAACCCTCCTAAACCTAACCCTAACTCCCCTAAACCTAACCCCCTAAACCTAGCCCTAACCCTCCTAAACCTAACCCCCCTAAATCTAGCCCTAACCCCTAAACCTAGCCCTAACTCCTCTAATCCTAACCCCTAAACCTAGCCCTAACCCAACTAAACCTAACCCCCTAAACCTAGCCCTAACCCCTAAACCTAGCCCTAACTCCCCTAATCCTAACCCCCTAAACCTAGCCCTAACCCAACTAAACCTAACCCCCTAAACCTAGCCCTAACCCCTAAACCTAGCCCTAACTCCCCTAATCCTAACCCCCTAAACCTAGCCCTAACCCTCCTAACCGTAACACCCCTAAACCTAAACCTAACCCCCTAAACCTAGCCCTAAACCAAAAAAACTAGCCCTAACCGTAGCCCCTAAACCTAGCCATAACCCCCTAAATCTAGCCCTAACCCCCCTAAATCTAGCCTTAACCATAACCCCCTAAACCTAGCCATAACCCTAACCACCTAACCCCCCTAACCCTAATCCCCTTAAACCTAGGGTTAGGGTGTTAGTTTTAGGGTTAGCCGCTGGGATTATGGATGTCTGGAAGTTGGCCATGTAGGGAATTTGGGATGTCCCGCACTTGTTCGGTCTGGAAGTTGGCCGTCGGGATGTTGGCATTAGGGAACCTGGCTGTAGGGATTTTGGCCGGCATCCCAAAATACTTGTACATCTCATAAATTGTAAATTCCCTTTGGAACAGGGATCCCCTGAATCAGTCCGTATCATCCATGTGTGGTATTACAACGTATCAACACCTTGTACACTTATTTTGTAAAGCGCCGCAGAATTTGTGGCGATCTATAAATAAAGGATAATAATGAGTACTGGGTCATAAATTTCTGCTCCATTTGAAAATTGTATTTAAAAAAACCCCAAAAAACTATTTTTAGGGTTAGTGTACAAATTTTGTTTGGCCAGAGCAAAAAATATCTATTTCTTTTATAATCCTTTTAATTTTTTATTATTTTTTTGTCATGACAGTGATGTTAAGGTTAGGATTACTTTTTAGGATTAGGGTTACATTTAGAGTTAACCTTAACCCTAGCGTTCTGCTTCATTTTTAGGCAACAGATTCTGCTCCTTTTGATGTCAAAAGAAGGGACAGAATCTGCCGTTCACAGGAAAATGATGCAAAAGGGAGCAGAATGTTAAAGTTAATCCTAACCCCTAAAATATCTCGAACTGCTGATCTGAAACCTGGTATTCATTGAATATGTTTCAGCATCAGCACCATGGTGAACTCCATAGCTCTCCATGGTCCTGAAACATTTTCAATGTCTACTATGTTTCAGATCAGCAGTTCAGGACTATGGACAGCTATGGAGCTCACCATGGTGCTGAAAGATCGTATCTGGTCAATTCATCGCAGAACGTAAAAAAAGCCTAGTTTTAAATAAACTAGGACCAATAAAATTTCACCAAAGAAATCCCAAAAAATGCCTAAAAAATAAACAGATACTTTTTGTCGCAAGTGGAAAAAAATAAATGGTTTAACCCCTTCACTGCGGAGGACGTGTGGGGAACATCCGAATTGACTCCCGCTATACGCGGGAGACGTTCCCCATAAATCCTCTGCTTGCGGGAGCCCTGGCAGAGATACTCACCTCTCTGTCCGGGGTCCCGCGGCGTTCTGACACCCCCCTCGGCAATCCCGGGAGATCGCCTGAAAGGGGGGGGATCCTTTTGGATCCCTCTCCCTTCCAATCGGGAGGGTTTTCAGAAAAAAAATAGGCACCGCTTTGAAGGGCAGTGTCCCTATTACTTGCCAGATCACGATCAGGCGCCGTTCGGCACCAGATCGCGATCTAGCTCCAGTGGGGGCCGCCATCTTTGATGGCTGCTCCACCTCCGGGTTCCCCCTCGGCTCCTTGAATTAAAACAGGAATATTCAGATCAAGGTGTGGGAAATGTTTTATCCCATAGGCTTCAATGTTAAAAATATTCCCGTTTTAATCCAATATCTAATAAACCGTTGCTTATAATATTCTGCAGTAAAGAGTCTCTTTTATTTTTATATTTTTTTAGGATCTTTTAGGCATTTTTTAAAAAAATTCAATTTTTTTATATCAATTCGAAATTTGATATCAAATTTTCGATTCTCTTTGAATAACCCTGTTTATGTAAACATATACCTTTTGTTTATTTGTTATTGGTTTTATCTGTTTAGTGTTTCAGACTTTTAACACATTTCCTCCTTGTTGAATAATCTGTAACAGTAACATGGCAAATATCCTGATCTCCAGTGAACATGTTAATGGATTTTAACACCTCCAGAAACTAGCTTTTCACATTGAACATTTAAAGGCACATGTCACCAAAGAATGGTGAAAGGAGCCATTTCCTCCCAGGTTTGATTTTGATGTGTTCTGATGTATTTAGAAGTGAACTACCTGTTTTGTATTCTCTGCAAACAACGAGGAAAAACGGAGTAATAGGGTTATTCGAAGAGCGCCGAACTTGCCACCAAAGGGCACCGAATGCTGAATTTCACGGTATGGTCCAATTTTTGTATCAGTTCGACTATTCAGAAAACTGTCAATTCGCCAAAATACTGGCGAATTGATGGCGAAATACATTGCAGTTTGCCGCAATTCAGCGATCTTTGGCAGCAGTGAAATTGTCCCAGGCGAATCTCATAGGTTTCAATGTTAAAATATATTATAATTTTTCAATTTATTTTCTTTCAACTGTTTATTCTTAACATTTTCAGCAAACTGTCTCTTTACTCATTTTTTTTAGAACACCATTATGTATTTTTAATATTTTTTAGACAACCGTTCTGATTCCCAAATTTTCTAAAGGCCTTTTTTTTTTTACCTGTAGCAGACCTTTTTTTTTATTCTTTAGACACATTTAAAAGCATTTCTATTGGTTTAAACACCTATTAGGAGAATAGCAGAGTTCCATTTTTTTTTTTTTATTTCTTGCTGGTCTTCGGGGACCCCGTGGTGAATAGTGAATTAACTACAGGGTCGGCGAAATGGAATCGCCGAAGTGTGACAAAAAATAAATGTCAGTGTTTTCTGAATAACCACTGAGTTTTTGCATCAATGGGTTTTTTCTCATAAGGAAAAAATTTTATTGTTATATTTGCATTAAGGACAATAAAAAACATGGGTATTTTCTCCCCTGATGGCACAGCGGGCATATTCCAAGATGGCAATGCCAGGATTCACCGGGCTCAAATTGTGCGAGAGTGGTTCAGGGAGCATGAGACATCATTTTCACACATGGATTGGCCACCGCTCAGTCCAGACCTTAACCCCATTGAGGTTAATCTTTGGGATAATGTGCTGGAGAAGACTTTACGCAGCGCTGCGACTCTCCCATCATCAACACAAGATCTTGGCCAAAAATTAATGCCACTCTGGATGCAAATAAATGCTGTGACATTGCACGAGCTTATCCAAACAATGCCTTGGCAAATGCATGATGTAATCACAGCAAAAGGCGACACAACCAAATAATAAAGTGTGACCCACTAACACAAATTACAAAAGATAGAAAATAACACAAACCAACACACATATATAATACCCAGTGATAGTAGGACAAAGAAGAGGAACCCAATGTTTCGGCAAATAAGCCCTTGTCAAGGCTGTTGGGTCCTTCCTATTTGTCCATAAGTCACACTGTGTTTGGCTGGTGTCAGACGAACGTTCCTTCCACTCTGATGCCCGTCTGGCCGCCTCGCTGAGCGCAGTTAGTGCGCTCAGTGCTGCAAGGCTCGATCCTCCTATGGAGGATCCCGCTTTGCAGCCCTGTGGAATGCGAGTCGTAGCGCTTTGACGAGGGGGGCTTCGAACGGACGCAGCACGCCTGCTGCAATTCCCACTAGATTGTAAGCTCCTATGAGCAGGGCCCTCTACACCTCTTGTTTCCATCCTACGTCCGTTTATCTTGTTCCCTTTGGTTATTGTAAAGTGCTGCGGAAACTGTTGGCGCTATATAAATGATAATAATAATTTGTGTGTGCGCTACAGCTTGTGGCCCGCTGGAGGCTGTCAGTACGGGCCCACATAGTGCGCTTGTCTGACATGACCCTTTGTGTATGTACAGTGGCAAGAAAAAGTATGTGAACCCTTTGGGACTACGTGGAGTTTAAGCATGAATTGGTCATAAAATGTGCTCTGATCTTCATCTAAGTCACAACAATTTGAAAAACACAGTCTGCTTAAAATAATACAACACAAACATTATATGTTTTCATGTTTTTATTGAACATAACATGTAAACATTCACAGTGCAGGGTGGAAAAAGTATGTGAACCTTTGGACTTAATAACTGGTTGACCCTCCTTTGGCAGCAATAACCTCAACCAAACGTTTCCTGTAGTTGCAGATCAGACCTGCACAACGATCTGGAGTAATTTTGGACCACTCCTCTTCACAAAACCGTTAGCAAGGATTGGTTAAATTAATCTGTTAACGGGAGTCGTCCCAGAAGACTGGAAATTAGCAAATGTTGTGCCCATTCACAAGAAGGGTAGTAGGGAGGAATCTGGGAACTATAGGCCAGTTAGTCTTACGTCAGTAGTGGGGAAATTAATGGAAACCATGTTAAAGGAAAGGATTGTTGACCATCTAAAAACACATAGATTACAGGATCAGAAACAACATGGGTTTACCTCAGGGAGATCATGCCAAACTAATCTTATTGATTTTTTTGATTGGGTAACAAAAATAATAGACACAGGTGGTGCAGTAGACATTGCTTATTTAGATTTCAGTAAGGCTTTTGATACTGTTCCGCATAGAAGGCTTATCAATAAATTGCAATCTTTGAGCTTGGATTCCAATATTGTTGAATGGATTAGGCAGTGGCTGAGTGACAGGCAACAGAGGGTTGTGGTAAATGGAGTTTATTCGGCGCAAGGTCTTGTTACCAGTGGGGTACCTCAGGGGTCAGTACTTGGACCCATTCTCTTTAATATTTTTATTAGTGATATTGCAGAAGGTATTAATGGAAAAGTATGTCTTTTTGCTGATGACACAAAGATTTGCAACAGGGTTGACGTTCCTGGAGGGATCAGCCAAATGACAAATGATTTAGGTAAACTAAAAAAATGGTCGGAGCTGTGGCAATTGAGTTTTAATGTGGATAAGTGCAAGATAATGCACCTGGGACGTAAAAACCCAAGGGCTGAATATAGAATATTTGATACAGTCCTAACCTCAACATCTGAGGGTGGGATTTAGGGGTTATTATTTCAGAGGATCTAAGGGTAAGTAGTCAATGTAATAGAGCAGCAGGAAATGCTGGCAGAATGCTTGGTTGTGTAGGGAGAGGTATTAGCAGTAGGAAAAGGGAAGTGCTCATGCCACTGTACAGAGCACTGGTGAGACCTCACTTGGAGTACTGTGTGCAGTACTGGAGACCGTATCTCCAGAAGGATATAGACATCTTAGAGAGAGTTCAGAGAAGGGCTACTAAAATGGTCTACGGCTTGAAGGAGAAAAGTTACCAGGAAAGGCTTAATGATCTTAACATGTACAGCTTGGAAAAAAGGCGAGACAGAGGAGATATGATAGAAACATTTAAATACGTAAAGGGAATCCACAAGGTAGAGGAAGGGAGTATATTTAAAAGGAAACAAAGTAGCAAAACAAGAGGACATAGTCTTAGATTAGAGGGGCAAAGGTTTAAAAGTAACATCAGAAAGCATTATTTTACTGAGAGGGTGGTGGATACATGGAACAGTCTTCCAGTTGAAGTGGTAGAGGCCAAAACAGTAATTGAATTTAAGCAAGCATGGGATAGGCATAAGGCTATCCTAAACAAAAGATAAATCCAGGTCAAGTATCCATGTAATTGGGCAGACTAGATGGGCCGAAAGGTTCTTATCTGGCAACATTTTTCTATGTTTCAGTGTAGCAATATTTTTGGGATGTCTGGTGTGAATCGCTCTCTTACGGTCATGCCACAGCATTTCAATCGGGTTGAGGTCAGGACTCTGACTGGGCCACTCCAGAAGGCGTATTTTGTTTTGTTGAAGCCATTCTTTTGTTGAATTACTTGAATGCTTTGGGTCATTGTCCTGTTGCATCACCCATCCTCTGCGGAGCTTCAGTTGGCAGACAGATGATCTTACGTTTTCCTGGAAAAATGTCTTGATAAACTCTGGAATTCATTTTTCCATCAATGACAACAATCTGTCCAGGCCCTGAGGCAGCAAAGCAGCCCCAAACCATGATGCTCCCTCCCGCCATGTTTTACAGTGGGGATGAGGTTTTGATGTTGGTGTGCTGTGCCTTTTTTTCTCCACACATAGTGTTGTGTGTTTTTTCCAAACAACTCAATTTTGGTTTAATCTGTCCACAGAATATTTTGCCAGTAGTGCTGTGGAACATCCAGGTGCTCTTTGGAAACTTCAAACATGCTGCAATATTCTTTTTGGACAGCAATGGCTTCCTCCGTGGGTCCTCCCATGTACTCCATTCTTGTTTAATGTTTTCCTTATTGTAGATGTGTCAACAAAAATGTTAGCATGTGCCAGAGATTTCTGTAAGTCTTTAGCTGACACTCTAGGATTCTTCTTTACCTCATTAAGCATTCTGCGCTGTGCTCTTGCAGTCATCTTTACAGGACGACCACGCCTAGGGAGAGTAGCAACAGTGCTGAACTTTCTCCATTTGTAGACGGTCTGTCTTACTGTGGACACATGAACATCAAGGCTTTCGGAGATACTTTTGTAACCCTTTCCAGCTTCATGCAAGTCAACAATTCTTGATCGTAGGTCTTCTGAGAGCTCTTTTCTGCGAGGCATGGTTCACTTCAGGCAGTGCTTCTTGAAACCAGTAAACCCAAAACTGGTGTGTGTTTTTAAAGGGCAGGACAGCTTTCAGCAACACATCCAATAATATCACACTGATTGGACTCCAGGTTGGCTCACTCCTGGCTCCAATTAGCTCTTGGAGAAGTCATTAGGCTAGGGGTTCACATACTTTTTCCACCCTGCACTGTGAATGTTTACATGTTCTGTTCAATAAAAACATGAAAACATATAATGTTTGTGTTGTATTATTTTAAGCAGACTGTGTTTTTCAAATTGTTGTGACTTAGATGAAGATCAGAGCACATTTTATGACCAATTCATGCAAAACTCCACATAATCCCAAAGGGTTCACATACTTTTCCTTGCCACTGTAGTTGTAGCGTGGGGTGTCGAGCCTCTGCATGGATTGTGGCTTTGCAGGTTTAACAATCACCCTCAGAATCAGCGCTCGGGGCGTCGCTTTGTCTCTAAAGCCCGGTTTTTAGAAAAGCATCTATTCGTCCCCAGGTTTTGTGAACTCAAATTGGCTGCGATTATTAGCCACGGTTCACGTTCTTTCAATCCCGCGCACATGCCGTACTACATCTGCACGGGCAGAGCCTGGATTTCATGGTAATTTTTCCCTTTCAGAGAAGCATCGAAACTGTCTTGTGTGCGAGACACAGAAAAGGAACGAGCGCTGCTGCTCGGATCAAACACCTCCTCCTTTCTCTTCGCCATCTGCCGGCACCACGCAGTCTTCTGCTCTTATATTCTGTGCTTTAGAATTGGCTGGGGATGTCGACCGCTGAAATGTTAAAAAAGAAAGACGTTTAACCGATTTTTTTTTTTTTCCCCCCGATCATTTTTTTTCCCCCACCTCGCTGAATCAAAAATCAAGAAGACGTCAGGTTCCCGGCGTGACAGTGGTATATGGAGAAAAGTGGGTATACCAAATGTTCAGTGATTATCTACTATATCTGTTACAGAATTTCCACTCAGCAGGACACTGCACAGTTACAAGTATTTATAAAGCGCCAACAAGTTCCGTAGCGTTGGTAAGACATCACAACAAGTATTCATACAAGTTAGACACACAGAAAACGGGGGGGGGGTGTCTGCTCCAGAGCTTACAATCTAAAAGGAGTTATTCAAGGAGGTGCTCTTTCATTCGGCGCTCTTCGGCAAGCTCAATTCGTCGACACTACAGTGAATTCAGCATTCACCGCAGGGTCCCCGAAGTGCGCCGAACACCGCCGATAATCTCGCCGAATGCATCCGATAAACCGCCGAACGCCACCGGAAAAAGCTGATCGGCTGCCGACCAGGGGTAAAATAAATAACGCAAGTTTTAAAAGGCTTTTAGAAAAATATAATGTAGGAAAATTCATGGAAATAATATATAAGGTCCTTTAAATAACTATAAGAGGTCTGTTACAGAATAAAAAAAACACCATGTAAAAAAAAAAATATATTTTGCCTGAAAAATACCTAAGAATTGCTAAAAAATTAATTAAGAGATTTTTTTGCTGCAAGTAAAAAGAATAAGCGGTTAAATAAAAAAATGATAAAAATGGGGAATTTTTTTACATTGAAACCTATGGGATTTGCCTGTTTGAACATGTCGAATGAGACCTCTGAAAATCTGGGCATTCGCCGAACTTTTCTGTGCTGGTCGGCATTCTCTGAAGAGATTAACTAGGGATGTGTGCTCCGGTTTCGGAATTTCGGAATTTTCACGAAATTTCCCGATTCGTGCATTCGGATTCAGCAGATTTTACGAAACTTTTCAGATCCGAATTTTCCGAAAACGAAAACTTTACGAAACGAAACGAAAACTTTTCGGGATTTTCAAATGGACTAGAAATGTGTAAAATCGAAAATCATTTTCGTTCCATTCGTAATTTCGGCTCCATTCCTGATTTCGGTTCCATTTCAATAATTTCGGACAACATATTTTTTGGTTATATCGCTGATTCTGTAATTTTGTATCATTCCCATCTCAATGTATCCTTCTTGTAAAACATGAGAAATCTCAATGGCAGAATTATCGTATCGACAGAATTATCGTATCGACAGAAATATCGGACCCGAAAAACCATTAGTTTACGTCAAAACGAATAGACACTTTGAAACGAGGCGAGCAGACGTTCCAAAAAACACGAAAATTTCCGAAATTACGAAAACAAGTCGATACGAAAAAGAAACGAAACGGACATCGTCCGAAACGAGCCGAAACGAAAATTTACAACATACGAACGAATCGAACCGAAAAAAAAATCGGTGCACAAGTCTACCGGATACTCATAGCCAATGGTTGAGGAGTTATATCAGAGGAGGTTAAACAGCCCACCTGCTCTGGTTTAATCCCTCACCCACCAGCTATGAATGCAGAGCTTCCATCAGCTGCCCATTTCAGTAAACTCTTCCGGCTCTATTAAATTGTTCGCGCAAACGTTAACGCGTGCGCAAAAACGCATTAACGCGAGGGGAAAAACCCGGTGCGCAGAACGTCGTATTACAATGTCTGCGCAAAAAATGCGCGATAACGTCTACCAAGGGTAAACCTGCGCAAGCGCAATGTACGTTGCGCGTCCTATACTTAACATTGTGAGCGCAAATGCGTTTGTGCGCTGGTACGCGGATGGTATTACAATCAATGCGCAGTTT
Source organism: Leptobrachium leishanense (assembly GCA_009667805.1). Taxonomy (NCBI): domain Eukaryota; kingdom Metazoa; phylum Chordata; class Amphibia; order Anura; family Megophryidae; genus Leptobrachium; species Leptobrachium leishanense. The sequence goes on from CM019071.1 coordinate 8,446,360, forward strand.
TTAACGCACAGCGTTTGCGCGCATAATTTTAACGTCTTTTAAAAGCTGGTGTTAATGGCAAATCTGAACGTTCTGGCCGAAACCAAATACACCAGCACAAAAATAAAAACTACAGCAACATATAGTTACACATTCTACACATACCCAAACAATAAAATTGAGAAGTTGTGCGTGTTTTTTTTTATTGCTGCAGCATATATACTCAGATTGACTTTGACAGGCGCAGAAACTGAACGGGAGACAATTGTGGTTCTTAATTCTGATTGACTGAATCACGTGAAAAAACAGTCCGCACGCTGATTTCTGTGCGCAGCTTTAATTAATGCGCACGCGATTTTGCGCATCTTTTTTACGCGCGTTATTTTTTGATGGAAAAATGCGCTCGGATTTTAATACCAGCGTTAATTTACACGTGTTAACGTTTAACGCTTCGCGCACAAATTAACGCGCTGCGCGAGCGTTCGCAAAGAATTTAATAGAGCCCTTCCTCTTTAGTAAGGGGATAAAAAGTGTTCCCTTGTGGGAGTTTTGGTCTGCACCTCTACCTTGGTGCAAACCATACCAATCGCTCCCTCACTGTTTAGTCCGTGTGCTTCTACCGAACACAGATGCTGTGTCCCACTGGGAAATTTGTTGATATCTTACTGGGCCAGTCCTGGGTGCTGGCATGGGGTATCCTTATGTCTGTGGCACTTAACACAAACAGCACAGGGTTTGGTAAGGGCCCCCTGAGCCATTAGGCCCCTGAACATACAGTTGTGTTCAAAATTATTCAACCCCCACTGAAATTGAGTGTTTTGGCCAGTTTGACATTGATTTTGATCATTCAGTCATCTTGCTTACAATTAAATCAAAGAGTCACGTGTAGGTCAGACAAATATAACATAACATTTATAATGAAATAACCACAAACGTCTTTTCTGTGCTCACATCATTATCAGTTTTATTCAACCCCCAAGTGACATTCAATCTTAGTATTTAGTACAACATCCTTTTACAGTTATAACAGCTTTTAAACGTGAAGCATAGCTTGACACAAGTGTCTTGCAGCGATCTACGGGTATCTTCGCCCATTCGTCATGGGCAAAAGCCTCCAGTTCAGTCACATTCTTAGGCTTGCGCACTGCAACTGCTTTCTTTAAGTCCCACCAGAGGTTCTCAATCGGATTTAAGTCAGGTGACTGCGATGGCCGCTCCAAAATGTTCCAGCCTTTAATCTGCAACCATGCTCTAGTGGACTTGGAGGTATGCTTGGGATCATTGTCCTGTTGAAAGGTCCAACGTCTCCCAAGCCTCAGGTTTGTGACGGACTGCATCACATTGTCATCCAATATCTCCTGGTACTGAAGAGAATTCATGGTACCTTGCACACGCTGAAGCTTCCCTGTACCTGCAGAAGCAAAATAGCCCCAAAGCATGATTGACCCCCCGCCATGCTTCACAGTAGGCAAGGTGTTCTTTTCTTCATAGGCCTCCTCCAAACATAGCGTTGGTCCATGGGCCCAAACAGTTCTAATTTTGTTTCATCAGTCCACAGAACACTATCCCAAAACTTCTGTGGTTTGTCCACATGACTTTTGGCATACTGCAGTCGAGTCTTCTTATTCTTTGGAGACAGCAAGGGGGTGCGCCTGGGAGTTCTGGCATGGAGGCCTTCATTACGCAGTGTGCGCCGTATTGTCTGAGCTGAAACTTCAGTACCCACATCTGACAAATGTTTTCTCAGTTCCTCAGCAGTCACACGGGGACTTTTCTCCACTCTACGCTTCAGGTAGCGCACAGCAGTCGAAGTCAGCATCTTCTTTCTGCCACGACCAGGTAGCGTTTCAACAGTGCCCTTTGCCTTGAATTTGCGTATGATGCTTCCTATGGTCTCTCTTGGTATGTTTAACATCTTTGCAATCTTCTTATAGCCATTGCCCTTCCTGTGAAGAGTAATCACCTCTTCTCTTGTCTTCCTGGACCATTCTCTTGACTTCACCATGTTTGTAACCACACCAGTAAATGTCTAGAAGGAGCTGAGTATCACAGTCATTTTAAAGCTGCCTAATTGGTGCTTATTATGCTTTATTGCTGCTCCGTGACATCCACAGGTGTTTTCAATACCTGATTGAAAACACTTGAATGAACCTCTGTTCTTCAGAGTGGTAGTCTTTAAGGGGTTGAATAATTGTGTCAATGAAGAATTCACAAAAGAAACATTTACTACTGTATTACAAAACCAATTGATGTCATTTTAGTTGCATATGGTTCTTTAAAAAGTCCTTGTAGGATTTCATTCTGAATACAATTACAAATGTACACTAAATTCCCTAAAACCCTTTACAGCATTGGGGGTTGAATAATTTTGAACACAACTGTAGCATGGGCTGTCACCCCCTGATGGCTGCCTTGCATGAATGGAAGGGGGGGGGGGGGTTAGGGGTCTGGAGCAGCCCACTCTCTGATTTAATTTTAAAGCACTGCACCCACAAATTGTATGAACCAAAATGAAGAGCAAGAATGAAAATCTATCCCAGGCGATTAGGTTTTTGGTTCATGAGTCGATTCGTATTTTGGACACATTGGCCAAAACTAAAAGGACATGGGGCAGAAGTATTTCTCCAGCTTTTCTCCATGGTCACAGCATGACTTTCTATGCCAGTTACATTTAGGCGGGGTGCACACGAGGCGTTTTTTAATGCTCACTAACGCGCGTTACTAACGCGCATCGCAGCATATAGTTACGTGGATAGAGAAGAACACACGCATAACGCGCGCTACCCATAATGCGCGCTGAAGACGTCCGTCATGGAAACATCAAAGCTGTTGCGCTAGCATTGTCGCGACGTTGGGCATGTGCTGAACGACAAATGCAGCGCGCATGCGCACATGAACGGCCGAGTGCAGTCAAATTAGCACACCTGCGCACCAGCGACGCCATTCAACTCAAATTCTGTTTTTTACGACGGCGTCAAAAATAACGCATCGTCTGGCGTTTACCATCTCTTCCGTCATTTTTAAAAAATGCCTCGTGTGGACCCGGCCTTAAAGGTTTCCTTAGACGACGAGCCTCTAACATGGTGGCTCTGTCTCCTGGCATTTACAGCTCCCTATTAATGGCTCGGTTGTAATAAAGGCCATAGACTCTGGTTGGCAGGCGAGCTCCTCCTGTTATCTGTCTTTGCGCGTACGGCCAACTCTCGCCTCCAAGACTCCTCAAGGGCAGCTCCGGTCCTGTGGAATGACTTGCCTCGCCCTATCAAACTCTCCCCTGACCTTCAGGCCTTCAAGAAATCCCTCAAAATCCATGTCTTCAGGTTAGCGTACCGCATCACTGACGCAACTCATCCCTCTGCTCACCTACTCACACATAATTGAAGCCGCTTCAATGGCCCCACCGTTCCCAAACCACTGGCACCAATGATCCTGCTGTACAGTAAAATTCCTCTTGTCTTCCTCAACCCTCAATCCCTATATACTGTAATAAGCTCCTATGAGCAGGGCCCTCTACACCTACAGGGTTATTCAGAGAGAGGTGAAAAGCAGGAGAATGGCTGGAGAAGTGAAAATTTTAGGTCAAAATAGCCGATTTGGAAAGTGAGATAAATGGGAGAATTTTTCTGGTTTGGCTATTTAGACCTAGAATTTTCACTTCTACAGCCATTCTCCTGCTTTTCACCTCTCTCTGAATAACCCTGCTAGTGTTTCCATCATATGTTCGTTTATCTCATTCCCTTTGGTTATTGTAAAGCGCTGCGGAAACTGTTGGCGCTATGTAAATGATGACAATAATGATAGTGTTATGTGTATTGTTATACCATTTGTAACGCACACCAGGCTATGTAATTATTGCTATGGTGCAAGAACATTACGTGAAGGCAATAAATATATTTATAAGCCGCATGAATTGTGTTCATTGAAAAGTCACCCTAACTTTTTTGGATTGTAGCTACATTTATGCTCAATCTTTCCTTAATACTATCTAAATCAGTGTTTCTCAAGTGGTGGGTCATGACCCAAAAGTGGGTCGCGACCAGGGGCAGACTGGGTTGTGGGGCAAGTGCCCCCAGGCCTCTCTAATGCCTGGGACCCACTTATGCTTCATACCTGCTGCAGCAGGTCCCAGGCGGCGCGGCTACCTCTGAATGTTCCCAAGTGCCACCTGGGGCCCGCTGCATCAGGTAAGATACTCTGTAATTGCAAGGTGGGGGGGGACCTGTAATGGGAAGGCGTGGGGGTGGGACTCAGTGACTGGCAGCAGCTCTGTACTCCCAACACCATGAGCCACTGTGCACAATGCACATCTCAGTGAAGCAAAAGGCTCCCTATGTATATTTGACTGTGTTTTGTCTGTCCTTTTGTTATTCTGTCCTTTTTCCTATTTATGCAGCCTTCTTTCTGAATATCTGTTATTCTGTCTGTCCATCTATATCGTATGTCCTTCTGTGTATTTTTCCATCTGTCCTTGTAGCTATGTCTTACTCTCCATTTCTCCTCATCTCTCTCCTTTCTCCCTCTATCACTCTCTCCCTTTACTAAATAAATTTCTCACTCCTCTTCCTTTCCTGCCTTCCTGCTGATGTGATAATCCCTGCAGAAAACTAGAATGTACACTGAGAATCCTCAGCAGAATCACACACCGCTTCCTGATCCCGGCCTCCCTGCATACCAGGGACGTGCGGCGAGGTCAGTGGCTGGTGAGGCACTGGCTAGTATGAGAGCTGGATATACACAAGTTATGTATGTTCAGTGTTCCCAAGATCTTGCTGCTCTCAGTGCTGCCCAGGATGTGGCTGCTCTCAGTGCTCCCTAGGCTCTGGCTGCTCTCAGTGCTCCCTAGGATGCGGCTGCTCTCAGTGCTCCCCAGGATCTGGCTGCTCTTAGTGCTCCCCAGGATCTGGCTGCTCTTAGTGCTCCCTAGGCTCTGGCTGCTCTCAGTGCTCCCTAGGCTCTGGCTGCTCTCAGTGCTCCCCAGGATCTGGCTGCTCTTAGTGCTCCCCAGGATCTGGCTGCTCTTAGTGCTCCCCAGGATCTGGCTGCTCTTAGTGCTCCCCAGGATCTGGCTGCTCCTAGTGCTCCCCAGGATCTGCGTCATCCACTCCAGGCAGCCGCGCACTGCCCCCTCCACCTGCAGGGAGGAGGTGCTGACACAGTGAACAGTCACACCCCGAGCACAGCCCAGCCCCAACTGACTGTGCGAGATGAGGACAGTCACATGACTGTCCTGCGTCAATCAATGCATGGGAGGCCAGCCTCCCATGGAGGCATTTTTTGAATGGCTTGGACCAATGGTGCTTTCCCAGTGGTCCAAGCTATTCCATTGTTCTTCATTCCCTCTCTGAGGCACTGCAGAGCATAGGTTCAGGAAGTAGGCATTGCCAGACATGCACTCAGTGGCGTAGCGTGGGTTGTCAGCGCCCGGGGCAAGACAAAAATTGCGCCCCCCTTAGTGACGGTATAAATACCTGTCATTGTAAAGTCTCCATATATTTTATTACACCCCCATTTCATCTGTTATGCACCCCATTTCATTTACTAGGCTTCAGTATTAATTTATTATGCCCCCATTTCATTTACTATATTAAAATGTAGTTTACTATGCCATTTCACCGTCACTCTCCAGAGTCCAGAGGGATTCAGGCTGCAGCAGCAGGAGTGAGGGGGTTCTTGTCAGGACTCCCCAGGGGCCATGATTATTATTAATAATCAAAACCAGTGCTTTTTATCTTGGAAAACGGGGGTGGGGGTACTCGCCTTTAAAGCCGGAGATACAGCAAACGCAAAACGACGCACAGCGCCTGTAGGCAGCGCTGCACATAGAGACGTGCTCAGTATATACAGGCCTATCTTCTCTGTGCGCTCAGCCAGCATTGGGCCACGTGGCTGAGCACCCAGAGTTGGAAATAGCCAGCTTTGCCTGTGATGTGGGTTGAAGTAACCGCTTCACACCGTGTTGCATTGCGTTTGTGGACAGCAGCACTCCTTTAATGCATAAATCAGACCCTTTGTGCCTCCACTGCCTGACCACTTAAATGAGCCAAAGTGGTTAAGGTGCAGTGTCCCCTTGGCGTCCAGCCAAGTGGTTCTCCTGTGCTATGGACGCGCTGAGTGCGTCCATGCACAGGAGGCAGCAATCCGGCGGATTGCTGCGCCCCCCCCGGTGCGGGCTGACATCCTCGATGTCAGCCCAGCACTCCGGGACCCCAGCAGAGCAATTAGATGTCATTGCGGCGGCGCGATGACATCTAATTCAGGCGCCCCCCCCCCGCATGTGCGGAGGAGGCGCCTGAAAGGGAGGGGGGGGGAGGTCCTTCGGACCTCTCTCCCTCCCGATCGCCGGGGAGCAGGGTGTTAATACAGGCACCGTTTGGAAGGGCACAGCCTGCCCTTCCAAACGGTGGCTGTGATTAACCCCTGGGGAGCCGGATCACGAATCGGTGCTGAAAAGCGCCGGATCGTGATCCTCTCCTGGAGCTGGCCAACATCTTGGATGTCGGCCAAGCCTCCAGGAACTCCCCCTGAGGACTGGCGTCATCGTGCATAGCACGATGACGCCAGTCCTGGAGTTAACCCCTAGCTGCCACCAATGGTGGAGATAGGGGGTTCATTAGAACGCCCTATCTCCCGATCCGTGGCAGCTAGGGGTTAATATTTAATATCGTTGGATCGGCCAGAGCATGGCCGTTCCAACGATACCAAACATGAAAATGAAAAATGTTTTTTAAAAAAAATAGAAAAATAAAAATAAAAAATACAAATATTTAAAAAAAAAATTCTAAAAAAATAAGTTTTTTTTGTTTTGTTAATGCAGCAATATTGTTCCCATTTCAATTATAATGTGCACAATAATGCTGCACTAACGATTTTTGTATGCGGTGCGTTTGTTAAAAAAAGAAAAATTTTCCCCAAAAAAAAATGTAACGAGACCCCATTTCTAATTTTTTTAACAAGCGCACCCCATACAAAATATAACCGCAAAGGATCGCATGTTAAAATGTGAAAAAAAACACTTTACACATAATAAATTATTGAAAATTCTAATTTTATTGCATCTTTTGTTATAATATACAGACATGACATAACGTATACATATAATAATGACATATTATGAATCTGCCGAGTCTGCCGGAAAGAACGATATATAATATGTCTGGGTCATATATTAAAATATGGCTACAAAACACGTTTAAACATGATGAGTGAAAGCGGTAAAAATGACCTCAGCACAGAGGTGTGGAAAGCCTCAGCAGCGAAAGGGTTAAATTAATTATTAAAATAAATATTAAAATATTATTAAAATAAATATAGTAAAATGAAGAATATTAAAATATACTAAAAGTTAAGTACCAAAATAGTTTATTAACCCTTTCGCTGCTGAGGCTTTTCCCGCCTCTGTGCTGAGCTCATTTTTACCGATTTTGCTCATCATGTTTAAACGCGTTTTGAAGGCTTATTTTAGTATATGACGCAGACATATTATATATCGTTCTTTCCGCCAGACTTGGTAGATTCATAATATGTCATTATTATATGTATACGTCATGACCTGTCTGTATATTATAACAAAAAATGCAATAAAATATGAATTTTCAATAATTTACAACGTGTAAAGTGGTTTTTTTTCACATTTTAAGATGCGAGCAATTGCGATTATATTTTGTATGGGGTGCGCTTGTTAAAAAAATTAGAGATGGGGTCTCGTTACATTTTTGTTTGGGGAAAATTACGCGATTTTTAACAAACGCACCGCATACAAAAATCGTTAGTGCAGCATCATTGTTCACATTATAATTGAAATGGGAACAATATTGCTGCATTAACAAACCAAGAAAAAGAAAAAAAAAATATTTATTTTTTTTTATAATTTTTTTTTAAATATTTTTTAATTTTATTTTTTTATTTTTTTTTAAAAAACTTTTTTTATACTCATGTTGGTATTGTTGGAACGGCCATGCTCTGGCCGATCCAAAAATACCAAACATTAACCCCTAACTGCCACGGATCGGGAGATAGGGGGTTCCAATGAACCCCCTATCTCCACCATTGGTGGCAGTTAGGGTTAACTCCAGACTGGCGTCATCGTGCTATGCACGATGACGCCAGTCCTCAGGGGGCATTCCCGGAAGCTTGGCTGACATCCAAGATGTCGGCCAGCTCCGGGAAAGGATCACGAACCGGCGCTTTTTGGTGCCGATTCGTGATCCGGCCCCCATGGGGTTAATGCCAGGTACCATTTGGAAGGGCAGGCTGTGCCCTTCCAAACGGTGCCTGGGTTAACCCCCTGCACGCCGCCGATCAGGAGGGAGAGAGGTCCGAAGGACCCCCCCCCTCCCTTTCAGGCGCCTCCTCCGCACATGCGGGGGGGCGCCTGAATTAGGTGTCATCGCGCCCCCGCGATGACACCTAATTACTCCGGCGGCGGTTCCAGGTGCTGGGCTGACATCGAGGATGTCAGCCCGCACCGGGGGGGCCAGCGATCGGCCGGAACCCGGCCGAACGCTGGCCCCAAAGAGAGGATGCGCTCAGCGCGTCCACCGCATGGAACGCTACATGCGGTTGGACGCGCTGAGCGCGTCCACCGCAGCGAAGGGGTTAAAATATAATATACAATCTAAATAAGTTAAAATAATAAAATATATTAAAATAAATATAAAAATTACAATATAAAAATACATAAAGAATTTAAATATTAAAATAGACTAACTCAGAGTAATGTGTGGTGTGTATTACAGAGCTCCACAGCAATCACTCACAGTAGAAGGCCCCCTATGCCCCGAAAACACACACACACACACACACACACACACACACACACACACACACACACACACTTCTGCCTGTTGAATCTGTGCTTAGATGCAGTTGAAGGGGTGAGGGGGGGCAGGGGCCATTAGGTCACAGCTGGCCGCTTCACACTGCTATCGGAGCCTGGTTTCCCCGCTTCATCTCACATGCAGCTTCACACAAGCTATTTAGCAACAAGGTGTGAAAGGCAGGCAGCCCTGAATACAGAGCATAGAGCTGGACGGGGGTAACACAGATGTCCAGCGTCTCTGACTTTTAAGGAATGTAAACCTTTTTTTTTTACATTTGAGAAGACCCTGCACCTCATGAGCAGCCTCCCAGTAGGGCATTTACTGCCGCTGACTCACTCACCCGTCCTGATCCATGAGCACCGGGACAAACACTTTCTGCCGCCCTCAGCCAGGTTCAGCCTTCTGCTCGGCAGGCTGCTCCCTCCCACACCACAGCACACATCAGTGAAGCGTGTCCCCGACGTGCCGCATCATAGTCACGTGACTCGCCCAGTCAGCTGCTGAGTGCTGACAGCATCATCCTGCGTCCTGCTCCTCCCTTCCTGACCGGCTGCTGGCTGGGAACTTTCAGGGGCGCAAATTTCTTTTGAAATTATGCGCCCCTAAGAAAACTGCGCCCGGGGCCACGGCCCCCCCCAGCCCCCCCATGCTACGCCACTGCGTGCACTGCAGACCTCAATCTCTTGGCCAGCTTTGAGCTTATGCGATTAGCGTAGCGTTCAGCTGTGCAAATTGCGTAGGCTCAGGGAGGGCAGGCTGCTGCGAAAAAATAATGTGTGCAGAGACAGACGGCAGGGGAGCATGGAGCAGGTGAGTTTGTTCAATTTTTTTAATAATATTTTATTCATTCAGTAGTGATTTTAATTAGCGTTGCTGTGTCTGTCATCACCCCAGACTTTGAGACAATTAGGGCAGCATTACAATGTTGGTGCTAACTTAACCAGAGCTGTTGTAAACTTCCCAGAGCCATTACAGTCTATGGAGGTTTTACGTTTACAATAGGGATGTGCGTTTCGGGTTTCGGAATTTCGGAATTTTCACGAAATTTCCCGATTCGTGTTTTCGGATGCGGCCGAATTTCCGAAAATTTTTAGATCCGAAAATGGCAGATCCGAAAAGTTTTCCGAGCCGAAACGAAATATTTTCGGAATTTTCGAATGGACTTGAAATGTGTCAAATCGAAATTTATTGCTTTGAAACGAGGAGAACAGATGTTCCGAAAAAACGAAAATTTCCGAAATTACGAAAAGTCGATACAAAAAACGAGCAAAGTGACACGAAAATACGAAAAACGGTCGATATTCCGAAAACATGTACAATTCCGAAAAACGAAAATTTCCGAAATTACGAAAAGTCGATACAAAAACCGAGCAAAGTGACACGAAAATACGAAAAATGGTCGATATTCCGAAAAAAAAATGTACACGAAAAACGAATCGAGCCGAACCGAATCGAAACAGAAATCGGTCGAAACGAGCCGAATCGAAAAGTTTAAAAATCCGAAAAATCGAACCGAATCGAACCGAAAAAAAAATCGGTGCACAAGCCTAATTTACAACAGCTCTGGTTAAGTTAGCACCAACTTTGTAATATAGCCCTTATTAAGAGCAAGAAGCATCCCCAGTTTTCCCATAAGTTATAATTAATTTCATATGTTTCAATTAGTTTATTTTACAGCAAACACTTTCGTTTTCGCTAGTGCTGTGATTGTTGCACTATCCATTTTGGAAAGAATCCCTGTTTGTTTACAAAATTGTTTAAAAAGTGCATAGATTGTAGAATGTTGCGCACGTTGTTTCGTGGAATAAATTATAATGTTTCAGAAATTCAATTATTTTTGGGTCGCGACTTAATGACCAAGGACAATTGTGGGTCCTGAGGGTTCACAGGTTGAGGAACCACATAGACATGAAAAGAAGTCCTGTCATACAGTAATATTACCACTGGGTGGCGCTCCTTTTCCAACATATTTTCTTAGCAGGACCTAATTTGTCCCTTCGCCAAATTACATATATTTTCTCTTTTTGTCACTATATAGTATGTACTGTAAATCATATCCATAAAATGAGAAGAGCACCCAGAATTACCCAATCCCTGGCCCCAACTAAATCTCTCAAGGTGGCAAAAGTCATGATAAAATCCATTCAATCCTGATTCTGGGGCATCAATATATCATAATAATTACCCTTCAGGTATTCTGATTCCAGTCAAATCTACAGGCAATTTTTTTTATGCAATGGAAACCAGTACAGTTCAATACACGAGTTCACGTATGCAATAGCCTTAACAAGATTACATTTTGATGAGAACAGGGGAGAAAGGAATATATACATACAGTATCTGACAGAAGTGAGTGCACCCCTCACCTATTTGTAAATATTTTATTATCAGGGTTATTCAGAGAGCGGAGAAAAGCAGGAAAATGACTGGAGAATGGAAAATTCTAGGTCAAAATAGCCGATTTGGAAAGTGAGATAAATGCGAGAATTTTTCTGGTTTCGCTTTTGACCTAGAATTTTCCATTCTCCAGTCATTTTCCTGCTTTTCACCTCTCTTTGAATAACCCTGTATATCTTTTCATGTGATAACACTGAAGAAATTACACCGGGGAGGGAAAATGGCTAATTAGGCCCAATTTGGACATTTTCACTTAGGGATGTAGTCACTTTTGTTGCCAGCGGTTTAGGCATTAATGGCTGTGTGTGTTGAGTTATTTTGAGGGACAGTAAATTGACACTGTTATACAAGCTGTACAATCACTACTTTACATTGTAACAAAGTGTCATTTCTTCAGTGTCGTCACATGAAAAAATATTTACAAAAATGTGAAGGGTGTACTCACTACTGGGAGATACTGTATATATATATATATATATATTATTTATATACACTGACCGGCCACTTTATTAGGTACACCTTGCTAGCACCGGGTTGGACCCCCTTTTGCCTTCAGCGCTGCTTAATTCTTCGTGGCATAGATTCACAAGGTGTTGGAAACATTCCTCAGAGATTTTGGTCCATATTGACGTGATGGCGTCACGCAGTTGCTGCAGATTTGTCGGTTGACCATCCATGATGCGAATCTCCCGTTCCAACACATCCCAAAGGTGCTCTATTGGATTGTGATCCGGTGACTGTGGAGTCCATTGGAGCACAGTGAAGTCATTGTCATGTTCAAGAAACCAGTTTGGGATGATTTGAGCTTTGTGACATGGTGCATTATCCTGCTGGAAGTAGCCATCAGAAGATACAGGGGACACTGTGGTCATAAAGGGATGGACATGGTCAGCAGCAATACTCAGGTAGGCTGTGGTGTTTCAATGATGCTCAATTGGTACTAAGGAACCCAAAATGTGCCAAGAAAACATCCCCCACACCATTACACCACCAGCTTGAACTGTTGATACAAGTCAGGATGGATCCATGCTTTCATGTTGTTTACACCAAATTCTGACCCATCTGAATGTCGCAGCTGAAATCGAGAAATCATCAGACCAGGCAAAGTTTTTCCAATCTTCTATTGTCCAATTTTGGTGTGGTCTGCTGCTGCTGTAGCCCATCTGCTTCACGTTGCGACTTGTTGTGCGTTCATAGATGGTATTCTGCACACCTTGGTGGTAATGCCATGGATCACGCCGTTGCCGCCGTGGCAAGAAAGCCAAAGGTGGTACTGCACCCTCCTGACTGGACCTGTGCAGCATCCTTCTTGCTACGCCTGGTTAGCCTATACAAGAATACACACCTGATTATGAAGGTATTATAGAATACGTAATTTATATGACACAATGTATGATAAAGTCATCCCTTACTTCACACGTGACGTTGTCTATAAAGACGGATTAATAGGATCCTCACTGACAGCTCTGCTGGTTTGTAGTGTTCCATTGTTATTTAATTCTGTTGTCAATAAGAGCTCTGCAAAAAACTGTTCATATGAAATTCGAATGGAAGCCACCCCCCCCCCCATTGCCCCTCTGTCATGGAATAATGGGAGTTTTAAACATTGCCTTTTTGTTTCTGTTTAGAAACGAACAGACTGTAAAGATGTTATCGTTATCTTTAATCCTCAGATACCATGAAAGGCTATTTTTATGATCTTTCCTGGAAGTACATTAGTGCAGGTATATCTATGTTATAGTGGAGCACTGCCGTGGACTATTGCTCTGCGCCCTGACAGTCATTTATCAGGGCAGAGCCAAGGACTGATAAATCTGCGATTTGAGTGAATAAATCAAATGGAATTCGTGACTTGCAGACCTGAAATTACTCATTGTTTCCCTGCGTGGGAAGTGGGGATTAGGGATGTGCATGGCTTAAAAATGTGTTTAGTTTAGTTTAGTTTCGTTTTGCTTTTAAATAATTTCATTTTCGGAATTTCGTAACTAATTTTGTTTTGTTTCGTTTTTGAATCGATTCAAAATTTCGTATTGATTTGAAATTTCGAATCGATTCGAATTTCAAATATCGATTTGATAGTTGATATCAATTCGAATTTTGGATCACTAAATAAAACCCCGATTAATCAAATTTTGCTGTTAAAAGACAATCTAGGGTTAAATATTAAGCTGTGTCACGTATTTAGTATTTGAGTCAAATTAAACAGTGAAAAAAAAAATAATTTGTTTCATAAAGTCCTTTGCTGACTATTACTTGTATTGTATGTGTTTTAATTTAAGATCAATTCGATAGTCGATATATCAATTCGGTATCAATTCGATAGTTGATATCGATTCGAATTCCGGAACACCCAAAAGAAAAAATTATTCAAATTTTTCTTTTATGATGATGACACCTTGTAAAACGAAATAAATTTATTATATACCGTTTAGTTTCGAATTCGTATCGTATCGATTCGTTATTCGTAGTTCCGAAATACGAATTAATGGAATTCGTTCCGAATTTTTCCAAAAAAAGAATGCACATCTCTTGTGGGGATCCCATAACCATTGTCCTGAGTGGACATGTCCTAAGAATGTAAGTGTGAGAACTCATTGATATATCTTTCCATTATTAAGCACTGTGTCATCTTGCGCGAAACGCAACATACCAAATTGATATATTCATGTACACAAATCAGATGGTTTATGGAATCATTATGATATTATTATAATAAATATTATTATCATCATTTATGTGGCGCCAACAGTTACAGCAGCGCATTGCAATAACCAGAGGGAACGAGATACAGACAAATGGACATAGGATGGAAACACATACAGGGTTATTCAAAGAGATCCGAATTGTGGCTGAAAGGTAACTGAACAGTGAAATTCAGCGTACGGTTACCTTTCCTGGCCATTCGGCTATTCAGAGAGCAGGCAGTTCGCCAACTTTTGGCGAATTGCCTGCACATACGGTGCCTGTTTGAGGGCAGTGAAATCCCCATAGAGAAGCAATGCTTCGTCTATTCAGAGAACACAAACCAGCAGTGAAAAGTTGCTGAAATGCCCTGTCATTTGGTGGCTTCATTCGACAGGTTTATTCAGACGAATCCCATAGGCTTCAATGTTAAAAATATTCCTGTTTTAATGCAATAATATATAATATTCTGCAGTAAAAAGTCTCTTTTATGTATAGATTTTTTAGGATCTTGTAGGCATTTTTCTGGATTTTTTTGGGATTTTTTTTCCATTTTTTTTAAAAATAATTTTTTCATTTTTCTGTAACAGCCCTTTTTATTATCATTCATTGGATCTTATGTGTAAATTTCAGACATTTTCGTTCTGTAGTTTCTTTGCAAACAGCGTTTCACTTTTCAGACATTCAAGCGTACTGTTTTTTTTTTTTTTTTACTCCATTCGTGTGCGGTGTCGGCTTTTTCAGGCGGCTGCTCTGCGCCGTGATCGGCGGTGCTTGGGTTTCTCTGGCCTGTTCGGCAGGGTTAATCCAGATGTTTTTGCGGGTTTCGGTGTGCGTTCGCCGGGTTTTGCGGTGAGTGTTCGGCGGGTTTGCGGTGGCTTTTCCCTGCTCTACGACGTCCCTGTGGTGCTTGCTGAACACACCGCAGGGTGGCCGAAATGGGATCGCCAAATCGCACCGAATTGAAGAGAACGAAAAGTCACTGAACGTGCGGTGACTTTTTTGATTCTCTTTGAATAACCCTGTAGGTGTAGAGGGCCCTGCTCATAGGAGCTTACAATCTAGAGGGATTGGGGTTGAGGAAGACTAGGGGAGTTTTACTGGAGGTCAGGATCATTAGTGCCAGTGGTTTGGGAATGGTGGGGTCATGGAAGCAGCTTCAATCAAGTGTGAGTAGGTGAGCAGAGGGATGAGTTGCCTCAGTGATGTGATACGTTAATCTGAAGAGATGGGTTTTGAGGAATTTCTTGAAGGCCTGAAGATCAGGGGCGAGTTTGATAGGGCGAGGCAAGTCATTCCACAGGACCGGAGCTGCCTGTGAGAAGTCTTGGAGGCGAGAGTTGGCAGCGTGGGTGTAGACAAATGACAGGTGGAGATCACCTGCTGACCAGCGGAGTTGTCTAGACAGGACGTGTGAGGAGGGGTTGAGTGATTGAACGATTTGAACGTGAGCATCAGTATTTTAAACTGTATCCTGAAACGTACAGGAAGCCAATGGAGGGATCGGCAGAGGGGGGAGGTACGTGAGGTGCGTTTAAGCCGCGAAATGACAAATGACCCAGCACTTTTGCAGTATCTTGCAACAGAAAGGGGCGGATGCGGGCAATGTTCTTCAGTTGAAAGTAACAGAATTTGGCATCTACAAGGGTTGTGGTGGAGGACAAAAAGTGAGATAAAAAGTCTCCACACTATAATAAGTGTGTTTATTATTGCAGAAGTCACTTGCACATCACAGCAATTCAATGAATTGCATCCCAGAGCTCCTGTGCCACATTCCCCATATGCAGCAAGGAATTCTGGGTAGGATATGCAAATAACATCTGTCTCACATATGCATCCTGGGTCTGTTATTACACAGAACCCTAAAATCAATGCTATGACACACTGTGGCTTTCTAGCAGAGATATAGGCAAAGCAGTTCTCTGAATTGCTGGGATGTGTAAATGTCTTCTGCAATTATAAACTTTATTACTGTAAATATACACATATAAGTTTATTATTGCAGAGGCTTTTTACACATCCCAGCAATTCAGAGAACTGCGTCACAGAGCTCATGTGCTACATTCCCCATATGCAGCACAGAACTCTGGGTAAGACATGTAAATGACTTCTGCAATTTCTCATTTTTTTGCATCCTGGGTCCGCTTTCACACAGAACCCTTAAGGCTAGGGTCAGACTAACGCAGTATTAACGTGCGTTTAGCAGCACTAAATCATGGCCGTGCTAGCAACAAATGACGTCCAATGCCGGGCAGCATACGAAGAACGGCCGCATAAAAGTGCGGCTGCGCAACGCAAGCGGCAAACAAACGCATTTTTGCAAGAACGTAGAACCGCTAGTACTGACGTACAGAGTGCGTTGCGTCCGCTAGCGGCGTGTGTGCGTGATTAGGAGACGTCAGATGCTGCTAATGTCCGGCCAACATAACGTCCAGACGCAAAAAGTGTTTTATTGATGATCCGTACAAAATCACAGACGAAAAGGCGCATCGTATGACCGCTATCGCGTATTCCTGTGAAAAAATGCGTCCATTCGTTCGAACGCACTTTTTCACGGACAAAGCGAAAAATGCGTTAGTCTGACCCTAGCCTAAATCAACGTCATGCCATACTAGATGGTTTATTTAGCAGAGATCAGGTATATGCAACTGGTTAAAGCTACTCCTGGACAGCGCTTTTTGGGGTTTATTAGACCCTCATCAGCAGGAGCTAGGCATGACCAGTTGCAGTTTGATGCTTAGCCCATAGGGTAAATCAATACTTTAATAATTATATATATACACTTACAGGGTTATTCAGATTCGAAAAGTCATGGCACGTTTGGTGACTTTACGTTCCCTGCACTTTGGGGCGAGTCGGCGATTCCTAGTTCGCCGACCCTGCGGTGTATTCAGCAAAGCAAAGGGCCCCCGTAGTGCAGGGAAAACTCGCCACAAACCCGCAGAACACTCAGCGAACACTCAGCGAACACTCAGTGAACACTCAATGAACAACCCGCCGAAAACCCGCAGACACCGTTGCAAAAACCAAGCCGAACACGCCGGAGAAACCCGAGCAGCCACTGATCACAGCGAAGAGCAGCCTGTCGAATAAAACCACCGAACGGCAGGGCATTTCACTGACATTCCTCAGCTGTTCGGTGTCTCTGAATAGACGAACCATTGCTTCTCTATGGGGGATTTCACTGCCTTCGAACTGACACTGTACGTGCAGGCAATTCGCCAGAATTTGGCGAACTGCCTGCTCTCTGAATAGCCGAATGGCCCCGAAATGTCCCCGTTAGGTGAAATTCAGTGTCCGGTTACATTTCGGATGTCTCTGAATAACCCCTTTATACTCTATTTGTGTTTTAACCCTTCTTAAGATCTGTATTTTGGTTTAATGCTCTGCTTGTCGGGCAGCTTAGGGTTAAACCTGCTAACAGAGATAAGCCAGAAAGACCTAATGCAGGCAAGATTTCCTGTTCTAGAATTACCATGAACAGTGCTGAGCTTGTTCCCTTTGAAAGCTGCACAGTTTTGTTGGGTGAAATAAAGTTAGTTGAGGGATAAAAAAAAAATAGAAAGAAACCTCCCTGTAGGCAAAGCATCATTCAGTATTACAGAAAGAAAGAAAGAAAGCACAGCTGCATCAGGTAACGCTGCATCGACAGGATACTCTGTGTCACCTGGGATGAAAACCTGCATCATCTGGGCACATTGTATCACACCTACAGGAAACCTGCATCATCTGGACACATTGTATCTCCATTAAAGGAGCCCTTGCATCATATGGACACATTGTATCTCCATTAAAGGAGACCTTGCATCATCTGGACACATTGTATCTCCCTTAAAAGAGCCCTTGCATCATATGGACACATTGTATCTCCATTAAAGGAGCCCTTGCATCATATGGACACATTGTATCTCCATTAAAGGAGCCCTTGCATCATCTGGACACATTGTATCTCCCTTAAAGGAGCCCTTGCATCATCTGGACACATTGTATCTCCCTTAAAGGAGCCCTTGCATCATCTGGACACATTGTATCTCCCTTAAAGGAGCCCTTGCATCCTCTGGACACATTGTATCAGCCTTATTGGAACCCTGCATCATCTGGACACATTGTATCAGCCTTAAAGGAGCCCTTGCATCCTCTGGACACATTGTATCAGCCTTATTGGAACGCTGCATCATCTGGACACATTGTATCACCTGCACAAAAGCACTGCATCCTCCAGATTGGTCCCTGAGGGATCACCAGGCAACACACTGCATCACTCAGTATCCAGAGCTACAAAAGCATCCCCATCATCCCCATCTCTGACAGCTGCATATAGGCAGAATGGTGCTCAAAGTTTATATTGCATCATCCTCTGGCTCCACATCGGTAAGAATTGACCCCCCAAACCATTGTTAAAAAAGGCATTTATATAAGCAAGCTTGGAGTGTTTTACTATCATATATATATTTAATGTTTTTGGCTGCAGTTGCTATAGGGTGGCTGTAAATGCAGAGCTTTCCTCCATTGCATGTATTGGGGTGGGGGCAGTGAATGCACACCTGGCAGGGTTGGTAGGGATTGCATTACAAGAGTGAATGTAAAATGATTCATATGTACATTTATATATTCTATACAGTGGACCTGATTTTAACATTAATACTATTCGGTATATGGGGATAGTATCCAGGGGTCTAGTCCTAAAAAAAAGATTTCTGTCTTCAATTTGCAATTATCATCTCACATTTAACACTCACAGCTGATATATTTATGCATGTTATTTGGATTTGTGCTTAAATGTAATAAATCCTATATTTATTGTGATTTAACAATGAAAATATGACTGAACACTTAAATACAAGCTATTTATTGTATAGGACCAATGGGAACTCGATTCACTCCACACAAATAGAGGAGGAACTGCATCCCCTGTTACTATAGCACTATTTTTAAGGGTATATGAGAAAGTTTTGAGATTTCTAAAGAGTTGGACTGTGGGTCTTGTGGGTCAAAGATCCTCTTTTTTTATTCATGTTATGTAATCCAGACACAGGAAAGTTACTTTGGGGAAAGAGTTGCTGCTGCTTGTTGGGTTTATTTACCAACAGATGTGGATTTAAGGAAGAATATAAAACACATGCATTGTTTTCCATACAATAAGGATGGGTTTAATAGTTGTATGCTCATTGTCTGGTCCCTAAAGGGTTAACAATGTACATACTCACAGGAAATGTAACATATATGGTATGTGGCGGCATGAGGAAGATGAGCATTTTATGGCAGATTGAGGGTTAATAATGAGAGATGATGGTATAGTGCTGGGGAATGTTATTTGCACACTTAGATTTTTTTGTGATTGCTTTGATTTTTTTGTTATTTGAAGTCTTGAGGATTAAGCAGTTTTCAGGGGGTCTGGTTATTGGGGTTTGATGGCTGGTGCCATAGTTTGGGGGGGGTGTTGTTCTTCTGGGTCATCGTTTTGTGGGTTCACTTCTGACTGACATTTGTGGGATTCTCTGCAAAAAAAAACTGTATGGAAAAATAAGTTTGCTGCCTCCTAAATGATGAGTAGAGGGATCCTATACTTTCTTACTGGCTCCTCACTTTATATAAAGGTGATCCATGAGCAGAGGTCCTCTCTGACTGCCTGAGGGTGATGAGTAATATAACATGAGCTGAGGGCCTATCTGACTGCCTGAGGGTGAGGAGCAGTATAATTCACTGTGAGCTGAGGATCTCTCTGACTGCCTGAGGGTGAGGAGCAGTATAATATAACATGAGCTGAGAGCCAGAGTCTCTGACTGCCTTAGGGTGATGATGAGCAGAGGTCCTGTCTCTGACTGCCTTAGGGTGAGCAGCAGTATAATTCACTGGGTGGTGAGGAAGGAATGGGGATCTCTCTGACTGCCTGAGGGTGATGAGCAGATCTCACCTCTGACTGCCTGAGGGTGAGGAGCAGATGTCCTCTCTGACTGCCTGAGGGTGAGGAGCAGTATAACTCACTGGGTGGTGAGGAATGGGGATCTCTCTGACTGCCTAAGGGTGATGAGCAGATGTCATCTCTGAATGCCTGTGGGTGAGGAGCAGTATAACTCACTGGGTGGTGAGGAATGGGGATCTCTCTGACTGCCTAAGGGTGATGAGCAGATGTCATCTCTGAATGCCTGTGGGTGAGGAGCAGTATTATTCACTGGGTGGTGAGGAATGGGGATCTCTCTGACTGCCTGAGGGTGATGAGCAGATGTCATCTCTGACTGCCTGAGGGTGAGGAGCAGTTGTCATGTATGACTGCCTGAGGGTGAGGAGCAGTATAATTCACTGTGAGGTGAGGATCTCTCTGACTGCCTGAGGGTGAGGAGGAACAGTATAATACAACATGAGCTGAGAGGCAGAGTCTCTGACTGCCTGAGGGTGATGAGCTGTCACTGTCAGCTGTGTAATATACCATAAGGTGAGGACCTCTTTGTTCCCCTGAGGGTGATAGGCAGTATAATAAACCACGTGCTGACTGAGGGCCACTCTTAGTGCCTGAGGGTGATAAGCAGTATAATATGCCATGAGTTGAGAACCAGAGCCAATGACTGCCTGAGGGTGATGAGAACTTTATTACACCATGAGCTGAGGATCACTCTGACTGCCTGAGAGCGATGAGCAGTGTACCATGAACCAAGGACCTCTTTGCCTGAGAGTGATGAGCAGTATATCACACCATGAACCAAGGATCTCACTGACTGCCTGAGAGTGATGAGCAGTATAACACACCATGAACCAAGGATCTCTCTGACTGCCTGAGAGTGATGAGCAGTATAATACACCTTGATCTGAGGACCTCTTGAGTGATGAGCAGTATCTTATGCTATGATCTGAGGCCCTCTGTGACTGCCTGAGGGTTATGAGCAATATAATACACCACTAGTTGCTGTATAAGGATTGCCACACACCTGCAAGCTGTCTTTAGAGATAATCTTTGGCCTGCAGCTGCCATCAAGCAATTTCTTACTTTCAGATAAAAGCTGTCTGTTCTGTATGAGCAGTTTATCAGTCACAATGTATACACCCTCAGATTTATACAGCACTAACACACAATGTCATTAATACATGACAGCTCTGCAAATCACAAAAAAAAAATCAAGATTGAATGTAGCGGGCTTATTCACTGAACAGTGAGCTGACAGCAGCCTGGCAACATTTAAAGGGAGCTTCACTAAACGTTGATGTTCACTGTCATGTCAATTTGGTGAACTTTGACAATCCTCAGGAGGAAATTCCAGCACCTGCTGCAGGTGAAGGTTCTCCAAACAATGATATTAGTGTTATTCATCTGCAAAAAGGGATAAACTGCGACTTTTCTTGATATGTTGCTGAAGCTTCTCCTGCTGTGTTTTGAATATCTCTTTGAAACGCAGATGTTTTGTTCCGCATACGGCAGCAGGGATTTTCACTGTTCTTTGACCCTACGGAAACATAGGTTGGTTAGTGTATGTTATTCACTAACTGCCGATGTTTACTGTTGTTGCAAACAATATGAATTTCTGTGTCAGGTTCGCTGAAGTTTAAACGATGGCAGGAAAACTTTAATCAATGGAATTTCTCCTGCTCTGGTTCGATACTCTGTCTCTGGATCCCCGAAGTTTATTGAGGTCGCAGCGACGGTAAACATCGTCGATTTAGGCTGGGGTCAGACGAGCGCATTTTTAACGTGCGTTCTGGCGCACTTAATCACGGCCGCACTAGCAGCAAATGACGGGCAATGACGGCCAATATACGAAGTACGGTCGCACGAAAGTCCGGCCGCGCAACGCAAGTGGAAAATGAACGCATTTTTTCGAGAACGCAGAACCGCTAGTACGGACGTACAGAGTGCGCTGCGCCCGCTAGCGGCATGTGTGCGTGATTTGGAGACGTCAGACCCTGCTCGTGTCCGGCCAACATAACGTCCAGACGCAAAAATTTTCCTGGTTTGGATTCGTAAAACATCACGCACGAAAATGCGCATCGTATGACCGTTTTCGTATATTCCGTGAAAAAATACATCAATGCGTTCGGACGCACTTTTTTACGTTCGCGTGTAAAAATGCTTTCGTTTGACCCTAGCCTAAGTGAGTAACCCCCAAACACTTAAAAAAAGTGACGTCTGCTAACAGCTAATACACCAACACAAGATGTGTGTGGACAGTATATACGTCACTTCAGTAAACCCTGTATACTAAGATATACAAAAGCTCTGTTTACACACTGCCTGGCCAAAAAAAAGAAGTCGCACATTGTAATGTTTGGCTGTGCCGCCTTTTGCTGTGATTCCAGCACTCATACGCCGTGGCATTGTTTGGATAAGCTCATGCAATGTCACAGCATTTAGTCGCGTCCAAAGCGGCATTAATTCGTGGCCAAGATCTTGTATTGATGATGGGAGAGTCGCGGCGCTGCGTAAAGTCTTCTCCAGCACATTATCCCAAAGATTCTCAATGGGGTTAAGGTCTGGACTGTGCGGTGGCCAATCCATGTGTGAAAATGATGTCTCATGCTCCCTCAACCACTCTCGCACAATTTGAGCCCGATGAATCCTGGCATTGCCATCTTGGAATATGCCCACTGTGCCATCAGGGGAGAAAAAACCCATTGATGGACAGGTTCTATATTCAGGGAGTCACATGACCTCATTTTATGCTGAAACCTATTAATCACTGCAGTAACTATCCAATGGAAGGCTCTTATCTTTCTGCTTAGTTAAGTCCAGGTGGTGACTTTTTTTTTCCAAGCAGTGTAAGTGATGGCACAGTCTCACGGAAGGGAATGTATATGTTACCATTTGTGTCACACACAGAATTCTATGTAAATAGTGCTAATAGAGACCCCTTTCTCAATATGTTGGGGATACATCACGGTTGTTGCTTCTTCTGGGTGGGTCAGGAAACAAACCACACGTGTACACAGAGTATATACAGGGCAGCAGGATAAACGTAACCTATAATATAGTGCAGACTGTATTGCCCACAGGGAATCAAGGCCTGGGGAGTCTCTTACAGGAACATATGTAATATAGACATATCAGCGCGTGACGGTCACATCCAATCAAGATCTCACCTGACTTCTTCCGGGCAGAGAAGGTCTGGGTGAATCACCTCGCTGAAGTCCAGAGTTATGAAAGTAGATATTTTGTATAAAAATATGTATAACAAGTAAATAAAAGCTTAAAGTATATGAAAACCAGCGTCAACGCGTTTCGTCGCCAATAAATGCGACTTCTTCAGGGCAAAGTGCGCGCACCTGATATCAGTAAAGATATAACAGTAACGGAATTCTCTGATTTTTTTTTCACCGATTTTGACGCGTTATTGTTCTTCATGATATCAGGACGGATACTTTGCTTTCAGAAGTCGCATTTCTTAGCAACAAAATGTGTTGACAGCGGTTTTCCTATTACCTTTTAAGCCTTTATTTATTTGTTATACTTTCCTTCATTATTCCAGATTCCAGTGAAGGGATTCCCCCCCCGTGGATAACTTTTAGCGTGCGGTATTAGTCGGGTGTAAGACTGTGATTGGATGATGCCACCGTGCACCGAAAGGTCTATATCCCTTATGTTCCTGTGTGTTATGTAGGTGACTCTCCAAGGCTTTATCCCATGTGGTTAATACAATCTGCACTATTGTGTTTTTGTTTTGTTTAGGCTGGGGTCAGACCAGCGCACTTTTAACGTGCGTTCTGGCGCACATAATTACGGCCGCACTAGCAGCAGATGACGGGCAATGACGGCCAATATACGATGTACGGCCGCACAAAAGTCCGACCGTGCAACGCAAGTGGAATTTGAACGCATTTTTCTGAGAACGCTGAACGCTAGTACTGACGTACTGAGTGCGCAGCTGCGGCATAGCGGCGTGTGTGTGTGATTAGGAGATGTCAGACGCTGCTAATGTCCAGCCTACATAACGTCCAGACGCAAAAAGAGTTTTATTGACGATCCGTACAAAATCACGCCCGAAAATGCGCGTCGTCTGACCGTTTTTGCGCATTCCGTGAAAAAATACGTCAATGCATTCGGACGCACTTTTTCACGTTCGCGGGGAAAAATGCTTTCGTCTGACCCTAGCCTTAAAGGTTGTGTTTACCCTTCTCTATATATCAGGGATCTCAGACTCTGCCCCCCCCATGTTTATGAATTACAACTCCCATGATTCTCTGCTACTGCGCTCAAAGAATTCTGGGGGTTGTAGGCGTCAACATCTGGGGGGCAGAGTTTGAGATCAATGCTTTACACACTTCTTGTACGCATGTCGGGTCCTATTACATTCCTCACGCAAAAACGCACGCGCAATGCGTGAATTTTTGCGTGAACCGTTAAATGTTAACACGCGTAAATCAAGCTGGTATTACAATCCTCGTGCATTTTTTCATCCGTCAGAAAGTAACGCGCGTAAAACGGACGCGCACAAATGCGCGTAGCAACGTTGCGCGCAGAAATCAGTGGGCGGACTGTTTTTTTCACGCGATTCAGCCAAAGAACTACGATTGTCTCACGATAAGTTTTTGCGCCTGTCAAAGTCAATCCGCGCATACATGCTGCAGCAATAATAAATGCACACACAACTTCTCCATTTTATTGGTTTGGGTATGTGTAGAATGTGTAACTATACTTTGCTGTGTATTTTTTTTTGGGCTGGTGTATTTGGGTTCGGCCAGGTTGATAGAATTTGCCGTTAACACCAGCTTTTAGGAGTTGCTAAAATTATGCGCGCAAAGGCTGTGCGTTACAAACTGCGCATAGATTGTAATACCATCCGCGTACCAGCGCACAAACGCATTTGCGCTCACAATGTTAAGAATAGGACGCGAGAAGTACAGTAAGCTCCCGCAGGTTCACCCACGGTAGACGTATACGCGTGTTTTTTGCGCTGACATTGTAATACGACGTTCAGCGAAAGGGTTTTGCCCCTCGCGTTAATGCATTTTTGCGCGAGCGCAAACGTATGCGCGAAGAATGTAATAGGGCCTGTCCTGTGTATATCAGGCTGATCCGATTTCACATGCTCCTGCAGTAAACATACTGGGCCCCAGTACATTCTTCGCACAAACATTTGTGCAAAAATGCATTATCGCGAGGGGCAAAACACTTTGCGCTGAACGTCGTATTATAATGTCAGCGCAACAAACACGCGTATACGTCTACCGCGGGTGAACCTGCGCGAACGCTGCGCGAGCTTACTGTACTGCGCGCGTCCTATACTTAACATTGTGAGCGCAAATGCGTTTGTGCGCTGGTACGTGGATGGTATTACAATCTATGCGCAGTTTGTAACGCACAGCCTTTGCGCGCATAATTTTAGTAACTCCTAAAAGCGGGTGTTAAAGGCAAATTCTATCAATCTGGCCGAAACCAAATACACCAGCCCAAAAAAAAATACGCAGCAAAGTATAGGTACACATTCTACACATACCCAAACCAAAAAAATGGAGAAGTTGTGCGTGTTTTTTTTATTGATGCAGCACATATGCGCAGATTGACTTTGATAGGCGCAAAAACTGAACGTGAGACATTTGTGGTTCTTAATTCTGATTGGCTGAATTGCGTGAAAAAACAGTCCGCACACTGATTTCTGTACGCAACGTTGCTGCGCATGTTTGTGCGTGTCCGTTTTACGCGCGTTATTTTGACGGATGAACAAATGAGCGAGGATTGTAATACCAGCGTTGATTTACGCGTGTTAACGTTTAACGCTTTGCGCAAAAATTCACGCGTTGCGCGAGCGTTTTTGCGTGAAGAATGTAATAGGGCCCACTATCTGGTGTTTTTTCTTGGGTGATTTTTCTATTCATATAGGATATGCTGTAGGGTTGGAAAGCATTAGTAATACCCCTGAGCCGAATAAACCCACTTGTGCATGCGCTTCTATGTCTGTAGGCCACATGTCTGAGACGTTAAGAAGCCTCGAGAGACACGACTGCAAAGTATTCTGTGTAAGGCTAGGGTCAGACTAACGCATTTTTCACGTTGTCCGTGAAAATGTGCGTTCGAAGAATGGACGTATTTTTTCACGGAATACGCAATAGCGGTCATACTATGCGCAGTTTCATCCGTGATTTTGTACGGATCATCAATAAAACACTTCTTGCATCTGGACGTTATGTTGGCCGGACATTAGCAGCGTCTGATGTCTCCAATTCACCCACACACGCCGCTAGCGGACGCAGCGCACTCTGTACGTCAGTACTAGTGGTTTAACGTTCTCGAAAAAATGCGTTCATTTTCCACTTGCGTTGCGCAGCCGGACTTTTGTGCGACCGTACTTCGTATATTGGCTGTCATTGCCCGGCATCTGCTGCTAGCACGGCCGTGATTAAGTGCGCCAGAACGCGCGTTCGCACTGCCTCAGTCTGACCCTAGCCTAAATAATCAGAATGAGACAGGAAGTGGCAAAAAAAAATACAGAAACCAAATTGTACCGTCTGGGCGTATGACATACTGTGATGCGATGCACGATGTATAATGAACAGCCGTCAGTATGGACTTAATGAGGATGGATCTGCCTGGCCGTTCTATAACGAGTTATTCGTTAACCACCCAGATTTACCACTGTTGCTATGACGATAATCTTCGGCAATCCCGAAAGGGGAATCCTAGCAGTGTCAGGAGAAAATTCATTGATGAAGCTTCTCCTGCTGCTGTTTGAATTTCCCCTTTTTTGGGAAGCGCCGAGGTTTATATCCGCTGCAACAAAGGTAAAATGCGTTGGTTAGCGAATATCCCCTTAGATAAAAATACTATTTGCAGGAAAACAGGTTTGGTTGGAGTTCCGGGTGTTAGGCTAGGGTCAGACGAAAGCATTTTTCCCCGCGAACGTGAAAAAGTGCGTCCGAACGCTTTGACGTATTTTTTCACGGAATGCGCAAAAACGGTCAGACGACGCACATTTTCAGGCGTGATTTTGTACGGATCGTCAATAAAACTCTTTTTGCGTCTGGACGTTATGTAGGCCGGACATTAGCAGCGTCTGACATCTCCTAATCACGCACACACGCCGCTATGCCGCAGCTGCGCACTCAGTACGTCAGTACTAGCGGTTCAGCGTTCTCAGAAAAATGCGTTCAAATTCCACTTGCGTTGCACGGCCGGACTTTTGTGCGGCCGTACATCGTATATTGGCCGTCATTGCCCGTCATCTGCTGCTAGTGCGGCCGTAATTATGTGCGCCAGAACGCACGTTAAAAGTGCGCTGGTCTGACCCCAGCCTAAGATTAGAGGGGCAAAGGTTTAAAAGTAACATCAGGAAGCATTATTTTACTGAGAGGGTGGTGGATACATGGAACAGTCTTCCAGTAGAAGTGGTAGAGGCCAAAACAGTGATTGAATTTAAGCAAGCATGGGATAGGCATAAGGCTATCCTAAACAAAAGATAAATCCAGGTAAAGTATCCATGTAATTGGGCAGACTAGATGGGCCGAAAGGTTCTTATCTGCTGACATTTTTCTATGTTTCTATGTTTCTTGCAGCATATTAATTATACATGTTGCAGGGCAGCACTTTTGCCTGTGCTCTCCCACTGCATGAAATAGTAATATGTGTCTGTCCTGGAAAACATGGATGACGTGGCAACCCTACGTTGGAGGAGGGGCCAGAGACACGGCTGATCTGATAGGATTTAGAAGACTTTGGGACCTATCCGGCTAATTATGTAATAATGATGGAATGTTAAATAAAAGCTCCTGTTTACAGACCATTATTAGCTGCTGATCCTAACAGGAGCTACATAAAATAAAGCAGGGATCTCAAACTCTGCCCCTCCCCAGATGTCAATGGACTACAACTCCCAGAATTCTTTGACTGCAATAGAGGGCTAGATAAGGCTAGGGTCAGACGAGCGTAGTGTTCACGTCCGTGATGGCGCACAAAAGTACGTCCGTGATAGCATACAATTGTGTTAAATGGAGCCCCACACATGAAGTACGTCCGCACAGAAGTGCGGGGGCTGACGGACGCTGCAAACGGACGCAGGTTAGGCAAGAACGTAATACTGCTAGAACGGACGTGCGGAGTGCGCCACGTCCACAACGTCTGCATAGCTTTGTGTGTGAGTGATGGAGCGTGGTCAGACGGACGGCATTTATACGTCCAGCATTTTTGACGGACAGAATGTTTTTTCATTGTAATTTATTTTCCCTCCTACATCCGTCAAAAAATAACTTCAGTGAAAAAACGGACTGTGTGACCACTACTGCGTCATCCGTACTGACGATGTCCGTACTGCACGGACGTACAGTCCGTAGAAATCACGCTCGTCTGACCCTAGCCTAATCAAGGGGGTTGTGGTTCAGAAACATCTGGGGGCAGCAGAGTTTGAAACCCTTGAACTAATGTATTTGTTTGTGTCGTGAAGCGTTGATCATCTTAAACCAGGACGTGCCCTGGACGCATTCACTGGCAAAGCTGTAAGATTTATTGTTTACATTGTGCTGCTTCTTCTCCATATAAAGTCATGTGTGTGATTTATGTCGCTCATGTCTTGCAATCAGCTTACAGGAAGCATGGATGAATTACATTTTACTTCTGCAACCTCTGACACCGATCTGTGCTTCTGCAGAGGCTTTACGCAACAGCTCCCATGTCACTCAGCCGGCCTCCATATGAATGGCAGCATTTACCATTATTCAAAATGCTTTGAGATCTACAGGGTTAGGCTGGGGTCAGACGAGCGTAGTGTTCACTTCCGTGATTGCGCCCAAAAGTACGTCCGTGATAGCATGAAAGAAAGCCCATCGGAGCCTGTTACACAAAGTACGTCCGCACTGAACTGCGGACGCACAACGGCCGCGGCAAACGGACGCAAGGCAGGCAAGAACGTACATCCCCTAGAACGGCCGCACAAAGTGCGCTGCATCCGCAACGTCTGCATAGCTTTGTGTGTGAGTGATGGAACATGGTCAGACGGACTGCATTTATACGTCCAGCATTTTTCACGGACAAAATGGTTTTGCTTTTTAATTTATTTTCCCTCCTACATCCGTCAAAATATACGTCAGTGAAAAAAACGGACTGTGTGGCCACTAATGTGTCTTCCGTACTGACGTCCGTCCGTGTGCACAGACGTAGAGTCCGTAGAAATCACGCTCGTCTGACCCTAGCCTAATTCAAAGAGCTCCGAATTGTTGGCGAAAGATAACAGAACGCTGAAATTCAGCGTACGGTTACCTTTCCTGGCCATTCGGCTATTTATAAATTTTTTAGGATCTTTTAAGCATTTTTCGGTATTTTTTTGAATTTCTTTTTTTCCGTTTTTGGTTTTTATTTTATTTTTAAATGTTTTTTCTTTTTTCTGTAACAGTCCTTTTTATTATCATTCCCTGGATCTCATATGTAAATTTCAGACATTTTCGCTCAGTAGTTTCTTTGCAAACAGCGTTTCACTTTTCAAACATTCAAGCAAACTGTTTTTTTTATTCCCACTCCATTCGTCTGCGGTGTCGGGTTTTTCCGGCGGCTGCTCTGCGCTGTGATCGGCTCCTGCTCGGGTTTCTCCGGCGTCTCCTGTGGGGTTTATCCAGATCTTTTTGTGGGTTTCGGTGTGCGTTCGCCAGGTTTTGCGGTGAATATTCGGCAGGTTTTCGGCGGCTTTTCCCTGCACTACGACGGCCCTGTGGTGCTTGCTGAATACACCGCAGGGTCGCCGAAATGGGATTGCCAAATCGCACCGAATTGAAGAGAACGAAAAGTCACCGAACGTGCAGTGGCTTTTCGATTTTCTTTGAATAACCCTGTTATTCAGACAAGGCCGGCCCATCCATGGGTCCTAATGGGGCCACGGCTCCAGGCAGCACTTTGACAGAGGCGGCATTTCGCTACCCTTGTCAGAGGCCATGGGTGCCAGAACCAGGGCGTACTAGGAGGCAGATAACCCCCCTCCTAATCTAAAAGGAAGCCCCTCCAGAGAATTTTTAATGATTTCTTTTTTGTTTAGTTTAATAACATTTTTTATATAACTTCCCCACTGCCCTTTATCTACTCCATTATATCCCCTAACCCCCCATTTCAGCCTTTAAACCCTCACTACAGGTTCTTACCTCCCACTACTGCCCCTGACTCCTCACTTCAACCCCTGGGCGTGGTTTGGGGGGGCAGCATTTCACCCTTGGACCCAGGCAACCAAATCTCTTGGGCCGGCCCTGTATTCAAACTAAGCATAATGAGTCTCTGACTCCATGCTTTGTTCTTAAATCCTATGGGCCTTATTACATTCTTAACGAAAAACGTGATTTTTTACGTGAAGCGTTAAACGTTAACCACTTGGCTGCTAAGGATGTGCTCAGCGCGTCCAGCCAAGTGGTTCTCCTGTGCTACGGACGTGCTGAACGCGTCCTAGCACAGGAGGCAACAATCGGCCGGGATTCCCCATCTAGCATGTCAGCCTGGCACTCCGGGATGCCAGGGGGGGGGTGATAGATAACATCGCGCCGCCGCGATGACATCTATTTCAGTCGCCCCCCCCCCCGCGAGTGCCGAGGAGGCGCCTGAAAAGGAGGGGGGAAGGTCCTTCGGACCTCTCTCCCTCCCGATTGCGGGGGACCAGAGGCTGAAGGCAGGCACGGTCTGGAGGGCACAGCCTGCCCTTCCAAACCGTGCCTGCCTTTAACTCCTTGGGTGCCGGATCACGATTCAGCGCCGAATCGTGATTCTCTCCCGGAGCTGGCTGACATCTTGGATGTCGGCCAAACTTCCGGGAATGCCCCCTGATGACTGGTGTCATCGTGCGTAGCACGATGACGCCAGTCCTGGAGTTAACCCCTAACTGCCACCAATGGTGGCGGTCCACCATGATCGCGATCCATGGTAGCTAGGGGAGAAAAAAAAATAAAAATAAATAAATATTAAAAAAATTAATAAGAAAAAAAATGAACAATTTTTTTTTTTTTGATTTGTTAATGCAGTAATATTGTTCCCATTTCTTTCAATTATAATGCTGCACTAACGATTTTTGTATGCAGTGTGTTTGTTAAAAATAGCCAAATTTTCCACCAAAAAAATGTAACGAGTCCCCATTTATAATTTTTTTAACAAGCGCACCCCATAGAAAATATAACCGCAAGTGCTCGCATTATAAAATGTGAAAGAAAAAAACACTTTACACATTGTAAATTATTGAAAATTCTATTTCTATTGCATTTTTTGTTATAATATACAGACAGGTCATGACGTATACATATAATAATGCCCTATTATGAATCTGCTGAGTCTGCCGGAAAGAACGATATATAATATGTCTGGGTCATATACTAAAATAAGCCTTCAAAACGCGTTTAAACATGATGAGCAAAACCCGTAAAAATGACCTCAGCACAGAGGCGTGAAATGGCACAGCAGCGAAAGGGTTAACGCACGAAAATCACCGCAGGAATTACATTCCTCGCGCATTTTTTCATCCGTCGGGAAATTGCGCTCGTAAAACCAATGCGCAAAAATGTGCGCAAAGTACCGTATGTGCGCGCAGAAATCAGTGAGCGCAATGTAATTTTTAACGCGAGTCCATCAGACGAACGCATTTTAGTGCGCACAACAGACGTACGTTTTGACGGAAGACAAGGTAGTGGCCGTCATTTTTGACGTATCTAGTAAAAAAAACGTGCGCATCGACGTTCTCCGTTGTGAATCCGCAGTTTGGTACGGTCAGGTTGTTACAATTTGCTGTTACCACCAGCTTTTCAAAGACGTTAAAATTATGCACGCAAACGTTGTCCGTTAAATTTTGCGCTAAGATTGTAATACCATCCGCGCACCAGCGCACAAACGCATTTGCGCTCACAATGGTTAAGTATAGGATGTGCACACTAAATTGCGCTCGCAAAGGGTTCGCGCAGGGTAACTCGCGTTAGACGTTAACGCACATTTTGTGCGCGAACGACGTAATACGACTTTGAGCGCAAAGGGTTTTGCCCCTCGCGTTAATGCGTTTTTGCAAGTGCTCACAACTGTGCGCGAAGAATGTAATAGGGCCCTATTTGTGGGGTTCAGGGCTGATGAAAACAGATCCTCTATGTGAACCACGAGCTCCCATGTCGCTCGCCCTGTGGGTGACGCAGGAAATAAAAGTTATTTTCCTCAAATGGAGCAGCTCCAATCTATTCTAAGGACAACATTATTTTTATCCTTAACATCGCTGGAATAAAGCCGAGAAGATAACCGAGGCTGGAACCGGTTTCCTCATTCTCGATCATTTTATTGCAGAACCTCCCCTGGATTAACTCTTTCAGTACTTCATTTAATCGTTCACACTGCCAAAGAGAGTCGCTTACATTTTAAGGATTGGCGCTGGAGGCGGGGCCAGAGACAAGGCTATTCCCAGACGCCCCCACCGCCTTCAAGTGTAATTTAAAACACTACTTAAAGGGACACTGTATTCACCCTGACCACTTTACAGTTCTTAAGTGGTCAGGATGTAAGGAGTGCCCCCCCTCCGCACCTCTCCCAATCTAGTAAAAACGCTGGGTGAAGTAAATTAGTTTCCTCCTTCCCACTCAGTGTCACCAGCAGCCGGGATTTTGAATTTCCTGGCTGCCGGCTGGCACACGGAGAACGTGCCGACGTCATTCTCACTGTAGCGATCGGTCTCAGAGAGGCAGATGATGGATCAGATCTCCGCATGCGCGCAGCTCCGATCCATCGTTCTGCGCAGTCGCGATGGAACGTGCGTACCACACACCCGCACACCCTGAATATATGAATGAGCCCCTAAAAATACACCCGCACACCCTGAATATATGGAGGAGCCCCTAAAAATACACCCGCACACCCTGAATATATGAATGAGCCCCTAAAAATACACCCGCACACCCTGAATATATGGAGGAGCCCCTAAAAATACACCCGCACACCTGAATATATGAATGAGCCCCTAAAAAAGACACCCGCACCCTGAATATATGGAGGAGCCCCTAAAAAAGACACCCGCCACACCCTGAATATATGGAGAGCCCCTAAAAAGACACCCGCCACACCCTGAATATATGAGGAGCCCCTAAAAATACACCCGCACACCCTGAATATATGGAGGAGCCCCTAAAAAGACACCCACGCACCCTGAATATATGGAGGAGCCCCTAAAAAGACACCCACACACCCTGAATATATGAATGAGCCCCTAAAAATACACCCGCACACCCTGAATATATGAATGAGCCCCTAAAAAGACACCCACGCACCCTGAATATATGGAGGAGCCCCTAAAAATACACCTGCACACACTGAATATATGAATGAGCCCCTAAAATACACCCGCACACCCTGAATATATGAATGAGCCCCTAAAAAGACACCCGTACACCCTGAATATATGGAGGAGCCCTTAAAAAGACACCCGCACACCCTGAATATATGAATGAGCCCCTAAAAAGACACCCACACACCCTAGATATATGGAGGAGCCCCTAAAATGACACCCGCACACCCTGAATATATGGAGGAACCCCTAAAAAGACACCCACACACCCTGAATATAGAGGAACCCCTAAAAAGACACCCACACACCCTGAATATATGGAGGAACCCCTAAAAAGACACCCACACACCCTGAATATATGGAGGAGCCCCTAAAATGACACCCGCACACCCTGAATATATGAATGAGCCCCATAAAACACACCCGCACACCCTGAATATATGAATGAGCCCCTAAAAGACACCCGCACACCCTGAATATATGAATGAGCCCCTAAAAAGACACCCGCACATACTGAATATATGAATGAGCCCCTAAAAAGACACCCGCACACCCTGAATATATGAATGAGCCCCTAAAAACACACCCGCACACCCTGAATATATGAATGAGCCCCTAAAAAGACACCCGCATACCCTGAATATATGAATGAGCCCCTAAAAAGACACCCGCACACCCTGAATATATGGAGGAGCCCCTAAAAAGACACCCGCACACCCTGAGTATATGGAGGAACCCCTGAAAAGACACCCACACACCCTGAGTATATGGAGGAGCCCCTAAAATGACACCCGCACACCCTGACTATATGGAGGAGCCCCTAAAAAGACACCCGCACACCCTGAATATATGGAGGAGCCCCTAAAATGACACCCACACACCCTGACTATATGGAGGAGCCCCTAAAAAGACACCCGCACACCCTGAATATATGGAGCAACCCCTAAAAAGACACCCGCACACCCTGAATATATGGAGGAACCCCTAAAAAGACACTCACACACCCTGAATATATGGAGGAGCCCCTAAAATGACACCCACACAC
Organism: Leptobrachium leishanense; assembly: GCA_009667805.1. Classification (NCBI taxonomy): domain Eukaryota; kingdom Metazoa; phylum Chordata; class Amphibia; order Anura; family Megophryidae; genus Leptobrachium; species Leptobrachium leishanense. The sequence goes on from CM019071.1 coordinate 8,480,469, forward strand.
CCTGAATATATGGAGGAGCCCCTAAAAGGACACCCGCACACCCTGAATATATGGAGGAGCCCCTAAAACGACACCCACACACCCTGAATATATGGAGGAACCCCTAAAAAAGACACCCGCACACCCTGAATATATGGAGGAGCCCCTAAAAGGACACCTGCACACCCTGAATATATGGAGGAGCCCCTAAAAGGACACCCGCACACCCTGAATATATGGAGGAGACCCTAAAATGACAACGACACACCCTGAATATATGGAGGATCCTCTAAAAGGAGTGGTACCGCTAGAGAAAAGCGGGGCAGATGGTTTTGAACCCTATACAATGAGTAATAGCCACGCCGGGGGTCTATTCTGCTGAGCAGAGGGTAAACCTCTGTGGACCTTTTAGTGATATATTTGGGTGAATGCTTTATGGCTGCGTGCCGCTGCCGGACTCTGTGTTTACATTGCGCACAATGCTCGCTTGTCCTCTGTGTTTACATGAGCTGGCAGAGAACAAACGGGGTATAGTGTGCGCTCAGACAGCGACCATATTCCCATTACATTTTACAGCCGTTTGGGAACATGTTTTCCATAGAGATTCATATGTGGATTTGCCGTCACGCATGACTGAGACGGTATATTTAGCGTTTTGGTTTTCATTGAAGGCCACACAATGGGATGTACAGAGGAGGGACAATATTTACCTTCCAGTGACTGAGCGATTAATAATGATTCCATGTTAATGTTTGTGTATATATCACTTACAATGAAGCACATGCGGTCTCTGGAGCAGTGATGGCTGAGCTCGTCACCCCACATGTTTAGGAACTACATGTGCCATGATGCTCAGCCAACCTTAAGGCTGTCGGAGCATCATGGGATATCTAGGGCACGATCATGTGCCCTAAGCTAAAATGGGGACGCTAATAGCAAAAATTTGCAGTCGCAAATTTCCCCTAGTGTCCCCGTTATACAAGTAGATTACGAGGTAGTCGTTGAATCCAGCAGCTTGCCCCGTAACAGGCCGCTAGCTTCTAGGATGCTCGGGGGCAGTGCCATCGCGAGCATCCCCTCCTGGAGTCCATAGGACTCCATGGAGTCTTCTCCTGCCAGGTCACATGACCGGCAGGATTGCGGAGGAAGAGACAGACAGGGTAATTCAAAGAGATTTGAAAAGTCACCGCACGTTCGGTGACTTTTCGTTCTCTTCAATTCGGTTCCTTTTGCCGATCCCATTTCGGCGACCCTGCGGTGTATTCAGCAAACACCACAGGGCCCCCGAATTGCAGGGAAAGGGTGCCGAAAAACTGACGAAAACTAACCTCAAAACCCGGCGAATGCACGCCGAAAACACGAAAAAACATCTGGATTAACCTGTCGAAAACCACGGAAAAACCCGAGCAGGAGCCAATCGCAGCTTCGGAAAAAGCCGAGACCGCAGAAGAAGCAGTGAATAAATTAGGAAAACAGTTTGTATGAATGATTGAAAAGTGAAACGCTGTTTGCGAAGAAACTACTGAGCGAAAATGTCTGAAATTTACATATAAAGATCCAATGAATGATAATAAAAAGGGCTGTTACAGAAAAAAAAGTAAAGTTAAAAAAACAAAAATCGGACTTTTAAAAAAAAAAAAAATCCAGAAAAATGCTTAAAATATCCTAAAAAATCTATAAATAAAGAGACTCTTTTTATAATAAACGGTTTATTAGATATTGGATTAAAACGGGAATATTTTTAACATTGAAGCCTATGGGATTCTCCTGAATAAATTTGCCGAATTAAACCACCGAATGGCAGGACATTAGGGGAACCTTTCACTGCTGGTTTGTGTTCTCTGAATAGCCGATTTTTTTTAACCTGTTAGCGATTGGGAGGTGATCTGGCTGTAACACTAACCCTCACTTGTGTCAGCGCTAGCGTTAAAGAGGTGATAGAGTCCTTAGTATGAAAACATCCAAGGGACATTTCTCGATACTCCTCCTCCTGGAGCTCTTGGCAGTGCAGATGTTTTGATAACACATCTCCCATGATGCTCGGCCACTCGTTAGGTCGGCTGAGCATTAAGGGAAATGTAGTTCCAAAACATCTGAGCGGCTTAGGTTGCTGATCCATGGTTAGTGTTGCAGATGGAGAAACCTGTTGTTTTGCTTCGGCTCCGGCGATGAGGGCAGAAGTACCAAGAGGCATCAGGATTGGAATACAGTGGTCTAATTAACGGACGAAGTCAATCAGCCCGCACTAAAATAAACAACTGGGAAGGAAGTGGAAAACTGGCATCTTTTTTTTCGATTAATGCAGTGAAACATTGCTTGTTTTTGGTTACAGTTACAAGTAGTTATTAAGGTCTAACAAGTTCAGTAGCGCTGTACAATAAATGAGACAGAATAACATCTACGAGTTAAACACAAGGAACAGAGGGGACCCTGCTCCAGAGCTTACAATCTAAGAGGAGAGGGGACCCTGCCCCAGAGCTTACAATCTAAGAGGAGAGGGGACCCTGCCCCAGAGCTTACAATCTAAGAGGAGAGGGGACCCTGCCCCAGAGCTTACAATCTAAGAGGAGAGGGGACCCTGCCCCAGAGCTTACAATCGAAGAGGAGAGGGGACCCTGCCCCAGAGCTTACAATCTAAGAGGAGAGGGGACCCTGCTCCAGAGCTTACAATCTAAGAGGAGAGGGGACCCTGCTCCAGAGCTTACAATCTAAGAGGAGAGGGGACCCTGCCCCAGAGCTTACAATCTAAGAGGAGGAGGGACCCTGCTCCAGAGCTTACAATCTAAGAGGAGAGGGGACCCTGCCCCCGAGCTTACAATCTAAGAGGAGAGGGGACCCTGCCCCAGAGCTTACAATCTAAGAGGAGAGGGGACCCTGCTCCAGAGTTTACAATCTAAGAGGAGAGGGAACCCTGCTCCAGAGCTTACAATCTAAGAGGAGAGGGGACCCTGCTCCAGAGCTTACAATCTAAGAGGAGAGGGGACCCTGCTCCAGAGCTTACAATCTAAGAGGAGAGGGGACCCTGCTCCAGAACTTACAATCTAAGAGGAGAGAGGACCCTGCCCCAGAGCTTACAATCTAAGAGGAGAGAGGACCCTGCTCCAGAGCTTACAATCTAAGAGGAGAGAGGACCCTGCTCCAGAGCTTACAATCTAAGAGGAGAGAGGACCCTGCTCCAGAGCTTACAATCTAAGAGGAGAGAGGACCCTGCCCCAGAGCTTACAATCTAAGAGGAGAGAGGACCCTGCCCCAGAGCTTACAATCTAAGAGGAGAGAGGACCCTGCTCCAGAGCTTACAATCTAAGAGGAGAGGGGACCCTGCCCCAGAGCTTACAATCTAAGAGGAGAGGGGACCCTGCTCCAGAGCTTACAATCTAAGAGGAGAGGGAACCCTGCTCCAGAGCTTACAATCTAAGAGGAGAGGGGACCCTGCTCCAGAGCTTACAATCTAAGAGGAGAGGGGACCCTGCTCCAGACTTTACAATCTAAGAGGAGAGGGGACCCTGCTCCAGAGCTTACAATCTAAGAGGAGAGGGGACCCTGCTCCAGAGCTTACAATCTAAGAGGAGAGGGGACCCTGCTCCAGAGCTTACAATCTAAGAGGAGAGGGGACCCTGCTCCAGAGTTTACAATCTAAGAGGAGAGAGGACCCTGCTCCAGAGCTTACAATCTAAGAGGAGAGGGAACCCTGCTCCAGAGCTTACAATCTAAGAGGAGAGGGGACCCTGCTCCAGAGCTTACAATCTAAGAGGAGAGGGGACCCTGCTCCAGACTTTACAATCTAAGAGGAGAGAGGACCCTGCTCCAGAGCTTACAATCTAAGAGGAGAGAGGACCCTGCCCCAGAGCTTACAATCTAAGAGGAGAGGGGACCCTGCTCCAGACTTTACAATCTAAGAGGAGAGAGGACCCTGCTCCAGAGCTTACAATCTAAGAGGAGAGAGGACCCTGCTCCAGAGCTTACAATCTAAGAGGAGAGAGGACCCTGCCCCAGAGCTTACAATCTAAGAGGAGAGGGGACCCTGCTCCAGACTTTACAATCTAAGAGGAGAGAGGACCCTGCTCCAGAGCTTACAATCTAAGAGGAGAGGGGACCCTGCTCCAGAGCTTACAATCTAAGAGGAGAGGGGACCCTGCTCCAGAGCTTACAATCTAAGAGGAGAGGGGACCCTGCTCGAGAGTTTACAATCTAAGAGGAGAGGGGACCCTGCCCCAGAGCTTACAATCTAAGAGGAGAGGGGACCCTGCTCCAGACTTTACAATCTAAGAGGAGAGAGGACCCTGCTCCAGAGCTTACAATCTAAGAGGAGAGGGGACCCTGCTCCAGAGCTTACAATCTAAGAGGAGAGGGGACCCTGCTCCAGAGCTTACAATCTAAGAGGAGAGGGGACCCTGCTCCAGAGCTTACAATCTAAGAGGAGAGGTGACCCTGCTCGAGAGCTTACAATCTAAGAGGAGAGGGGACCCTGCTCCAGAGCTTACAATCTAAGAGGAGAGGGGACCCTGCTCCAGAGCTTACAATCTAAGAGGAGAGGGGACCCTGCCCCAGAGCTTACAATCTAAGAGGAGAGGGGACCCTGCTCCAGAGTTTACAATCTAAGAGGAGAGGGGACCTTGCTCCACAGTTTACAATCTAAGAGGAGAGAGGACCCTGCCCCAGAGCTTACAATCTAAGAGGAGAGGGGACCCTGCTCCAGAGCTTACAATCTAAGAGGAGAGGTGACCCTGCTCCAGAGTTTACAATCTAAGAGGAGAGGGGACCCTGCTCCAGAGCTTACAATCTAAGAGGAGAGGGGACCCTGCTCCAGAGCTTACAATCTAAGAGGAGAGGGGACCCTGCTCGAGAGCTTACAATCTAAGAGGAGAGGGGACCCTGCTCCAGAGCTTACAATCTAAGAGGAGAGGGGACCCTGCTCCAGAGTTTACAATCTAAGAGGAGAGGGGACCCTGCCCCAGAGCTTACAATCTAAGAGGAGAGGGGACCCTGCTCCAGAGTTTACAATCTAAGAGGAGAGGGGACCTTGCTCCACAGTTTACAATCTAAGAGGAGAGAGGACCCTGCCCCAGAGCTTACAATCTAAGAGGAGAGGGGACCCTGCTCCAGAGCTTACAATCTAAGAGGAGAGAGGACCCTGCTCCAGAGCTTACAATCTAAGAGGAGAGGGGACCCTGCTCCAGAGCTCACAATCTAAGAGGAGAGAGGACCCTGCTCCAGAGCTTACAATCTAAGAGGAGAGGGGACCCTGCTCCAGAGCTTACAATCTAAGAGGAGAGAGGACCCTGCTCCAGAGCTTACAATCTAAGAGGAGAGGGGACCCTGCTCCAGAGCTTACAATCTAAGAGGAGAGAGGACCCTGCTCCAGAGTTTACAATCTAAGAGGAGAGAGGACCCTGCTCGAGAGTTTACAATCTAAGAGGAGAGAGGACCCTGCTCCAGAGCTTACAATCTAAGAGGAGAGGGAACCCTGCCCCAGAGCTTACAATCTAAGAGGAGAGGGGACCCTGCTCCAGAGCTTACAATCTAAGAGGAGAGAGGACCCTGCCCCAGAGCTTACAATCTAAGAGGAGAGAGGACCCTGCTCCAGAGCTTACAATCTAAGAGGAGAGAGGACCCTGCTCGAGAGCTTACAATCTAAGAGGAGAGAGGACCCTGCCCCAGAGCTTACAATCTAAGAGGAGAGGGGACCCTGCTCCAGAGCTTACAATCTAAGAGGAGAGGGGACCCTGCTCCAGAGCTTACAATCTAAGAGGAGAGGGGACCCTGCCCCAGAGCTTACAATCTAAGAGGAGAGAGGACCCTGCTCCAGAGCTTACAATCTAAGAGGAGAGAGGACCCTGCTCCAGAGTTTACAATCTAAGAGGAGAGAGGACCCTGCTCCAGAGCTTACAATCTAAGAGGAGAGAGGACCCTGCCCCAGAGCTTACAATCTAAGAGGAGAAAGGACCCTGCTCCAGAGCTTACAATCTAAGAGGAGAGGGGACCCTGCTCCAGAGCTTACAATCTAAGAGGAGAGAGGACCCTGCTCCAGAACTTACAATCTAAGATTGAAAAATTCCCGGTACGGTCAGCCGAGGACATATACTGGAATCTGCTGTAATGGATGTCGTGGCAAAAAGAAACACGTGGGGCTGCGAAGTGGGTTATCCATCAGCAGAGCTTCTGGGCTTGTTCCATTTCCTTGGCGCTGGCGATTCAGTTCTTAATGGCTGCGTCAGTGTATCCACATCATCCTGGCTGCACATTGTTACTGTCAGGGCTGCTCGAGGGAGTCCAGTCGCTTGGGAAAAGATCCATTAAAAGGAGCAGTCGGGCCTAAATTATTATTATTTTTATCTCTGGAATCGAGACTTGCTCCGCTGCCCGGGGATTTTCCGTTCTGAGCAGTTTCCTCCAGCGATGGGGAAATGAGCTCCTCGATACTGATTTACCGTAGAAATATCAGATCAAATGGCCGGAGCTCGCTGAGACGAGCAGAACAATCGTAAACGTGGAGAGCGTGCTTCTGCAACATAAATCTTTTTCACTTTCTCCCATTGTTCCCTTGTTTTAAAGCGAGACGCTTTCCAATGTAAGGGAATCCAACATTTTCGGTGAAGATGCTTGATTTGTACATTTTTACCACTTCTGGGATCGATGTGGATCCAGACACACAGGCCAGCCTTCAGAAATTTTGGGGCCCCTTACTGACCCTCAGCAAGCCCCCCCATGATCCCCTCTTTTCATAGGAAATTAATATATACTGTTAATCGTGATCACATTACAGAGTGTTTCTCCCAATATCTTAAAATCACACATATTGCTCGCACAACAGCACATTTAACATAAAAAAGTTTTTATCTGGTTCAAATAATTTAAGACAGTATGAAATTGTGATTAAAAAATAATATGAATCAAGATCGTATTACAGAGTGTTGCTCTCAATACCTTAAGATCACATAATATGTGTATTATTGCAAACAATGTAGCATAAAAGTATAATTAGATTAATCCACAGGTTAAGCACATCACAGAGCACCACAGCAATAGAACTCACAGTAATGTGCACTGTGATGAGCATATCAGAGCACCACAGTAATGTGCACTGTGATGAGCATATCAGAGCACCACAGCAATAGAACTCACAGTAATGTGCACTGTGATGAGCATATCAAGCACCACAGCAATAGAACTCACAGTAATGTGCACTGTGATGAGCATATCAGAGCACCACAGCAATAGAACTCACAGTAATGTGCACTGTGATGAGCATATCAGAGCACCACAGCAATAGAACTCACAGTAATGTGCACTGTGATGAGCATATCAGAGCACCACAGCAATAGAACTCACAGTAATGTGCACTGTGATGAGCATATCAAGCACCACAGCAATAGAACTCACAGTAATGTGCACTGTGATGAGCATATCAAGCACCACAGCAATAGAACTCACAGTAATGTGCACTGTGATGAGCATATCAGAGCACCACAGCAATAGAACTCTCACGGTAAAGGCATTGAGTATGAACATACACAAAATCCACAGCAATAGCACTTTAACGGTAAAGGCAATGAGTATGAACGTACACTGGATCCACAGCAATAGACCTCTAATGGTAAAGGCAGTGAGTATGAACGTACACAGGAATTCCGTGTACGTTCATACTCACTGCCTTTACTGTTAGAGGTCTATTGCTGTGGATCCTGTGTGCATTCATACTCGTTGCCTTTACGTTAAAGTGCTATTGCTGTGGATCCTGTGTGCGTTCATACTCATTGCCTTTACTGTTAGAGTGCTATTGCTGTGGATCCTGTGTACTTTCATACTCATTGCCATTACCATTAGAGGTCTATTGCTGTGGATCCTGTGGAAACCAAGGAAACTCAACCTGTGTTTTAAATTTGCAATTTTTTAAAAATACACCAACGCCAGAATTTCAACGTTTAGTGGCTTCTAGCCCTTGGTTTTTTTTTTTCTTTTCTTTTCTTGCAGCTTTTCCAAAGTTGCATACTTTTTTTTTTTTTTTGTTGCCTTGAGCAGGGGTCACCGAATTTGGCCCTCCAGATGCTTTGCAACTACATCTTCCTTAATGCTCTGCCCACTCATTAACGGTTGCTGAGCCTCATGGGAGATGTAGTTCCAAAACATCTGGAAGGGCGAGGCTGCTGACCCCTGGCGTTCTGCACTGAGGCAGAGGAACACTGAAACCACTTAGTTTAATTCGGTAAATGCCGTGAGGAGGCGACGCATTTCAAGGCAGAGCAAGTAGGCATGTGGTCAGGATGTGGGTCAGATTTGCAAGACAGGCACAAAATGTTTTGGGCATCGATTATAATCACAGAGGAGCAATAAAAATGGTGCGTCACCTTTTCGCATCCTGTATGCTTACACAGATAACAGGATTTTATTATTAACTGTTTCCCTTTCTTTTAGGATATTTACAAACACACCCATATGTTAATATGTTTATAAACAGTCACATTTAAAAAATGATTTATATATAAAAATAAAATACAGTTTCTGCCATGTTGCACGATAAGGATAATTCACCAAACCGGGAAATAAAAACATTAGTTCTATGTAGCCGGAAAATAAAAATGGGGGGTGTGGGGGCAGGGTGGTTTTTATCAGCTATTTAAAAAAAATAAAAATAAAAAGATTTTTTAATAACATTTGGAATTCTGTATATACATGCTATTTTTTTAAACTTTTCAGCTCTTCATAAACTATTGTATTCCTCATTATAAATGGAAATGAGGGTAACTTGCTTTTTAGGGGGGGGGCACAGGAGGTGAGGACAGAAATAAGGCTGTTCCCAGACTGACTTTTTAAATTAAATTGCAACTTACTAAGATCATGTATGACATAATGACAATAAAAATATCATTTAGAACACAAGCAAAGTATACTATTTATATAATATATAGGCAGGTCTGAGATGGGGGGGCAGGGGGGTGTGATCATGTCGCAATTCGCATCATTGATAGCGCCCATGGACCCGGAAGGGGCGTGTCATTTTGCCCATGCATGCACGCCAGGATGACAGGCTTCCTGTCTGAGAAGCCAATCGGGGTTGCCCATTCATGAGCGCTGTGCTAACTTGTGTATGAGTTTAAAAGCCAAGATTTTAACTATTTCAGCACCATGTCCTCCACTAAACATGCACTCGCGGTGCTTTTTTACTTAGTCCTCGCAAAACCGTTTGAAGCCCTAGATCCGCTGCTTCTTTGAGTGAGACTAGTGACAAATAGTTCCCAGTCTCCCACCGCGACTACTCCTCGGCGCTGTGCAAGCTCACAAGAGTGAGATTGCGCAGGACTCACGACCTGGAAGAGCAACCCTCCATGGAGTCCTATGGACTCCAGGAGGTGATACTCGCATTGGCTCAGAAACGCAACCTCGAGTATCCCAGCAGTTAGCTCTGCGTTCCAGGGCGAGGTGCGGAGTCCCGAAATATTGCGCTACAACGGGAACGCTACGGGGAAACTTGCAGGAGCAGATATTCCCTGTTATCATTATTTTAGCGTAGACTAGGGAATCGTGCTCCCAGCGTTGTGTATGTTGCGCCATGTCACGCCGTGTCAGAGCAACCAGGTAAGGCTAGGGTCAGACGAACGCATTTTTATGTTGTCTGTGAAAAAGTGCGTTCGAACGAATGGACGCATTTTTTCACAGAATACGTGATAGTGGTCATACTATGCGCATTTTCGTCCGTGATTTTGTACGGATCATCAATAAAACTCTTTTTGTGTCTGGACGTTATGTTGGCCGGACATTAGCAGCGTCTGATGTCTCCAATTCACGCACACACGCCACTAGCGGACGCAGCGCACTCTGTACGTCAGTACCTGCGGTTTCACGTTCTCGAAAAAATGCGTTCATTTTCCACTTGCGTTGCGCAGCCGGACTTTTGTGCGACCGTACTTCGTATATTGGCCGTCATTGCCCGGCATCTGCTGCTAGTGCGGCCGTGATTAAGTGCGCCAGAACGCGCGTTCGCACTGCCTCAGTCTGACCCTAGCCTTAGAAGACACAGCATCACGCATTTGGTGCCTAGAGCCTTTCATGGCCATGCGAGCAGGTGTGAATATGTATATGGCATGTGCGAATAAATAAAGGCATATGTGTATTTATGGGGAGGACATGTGTATATGTATGGTGGTGTACTTGTGGTACGGTGTGTATGTATAGAGGTATAGAAGTGTGTGTGTATGTATATATAAATGTGTGTGATTCGGGGTGTATGTATTTATTGATAGGACTATATAATCTCAGGATGAACCATCAAGAACCACCAGGAAAATACATATTGTACCCCAGTGGGACATCACTTCAATCTAATAGGCCACTCCATCCAAAACCTCAAAATTAAAATCCTCAAAGGACGTTTTAAAGACCAGCGGGAACGCAAAACATATGAAATGAAAATGATCACATATTTTAACACTATAAATGCTGGGCTCAACGTGGACTCTGGGTTTTTAACCCATTATCATAACGTCACATAACATTCAAAATTCTGGCTGATGCTTGTTTTTTTGTCTCTTTCAGCCTTCACTGTTTTATGTTTTTTGTTTTTTTCCCTTTTTTTTTTCTCTCTTTTCCATTCAAGTTGTATGATATGATCTTATCTCTGTTGTTGTATTATGGGCCCAAGATCCCTCATGCGTTCATTTTCCCATTTTGAACATACCATTTGACTCTCACTCTTTACTACATCTTACCCCCCCCCATCCATGTGACCCTTATGTCCTAATGTTAAATTCTAGGAACTGATCAGTAAGCACCCAGACCTGAGGAAGAGAGTAACACTCTCGAAAGCTTGTCTTTTAAATGTTACGTTAGTCCAATAAAAAAGGTATCACTACATACTACTATACTCGTGATTTATATATATATATATATATATATATATATATATATATATATACATATATATACATATACATACATACAGTCAGGTCCAGAAATCTTGGGACATCGACACAATTCTAACATCTTAGGCTCTATACACCACCACAATGGAGTTGGAATGAAACAAACACAATGTGCTTTAACTGCAGACTGTCCGCTTTAATTTGAGGGTATGTACATCCAACTCAGGTGAACGTGTAGGACTTACAGCAGTTTGCAGATGTGCCCCCACTTGTTAAGGGACCAAAGGTTATGGGACAGAATAATAATCATAAATCAAACTTTCCCTTCTTAATACTTGGTTGCAAATCCTTTGCAGTCAATCACAGCCTGAAGTCTGGAACGCATAGACATCACCAGACGCTGGGTTTCATCCCTGGTGATGCTCTGCCAGGCCTCTACTGCAACTGTCTTCAGTTCCTGCTTGTTCTTGGGGCATTTTCCCTTCAGTTTTGTCTTCAGCAAGTGAAATGCATGCTCAATGGGATTCAGGTCAGGTGATTGACTTGGCCATTGCATAACATTCCACTTCTGTCCCTTCAAAAACTCTTTGGTTGCTTTTGCAGTATGCTTTGGGTCATTGTCCATCTGCACTGTGAAGCGCCGTCCAATGAGTTCTGCAGCATTTGGCTGAATGTGAGCAGATAATATTGCCCGAAACACTTCAGAATTCATCCTGCTGCTTTTGTCAGCAGTCACATCATCAATAAATACAAGAGAACCAGTTCCATTGGCAGCCATACATGCCCACGCCATGACACTACCACCACAATGCTTCACTGATGAGGTGGTATGCTTAGGATCATGAGCAGTTCCTTTCCTTCTCCATACTCTTCTCTTCCCATCACTCTGGTACAAGTTGATCTTGGTCTCATCTGTCCATAGGATCTTGTTCCAGAACTGTGAAGGCTTTGTTAGGTGTTGTTTGGCAAACTCTAATCTGGCCTTCCTGTTTTTGAGGCTCACCAATGGTTTACATCTTGTGGTGAACCCTCTGTATTCACTCTGGGGAAGTCTTATCTTGATTGTTGACTTTGACACACATACACCTACCTCCTGGAGAGTGTTCTTGATCTGGCCAACTGTTGGGAAGGGTGTTTTCTTCACCAGGGAAAGAATTCTTCGGGCATCCACCACAGTTGTTTTCCGTGGTCTCCCGGGTCTTTTGGTGTTGCTGAGCTCACGGTGCATTCCTTCTTTTTGAGAATGTTCCAAACAGTTGTTTTGGCCACGCCTAATGTTCTTGCTATCTCTCTGATGGGTTTGTTTTGTTTCTTCAGCCTAATGATGGCTCGCTTCTCTGATAGTGACAGCTCTTTGGATCTCATGTTGAGAGTTGACAGCAACAGATTCCAAATGCAAATAGCACACTTGAAATGAACTCTGGGCCTTTTATCTGCACATTGTAATTGGGGTAATGAGGGAATATCACACACCTGGCCATGGAACAGCTGAGAAGCCAATTGGCCCATTACCTTTGGTCCCTTAACAAGTGGGAGGCACATCTGCAAACTGCTGTAAGTCCTACACCGTTCACCTGACTTGGATGTAGATACCCTCAAATTAAAGCTGACAGTCTGCAGTTAAAGCACATTGTGTTTGTTTCATTCCAACTCCATTGTGGTGGTGTATAGAGCCAAAGAGGTTAGAATTGTGTCGATGTCCCAATATTTCTGGACCTGACTATATATATATATATATATATATGCCATGTTAGTCCAGATGCCAAAATCATGAGGAAGAGAGGTTACACTCTCGAAAGCTTGTCTTTTAAATGTAATGTTAGTCCAATAAAAAAGGTATCTCTACGTACTGCTATACTTGTGATTTATATATAGATGCAATGGCCTGGGTACTGTGAAACGCGCCAGTATTCGTGCATAATATATAATATTCTAACCTATAAGTCCTTTCGCTGCAGAATGTGACTCTTCGCTGGGGTTTTATATACATTCCATGCAATGACTGCAGGCTGTAACGCGGTTACTGATTTATTCACCCGAGAGCTTTAAAAGCAGCTGCCGGAGACATCCTGCCAGGAAACCATCAACCTTTATATTTTCAATGTAAATCAAAAAATTCTTGGCTTTTTGCTCCTATGAGAATGGGAACTTATTTTTAATTCTTTCGTCAGACCCCAGTGTCTTCCTTGTGAACAAACACGAAAAGTTAAACAAAATACGGCGGATAATGTATTATTTTACTTCTCCAAACAATCCCGTATCTCTAGCGATCTTTAAACCGCGCAGAATAATGTCTTCCTCCAGACATCTGTGTTACAGCTCTGTACGGGTAATTCACAAAGCAGGGAATTAATGGAACACTGCGAAATGTAGGCCGAAATAGTCAAATTTCTATATCTTTATTTTCTCATATATCTAATGCCCCTCTCAATGAGTCGTTCTCTCTGTGCCGGCTATGATTACGGTTTTGGTCGCTGAGAATTGTGGCATCCTTTGGAATGCGAGGAAAGGCTGTATGATTGTCTCAGCCAAGCGTCCCAGCCGGATTCCTTCCTTCCCACTGCTAAATTAATTTATTTTGGAACATGCCCGGAATATTTGCTGTTCCTCTGTTCCCTGTAAAGCTTTTGAGACCATTTTTGTAAGGGATAGATGTGGCGTGCCGATATAACCCCTTAATTAATAAGAAACGTATGTAGACTTTAATATATAGGAATATTTCACGTGTTTTCTGTGCAGGATTGCATCTGAGGGGTTGATTTCCCCCAGTGGTATTAGTGGTGTACATTTAAATGCACAGAGAGGTTAAAATGTTGCTAAATATGCCCTCAATTCCTTTTGTATCCATTTGTCAAATGTCATCTTGTCTGAAAGTCTCTAGATTGTAAGCTCCTATGAACAGGGCCCTCTACACCTCTTGTATCCATCATATGTCCATTTATCTGTATCTCGCTCCCTTTGGTTATTGTACAGCGCTGCGGAAGCTGTCGGCGCTATGTAAATGATGACACTAAAAAATAAGGCCCCTATTAGATTCTTCGCGCAATTTCGTTGGCACAGCGCAAATTGTTTTGCACGCATCGTCCAGCGTTATCGCGCAAAAATTAACGGTGGTATTACGATCCGGACGCATTTTCTCATCCGTCAAAAAACAACGTTCGTAAAAAAACGACACGCAAAATGAAGAGTAATACGCGCGCAGTAACGTTGCGCACGTAAATCAGTGTGTGGACTGTTTTTTTCGCGGGATTCAGCCAATCAGAATTAAGAACCTTAATTGACATCAATTTACCTTAATTGAGTCACTTACGTTTTTGCGCCTGTCAAAGTAAATCTGAGTATACATGCTGCTGCAATAATAAAAACAAGCACAAATTCACAATATATTGTTTGGGTATGTGTAGAATGTGTAACTATACTGTGCTGTATTTATTTTTTCCGTGCTGGCGTTTATCGTTTCGGCCAGAACGTTCCGATTTGCAGTTACCACCAGCTTTTCAAAAACGTTAAAATTATGCGCGCAAACGTCGTTCGTAAAATACCATCCGCGTACCAGCACACGAATGAATTTGCACTCACAATGTTAAGTATAGGACGCGCACAGTTCATCACGCTCGCGCTGGTCCATCCGCGTTAAACGATAACGCGCATCGTTTGCGCGAATGTTGTAATACGACGTTCAGCGCAAAGGGTTTTGCCCCTCGCGCAAATGCGCATTTGCGCACGCAAAACCAAATGCGCGAGGAATGTAATAGGGGCCTAAAAGTATTGTACCTGTGGCTTTCAAGTACAGCGCTGTAGAATATGTTGGTGCTTTATAAATTATAATACTACTAGTAATAATAAAGTCAACGGGTTTTTTTTTTTTGCCCCTGATTGCAATGTATATATTCAGCTCATTAAAGGCTCAATTCTGTCTGACTGTTCTAACCTCAAGATCTGCGTGCTGCCTCATTTCTGGGGAATGCTATCACTGCGCTTTCAGTGTACTTGTTCTTAAGCTTCAGCTGGAGAAAAGGCATGACAGACTGCGCTTGTGGGAGAATGGGGGTCCGGCAAGGGAGCGGCATTAACAGATGTGACCCAATTGGGGTATGAAGCTCTGTTACAGGGTCCCAAGCTAAAGTTACTGAATTCTTCCAGAGTAGGTAATGACGGGTAAGTGTAGCAATCTAATAAACTGAGCTGGTCAGTCTGTAATAGTTTATTTATATTATGGCTTTGCATTGACTTACGATGAGAAGGCTACCCCCCCCCCCAGATGATTTGCCTGTGATGACTTCGCATACATGATGTTATTACTAAACTCTTAAGCTGACGCTATGCATGAACACACCTTTTGGTGGTATTAGGTTATCAATGTGGTGGCATGCACCATGGCTGTAAAAGTGCGAGCGATTGTCGATACTCTTTTCGAGATCAGATTGTCACCGCCGAGTTAGACTTAGACACATTTATTAGTCAACAGGGTTTGCAAATACTGTATGCCCGAACGTGATTGGATGTTTCATGCAAATTCTGTATGTTGTCTTGTCGCCCCAGGATGATGTGCAATGGGTGATGATGACTGGTTTTCTCCATGCAAGTAGCTTCAAAGGATGTTTAAGCAGCAAAGAACATCCAGGGGAAGCTTTGTGGGTAACGGTGAAGTCATCAGTGAGATTGAGCTCCAAGGCTCAGTATGACTTGTCTCACTCGGCTAAAAGAGAATTGAAACCGGAAGGAACAGACTACTTCATCTCTGTCCACCTACGGTAGAGAGTGTTAGTGTGAGTGTGAGTGTTGCGATGTGCAGCCAGTGTGATTCTTGTGATGTGGGGAGTGACAGTTTTTGAAGGTTTAGAGAGTGGGAGTACACACATTAAGATGTGCAGTGAATGGGGTATGCAGAGAGTGTGAGTGTGAGCAGTGGGATATGCAGAGAGTGTGAGTGTGAGCAGTGGGATATGCAGAGAGTGTGAGTGTGAGCAGTGGGATATGCAGAGAGTGTGAGTGTGAGCAGTGGGATATGCAGAGAGTGTGAGTGTGAGCAGTGGGATATGCAGAGTGTGAGTGTGAGCAGTGGGATATGCAGAGAGTGTGAGTGTGAGCAGTGGGATATGCAGAGAGCGTGAGTGTGAGCAGTGGGATATGCAGAGAGTGGGAGTAGGAGCATTGAGATGTGAAGAAAGCTAGAGCACTGGGATGGGTAGAGAGTTGGAGAGGGAGCAATGGAGCGTGCAGAGTGTCGGAGAGGAAGCATTGGGATGCACAGAGTGTCGGAGAAGGGAGTGTTGGGATGCACAGAGTGTCGGAGAGGGAGCATTGGGATGCACAGAGTGTCGGAGAAGGGAGTGTTGGGATGCACAGAGTGTCGGAGAGGGAGCATTGGGATGAGCAGAGATTTACATTGTGAGAATTTGATTGTGTGGTGAGTGGCGGAGGCTGAGATGTGTTACATTGTGTATAACAAGATGGTATTGGCTGAATCCCAAAATATTCTCAAAGTCAGCAGCAAAAATATAGGAAAAATCCCTTAAATAATTGAAGGCACTTCCCTTCATTCTAGGATTGAGAAATGATATGGAGGAGAATTTCAGGATCGTGCAGTTCACTTCTCTTTCATTCTGTGGAAACCCTCCAGCTTAGGCTAGGGTCAGACTAACGCATTTTTCACGTTGTCCGTGAAAATGTGCGTTCGAAGAATGGACTTATTTTTTCACGGAATACGCAATAGCAGTCATACTATG
The DNA here is from genome assembly GCA_009667805.1 of Leptobrachium leishanense. NCBI lineage: Eukaryota > Metazoa > Chordata > Amphibia > Anura > Megophryidae > Leptobrachium > Leptobrachium leishanense. The sequence continues at coordinate 8,497,033 of CM019071.1, forward strand.
CGCAGTTTCATCCGTGATTTTGTACGGATCATCAATAAAACACTTTTTGGGTCTGGACGTTATGTTGGCCGGACATTAGCAGCGTCTGACGTCTCCAATTCACGCACACACGCCGCTAGCGGACGCAGCGCACTCTGTACGTCAGTACTAGCGGTTTAACGTTCTCGAAAAAATGCGTTCATTTTCCACTTGCGTTGCGCGGCCGGACTTTTGTGCGACCGTACGTCGTATATTGGCTGTCATTGCCGGCATTTGCTGCTACTACGGCCGTGATTAAGTGCGCCAGAACGCGCGTTCGCACTGCCTCAGTCTGACCCTAGCCTTACCTAGACGTGGGGGGGGGGAATGTTGGAGCCATTGGTTCTTCTCCCTCTATTAACCTGTTGAGCTTAGTATGTGCGTGTGTTTCTCAGTGTATTCACCTCCTAATGTGAACCAGGGATATTTCCAACGATCAAGGTGTATTATCCGAAATATATATTTATGTATAGATAACATCCACTTGTGCTCGTTTTAACATACAGTATATACTATCTGAGATGACAGGTGTACTTTAGTCATTCATGTAATTGAGCCAGGGAGGACACAGGTCACAGAATGAAGACGGCTGCACAAACCTGTATATAATGGTTACAGAAATATATTTTTAATTCTAATTATTGCAATTATTTTAGAATGGTTACAATATCCCAATATTAAGGTAGTTTAGTGTAAGCTGTTTATTTCCATTTTTAATGATTTGTTTTATTACGCGTTGGGAAACTTGTAGGAGCTGCTGGAATTTCCCGTGTGATTCTTTATTTTTGGGGTTTTTTGTGCACGTCCTAGTGTTTGGACCTAAAATCAAACAAGTCATGCAGAAAGCCTCCGGAGTGACGCTCCTTTATATGAGCAAACACCATCACACCCTCTCCCAAACACTCTTTATCCTACTTATAATCCTTTAAGAAGCCAATAAACAAACTGTGTTAAACCTTTGATTTTGGAACAAGCCCTTTATACACAAACTCACTCCGAAGCTGGGAAAGAATACATAGGGCCCTAAATGTTAAAAAACCCATTAGCGCTTTGCTTAGCGTCAGCTCGATCTGCCGCTTCAGGCCGCTGAGAACAGAGTGAGACTGGGGACAAAAGGTCCCTAGTCTCCCTTTACGATCACTCCGCCAACCTGCAGGATCTCGCGAGAGGTAAGTTCCTGCAGGTCATGTTACCCACCAGCAGAAGCCTCCATGGAGTCTCATTCGTCGGTCGGTGAATCAAAGACAACTTTGCCGTTTACATAAAATAGATCCTTTTAGATCGAGAAATTGCCTGAATTTACGTTTTTCGTTCAGGAAATCAGCTGTCATCTCTTATCTCTGGTAGCCTTGAGCACAATAGACCCCTCCAGCCTTATCTAAACATTCACGCCTCCACCTCATCGACCTGTTAAATACTGTAGAAGATAAACCACAGCAGTAAAGTAAAACTTTTGCACACTTTGCACAGATTTTAGTAAATGTTGCATGATGGAAAAAATCCACAAAATATAAACAGGAGATAAAAAAACTCTTAACTTTATTTTTCCCTTTTTACATGCAATTACGTAAAAAAAACAAAAACGCATTTGTTTTATAATGTGTTTTGTTTGCGATGCACAAGTGATCTAGTTACAGCCTATGTAAGCGGTTGTGTAACTTTAAACTATGGGTTTAGAAGTGATGATAGCAAACTGCCGAGCAGATGTCAGGATGTGGGACATTTACTGTGATAATTAAGGCCGGGGACAGGAGGATCTCTGCAACAATGTTACAGTTGGCAGCTTTGATCTGTGTATTTTGTGGCCAGTGGCCGGTATTTGCTCAGGTGAGCAGGCAATTCAGACATGCCTGTTGCCTGTTATATGTTATTGTTGTCTGCTTTTATTATGTTTATATAAGATGTTATTTACTGAGTTCCGTTATTTTTGAAACAGACGAGGATTTGCTTTGGTTGCGCTAGATGTCGGATTCTGGCTGACAGCTAACACAGCACACTGACAGAGCGGGGGGGCTGCCCGGTGTGCACATCTGGATGGGTGACTAGATATGCATGTGCACATCTGGTTGAGTGGTTAGTTATGTGTGTGCACATCTGGATGAGCGGCTAGTTATGCGTGTGCACATCTGGATGGGCGGCTAGTTATGTCTGCACACATCTGACTGAGTGGCTAGTTATGCGTGTGCGCATCCGGCTAAGTGGCTAGTTATGCGTGTGCGCATCTGGATGGGCGGCTAGTTATGTCTGCACACATCTGACTGAGTGGCTAGTTATGCGTGTGCGCATCCGGCTAAGTGGCTAGTTATGCGTCTGCGCATCTGACTGAGTGGCTGGTTATGTGCCTGCACATTGCACATCTGAATGGGTGGCTAGTTATGCGTGTGCATCTGGTTGAGTGGCTAGTTACGCGCGTGCACTTCTGGCTGAGTGGCTAATTACGCGGTTGCACATCTGGCTGAGTGGCTAGTTATGTGTGTGCATCTGGCTGAGTGGCTAGTTATGTGTGTGCACATCTGGCTGAGTGGTTAGTTATGCGTGTGCACATCTGGCTAAGTGGCTAGTTATGCGTGTGCAGATCTGGCTGAGTGGCTAATTACGCGTGTGCACATCTGGCTGAGTGGCTAGTTATGTGTGTGCATCTGGCTGAGTGGCTAGTTATGTGTGTGCATCTGGTTGAGTGGCTAGTTATGTGTGTGCACATCTGGCTGAGTGGCTAGTTATGCGTGTGCACATCTGGATGGGTGACTAGTTATGCAGGTGCACATCTGGCTGAGTGGTTAGTTATGTGTGTGCACATCTGGCTGAGTGGCTAGTTATGCGTGTGCACATCTGGATGGGTGACTAGTTATGCGTTTGTGCATCTGGATGAGTGGCTAGTTTATGCACGTGAACGTTTGGATGGGTGAAAATTCGGAGATGCGTGTCACAACGAGTGGCTAGTTTGTGATGTGCATGAGAGAATAATGAAGTCTGTGCGGTTAATGAGCTGCGCAGGAACCTGCTGCTGGTTAATAAGTGTGTGCAGCGCTCCTTACTCCGAGATTTATCAAGCTCTGTAATAACGAGTTTAAATGATCAATTCTTTAATTAAAGACTGTCCTAATCCCGTGCATTTATGAATCTGTATATATGGCAGTGTGTGTGTATATATATATATACCCCAGCTGCGTGTGCCTCCTCCGTGCAGCTGCGGGGTCTGTGATGGTTTCTCGGGCAGTGCGCTCAGACCACATCTCCATATTTGGTTTCTTATTCTTGCGTCTAGAAGACTAATGTGAGAACCTGTGTTATGGCGAGATGAGGCGAGAGGAGGGGAGCGGCGAGGAGGGGAGCGGCGAGGAGCTTCGTTGGCCTTGTATGGAAGAGACGCTGCGGTAATTACTGCACTTCTTGAAATCAGCCTGGGCGAGCATCCTCAGGAAAGGCTCCTTCTTTAATAACACATCCTGCTGAGTTACACCATTACCACCAGGCCCTGTCTGACCAGACATTTATCTGCCGGGCCTCATGGTCCTGACAGGTCCAGCTCATTGCTAGAGAGATCACACACTGCGCACAGTTATATGTTTAAAACCTCATTCCATCGCATTGGCCTGCATTCACAGCTGGCACCCATGGGACACGTCTCATAGGATTATCCAGGGGGGTTATTCACTAAGCGCAGCTGGCTGAGGATTGTGGGACATGTAGTTCAGGAACATCTTGAGTACCAGGGTTAGCCATTTATGGACTAGGGTACAGGGGTTGATGCGCTGAATGGTGTAAATGTGTGTCCCTGCAAACCCTTTCAAGCCCATGAAATGGAAATCGGAAAAATACCATTTTCACATAAATCTGTATCTAAAGACATGAAATGCACTAATGTAATTTGGAAAAATACACTGGTTCCAATCTGACAATGTGGGTTCAGACTGAATCCGCCGTGCCTGAAAGGGTTAACTAATCTGTATATTATAAGGCTAGGGTCAGACGAACGCATTTTTAACGTGCGTTTAGCTGCACGAAATCACGGCCGTGCTAGCAGCAAATGACGTCCAATGCCGGGGAACATACGACGAACGGCCGCACGAAAGTTCGTCCGCGCAACGCAAGTGGCAAATGAACGCATTTTTTCTAGAACGTCAAACCGCTAGTACTGACGTACAGAGTGCGCTGCGTCCGCATAGCGGCGTGTGTGCGTGATTAGGAGACGTCAGACGCTGCTAATGTCCGGCCAACATAACGTCCAGACACAAAAAGTGTTTTATTGATGATCCGTACAAAATCACGGACGAAAATGCGCATCGTATGACCGCTATCGCGTATTCCGGGAATAAATACGTCCATTCGTTCGAACGCACTTTTTCACGGACAACGTGAAAAATGCGTTCGTCTGACCCTAGCCTAAGGCAATCTACTTACCAGATCCAGAAATTTCAGTGCTCTTTCATTCGGCGCACTTCGGCTACGAATTCAGCATTCACCGCTGGGTCCCAGAAGCAGTGGCGTCACCCGGTGCAGTAACTCATGGTGTCACCCCCCCCCCGAGTTTTACGGGGTTTTTTTTAGCTACTCTAAGACTGGGATGTTGCCGCACATAAGTACATCCGTGATAACACACAATTGTGTTACATGGAGCGCCACACACGAAGTATGTGCGCACAGAGGTGCGGACGCATGACGGACGCGGCAAACGGACGCAGGTTAGGCAAGAACGTAATACTGCTAGAACGGACGTGCGGAGTGCTCTGCGTCCACAACGTCTGCATAGCTTTGTGTGTGAGTGATGGAACGTGGTCAGACGGACTGCATTTATACGTCCAGCATTTTTGACGCACAAAATGGTTTTGCATTTTAATTTATTTTCCCTCCTACATCAGTCATAAAATAACGTCAGTGAAAAAAACAGACTGTGTGGCCACTACATTGTTGTCAGTCAGAAAGTACGTCCGTACAAAATGCGCTCATCTGACCCTAGCCTTACTCATAAGTCAGTACTCTCATATAACACTGAATGTTCATAATACACGGCGCACATTACTGTGAGGTTTATTGCTGTGCAGCTCTCTCATATACTCACACACAAATTTTGGTGAACTGCCAGCAAGTACGGTGTCTGTTCGACGGCAGTGAAAGTCCCCATAGAGAAGTAATGGTAAATCTGTTCAGAGACACCGAACAGCAGAGAAATGCCCTGATGTTCAGTGGTTTCATTATACAGGTTTATTCAGGCGAACACCAACAGGGCTATTCAGAGAGAGGTGAAAACCTTGAGAATTGCCAGGAGAATGAACAATCTAGACCAAATAGCCAATTTGGAAAGTGAGATAAATGGGAGAATTTTTCTGGTTTGACTATTTTGCCCTAGAATTTTCAATTCTACAGTCATTCTCAAGGTTTTCACCTCTCTCTGAATAACCCTGCATAGGGTTCAATGTTAAAAATATTCCCGTTTTTACCCAATATCTAATAAAACGTTTATTCCATTAATCTGTAGTAAAAAGTCTCTTTATTTGTTGATATTTTTTTTCTTAGTAACTATTAGGCATTTTTTAAAAAAAAATCAAATTTTTCTTTCTAATAGTGTTTTTTTTCTGTAACAGCCCTTTTTATTATCATTCAGAGGATCTTAGATGTTAATTCCAGACATTTTCGTTCAGTAGTTTTTTTTAAAACAGCTGGTGACGGTTTGCGTTGGCATTCGGTGGCTGATTCCCTGCACTTCAGGGACCCTGCGGTGAATTCACCAGGGAAATTTGATTCCCCAAAGTGGCTGCGTCATTTCGGTGCTCTGTGAATATCCCCTTTAGTGGTGTTTTTTTTGCTGCCCCCTGGAAAGTGCCAGCCTAGGCCTTGCCTACCCAGGACATACTTGAAAATGAGAGAATTCTCAATGTATCCTTCCTGGTAAAATAGTTTTGTGTTAAAAAAAAGTTGTTTTTTTTAGGGTGTCACCGGGTGGAGGCCACACCCCCGCCCCCCCTAGCGATACTAGTGCCCAGAAATGCGCTGAATCGATCTGCCGAATGACGGCGATAGACCGGCCGAATGCATCTGCAAAAAGTCGAAAAAAAAACACCAAACGAATGCGATAAACCACTGAATCGATGCGATAAACTGCCGAACACATCCGCAAACCCATACAGACTGCCGAACGCATCCGCAAACAGCTGAAAACCGCCATACGCATCCGATAAACCGCCGAATCGATTCGATAAACTACCGAACGCAGCTGCAAACCCTCCAAACAGACCGCCGTATGCATCCTCAAACCGCCGATCACAGCCGATGACCCGCCGAAAAGACCACTGAACGTCTCCGATCAGCCACCGAAAGGCGTGACCCCATTTCCCAAACAATGCAACTAGGCCTATGTTTGTTTGTTTATTTTATCTATGAAAACATGAAATGTCAGATTTTTGGACATACAATCACCCATCTCCACATTCTCCCTACATAATTATTTACTTTGTTTCCTTCCAAATATTTAAAACTCCCACTGGTGTGGAAATATTCTGAGTTTCCCCATTCTTGCGCCCCCGGGATTTGCAGATAATGTCACAGAAAATCCGCTGACCGTGTGATGATAAATCCTGACAAAAAAATGTCACGTCCATCCCACCCCACAATAAATGGGTAAAGATGGATAATAAAATGGTGAGATCTCCTCCTTATGGGGATTTGTAATGATCATAATGAGATTATTAGCAATGCAATATCTGTATGTGCTGCATAATGCCTGTGTATGGCAATTACAGCACCACCTTGTATCTGTATGTGCTGACCTTGTATCTGTATGTGCCGCATAATACCTGTGTATGGCAATTACAGTAACACCTTGTATCTGTATGTGCTGACCTTGTATCTGTATGTGCCGCATAATACCTGTGTATGGCAATTACAGCAACACCTTGTATCTGTATGTGCTGACCTTGTATCTGTATGTGCCGCATAATACCTGTGTATGGCAATTACAGTAACACCTTGTATCTGTATGTGCTGACCTTGTATCTGTATGTGCCGCATAATACCTGTGTATGGCAATTACAGTAACACCTTGTATCTGTATGTGCTGCATAATGCCTGTGTATGGGAATTACAGTAACACCTTGTATCTGTATGTGCTGCATAATGCCTGTGTATGGCAATTACAGCAACACCTTGTATCTGTATGTGCTGACCTTGTATCTGTATGTGCCGCATAATACCTGTGTGTGGAAATTACAGCAACACCTTGTATTTGTATGTGTCGCATAATGCCCGTGTATGGCAATTACAGCAACACCTTTGTATCTGTATGTGCCACATAATGCCTGTGTATCGCAATTACAGCAACACTTTGTATCTGCATGTGCTGCATAATGCCTGTGTATGGCAATTACAGCAACACCTTGTATCTGTATGTGCCGCATAATGCCTGTGTATGGCAATTACAGCAACACCTTGTATCTGTATGTGCTGCATAGTGCCTGTGTATGGCAATTACAGCAACACCTTGTATGTGCTTCACAATGCCTGTGTATGGCAATTACAGCAACACCTTGTATCTGCATGTGCTGCATAATTCCTGTGTATAGCAATTACAGCAACACCTTGTATCTGTATGTGCCGCATAATGCCTGTGTATGGCAATTACAGCAACACCTTGAATCTGTATGTGCCGCATAATGCCTGTGTATGGAAATTACAGCAACACCTTGTATCTGTATGCGCTGCATAATGCATGTGTATGGCAATTACAGCAACACCTTGTATCTGTATGTGCCGCATAATGCCTGTGTATGGCAATTACAGCAACACCTTGTATCTGTATGTGCTGCATAATGCCTGTGTATGGCAATTACAGGAACACCTTGTATCTGTATGTGCTGACCTTGTATCTGTATGTGCCGCATAATGCCTGTGCATGGCAATTACAGCAACACCTTGTATCTGTATGTGCTGCATAATGCCTGTGTATGGCAATTACAGCAACACCTTGTATCTGTATGTGCTGCATAATGCCTGTGTATGGCAATTACAGCAACACCTTGAATCTGTATGTGCCGCATAATGCCTGTGTATGGAAATTACAGCAACACCTTGTATCTGTATGCGCTGCATAATGCATGTGTATGGCAATTACAGCAACGCCTTGTATCTGTATGTGCCGCATAATGCCCGTGTATGGCAATTACAGCAACACCTTGTATCTGTATGTGCCGCATAATGCCTGTGTATGGCAAATACAGCAACACCTTGTATGTGCTTCACAATGCCTGTGTATGGCAATTACAGCAACACCTTGTATCTGCATGTGCTTCACAATGCCTGTGTATGGCAATTACAGCAACGCCTTGTATCTGTATGTGCCGCATAATGCCTGTGTATGGGAATTACAGCAACACCTTGTATCTGTATGTGCTGCATAATGCCTGTGTATAGCAATTACAGCAACACCTTGTATGTGCTGCATAATGCCTGTGTATGGCAATTACAGCAACACCTTGTATCTGTATGTGCTGCAAAGTGCCTGTGTGCGGAAATTACAGCAACACCTTGTATCTGTACTATACTGTAGTGACCCCAGAGCTCTCTGTGTATTCTGTTCTCCCTCTGGCTGCTGTAATGTAGCAGTAAACTTCCCATGATAGACTGCAGGATTTCTCACGCACAGCCCCCATCCTCTGGAACACACTCCCTCGTACGGTCAGACTTTCCCCTAGTTTCCCGTCTTCAAACGCTCCCTTAAGACTTTCCTATTTAGGCAAGCCTGCCTACCACCCGACTCACTGATACCCCTCACTGCCCCAACCAGTTCATCACTCTCTCCTTGCAGTTAATGACTCTCACCTTGCAGCCCATCACTGTCACGTAGCAGTCCATCACTCTCACCTTGCAGTCCATCACTCTCACCTTGCAGTCCTCTCCTCCTGTCTCCACCCCAACCCTTCTAGATTGTGAGTTCCTACGTGAAACGTTTCCTCCTGTACTGGTTTCTCAAATGTTGTTCAACGTATTGTAACCCTGTCTATACTGTGCCCATTGTACAGCGCTGCGGAATATGCCGACGCTTTATAAATAAAGATTAATAATAATAACCTACATTGAAAAGGGTCTATAAATGGGGTCTCATGGATTAAATTTCATTTTTTTAATGTTTTACATTATCTTCTGTTGCAGATTAAGAAGAAACAGCAGGATGTCAAGGGCTGTATGGATGCCTTCAAGATAGAGTATGAAGAAAAGGATATTGCTGCCAACGAGGAGAACCGCAAGTGGATGAGGGAAAATGTTCCCGAGCATTGCCGACCAGAATCTGGAATCCCACTTCCACCCCAGATCTTCAATGGCGACAAATACTGCGGGGTATGATTGCACAACAAACGGACTATGAAATGTGGAATTCATGTGGTGCATGGACTCATGTTCACTAATTAAGTCAATGCTTTTGAGGTTCCTCAGGGTAAGGTTTATATGTTTGTAGCATATGAATTCTACATACAGCAGGGGAGCACTTTCACGCCTGGTCTATGATCAGGTGGGTCTATGATCTCTACTGCAGTAACTAGTGGATCCACCAGTTGCAGGAGACGTGGGACTAGAAGTTAACCCCCCAAGATTTTTGATATCGTATCCGACTTGAAATTTTTTCATTATTTTTGAAATAACTTGTTGTTACAAACAAATGTCAAAAATACCAAACAAAATAAATGGTAATACTGGTTTTAAAGCAATCACATAAAAAATCTATCAGGGTTATTCAGAGAGCGGTGAAAAGCAGGAGAATGACTGGAGAATGAAAAATTCTAGGTCAAAGTATCCGATTTGGAAAGTGAGATGAAAGGGAGAATTTTTCTGGTTTGGCTATTTTGACCTAGAATTTTTCATTCTCCGTCCATTCTCCTGCTTTTCACCGCTCTCTGAATAACCCTGTATATAACGTGTGGTGCAGAGTCTGGTATAGTGCACCGCACGACTATTAAAATGACCAAAAAGAGGCACTTTAATTTTATAACCTGTCACTGGAAGCCGGGGCCACAGACAAGGCTATTCTCTGGGTGTGATGTCATCTAAAATCTGTATCAGGGGCCGACGTTTATAGAAATACACATGTTATATAGACAAAGTATCTTATACTGAGAGACTTCTAGCAAGATTTACTATGGTTTAGAGACTCAGTGCTGTGAGCTTTATTGTTTTGCAGCTGTGATTTACACCCGCACACCCTGAATATATGGAGGAGACCCTAAAAAGACACCCACACACCCTGAATAAATGGAGGAGCCCCTAAAAAGACACCCACACACCCTGAATATATGGAGAAACCCCTATAAGGACACCTGCACACCCTGAATATATGGAGGAGCCCCTAAAAAGACACCCGCACACCCTGAATATATGGAGGAGCCCCTAAAAAGACACCCGCACACCCTGAATATATGGAGAAACCCCTATAAGGACACCTGCACACCCTGAATATATGGAGGAGCCCCTAAAAAGACACCCGCACACCCTGAATATATGGAGGAGCCCCTAAAAAGACACCCGCACACCCTGAATATATGGAGGAGCCCCTAAAAAGACACCCGCACACCCTGAATATATGGAGGAGCCCCTAAAAGACACCCACACACCCTGAATATATGGAGGAGCCCCTAAAAAGACACCCGCACACCCTGAATATATGGAGGAGCCCCTAAAAAGACACCCCACACCCCGAATATATGGAGAAGCCTCTGAGGCTAGGGTCAGACTAACGTATTTTTAACGCGCGTGCAGCCGCACTTTATCATGGCCGCGGTAGCAGCAAAGGACAGGCAATGATGACCAATATACGAAGTACGGCCGCATGAAAGTTCAGCCACGCAACGCAAGCGGCAAACGAACGCATTTTTTCGCAAGAACGTCGAACCGCTAGTACTGATGTACAGAGTGCGCTGCGTCCGCATAGCGGCGTGTGTGCGTGATTAGGAGACGTCAGACGCTGCTCATGTCCGGCCAACATAACATCCAGACGCCCAAAGTTTCCTGGTTTGGATCCGTAAAAAATCACGCACAAAAATGCTCATCGTATGACCATTATCGCGCATTCCGTGACAAAATATGTCAATGCGTTCAATCGCTCTTTTTGACGGTCGCTGCGAATAATGCGTTCGATTGACCCTAGCCTTAAAGGGGTGGGTTTAGGAGGGGAGAGAAACAGAGTGACAGAAGGGCTTACGACCATAGTAGGGACTGCGCCTCTTTAAATATGTATGCTTGGAGAATATGATACAGCATAATAAAATGGTGACTGGAACAGGGAAATTTAAAGTGTAATTAACAAAAATAAAGAATAAAAAAAAGACGTCTTTGCCAGAAATAGAGATTTTTTTTTGAAAATACCTGAAATACATAAGATGGGAAATATTAGCAAAACACGAAGAAAACAAAATAAGTCGTTAGAACTAAAGATTTTCATCATAACATAAAGCTTTCAAGCAACTATACCTTAAAAGAATAATAAACAGTGTGTGTATATATACACATATAAAAGATATTCATACGGTGACATGAGAGAATATTATGAGCAGATGGTTTTCATCAACCCACGCTGTACTTTTTCTCGCTGTAGTTGCCACAAACATTAAGAACTGACAGTTTTACAGTAACTATAATCACCTGAAGACCACATGTACTGACACTAGCCTTGTGCACCGTTTTTTTTTTTTTCGATTCGATTCGATTCGATTTTTCGGATTTTCAAACTTTTCGATTCGGCTCGTTTCGACCGCTTTCTGTTTCGATTCGGTTCGGCTCGACTCGTTTTTCGTGTACATTTTTTTTTCGGAATATCGACCATTTTTCGTATTTTCGTGTCACTTTGCTCGTTTTTTGTATTGACTTTTCGTAATTTCGGAAATTTTCGTTTTTTCGGAACATCTGTTCTCCTCGTTTCAAAGCAATAAATTTCGATTTGACACATTTCAAGTCCATTCGAAAATTCCGAAAATATTTAGTTTCGGCTCGGAAAACCTTTCGGATCTGCCGTTTTCGGATCTAAAAATTTTCGGAAATTCGGCCGCATCCGAAAACACGAATCGGGAAATTTCGTGAAATTTCCGAAATTCCGAAACCCGAAACGCACATCCCTAACTGACACCGAGAGGACCTGGATGTTATATAGTGCTATAAATCACTTTATAGCATAATGTTTAGAGTCTTGACAGTATGTAACATCATGTCTAATAGTTTCCTGCTCACTTTGTCTATTGCGGCATTTAGCATTTCAATGCCCCATGGATTCTGTTGATAAACCTGCTCCTTTGTAGCAGAATATCAGAATAACATTGTAAAACATTGAAAGTGCAAATAAATGGGAAAAATTAGCTTCTGGGACATGTTTTTCCCTTGCGGGGCCAAGTAGCATTGACTAGCCCTTTTCCAGTTGTACCAAACTATAAGGCTAGGGTCAGACGAACGCATTTTCGCGTTGTCTGTGAAAAAGTGCGTTCGAACGAATGGACTTATTTTTTCCCGGAATACGCGATAGCGGTCATACTATGCACCTTTTCGTCCGTGATTTTGTACGGATCATCAATAAAACACTTTTTGTGTCTGGACGTTATGTTGGCCGGACATTAGCAGCGTCTGACGTCTCCCAATCACGCAAACACGCCGCTATGCGGCCGCAGCGCACTCTGTACGTCAGTACTAGCGGTTTGACGTTCTAGAAAAAATGCGTTCGTTTGCCACTTGCGTTGCGCGGACGAACTTTCGTGCGGCCGTTCTTCGGATGTTCCCCGGCATTGGACGTCATTTGCTGCTAGCACGGCCGTGATTTCGTGCGGTTAAACGCACGTTAAAAATGCTTTCGTCTGACCTTAGCCTCAGACTCCATCCTGCCTCGTTTTTTTTGTTTAACCCTAAAAAGCCAGAAAAAGCCGACAAGCAGACAAATGGGGTATAAAAAAAACCCAGTACGCTCGAAAGTGTCAAAATTTAAACGCTGTTTGCAAAACTACTACTGAATGAAAATGTCTGGAATTTACATCTAAGATCCAATGAATTATAATAAAGAACAATTTAAAAAAAAAAAATTTGCCGAACAAATCCGGAAAAATGCCTAAAAGATCCTAAAAAAATCAATAAATAAAGAGGTTTTTTTACTGCAGAATAACATAATAAACGGTTTATTAGATATTAAATTAAAACGGGAATATTTTTAACATTGAAGTCTATGGGATTCACCTGAATAAACCTGTTGAATGAAACCATCAAACAGCAGGGCATTTCGGCAACATTTCTCTGCTGTTCAGTGTCTCTGAATAGATTAACCATTGCTTCTCTATGGGGAATTCACTGCCGTCGAACAGGCACTGTACGTGCAGGCAATTCGCCAAAATTTGGCGAACTGCCTGCTCTCTGAATAGCTGAATGGCCCTGAAATGTCACCGTACGCTGAATTTCAGCGTCCAGTTACATTTCGGCGACATTTTGGACCTCTCTGAATAACCCCTACTGTAAAGCTTGTATTCAAGTGGTCAATCATACCTTTCCCAGTCACAATATATATAGGAGATATCATATATTATCACAAAAATCCACATATATACATAAATATATCAGATTTGAGTTTGTGTTAAGTGCTAGATGATAAGTGCTAATTGAGGGACAGGCTCTTGGGGAGTTCCTGCACTTCTTTTTTTAGGACTTGACCCCTGATAGTAAGGATGTTCCATTGACAGTGATGTAATTCTTGTAACACCCCCTATAAGGCTGGGGTCAGACCAGCGCACTTTAAGGCTAGGGTCAGAGTGGGGCAGTCGGAACGCGCGTGCAGACGCACTAAATCACGGCGGCAGTAGCAGCACATAACGGGCAATGACGGCCAATATACGCAGTACGTGCGTACGAAAGTGCGCCGACACCACGCAACCAGCAAATGAACGCATTTTTCTCAGAACGTGAAACCGCTGCTACTGACGTACAGAGTGCGCTGCGGCCGCATGGCAGCGTGTGTGCGTGATTAGGAGACGTCAGACGCTGCTAGTGTGCGGCCTACATAACGTTCAAACAGCCGGATTTCCCTAGACTTCTTTTTACCCCACCGTCATGAAATACGTCCAGAATTGCGCATCGTCTGACCACTTAAGCGTATTCCGTGAAAAAATGCGTGCGCACGCATCGACGTACATTTTGACGGTGGCCGCAGAAAATGCGCTCATCTCTGTCCCTAGCCTTAACGTGCGTTCTGGCGCACATAATACGGCCGCACTAGCAGCAGATGACGGCCAATATACGATGTACGGCCGCACAAAAGTCCGGCTGTGCAACACAAGTGGAATTTGAACGCATTGTTCTGAGAACGCTGAACCGCTAGTAATGACGTACTGAGTGCGCAGCTGCGGCATAGCGGCGTGTGTGCGTGATTAGGAGATGTCAGACGCTGCTAATGTCCAGCCTACATAACGTCCAGACGCAAAAAGAGTTTTATTGATGATCCGTACAAAATCACGCCCGAAAATGCGCGTCGTCTGACCGTTTTTGCGCATTCCGTGATAAAATACGTCAATGCGTTCGGAAGCACTTTTTCACGTTCGCGGGGAAAAATGCTTTCGTCTGACCCTAGCCTTAAGGAGCAAATTAACCTCATGGGCGCTGGTATATGATGGTTTTGTTAAGAATTCCCTGGGATGGACAGACAAAACAGGATTTTATGGTGTTTATGTATGGGTTCATGTAGAGCATTGGTTCTCAACCCTGTCCTCAGGTCCTCCTAACAGGCCAGGTTTGCAGGATATGTGAAGCACGTACAGGTGATATGATTTGCTGCTCAGTGATTGCAGGATTCAGTCTGCATTTCCCCAAGGTAATCCTTAAAACCTGTGAAAAGCTGAAAAATACGATCTGGAATAAAATATAACTTCTAATAAAGAGAAATAAAATGTTCCTTGATAGAACAGTCAGACAAAACACAAACAAAAAACAAAATAAATGGATACAGACACTCAGGCACTGTAGGAAAAATCGCTTTTTGCCGTATACACACATGATCAATGCAGCATCTCCAATATGGAAGAAGGAAAGTGATTAACTGTCACAGTAAGAATCGGGCCTTCGTGGGTCCAGATAAGATAGGAAAGATTGGAAGAATCATTGTGAAATACGCTGGTTACAAATCAAAGAAAAAAGAGAGACTCCCAAGAGACAAGAAACAACACAAAACTATACTGTGAGGAGCAAATGATGGAAAGATACTGCGGGGGGGGGGGGGCAAAATATCACACAATGGATGCGCCCAGTGACACATGTAGAGGAAAATATCACACAATGGATGTGCCCAGTGACACATGTAGAGGAAAATATCACACAATGGATGTGCCCAGTGACACATGTAGAGGAAAATATCACACAATGGATGCACCCAGTGACACATGTAGAGGAAATATCACACAATGGATGCACCCAGTGACACACATGTAGAGGAAAATATCACACAATGGATGCACCCAGTGACACATATAGAGGAAAATATCACACAATGGATGCACCCAGTGACACATATAGAGAAAATATCACACAATGGATGCACCCAGTGACACATGTAGAGGAAATATTACAACAATGGATGCACCCAGTGACACATGTAGAGGAAAATATCACACAATGGATGCACCCAGTGACACATATAGAGGAAATATCACACAATGGATGCACCCAGCGACACATATAGAGGGAATATCACACAATGGATGCACCCAGGGCACATATAGAAGAAAATATCACACAATGGATGCACCCAGGGACACATATAGAGGAAAATATCACACAATGGATGCACCCAGTGACACATATAGAGGAAAATATCACACAATGGATGCACCCAGGGACACATATAGAGGGAAATATCACACAATGGATGCACCCAGGGACACATATAGAAGAAAATATCACACAATGGATGCACCCAGGGACACATATAGAGGAAAATATCACACAATGGATGCGCCCAGTGACACATATAGAGGAAAATATCACACAATGGATGCACCCAGGGACACATATAGAGGAAAATATCACACAATGGATACACCCAGTGACACATGTAGAGTAAAATATCACACAATGGATGCACCCAGTGACACATATAGAGGAAAATATCACACAATGGATGCACCCAGGGACACATATAGAGGAAAATATCACACAATGGATGCACCCAGGGACACATATAGAGGAAAATATCATACAATGGATGCACCCAGTGACACAGGAAAATATCACACAATGGATGCGCCCAGTGACACATTTAGAGGGAAATATCACACAATGGATGCACCCAGTGACACATATAGAGGAAAATATCACACAATGGATGCGCCCAGTGACACATATAGAGGAAAATATCACACAATGGATGCACCCAGGGACACATATAGAAGAAAATATCACACAATGGATGCACCCAGGGACACATATAGAGGAAAATATCACACAATGGATGCACCCAGTGACACATATAGAGGAAAATATCACACAATGGATGCACCCAGGGACACATAAGAGGGAAAATATCACACAATGGATGCACCCAGGGACACATATAGAAGAAAATATCACACAATGGATGCACCCAGGGACACAGGAAAATATCACACAATGGATGCGCCCAGTGACACATTTAGAGGGAAATATCACACAATGGATGCGCCCAGTGACACATATAGAGGAAATATTTTCTAAACATACAAGAGAAAAACAAACACATGTAAGATATCAGCAACATCAAATAAACACAATAAGGACATAATTTCATTTTTTGGTGGTAGCGCCCTTTAAAGGGTTAATGGGTGTTTGATTTTTCCAGTGTAAGTCCTGACAGCTGGCTGTTACACTGTGTGATTCCCTGTTCTGCGTTTTGGTGATTGGGTGTAACCGTATAGTGTTCGGATTGTATAGTGTATTGTGTTCGGACTGATCGCTCATGTCTTTTGCAGGACTACGAGGCCTTCTTCGAAGCAAGAGAAGATAACGCAATGTATGCTTTTCTAGGCTTGACTGCTCCACCTGGGTCTAAGGTAACCACCGCATTGCAAATTACCTACAGGGTTATTCAGAGAAAGGTGAAAACCAGGAGAATTGGCAGGAGAAGAGAACAATCTAGACCAAATAGCCGATTTGGGAAGTGAGATAAATGGGAGAATTTTTCTGGTTTGGCTGTTTTGACCTAGAATTTTCACTTCTCCAGTCATTCTCCTGAGGTTTACTTTTCTTTGAATAGACCTGTTAGTTTAAATTTCCAGGAGGCACAGCCTTCTTTAAAACCTCAAATGGTCCCCAGGAGGATTAACGCTGATGGCTATGCATTTGTAGATCCATGACTTATGTTGCTTTGTCTTGTACAGCATAAATTAACTCTTTTATGTCAAACACAGCGATTTCGGATCAGGCTACGAGCAGACGTTCCACCCGTGTCTGTCCAAGTAGGGCTTAAACAAACTACTAGATTCAATATAATTTAGATATTGCAGATTCATTTCACATCCATAGTTACAGAAAAAAGGGGGATATGCAGGGCCCTATTACATTCTTCGCACAAACGTTTGCGCCGGTGCAAAAACACATTAACACGAGGGGCAAAACCCTTTGCGCTGAACGTCGTATTACAATGTCAGTGCAACAAACGCGCGTATACGTCTACCGCGGGTGAACCTGCGCAAACACTGCGCGAGCGTACTGTACTGTGCACGTCCTATACTTAACATTGTGAGCGCAAATGCGTTTGTGCGCTGGTACGCGGATGGTATTACAATCTAGGCGCAAAATTTAACGCACAGCATTTGCGCGCATAATTTTAACGTCTTTGAAAAGCTGGTGTTAACGGCAAATCTGAACGTCCTGGCCGAACCCAAATACACCAGCCCGAAAATAACAATACAGCAAAGTGTAGTTACACATTCTACACATACCCAAACAATAAAATGGAGAAGTTGTGCGTGTTTTTATTATTGATGCAGCATATATGCGCAGATTGACTTTGACAGGAGCAAAAACTTAACGGGAGACAATTGTGGTTCTTAATTCTGATTGGCTGAATCGCGTGAAAAAACAGTCCGCACACTGATTTCTGCGCGCAATGTTGCTGCGCGCGCGTTTGTGTGCGTTCATTTCCGCGCGTTATTTTTTTTGATGGATGAAAAAATGCACGAGGATTGTAATACCAGCGTTGATTTACGCGCGTTAACGTTTAACGCTGCGCGAAAAAACATTCACGCGTTCTGCGGGCGTTTTTGCGTGAAGAATATAATAGGGCCCGCAGTGTCTTTTAAAGCGCTCCCAATCTAAAACCGCACTTTATTAGCCGAGGCTGGGCACATGCCCATTGTGGGCATTATATTGAATCGAGTAGTTTGTTTAAGTCCTACTTGGTCAGACACGGGTGGAATGTCTGCTCGTAGCTTAATCCGAAATCGCTATATTTTCAAATAATTTTGGGTTACCCCCAGGGGCTAAACAAGAAATGACTAATCAATGAATTCGTATACTGTATTTTCGCTATTCTGATTGCTAACTCTTTCATGTCCCCTCACGTCCATACATAAACACTCACAACACACACTTTTTTCGTACAATTACACACACACTAGGGATGTGCGTTTCGGGTTTTGGAACTTCGGAATTTTCACGAAATTTCCCCATTCGTGTCTTCGGATTCGGCCGAATTTCCGAATCGGATCGGACCCGAAAACCGACAGATCCCAAAAGTTTTCCGAGCCGAAACGAAAATTTTTCGGATTTTTCGAATGGACTTGAAATGTGTCAAATCGAAATTTATTTTTGCTCTATTCATGATTTCGGTTCCATTCGTGATTTCGGTTCCATTTCGGTAATTCTGGACATCGTATATTTAACTATTATCGGTTATATCGCTGATTCTGTAAATTTTGTATTTGTAAATGCGTATCACTTGTTTCTTGTGGCATTCGGGTCAGTTTAGGGTTTTTTAAATCGTTTTGTTCATTTTTTTGTTCCTTGGCTTTCATACCATTTTAATATGATTAAATAAAGTTGTGAAATGTATATTCAATTATTCATAAGAAAAAAAGGATCTTTATATAATAAAAAAAAACACGATAGAATCGCCAGAATTATCGTAGACACTTTGAAACGAGGAGAACAGACGTTCCGAAAAAAACGAAAATTTCCGAAATTTCTGAAAAGTCGATACTGTGATAGTGGACATTCCTTCCATGTTTACTGCATGTTTACTGCACAATTCTGTATGATACGGGCACAAAATAAACCTTTTCGGGCGTTTTACCTGTCACTTTTTTTCAGATCGATCGGTGGCATTTTTCAAATATCGGCTCCAGCCAAATTGTTTCAACTAAATCAGCCGATATTTTGATAAATGAAGAAAAAAAAATATATTGTCCACAAGCAGGCAAATTATTTTTTTTAAAAAAAAAAAATCGGCCATTGAAATTAAATCGAGTCCCTAACAATAAAATAAGGTAATTCTGGTAGGTTTACAGAAATCCTTAATAAATTCATTCTGGTAAAAATAAAAAATTTAGGGCAGTGTTCAAAATTTATTTACTGAAAATTCAGAGATACTGATTGTTATCGAGATACTCACTACTCTCGTTACTCTTCTCTCTACAGGAAGCCGAAGCACTGGCCAAACGGAACGCATAGACTAAAGACCAACATGTCTACCGAACCAAATGCAAAATCTCCAGAGCTTCTCAAGACGTCTCAGTCCCAGCTTCTATAAAACCAAGCAGCTTCGCACTTATACTCTTAGCTATTTAACGTGGCACGGAACCATGGGTCCCTCTGGCCGCGTGTAGAGCCTCGGTGGTCCTGTGATCTGTGATAGGTGTTACTAAGTGTGCCAAAAACTAAAAAGGAACCCCTACCCTGTTATGAAATACGATAGAATGTGTCATTCTAAAAACTTATATCTAATACCTTTAGTCCTTTATAAGTCCTTTAGGGGTGTTACATTCGCCTGTATACATAAATGGTTGAACATTCCAAAATAGAATGTCAAAGTGAACAGTTTATTACCTTAAAATTGTAAGAAACATGATGGCTGACAGTAGCTTGTGTAACTTTTTCATAACGCCCCATGGGAAAGAGTGCCAAAGGCTCCATATTTCTATAAATCAAAAGAAATATTATGATAAATGCTTAATACACCTCTAATCAATACACATAGAGGTCAAGAACAATTAAAAACTGAAAAAGTCCAGAATATTACCCAGAGCATGTTTAATTTTCCATGTAATCTGTTACACGCCATAAAAAAATTGACACTTAAGTCTCTGGGAGGTCTTTTAACAGAAGTTTTTTTTTTATTATTCTGTTTTGTTTTACTTTTTCCCGTCGTGGAAAATTATATCGATATATAAAAAAAAATTGGAATATTACAGTCCATGGTTCCGTAATAAAATGTGCCTTTCAAAATATAAAATGTTCCTGTTTTTTTAAACCTTAACCATTAGGATCATCTGTTGGCAGAACATTCCACTGCATGAAAAAAAAAAAAGAGTTTTCTTTTTGCATCAGGTGTCTAAGGCTAGGGTCAGACGAACGCATTTTTCGCGTCGTCCGTGAAAAAGTGCGTTCGAACGAATGGACGGATTTTTTCACGGAATACGCGATAGCGGTCATACGATGCGCATTTTCGTCCGTGATTTTGTACGGATCATCAATAAAACACTTTTTGCGTCTGGACGTTATGTTGGCCGGACGTGTGCAGCGTCTGACGTCGCCTAATCACGCACACACGCCGCTAGCGGACGCAGCGCACTCTGTACGTCAGTAGTAGCGGTTTGACGTTCTCGAAAAAATGCGTTTGTTTGCCACTTGCGTTGCACGGACGAACTTTCGTGCGACCGTTCGTCGTATGTTCCCCGGCATTGGACGTCATTTGCTGCTAGCACGGCCGTGATTTCGTGCGGCTAAACGCACGTTAAAACTGCGTTCGTCTGACCTTAGCCTAAGACTCTGGCCCCTTAGATGTTTGTAGCCTATAATTCCCAGAGCTCTGTGAATGCAGTAAATGGCCAGAGAATCAAGGGAGTTGTAGTTTCGCAACATCTAGGGGGCTGGAGTGAGTTTGAGACCCTGATTTATTTGTAGGGACTTGGGGCTCTATCTATTTGGGCCCAATGGCTGAAATCAAGACTTTTTTCAGGCATTTTTCGGTTTGGTATATTTAAATTCAGGTTTATCAGCATTTCGATTCCCCGATAAAAATTCAGATCGAATATCGACTCCCATGGCTATAGTTTTCAAAGGAAATATCGGCGATTATATTGATTCAATTTTAATTTATCACTGTGGCTATTTTCAAAATCTAAAATGTGTTTAGAAATGGATTTTAAGGCCGTGAGATAAAATCTTTTAATAACCGTATGATATTTCTAATATTCATCTTTAATGCACAATTCTGTTTGATGCTGGGCCAAAATACTTTTCAAATATCGGCTCCAGACAAAGTCTTTCAACTGAATCAGCCGATATTTTTAAAAAAATAATTTTTTATTTTTTTTTATAACAACCATTTTTAAAAAAAAAAAAAAAAATCAGCCATTGAAATTAAATCGAGTCCTTGGTTTGAAAAAGGGCAAGAATTCAGCTTTAGTATTATAGTAAACAGAATATCTAAATTTATTATAATCTCATACACCCTAATATGGGGAACGGTAGACTTTGTTAATCCTATTTCTGTGGAACTGTCAATCTTATAACATGTAACATATATCTCAACATGTGATAGTGCTGTGGACCAACATTAATGAACGTGACAGCTCATAGATGTCTCACCCATACAATCCATGTTCACCTATTATGAGGTTTTCAATGAGAACCTAAGTTCGCCAAAGGAAAATAAAACAAACTCTACATTGAGCATAGTATTATTTATGATTCTCCTTTGTCGGATCAAATGGGTATTTGACAATCATTTATATGAAAGTCCAGGTTCTTTGGATAAATTGCCCACCTCTTGGAAATGTGGTTTACAGCCAATTTATCTCGTGGCACAATGGAAAGAAGAAAAGATTGTCAAGGCACACCAACATTTTCTTTGATATTTATAAAATGCTCCCTAAAAGTAGAACAGGTCCCAGTAGACAGGGTAAAAAGGTGTCAAATATAAGCAAATAAAAAGGCATACAGGGTAATTCAAAGAGATTCGAAAAGTCACCGCACGTTCGGTGACTTTTCGTTCTCTTCAATTCGGTTCCTTTTGCCGATCCAATTTTGGCGACCCTGCGGTGTATTCTGCAAGCACCACAGGGTCCCCGAATTGCAGGGAAAAGCTGCCGCAAACCCGACGAAAACTAACCCGCAAAACCCAGCGAATGCACGCCAAAAACCCCCAAAAACATCTGGATTAACCTGCCGAAAACCACGGAAAAACCTGAGCAGGAGCCAATCTCAGCCTTCGGAAAAAGCCGACACCGCAGAAGAGGCAGTGCATAAATTAGCAAAACAGTTTGCATGAATGATTGAAAAGTGAAACGCTGTTTGCAAAGAAACTACTGAGCGAAAATGTCTGAAATTTACATATGAGGTCCAGGGAATGATAATAAAGAGGGCTGTTACAGAAAAAGTAAGTAAACTTTAAAAAAATATAAAAAAATCGGACTTTTAAAAAAGAAAAAAAAATGCTTAAAATATCCTAAAAAATCTATAAATAAAGAGATTCTTTACTGCAGAATTTTATAATAAATGGTTTATTAGATATTTAATTAAAACTGGAATATTTTTAACATTGAAGCCTATGGGATTCTCCTGAATAAACTTGCCGAATTAAACCACCGAATGGCAGGGCATTTCGGGAACCTTTCACTGCTGGTTGGTGTTCTCTGAATAGCCGAAGCAGTGCTTTTTTATGGGGATTTCACTGCCCTCGAACAGGCACCGAACAGGCACCGTATGTGCAGGCAATTCGCCAGGATTTGGCGAATTGCCTGCTCTCTGGATAGCCGAATGGCCAAGAAAGGTAACCGAACACTGATTATTTTCAGCGTTCGGTTACCTTTCTCAAGCAATTCGGATCTCTTTGAATAACCCTGATAATCACTAATGTCTGTGTCGCCTCATCACACTTTTCATTCCCCCCATTAGTAAAGGAGGAAAGGAGGCCTGACAGAACTAAACTTCAGCTGTATGATGGTAGCAACATTTTTTTGGCTCCGATCCATGTGAGTGTACTTTTAGTGTTATTTGCTTACTACGTTACTAAGGCAACTTTGCTTTATATAGGGAGGTATTGTGCCCAGAACCATTGAGTCCCCAACATTGGAAGTCTACCCCAACAAAACTTCATGTTTGAAGGCTGGTGGGTGATCTATAATGACCCCAAAGATCTGAGAACCCAGAATAGGATCTCATTCATGTGAGTGCAAACCTGTCAGACTTTACTATTTGGAATTGGTCTACTGTTCATATCATGCTATGTTTACTTTTTGGTTTTCTCTGATTTTATTTGAGCCGCTACAGATGTATTGTGGAATCTCAGAAGAACATCGCTGGGGATATATCATCCGTTTATGAGCTCACTTTGTTCCACCTACGGACCGCTTACTCCGTTTATATTCAATCTCATTCCAATTTTTCAAATCGGCTATTACAGTTCTAGAATTTGCCTTTTCTTGTCTTGAATAAAACCATGAATAGATCTGCTATGGCATGGAAAAAAGTCTAATCAAGAAGATGGACTGAATGGTTAAAGTAAAGTGATAAATCACAATGCAGTGAGAAATTCACTTCAATGCCGACATGAATTCTACAACTTTTAACAATACATTTCTACTGTAACGTCCTTATCACTAATTCTTATACTGTGGTTGACCTCGACTATTGGCTTGATAACCATTGATCTAGAAAAATGTCACCTACACTTGAGTGATTCAGTTCTGATCAATTCGGAAGTCGGACGAATAAATGGCAATTTGGATTAATCCGAATTTCTAATGGCTGATATCTAAACTGAATCGATCTCCGACTAAAAACATTCCGAATTGTTCCGAATATAATCATAGTAAATTTTGGATTCATTTTAAATGCTCCACAGCTTTATTGACATCACTCTGTGAGTCACTTAAGGAGCACATGCGTCATTCTCTGACTCATTTTTGGAGCAGGTGCGTCATTCTGTAAGTCATTTTGGTGCATACGCATCATTCTGTAAGTCATTTTGGTGCCATTTTTGCATCATTCTGTAGGTCAGGGCTGTCAAATACCGACCCAATTAATGAATCGTGGTTTCGAATATCGGAAACGCATAAATTTTTTCGGAGGCTTCAGATATTCTGAATCAGACTGATCTGAAATATCGGGAAGCTTCCGGTATTCCGAATTGGTTGGGTCCACGTATTTGGGAATCCTAATTTGAATTATGAAATATTCCATACTGAGCTGAAATGAATTTGTTGCCTGTGCGCTCATCTAGTGTCACCTCAGGGTCCAGATCTGCATATAAACAGATATAGGTGTAGCTTATAGTTAATTGCTTGTTCCTGTTAAATCTGGGCTATACCCTTATTTTTATCTCTTCTTTTTTTCCATTACTCACACACCATTTTCAAATATTGTAATTAATAGTGTTATAGTGACAATACGACATTATGTGACAATATGCCATAAGATGACTGGTTTATGAGGTCACTGGGTGGAATTAATATGGGCCTCTTGTATAGCTCATGATCTGAATTTTCACTGCATTTCGGTTTTCCGCTAAACCGGGAAATCTAACACCGTAAGGATAAATTAGGGAGAAAAAAGCTTTTTACTATTTAACAATTTCAATCTTGGGATTATTATTCTGTGCCAAGAAACATTTTGACCTTGCAGTTTGTGGATTTATTTTTCCTTCTAGAAGCGGAGCTAAGTAGGCCAGGAATACCCGGAACGTGGAGCAGGGGAATTTCATGTGACAGTTATTTCTTGGCATGAATGTTTAATGGAAGAATGGGCCTTAGGGTATTGTGAATATGTTAAAGCTCCTTGCTTTTTAAGGTTCGAGCTGTGATTAAGTCAATCAAGTTAATAATTCAGTTGGCTCAAACCCAAGACTTACTTCTGTTTTACATTTAGATTATGCTTTTTTGAAAATTTTCCACCTCTTTTCATTTTATTCTCTCTCTCCTTTGTATGTTTTCTCCCCTCTCATCTTTTTTAATTTCTCACTGCTCTTACTACTCTCTTATTCATTTCTCTCTCCTTCTCTCTTTCCGCTCCATTTTTGCATCTTTGTTACCCTCCACCTTTTGCCTTCCTGCTCTTTTTTTAATCTTTCTTTCCCTCTACCCTTTGCATTTCCTTTCCATTATTGCATCTTTCTTTCTTTCCCTCTAGCCTTTGCCTTCCTGCTGTTTTTCATCTTTCTTTCCTTCTACCCTTTGCCTTCCCTATTCATTTTTCATCATTCTATCCCTCTACCCTTTCCCTTCTCTATTCATTTTTCATCTTTCTTTCCCTCTACCCTTTCCCTTCCCTATTCATTTTTCATCATTCTATCCCTCTACCCTTTCCCTTCCCTATTCATTTTTCATCATTCTATCCCTCTACCCTTTGCCTTCTTGCTCTATTTTGCTTCTTGCTTTCCCTCTACCTTTTCTGTTCTCTCTCCATTCTTGCATCTTTCTTACCCTCTACCCCTTCCTTCAAGTTCCATTTATGCATGTTTCTTTCACTCTGCCCATTTGCCTTCCTGCTCCATGTTTTGCATTTTTCCGCTTTTTTTTACCCATTGCCTTCGTGCTCCATGTTTTGCATTTCTCTCTTCCTTTACCCTTCCCTCCCCTCTTTATTTTCATCTTCCTATCCCTCTTCCTTTGCCTTCCTGCTTCATTTTATATCTTTTTTTTCCTTTACCATTTGTCCTCCCTCTCCATTTTTGCATCTTTCTTATCCTATATTCCTTCCCTTTCCATTTTTGCATGTTTCTTCCCCTCTCCCCATTGCCTTCCTGTTCTATTTTTTGCATCTTTCTCTTCCTTTACCCTTTCCCTCTTCATTTTTCGTCATTCTATCCCTCTACCCTTTGCCTTCCTGCTTCATTTTTCGTCTTGATTTCCCTCTAACTTTTGTCTTCCCTCTCTTTTTGCATCTTTCGTACTCTCTACCCCTTCCTTCCCTTTACATTTTTGCATCTTGCTTTCCCTCTACCTTTTTTCTTTTCTCTCTCCATATTTTCATCTTTCTTACCCTCTACTATATCATTCCCTTTCCATTTTTACATGTCTTTTTCCTGCTACCCCTTACCTTCCTGCTCCATTTTTCATCTTTCTCTTCCTTTAACCCATGTCTTCCTTCTTCACTTTTGCATCTTTCTTTCCCTCTACCTTTTGCCTTCCCTTTCCATCTTTCTTTCTAAGTCTTCTGCTTCTCTTTCTTATCTCTCATTCTCCACACTTTCTATCTTTTTTTTATTGCCCTCTTTTCTCCCCCCCTCTCTCTCCATCCTCCCACATGTAATACAGCAGGTGGTTGGTAAATATCAGTAAGAATCATTCTAAGTGGTAAGTGCTGTTTGCCATACTCAGAGCTGTCTCTGCAGATTCTCTAAATGGGATTAATCCAGACCAGATCTTCGTGCCACTATTGGATGGTAATTCTTCAAACCACTGCTCCGCAATAGAAGCATTTTGGGGCAAATGGGGTTCTACAGTTTTTAATTTAGTATCCCTCGTTTACCTAGCGTGCCATTGGCCTTATAGGACATCAAGATCCAGAAAGTGACCCATGGAGACCCCACTCCTACATGGAATCTCTGAATTTGCTTTAGTCATGACTCTATAGACTTGCCAACTTTTAATATTTAGGATTACAGTGTCAGGTATAGGGCCTTTAAGGTTGAAATTATGATGATGCGGCATGGGTTTACAGTCTTGACATCATATGGCATAAGTCTTGGGTCTTGATAATTCTTTATCTCAGTCGATTTGGTTGTGTTCATATTCAAAAATGTGACTTAGAACTCAAAACTAGTCATTGACTTCTTGCTGCTGGGGGTCTACCAGGAGGTGGGCCCAAACGCCATGGGGTGGCATGGCACGCCCCTTGGCTTTCTGGCAACTCCTACAGCCTCTCTTCCCTGCCATCGATTGATGGCATGGACGTCCTGGGACTGCCAGGCAGTCCCGTTGCATCCAATGTCATTGATGAACCACAGGGAAGGGAGGAAAACCATAGGAGTTGCAAGGAAGCCAAGGGGCATTTAGACCCACCCGCTGCCAGGACAGCATAGTCTGTCCCAAAAAATTAAGGGGTTTATTAGTTCAATAAGATATCCTGAGTTTTTAAAATGTGACCCTGAATGGGTTTCTACAATGGGTATTTGCCATCCTGTTCCCTGTGCCTCTGGGATAAAATCAAAGTGATTCATAATTCACCGAATTATGGGAATGAAACATGTTTTGCATGCCAAACAAAAAACAAGGATATGTGTAAAGAGCATTTTTAGTGGGCCAAGGGCTGAAGCTGGAGCAATCAGAATGGACTTTTCCATTGGTTACCATGGAGACATGCTCCACTTTAAGAAATGTGCCCAAAAGCTCCAAATTCTAATTTTTTTTATTGTTGCCATTTGTGTCTCACTAATGCACTCAGAACATTGTTATTTTTAGAATTTAGATCACTCTTCCAAAAAAAATACGTAAAATTATGAACTTTACAATGTCTTTAATAAAACTTCATAAGAAAAAACTAATGTTTTTGAATTTATTTTTCCCGTCTCTGTTAGCTCCCAGTTTGCATATTTTTACAAATAAACATAAATAAATAAAAACTCCGTCTAACTTCCGGCATGTTGAGCACAGGGCATCATTGGAGACTTTGAAGCAACCGCTTCCTGTTTCCTGTTCTGTGGTATGCTGGGAGCTCTCTGAAAAAAAAAATAATCAAAGAATTTTATTGGCGGTTTGTATCACATGCTTTCTCTAGCTTTTTTTTAAAATTGTGACTGTTAACGAGGGTTTTAAATTTGTGATGGAATTCCAAGATGGCAGCATCCAAATAGAATCCAAATAGGAAAATCGATATGGCCAAAGAATGTACAAACACCCATCTGACAAGTCAAGTTTTTGGAGATTCAGTTAAATTACATGGCGGTGTTGTGTGAATCCCACCACTGTGTCAAAGTACCCCAAAGTCAATGATGTCCAGGCAGGGAAATCAGCTACATTACTTACCTGCAACACTGCATGGTCAGGCCTCTGGTGTCTCCAATACAGATAATATACTTTTGAGAGCGTTTGTTATTAAACCCCTGTGGTGGGGTGATTGGCCTAACCCAAAGAGCCTGGTCAGGAGGACATGATTGTATACATTAAGGCAGGGCCTTTAGCAGCATTAACCTGTCTGAGCTGTCCATCCTTTCTGGAGTAGAAATCTCCTGCTGTGATGCTGTTAATGATCACCTATCCCTCTCAGCTGGTTTACCAGGACCATGAGAATATCACCCCCACCAGCAATAATGCCTAATTTTAAGATTCTCCTATGACAATCTTAATATACAGACAGGGGGGTAAGGTGAATGTTGAGTTTCTCTCAATAGCTAACCAGGTAATGTGTGGGTGGAGAGCAAGGCGTCGGAACGTTGGATGCCAACCGTGAAGATTGCCTGCAGAGTGTCCATTTTATCCACTAAAACATTACATTTTGTTGAATTTTATATTATTTAAAGGATAGTGCCACCCAGTGGGGGAAGAATTAACTTTTCTCATAAATTTTTATATTCAATAGCTTTTTTTTTAAAACTATTTGAAATACGGTATTATTCCATCGACCCATCCATTTGCCTATATAACAAAGACACCAATCCTGAATAAATAAAATTACATATAATTTTGATACTTGAGAAATATTTTTATTTATTTTTATGTATTAAATCTATCAAATTATTTTATACTATAAAAGGTGACTATAAGGGTTATGCACAAAATGCAGTTGTTTGCCGATGTTGCAACACCGGCTAACGTCAACGAATGTTGCAACAGCGACAAACACCTGCTCTACGCAAAGTAAAAATTCAAACTGCTGCAGGAGAGGCTTTACTGTGAAGCTTTTTCTTCTGCTGCTTTTTGGATTTTCTTTTCTCACTGTTGCAACATCGGCAAACACCGGCGATGTCTGAGTAACCCCCTATGCCTATTCTCTAAGCCTCTCATTGTTTGTTGCAATCACCTGATTTATCTCATGACCAAGATAATTTGTTAAACCCAGATATGATGGCTGGAAGTGGAAGGGGGAGGATACAACCAGTTGCATCATTTTTCTGTGAAATAGTGATTTCCTGTGTTGTGTTGGAAAGTGCAACTCAAAGAGGTAATTACGGAATCTTGTGTAACGGATTCCTTACAAATCCTATTTAGAGAAATCCCTGGTGGTCCAGCAAGGGGATAAGCATTCCCTGGTGGGAGATCATTCCCTCTGCACCACTGCCGGTGCAGACCATACTAATCACGCCCGTGATGAGTCAGATGCTATTACCAGCTATGGCCAACCGGGAAAATCCATGGTATCCTGGTTTGCTAGTACTGGGTGGCATAGATTTACCCTTACATCTGCAGCCATAGAAAAGTTGCACAAGGTTTGCCAAGGGCCAGGACCCCTTGGAGCCACTGAACAAATCATGGGCTGTTGCCCCCTGTTGGTGGCCCTGATATTAACCCTTTGCCACCACAGGGCATACCATGCCATTCCTGCGTTGGGTGGGCCTTGAAGCCATATGCCCTGTTGACTTCAATGGCCTCCTTGGCCCAACCCAGCAGTTGGCACGTGCTGTACGCCATTGGCTACTGTGGGACGGCCTGAACTCACGCTGTCCCCCTGCAGCCAATGATGCACAACGTGTCATTAGATGTTTGGCAGGGTGGAGGAGGGGCCTGCCGCTGCAGCCGGCAACAGGTCGTAGTAGTACTCGCCGCCGGCATTAACTTCCTCCCGATGGGCACAACCCGTCTGGCGACAAATGGTATCATCCTGAAAAATGCTGCTTCAACTTTAACATTATACGCCATGGAACCAAAACCAATGAATAAAACAACAAATAAAAATTGTGCTGTGCAAATATTTATATTTCTGTGCAAGCCTCTTGGATGTATTGAGGTTTATATAATATACAAAACAAATTGTGAAGTGCAATATTTATTATTCTGCACAAGCACAATCGTGCAAACTCCTTAGTTGCACTGATGTGTTTAAAATATGCAAAAAAATATATAAATATTTGTACTTCTCAATTTTATATTTTTTTGTACTTGTAATGTAATTATCAATTTTTCCATAAACCCAAATTTCACAGTTTTTGATGCTCCGTTTTAAACCTTCCTTCCTTAAAGTCCGTGTTATTGTCAGTGTGGTATCTTATTCTTGTGTATATTCTAAATCCCTTGCAAGATGAGACGCCTGTGAGGTATCCTGCCTGCCTTCATACAGCAACAAATGTAACAATTAACAAGGTAACCTTGTCTCGTCTGATGGATCTTTAAAGCCACCTGCCAGCATCTCCACGTGTCCATGTATGGTAAGAAAGAGCTACTGACAGGGCTCCACATTCTGCAAAAAGACAAAAAACAGATTTCACTTTGATTAACCAAGCTTCGCGAGTTGAGTGTAAAAGGGAAGCTTTGCAATTATTAACAGAAATTAAAAAGAAAATGAAAATAAATCTGTAAATCAAAATAGAATACCGAATATTGCAAAACAAAACAGCTTTAAGGGACACGCTACTCCTCCCGATCACTTTAGGGGTTATTCGCTGAGAGGCAAACTGTCCATCAAATTGCACCGATCTGTGAATTTCCCAGTACGGTGCAATTATGGGGCAGTTCGTCTATTCACCAAGCTGTCAATTCTCCAAGTACAGGCGAATTGACATCGAAATATGGCGATCTTCAGCGGCAGCAAAATTGTCCCATAGAAAAGTAATGGTTAATCTATTCACAGAACGTAGAACTGCACCGACGTGTCAAGGAAATGCCCTGATTTTCGGTGATTCAGTTCGACAGATTTTAACAGGCGAATCCCATAGCTTTCAATGTAAAACAATATCATCATTTACATTTTTTTAAATAAACCATCTATTCTTTCAATTTTCAGCAAAAAGTATTCTTATTTATTTTTTGAACACCTTTTTGTATTTTTTGTATTATTTAAGACGAAATTTTTGATTCCCAATATTTTTTTTAAAAGGTGTTTTTTTTTAAAATTCTGTAACAGACCTTTTTATTATTTTTTAAAGGACCTTTTTTATTATTTACAAACATTTTAATGCATTTTCATTGGTTTAAATACCTATCTGGAGAATAAGGCTAGGGTCAAACGAAAGCATTTTTACACGCGAACGTAAAAAAGTGCGTCCGAACGGATTGATGTATTTTTTCATGGAATTCGCGAAAACGGTCATACGATGCGCATTTTCGTGCGTGATTTTTTACGGATCCAAACCAGGAAACTTTGGGTGTCTGGACGTTATGTTGGCCGGACACGAGCAGGGTCTGACGTCTCCAAATCACACACACACACCGTTAGCGGACGCAGCGCACTCTGTACGTCAGTACTAGCGGTTCTGCGTTCTCGAAAAAATGCGTTCATTTTCCACTTGCGTTGCGCAGCCGGACTTTTGTGCGACCGTACTTTGTATATTGCCCGTCATTGCCCGTCATTTGCTGCTAGTGCGGCCGTAATTAAGTGCGCCAGAACGCACGTTAAAAGTGCGCTGGTCTGACCCCAGCCTAAGAGAGTCCCGTTTTTTTTTTTTCTGCAGCTCGATGGTGTTCGGCAGTCAGTTTGGCCATTACATCTTCACTGCACTATAGTGACCCAGCTGTGAAAAATGAATTCACCGAAGGGTCGTCGAAATTGAATCACCGAAGTGCAAAGAGCTGGAATTTCGCTGAGAAGTGCTGAAAGTGCCCCACCACGCCCATCGTAGCTATATATTTCACTTCAGTAAATCTGTAGCCTTGATTGGGTGACTGTGTGAAATGAAGGAGTTACTACCACCCACTCAGCGTCAACATTAGCCAGGATTTTTAATTTTCCAGCTGCTGGTCACCAGATTGGTCACCAGTGACATCATAATGCAGAGCATTTTGACTCAACCCTCTCTGAGACTGCCCGTGATTGTGACTGGTCTCTGAGAGGTAGTGATGGATCGATTCTGAGCATGTGCGCAGCTCCCATCCATCAATCTGTGCAGGTACTGCGGAACTTGCGTACAAAAAGAGTGTAAATCCCAAGCGATGCACAATTTATGCATCCTACGCTATGCAATATGCGTTGAGAAGCTGCCGGTGTTCTGTCAAATCAGCCAAATTCCGTCACTTCCAGTGACGTGAAATCAGCTGGTACACGAAAACGTGGCTGTCTGTGTATGCGCCTCTGTGTGTCACTACATTCACATACCAATTGACTGATCTGACAGAACATGGGCAAAATATCAACTGGAAGCCAGCGGTGGCCATATTTGATGTGGGCAAGGAAGAGCTGAACTACTTATCCATATCTCAGCTTACGTAAACGTGATTTATTATCTATGCATTGTCCGCGCATTAGTGAGGGGTCACTGGGTGAAGGAGCTGTTCTGCATGACCTCTTCAGAGCCCGTCACTCCTCACACACACAGCCAATCAGCAACTCTTCACTCCTAACATACAGCCAATCTGTTGGCCACATCAAAGATGGCTGTCGCGGGCTTCCCACGTTCAGCCAATTGGTATATGAATGCAGTGAAGCGAGAATGAGCAAGTGCAGACAGCCAACCTTTCATCAAACAGCTGATTTTCACGTCATCGGAAGTGATGCAATTGGCTCGTCTGACAGAACATCTGGATTTTGGAAGCGCCTGATCTGAGGAGGAGCTGCGCGAGCGAGGGTCAAAAGGAGAGTAAAATCACCTAGAATAAAAAAATATAATTGGGCAGAGGCTGTCAGTAGTATTTACCCTTAACCACTTGGCTGCTAAGGCCGCGCTCAGCATGTCCAGCCAAGTGGTTCTCTTGTGACTTATGGACATGCTGAGCGTGTCCTAGCACAGGAGGCAGCAATCGGACGATTGCTGCACCCCCCGGTGTGGGCTGACATCTTGGATCTCAGCCCAGCACTCTGGGACCCTGGCGGGGACAATAGATGTCATCGTGCTAGCGCAATGACATCAATTTCAGGCGCCCCCCCCCCCGCGAGTGCGGGGAAGGTGCCTGAAAAGGAGGTGGGGGAGGTCTCTCCCTCCCCATCCATAAGGGGCAGCGGTGAAAGTCAGGCACCATTTGGAAGGTCACAGCCTGCCCTTCCAAACAGTGGCTGGCTTTAACCCCTTGGGGGCCGGATCTTAATTCGGTGCCAAAAGGCGAAGGATCACGATCCTCTCCCAGAGCTGGCCAACTGGCCGTAATCCAATGAACCCCCTATCTCCTGATCTGTGGCAGGTAGCAGTTAATGTTTGATATCGTTGGATCGGCCAGAGCATGGCCCTTCCAACGATACCAAACATGACCATGTTAAAAGTTAAGGAAAAAAAATAAAAAATTTAAATGAAAATAAAAAAATATAAAAAAATAAAAAATAAACAGTTTTTTTTGTTTTGTTTCGTTAATGCAGCAATATTGTTCCCATTTCAATTATAATGTCAACAATGATGCTGCACTAACGATTTTTTTATGGGGTGCGTTTGTTAAAAATCGTGCAATTTTCCCCACAAAAAAATGTAACAATTCCCCATTTCAATTTTTTTTAACAATTGCAACTCATAAAAAATATAACCGCAAACGCTCACATGTTACAATGTGAAAAAGAAACACTTTACACGTTGTAAATTATTGAAAATTCTAATTTTATAGAATTCTTTGTTATAATATACAGGCAGGACATGACGTATACATATACAGTGGCAAGAAAAAGTATGTGAACCCTTTGGGATTATGTGGAGTTTTGCATGAATTGGTCATAAAATGTGCTCTGATCTTCATCTAAGTCACAACAATTTGAAAAACACAGTCTGCTTAAAATAATACAACACAAACATTATATGTTTTCATGTGTTTATTGAACATAACATGTAAACATTCACAGTGCAGGGTGGAAAAAGTATGTGAACCCCTAGCCTAATGACTTCTCCAAGAGCTAATTGGAGCCAGGAGTGAGCCAACCTTGAGTCCAATCAGTGTGATATTATTGGATGTGTTGCTGAAAGCTGTCCTGCCCTTTAAAAACACACACCAGTTTTGGGTTTACTGGTTTCAAGAAGCACTGCCTGATGTGAACCATGCCTCGCAGAAAAGAGCTCTCAGAAGACCTACGATCGAGAATTGTTGACTTGCATGAAGCTGGAAAGGGTTACAAAAGTATCTTCAAAAGCCTTGATGTTCATGTGTCCACGGTAAGATAGACTGTCTACAAATGGAGAAAGTTCAGCACTGTTGCTACTCTCCCTAGGCGTGGTCGTCCTGTAAAGATGACTGCAAGAGCACAGCGCAGAATGCTTAATGAGGTAAAGAAGAATCCTAGAGTGTCAGCTAAAGACTTGCAGAAATCTCTGGCACATGCTAACATTTTTGTCGACACATCTACAATAAGGAAAACATTAAACAAGAATGGAGTACATGGGAGGACATCACGGAGGAAGCCATTGCTGTCCAAACAAAATATTGCAGCACGTTTGAAGTTTGCAAAGGAGCACCTGGATGTTCCACAGCACTACTGGCAAAATATTCTGTGGACAGATGAAACCAAAATTGAGTTGTTTGGAAAAAACACACAACACTATGTGTGGAGAAAAAAAGGCACAGCACACCAACATCAAAACCTCCTCCCCACTGTAAAACATGGCGGAGGGAGCATCATGGTTTGGGGTTGCTTTGCTGCCTCAGGGCCTCGACGGATTGTTGTCATTGATGGAAAAATGAATTCCAGAGTTTATCAAGACATTTTGCAGGAAAACGTAAGACTATCTGTCCGCCAACTGAAGCTTCGCAGAGGATGGGTGATGCAACATGCAACAGGACAATGACCCAAAGCATACAAGTAATTCAACAAAAGAATGGCTTCAACAAAACAAAATACGCCTTCTGGAGTGGCCCAGTCAGAGTCCTGACCTCAACCCCGATTGAAATGCTGTGGCATGACCTTAAGAGAGCGATTCACACCAGACATATCAAGAATATTGCTACACTGAAACAGTTTTGTGAAGAGGAGTGGTCCATAATTACTCCAGATCGTTGTGCAGGTCTGATCTGCAACTACAGGAAACGTTTGGTTGAGGTTATTGCTGCCAAAGGAGGGTCAACCAGTTATTAAGTCCAAAGGTTCACATACTTCTTCCACCCTGCACTGTGAATGTTTACATGTTCTGTTCAATAAAAACATGAAAACATATAATGTTTGTGTTGTATTATTTTAAGCAGACTGTGTTTTTCAAATTGTTGTGACTTCGATGAAGATCAGAGCACATTTTATGACCAATTCATGCAAAACTCCACATAATCCCAAAGGGTTCACATACTTTTTCTTGCCACTGTAATAATGATATATTATGAATCTGCAGAGTCTGCCGGAAAGAACGATATATAATATGTCTGGGTCATATAATAAAATGTGGCTTCAAAACACATTTAAACATGATGAGTGAAACCGGTAAAAATGAGCTCAGCACAGAGGCGTGAAATGGCTCAGCAGCAAAAGGGTTAAGGGCAAGAAAAGGGGTGCTATCTTTAATAAAGTATCCTTTCAAATCGGGGTAAACCTGTCACGGTTCCCAGATCCCACCACGGAGTTCTTAACGCCCCACACTCCACAGAGCCCAGAAGCTACCAACAGAGTAGCCGTGAAAGATCTCGAACTGTCTGGTCCTTAGAATTGGCCAGGTAAACTAGCTAGACAGAAAGGGTTAACAACACGGGGAGTAGTCAGTCGAGCCAGAATCAGGAATACAGAGTTCAGAATGGTCAAATGGAATAGCCGGGTCGATATCAGAGCAGTGGCGTAGTACAAGAAAATGGTCTAGGGCAACAGAAGGCAGAATAGTCAGAAAGAAGCAGAGGTCAATAACGGGTTAATTCAATATAGCAGTCAGGTACAAGGAGCTCAGGTATGGATAACCACGATCTGGCAACTGCTGAGAATACACTGAGGGTTTTTAAAGACCTTCACCAGGCCATGCCCCCCACTCAAGCCGCGCCTCATGCAACCACCTCCCTGCCTGTCTCCATTTAAACCGGGCATTGGTCAGCGAGCAGCATCAGACATGCTGCCCTCAAGCACACAGGTAGG
Organism: Leptobrachium leishanense; assembly: GCA_009667805.1. Classification (NCBI taxonomy): domain Eukaryota; kingdom Metazoa; phylum Chordata; class Amphibia; order Anura; family Megophryidae; genus Leptobrachium; species Leptobrachium leishanense. The sequence continues at coordinate 8,533,285 of CM019071.1, forward strand.
GCTGGAAGCTCCCAACGTTACAGTACCCCCCTCTCCACGGGAGGCCACCGGACGACCAACAGGACGAGCGGCAGGACGACCACCAGGGCGATCAGGGTGCGAGGCATGGAACGCCCTGACCAACCTAGAGGCAGACATGTCTGAAGCTGGAATCCAGGACCGGTCTTCTGGACCATAACCCACCCAATCGACCAAGTACTGCAGAGCGCCCCTGCACAGCCTAGAATCCAAAACCCTCCTAACCTCATACTCAGATTCACCATCAACCTGAATAGGTGGAGGAGGAGGAACGACCCGCGTGTACCTGCTACACAACAAAGGCTTCAGTAGGGAGGTGTGGAAGACGTTGTGCATGCGAAGATGTTTAGGAAGGGCAAGAGCATAAGCCACAGGATTAATGCGGCGAATGATCTTATATGGACCTATAAACCGAGGTGCCATTTTCATAGAAGGCACCTGCAACTTCACGTTCCTAGTGGACAACCAAACTCTATCCCCCACGTTATAGGAGGGAGCTTGTAACCTATGCCTGTCAGCCTTGCATTTCTGGACAGCAACATTGTGCTCCATATTTTCTCGAATCTGTCTCCAAATCTCTTGCAGTTGAGTGAGATGGTCATCGAGAACCGGGATGGCCTGTTCAGTAAACTGAAGCGGTAGAGCCGGAGGGAAAAAAAAATAGATGGCAGAAAAAGGAGAGTGGCCAGTGGTCTCGTTAACGGCGTTATTACGTGCATACTCAGCCCAGGGCAACAACTCCGACCAATTGTCTTGTTGTTGTGTGGTAAAGCAACGTATGTACTGCTCGAGACCCTGATTTGCCCTCTCTGCTGCCCCATTAGTTTGTGGATGATATGCTGAAGAGAAGGCCAATCGCACCCCCATCTCCGCACAGAAAACCCTCCAGAAACGAGAGACGAACTGGGCTCCTCTGTCAGAGACTATTTCAGACGGAACCCCATGTATTCGTACAATCTCTCTAGCAAATACAACCGCCAGTTCTTTGGCTGTAGGAAGCTTAGGTAGAGGGACAAAATGAGCCATTTTGGAGAAGCGGTCTACAACTGTCAGAACCACAGTATGACCCTTGGACTTCGGCAAGTCCACAATAAAATCCATAGATAGATGAGACCAAGGCCTCTTAGGCATGGGTAAAGGCTGCAATAGACCGACAGGCAAGGATTTACTGGTTTTGCTTCTGGCACAGACTTGACAAGCCAAAACAAACAGACGTACGTCCTGTCGCATGGTGGGCCACCAGAACTGTCTGGAGGTACTGGTAAGAGTCTTAGGCTAGGGTCAGACTGAGGCAGTGCGAACGCGCGTGCAGCCGCACTTAATCACGGCCGTGCTAGCAGCAGATGCCGGGCAATGACGGCCAATATACGAAGTACGGTCGCACAAAAGTGCGGCCGCGCAGCGCAAGCGGCAAACAAACGCATTTTTTCGAGAACGTGAAACCACTAGTACTGACGTACAGAGTGCGCTGCGTCCACTAGCGGCATGTGTGCGTGATTGGGAGACGTCAGACGCTGCTAATGTCCGGCCAACATAACGTCCAGACACAAAAAGTGTTTTATTGATGATCCGTACAAAATCACGGACGAAAATGCGCATAGTATGACCGCTATCGCGTACTCCGTGAAAAAATGCGTCTATTCGTTCGAACGCACTTTTTCACAGACAACGTAAAAATGCGTTCGTCTGACCCTAGCCTTAGTAATACCAGGATGACCTGCTGGTTTTGAATCATGAAACATTATGAGTAATTCTTGTCTTTCCTTTTCAGGTACAAACAACATATCTGGAGGCTTGTCAGGTGGAGCCCCTACTTGAACTGCCTGGAGGCGTTCCAGGAAAGGCGAGGAGACAGATAAGACTGTGGAAGCCACAATACGTTCAGGAGGAACTATAGGATTGTGGTCTTGTGTATTAGATTCATACGGGTCATATTGGCGAGATAAGGCATCAGCCTTTACATTGCGGTCACCTGGTCTGTAAGTCAATACAAAATTAAACCGAGACAGTAGCAATGACCACCTGGCCTGTCTCGCGTTCAAACGTTTAGCATCCCCGATGTACGTAAGGTTCTTATGATCAGTAATTATCAATAAAGGGTCAAGAGTACCTTCCAACAAATGTCTCCACTCTGATAGGGCAGACACAATAGCAAGCAATTCTCTGTTACCGATATCGTAATTGCGTTCTGCTGGTGATAATTTTCTTGAAAAGAACCCACAAGGATGTAGAGGTTTTCCTGGAAGCATCAACCTCAAGAACAAACGGAATCCTGGGATCAGGATGCCGTAACACGGGAGCGGAAGTGAAAGCTTGTTTGAGGGCTTCGAATGCTTGTTTGGATTTGGAAGACCAGATCTGGTTCTTCAGACCTTTACGTGTCATATTAATGATAGGGGAGGCTACAGCGGAATAATTCTTGATAAATCTCCTATAATAGTTGGAAAACCCCAGAAACCTCTGTATGGCCTTGAGACCTTGAGGGAGAGGCCATTCTGAGATGGCCGTGAGTTTAGAAGGATCCATCTCAAAACCTTCTGGAGTGATAATGTACCCAAGAAATTTCACAGTAGTAATGTCGAATAAACACTTCTCTAGTTTGCAATAAAGACCATTGTCCAGTAATTTTGCTAATACCTGTCTGACATGTGCATGGTGGGTTTTCAGATCGGGAGAGTAAATCAATATATCGTCTAGGTAGGTATAATATAACAAAGGTTTGTAAGAAATCTCTGAGCACATCATTAATAAAATCCTGGAATACCGCTGGAGCATTACAAAGACCGAAAGGCATGACCAAGTATTCATAATGCCCACTCCTGGTGTTAAATGCTGTTCTCCACTCATGCCCCTCTTTTATACATATCAGGTTGTGAGCTCCTCTTAAATCAAGTTTTGTGTATACTGCTGACCCCCTTAACCTGTCGAACAGTTCTGATATGAGAGGGATAGGGTACTTTGTGTTAATGGTGATCTTGTTAAGCCCCCTATAATCGATACACGGGTGTAAATCTCCCTCTTTTTTAGACACAAAAAATAACCCAGCCCCTGCTGGAGAAGAGGAACGTCAGATAAAACCTCTCTCCAAATTCTCCTTTATGTACTCTTCCATAATTTGGTTCTCCTTTATGGAAAGAGGATATACTTTGCCTCGAGGAGGCATGGTACCAGGATGAATATCTATGGCACAATCATATGGTCTATGTGGAGGCAGTTTCTCTTCCTCTCTTTTATCAAATACAGCCCTGAGGTCGGCATATTGGTCAGGAACCTCTGTAGACAATGGAGGAGCTGTGGGTGTGTTCAGGGCACCGACATGCTGAATGGGTATTAAACAAGTCCCAAAACAAGCAGGACTCCAAGACAGTATCTCTCCCTTAGCCCAATCAATAACAGGATTATGTTCCACCAACCAAGGGAAACCAAGTACAACAGGATTGGAAGGTAAATGGATAACTTGAAATATGATTTCTTCTTTATGCAAGAGACCAGTGGTAAGAACCACTGTAACCGTATCGTGAGTAATCCTAGGGCAGGATAACGGTCTGCCGTTTATGGCTTCGACGGCTAAGGGTGTCTCTCTTACAACCAGAGGTAGAGAAATGGAAGAAGCGTAGTTAACATCGATAAAGTTGCCAGCAGCCCCAGAATCCAAAAAAGCAGTAGTCTGTGTGGTCTTGGTCTCCCAAACCAAGGATACTGGTAACATAAGTTTAGTGTCTTTGACAGGAGACATGCACGTCACACCCAAGGCCTGTCTCCTCAGCTGCCTTAGGTGCGGTAGTTTTCCGGCTTATCATGCATCTTAGGACGAGTAGGACATTGAAATCGTACATGTCCCCCCAAACCACAATACAGGCTCAATCCCTCACCAAAACGCCTTGTTCTCTCTTCCTCTGTAAGCCTAGTACGGCCTAGTTGCATAGGCTCAGAGGGAGGAGATAACTCTCTTGGTGGTGCCTGAAAGACAGGGGCCAACCTAGGTAACGGTCTCTTGGGTTTCTCTCTTGGAGTCCTTCTGTCCCTTATCTGATTATCCAGATCTATACAATAATCAATGAGTTCACACAATACCTCAGAGTAGCTTACGTGGAGCCAATTCATGCATCAATGACTCTGATAACCCCTCCATAAAAGGCAGAACCAGTGTCACATTTGTCCAGTTCACATCAGAGATCAAGGTTTTAAATTCTATGGCATAATCAGAAACAGTCCTGTTCCCTTGACGTATGCGGAACAAGGATTTGCCAGCTACCGTGGCCTTTCTGGTAGGATTAAATGTACGTTGTAACTCGGCTATGAATTCTTTATAATCCCGTATGATAGGTCTCTCTGCCTCCCATAACGGAGTCGCCCATGTCAATGCTCTGCCAGACAGATGATTAATAATGAACCCCACTTTGGCAATGTCAGAGAAAAACATCTGTGGATTTAATTTAAAATGAATATCCACATGGGCCAAAAATCCCCGGCACTCTGAGGGAGTACCGTCAAACCTCATAGGAGCGGTCATGTGTACCTGGGATGTCTGAACGACAGGGGACACAGGTATATCAAGCGGGGGTGCAACCCCAGCTGGTTCCAGGTGAGCCATACGAGTCAGGATAGTTTGTAAGGCAATTAGGGATGTGCGTTTCAGGTTTCGGAATTTCGGAATTTTCACGAAATTTCCCGATTCGTGTTTTCGGATGCGGCCGAATTTCCGAAAATTTTTAGATCCGAAAATGGCAGATCCGAAAAGTTTTCCGAGCCGATACGAAATATTTTCGGAATTTTCGAATGGACTTGAAATGTGTCAAATCGAAATTTATTGCTTTGAAACGAGGAGAACAGACTTTCCGAAAAAAACGAAAATTTCTGAACTTACGAAAAGTCGATACAAAAAACGAGCTAAGTGACACGAAAATACGAAAAATGGTCGATATTCCGAAAAAAAAAGTACACGAAAAACGAATCGAGCCGAACCGAATCGAAACAGAAATCGGTCGAAACGAGCCGAATCGAAAAGTTTAAAAATCCGAAAAATCGAACCGAATCGAACCGAAAAAAAAATCGGTGCACAAGCCTAAAGGCAATAGCAAACTGATCCATCCTATGATCCTGCTCATCCTGTCTGGATACAAAGTTAGCCAAGTGCTGTGTTAAGTCTGCGGGATCCATAGTGGCCAGATCGTAATGTCACGGTTCCCAGATCCCACCACGCAGTACTTAACACCCCACACTCCACAGAGCCCAGAAGCTATCAACAGAGTAGCCGTGAAAGATCTCAAACTGTCTGGTCCTTAGAATTGGCCAGGTAAACTAGCTAGACAGAAAGGGTTAACAACACGGGGAGTAGTCAGCCGAGCAAGAATCAGGAATACAGAGTTCAGAATGGTCAAATGGAATAGCCGGGTCGATATCAGAGCAGTGGTGTAGTACAAGAAAATGGTCTAGGGCAACAGAAGGCAGAATAGTCAGAAAGAAGCAGAGGTCAATAACGGGTTAATTCAATATAGCAGTCAGGTACAAGGAGCTCAGGTATGGATAACCACGATCTGGCAACTGCTGAGAATACACTGAGGGTTTTTAAAGACCTTCACCAGGCCACGCCCCCCACTCAAGCCGCGCCTCATGCAACCACCTCCCTGCCTGTCTCCATTTAAACCGGGCATTGGTCAGCGAGCAGCATCAGAAATGCTGCCCTCAAGCACACAGGTAGGGCTGGAAGCTCCCAACGTTACAAAACCTAACACGTTTCGACCTGGATATGTATGGTTGCCGTGGTCTTGTTGGTTCTAAGTACTGTATAACCATCCAAGCTTTGCATTTGGTTACCGGGACATGCATTATAGCCATGGTATGTCTGGCAACCACCAACTCATTTTCTTCATTGCATCAATAATGTTTCCGTAAAATTCTATAAACTTGTGACAACATATACTTTTTATGTCGAGACGAGGAAGTGCTGGATCCTCTATGGCTCTCCGACCCCATGCATAGAAACACAGGCCTTTGTGAAGGTCTCTGATTAAGTATTAGGGAAGTGAAAATTCGGTCACGCAGAACGAAAAAAAAGAAAAAATGGAAGCTCGAACCTCTATAATTACACTGTGGAAGGTTCCTCTTTTCCAAAGGAAATAATGAAGTGTTTTTTGAAAATAAGTTTATGCAAGAGTTCAGGAGGAAGTTTCGATTTCTCGAAATAAGATCCAGATTTAGAAGAAGGACCTGAAGTAAACAGGGGAGTCGAGCTAGGAGCTTCAGAATCCCAATACAAGAAGATCTGCAAAATATTTTAGCCAAAATAATTTAGATTTCTTATTTTTTCTCCAGTTCTGGAATTCCTTTAGCTCAACTAGTCTGACTTCTCTGTAATTTCCCCCAAACTTGCTATTGGGTGAAAGTCAGTCGCTCGTTATACACCAATGTTCTTTTTTATATATAAAACATTATATGGGTTATTCAAAGAGATCCGAACTGTGGCCAAAAGGTAACCAAACAGTGAAATTCAGCATTCGGTTACCTTTCCTAGCCATTCGGCTATCCAGAGAGCAGGCGAATTGCCTGTGCACATACGGTGCCTGTTCGGTGCCTGTTCGAGGGCAGTGAATCCCCATAGAGAAGCAATGCTTCGTCTATACAGAGAACAAAAACCAGCAGTAAAAAGTTGCCGAATTGCCCTGCCATTCGGTGGTTTCATGCGGCAGATTTATTCAGGCGAATCCCATAGGCTTCAATGTTAAAAATATTCCTGTTTTAATTCAATATCTAATAAACCGTTTATTATAATATTCTGCAGTAAAAAGTCTCTTTATTTATAGATTTTAGGATATTTTAAGCATTTTTCAGGATTAATTTTTTTAAAAGAAAATTTCAGATTTGCCTCTTTTTTTTTTTAAATTTTACTTATTTTTCCTGTAACATCCCTTTTTATTATCATTCATTGGATCATATGTAAATTTCAGACATTTTCGCTCAGTAGTTTCTTTGCAAACAGCGTTTAACTTTTCAAACATTCAAGCAAACTGTTTTTTTTAATTTATTCACTCCATTCGTCTGCGGTGTCGGGTTTTTCCGGCGGCTGCGCTGCGTGTGATCGGCTCCTGCTCGGGTGTTTCCGGCGTTTTCTGCAGGTTAATCCAGATGTTTTTGTGGGTTTCGGTGTAAGTTCGCCCTCATTTTGAGGTGTGTTTACGGCGACTTTTCCCTGCATTTCGGCGGCCCTGTGGTGTTTGCTGAATACACCGCAGGGTCGCCGAAATGGGATCGCCAAATCGTGCCGAACTGAAGAGAACTAAAACTCACCGAACGTGCAGTGGCTTTTCGATTCTCTTTGAATAGCCCTGTATCTATAAAGCGCATCCCTTTAAACCTCATTAAACCTGTTTAAGTTGCCGAAGTCACACTCAGAGACTGCAAGCGTTGTCAGTGAGGCAGCCGATGGATCGGATCTGTGCATGCTCCTGCAGCTCTGATCCATCATTCTGCGCAGGCGCTACGGAACTTGCGCATGTAAAGTCTCGTAGCGCTGCACAGTTTGTGGTTCCTATATGACGCAAGTTGCATAGGAGTCCAACTTGCACAGAAAAGCTTTGTGGATTTATCTTATGTTGCTGATATTTTACATGTGTTTTGTTTTTCTCTTGTATGTTTAGTTAAGATTTTTTTTCCTCTATATGTGTCACTGGGTGCATCCATTGTGTGATATTTTCCTCTATATGTGTCACTGGGCGCATCCATTGTGTGATATTTACCTCTATATGTGTCACTGGTGCATCCATTGTGTGATATTTTCCTCTATATGTGTCACTGGGTGCATCCATTGTGTGATATTTTCCTCTATATGTGTCACTGGGCGCATCCATTGTGTGATATTTACCTCTATATGTGTCACTGGGTGCATCCATTGTGTGATATTTTCCTCTATATGTGTCACTGGGCGCATCCATTGTGTGATATTTACCTCTATATGTGTCACTGGGTGCATCCATTGTGTGATATTTACCTCTATATGTGTCACTGGGTGCATCCATTGTGTGATATTTTCCTCTATATGTGTCACTGGGTGCATCCATTGTGTGATATTTTCCTCTATATGTGTCACTGGGTCCATCCATTGTGTGATATTTTCCTCTATATGTGTCACTGGGCGCATCCATTGTGTGATATTTACCTCTATATGTGTCACTGGGTGCATCCATTGTGTGATATTTTCCTCTATATGTGTCGCTGGGTGCATCCATTGTGTGATATTTACCTCTATATGTGTCACTGGGTGCATCCATTGTGTGATATTTTCCTCTATATGTGTCACTGGGTGCATCCATTGTGTGATATTTACCTCTATATGTGTCACTGGGTGCATCCATTGTGTGATATTTTCCTCTATATGTGTCACTGGGTCCATCCATTGTGTGATATTTTCCTCTACATGTGTCACTGGGAGCATCCATTGTGTGATATTTACCTCTATATGTGTCACTGGGTGCATCCATTGTGTGATATTTTCCTCTATATGTGTCACTGGGTGCATCCATTGTGTGATATTTTTCTCTACATGTGTCACTGGGTGCATCCATTGTGTGATATTTTCCTCTATATGTGTCACTGGGTGCATCCATTGTGTGGTATTTTGTGTTGTAAACTGCCCCCCCTAGTATCTTTCCATCACTTGGTCCTCACTGTGTGGCTTTGTGCATAGAATGGAGTCAATGGGTCGATCACTGACTCAAATCATTGTATTGTGTGGGATGTATTCAAAGGACATCACCAGGAGGTAGATTAGAAGTCTTTTATGCTCCCTGTCTTATTTTATTCAGCTGCCAACTCTCATCTCGAGTAGCATACAGAACACAATAGATGTATCTAAACATTCCCTCCTCCACCTCATTGACTGTTAAATACTATAGAAGATAAAGCACAGCAGTAAAGTAAAATGTTTGCAAAGATTTTGGTAAATGCTCCATCATGGGAAAAATCCACAAAATGGAAACAGGAGATAAGATCTTAACCAAACACCCCCTACTGTGAAATTAAGAATAGAACCTTTGTAGCGCATCAAAATAAGCTTTAGGATAGACTTCAACAAAGAAGTATAGCAATCATAAAGTGCTTCAGTCTTAAAGTGACAAATATTCAATCAGTGTGCACATAAACAGAAGTGCAATGTGCCATAGAACACAGTAAAGTGCAACAATGCATAAAATTCCAGCAGTGCGATGGGTATAAAAGAGTCTATAAAGTGCAACAGTGTCCAAATGTGCAAAATTGTGCAAATTCAGTGATATAGTCCAATATAATGGTATAAATACCAGTGGATTTTTTTAAAAAATTTACTTAATTTTCTTTATACTCAAGCGATGCACAAATGTAGTCCTCCTTTCTTGATCTGTGTATCTCTTGCCGTCTCTCAATAATGGAGAGGGTAGCCAGAAAGGAGAAAAAAAAGGGCAAAAGAATATTCGAGGAAAGAAAAAAAAATGAAGAAATGATCGTGCAGAAAATCCCAAATGAATATGGCAGATAAATCACTCGTAGGAATATGGAAACTCACATTTATAAGAGCCCAAAAATCCCTGGCTCTAGGTTTAGGAGCTTCCAGCTATATAGAGGGTGGCGTATCCCTTCTTAAATCTTCAACTCTGGTTGCGATGGCTACAATAAGATAATAGGCAGCGCTCCCATAGTATATTCCCGTATTATAATAAAGAGAGGTGATAATGTATTGAACTCACCAGATATGGAGCCTCTTCCACACAGGCTCACTCAATGCAGCATCAGGTACACTATGGTGGATACCCAGAACCTCTTCCCAACCGTCTGAAGGCCAGATATCAGGAACTTCCAAGTGGTGTCGAATATATATCCAAAGGAGAGTAGTCGATGGAATATAGACCATATAAAATTTATTATATATTAAAAAATTAATTATATATTAAAAAAATGGACAGATGCGTTACCGAGACGCGTTTCGGCATTAACAGCCTTCCTCAGTCGGTATATTATGTGCACTATTGTCCAAAAAATCTCCAAAACACCCCCTACTGCCCTATCTAAACATTCCCTCCTCCACCTAATTAACTGGTAAATATTGTAGATTAAATAAACAATATCCACAACGCAAAGGTTTTGGTAAATGTTGCATCATTTGAAAGATACAGCAACTGGAACCCGGATATAAAATACCTAATTTTATTTATCCTTTTTACAGGCAATTACTTCAAACAAAGAAAAAAAACAGCAGCATGTGCTTTATAGGGGGTTCTATAATGTGGTTTTGTTTGTAATGCACAAGTGATCTAGTTACAGCTTATGGAAGTGGTCGTGTCCCTTTAACACAGAGATAACAGCCCTATGGCTAATGTATGTAAAAAAAACACTAAGGGCAGTATTACAATGTTGGTGCTAACTTAACCAGAGCTGTTGTAAACTTCCCAGAGCCATTATAGCCTATGGAGGTTTTACGTTTACAACAGCTCTGGTTAAGTTAGCACCCACTTTGTAATATAGCCCTAAGTCTTACTAGTCATACTGTGAATCTATACCGTGTCACTGTTTCCATAGTCCTCCCAAGCTGCTATAATTAAGCAGTGTTGTTAGAGCTAAAAATATTACTGAGCTGAATGAGTTCACTGTGTTTACATTTCCTCTGCAACAATGTAAATACATTCAGGGTTATTCAAAGAGATCCGAATTGCTTGAGAAAGGTAACCGAACGCTGAAAATCAGCATTCGGTTACCTTTCTTGGCCATTCGGCTATCCAGAGAGCAGGCAATTCGCCAAATTCTGGCGAATTGCCTGCACTTACGGTGCCTGTTCGGTGCCTGTTCGAGGGCAGTGAAATCCCCATGAAAAAGCACTGCTTCGGCTATTCAGAGAACACAAACCAGCAGTGAAAGGTTCCCGAAATGCCCTGTCATTCGGTGGTTTCATTCGACAGGTTTATTCAGGAGAATCCCATAGGCTTCAATGTTAAAAATATTCCCGTTTTAATTCAATATCTAACAAACCGTTCATTATAAAATTCTGCAGTAAAGAGTCTCTTTATTTATAGACTTTTTAGGATATTTTAAGCATTTTTCTGATTTTTTTTTATAAAAGTCCGGTTTTTTATTTTTTAAGTTTACTTATTTTTTCTGTAACAGCCCTCTTTATTATCATTCCCTGGACCTAATGTGCAAATTTCAGACATTTTCGCCCAGTAGTTTCTTTGCAAACAGTGTTTCACTTTTCAAACATTCAAGCAAACTGTTTTGCTAATTTATTCACTTCACTCGTCTGCGGTGTCGGCTTTCTCCGGAGGCTTCGCTGCGGGTGATCGGCTCCTGCTCGGGTTTTTCCGTTGTTTCGGCAGGTTAATCCAGATGTTTTTGCGGGTTTTCGGCGTGCATTCGCTGGGTTTTGCGGTTCGTTTTCGTCGGGTTTGCGGCAGCTTTTCCCTGCAATTCGGGGGCCCTGTGGTGTTTGCTGAATACACCGCAGGGTCGCCAAAATGGGATCGGCAAAAGGATCCGAATTGAAGAGAACGAAAAGTCACCGAACGTGCGGTGACTTTTCGAATCTCTTTGATTAACCCTGACAGTATTAGGACAAAGATGCTTAGTCAAACCTGATCTTGGCCCTATGATACTGTGGGAGGCTTTCACTGGTATCATCCCTGTTAATGGTTCCTCTTTGACTCAGAAATGGCACGTAGTCATTGAATTACAAAGAGTTGCCCACATTTGCATTCACAAGGTTATGTGCACAAAATATCAAAAAAATGGAATTCCAAGAGGGAGTGAGTAACACCTTACATCAGCAAGCACATCCGTCATATGGCAGAAACCACCTCTCCCAGGACACTCACTTGGCCTAGAATTATGCTCTCAAATATGCTATGTATAGTATTATTATGTTCATACTTCATATACTGCCAGCCGATTCTATAGTGCTGTACAAGATGTACATTATACATTAGAACAGCACCCATAGAGCTAAATCCCATTGGTAACACTATAATGGGGACGCTAGCGGGAAAACCTGCGCCTGTAGGTTTTCTCGTAGAGTCCCTATTTTAGAGTTAGATTCTGGGACAGGCGCTACCTCGGCACTTTACCCCAGAAGGAATCTCTACCTTTGGTGATACTTGCAGTATCTTAAGACATGTAGTGGCCATGGGGACTATCAGGAGATTCCCGGTGGGCCGATGGCTCAGTGGGCCGGTGCAAATGCTGGTTCACCACACGGCTCACCCTGCCTTTAATGGGTGAGGTGAGAACTTCCTCACGACCTATAAAACGGACGCAGTCTGCCGCAGTCTCATATTGGGGCAGCCGTGCAGGTGAGACCCTCTGCTCGTCCGCCTCTCCTTAAGATATGGTGAGCCCTATTACAATCTTTGCGCAAACGTCAGTGCGTGCGCAAAAATGCATTAACGCGAGGGGCAAAACCATTGCGCTGAACGTCGTATTACAATGTCAGCGCAACAAACGCACGTATACGACTAACGCGGTGAACCTGCGCGAACACTGTGCGAGCTTACTGTACATCGCGCGTCCTATACTTAACATTGTGAGCGCAAATGCGTCTGTGCGCTGGTACGCGGATGGTATTACAAACTATGCACATTTTTTAACGCACAACCTTTGTACTCTTAATTTTAGCAACTCCTAAAAGCCGGTGTTAACGGCAAATTCTATCAACCTGGCCGAAACCAAATACACCATCCCAAAAAAAAATACGCAGCAAAGTATAGTTACACATTCTACACATACCCAAACCAATAAAATGGAGAAGTTGCACGTGTTTTTTTATTGATGCAGCATATATGCACAGATTGACTTTGACAGACGCAAAAAATTAACGTGAGACAATTGTGGTTCTTAATACTGATTGGCTGAATCGCGTGAAAAAAAGGTCCGCACACTGATTTCTGAGCGCAATGTTGCTGCGCGCGTTCGTGCGTGTCCGTTTTAAGCGCGTTATTTTTTTTACGGATTTTTAAATGCGCGAGGATTGTAATACCATCGTTGATTTACGCTCGTTAACGTTTAACGCTTCGCGCAACAATTCACGCGTTGCGCGTGCATTTTTGCGTGAAGACTGTAATAGGGCCCGGTGCGTACTCAACTTCAGTGCTGCTGCGTTGTTTTATCCAATCGCTCTGTAGCGACTCCAGTTTCTGCAGAGCCATTGGTTGAGTGATCTGGTTAGTTTATATACTAGTTTTGTACGTTTCCATAGTTAAAGTGGGACAGTCTTGATGACGTCCGGGGCTGATTCTTGTCCCAGTCCAGCCCTGTTTGTCTCACTAGACTCTTCTCTGGTGGCTTTAACCAAACTAGTGAAATTTGACTTTTTGAAAGGTATTAAAGATGACTGAATAAACTGTCTGGGGAACACATGAAGCGCTCGTTGTGTCTCGGTCTGACTGGATCATCGTGCCGCCGAGCATCGGTGCTTTATTTATTTGTACTTTATTTATATGTCAGTCACATTGGGCCATTTGCGTCACGTCCGGTGCCGCAAGCTGCCCATTCCCAGACTTCTCCTTTCTAATGAAAGCTAAAAGGGAACACGGAAGGATTTTGAATCTCTCACTCTGCTCGGCGACGAAGTCAGGGGAACTGCGCCCTCAGTGCCGGAGGTTGCAGCAACTTTTACAAGGACCATAAAACAATGCAATCGAACGTGCAAACTTCACCATCGCATATCAGTTTGAGTTGAGGTAAGCAGGACGCAATCCTTATTTATTCTCACTTTTTTTAGACTATAGTAACGTGGCAAAATATCGGTTTAGAGACTATTTGCAACAATCTAATAAATCAGGGCTGTAGCTCCCGATTCTCCGCGACGTGACATAGGGTGGAAGGAAGAAGTTAAAGTGTTTGACAGATTTTTTTTTTCCCCTCATATCCATTTTTTCCCTCTTTTACGTTTATATAATTTTACATTTGCTTTAATTCTCGTCAACCAGATCGCTCTGAGTACTTGAATGAGCAACTGATTTGCTTGACACTCTGTACAGCTGACTGGGAGTCAAAGGGTTAAAAAATATTTTCGTTATAAGTAATTTTTTTCTTCTTCCAGAAAAGTTTGTTGAAGAATGAATTTGCGTGCCGTGTGATGATTCTTTCATAAGAGGGAAGAGGCCTCCCTCATCTCTTGCACCCCCTCCACATCTTCATCTTTAGGGTGTTGCGACTGTTGCCTAGTTGCATCGTTTCCAAACCCTGATCCCCAGGTCCCCCTATCAGGAAAGGTTTTATGGATTCCCTTGGGGAGATGCAGATGGAATCCTGGAATCACTGAACAGCAAATCATATCACCTGTGCTGCGCTTCAGATATCCTGCAAACCTGACCTGTTAGGGGGACCTGAGGTTAGGGTTGGGAAAAACTGGCCTAGTGGATGGAGTGGAAGATAGGCAATCTTGGCAGCAAAAGATCGATCTTGAGCACCTCCTTTTTGCCATGTGTGCCAAAAATCTGGTAAATGGTACCAGTAAGTGGTTCCCCTGAATACTCCTGCATCATGGCCCCTCCAACCTGTAGTTGTATCAACCGGTACCTCCACTTTCAAAGTGTCGGCTTCAAAAAGAGTTAAAGTCCACTGGTTTTATTCTTCCTGTGCGGTTATCTAGAGATTTCAGCATTACGGAGTGAACTTTGAGTCCGCGAGAAGGCAATTAGCTGGGAGATGTATCGTGCAGGATGACGAGCAATATTTCATATATATGGATCGGCGCCCGGAAAGGTGCCGCGAGACGGAGCGTCCGGAGCTTTTGAATTTAAATGCCGTGACATTTGTTTGCTTCAATTATTTTGAAAGGCCGGACGTGTAAGCAAACAGTGTATTCCTCCCGCCATAGCGAGATAGAATTAGAGGCTAAAGCGGAAAAAAAAAATGAAACACGAAGACCCTTTCCCATGAGCAGGCGATTGTACGAATGCCGGGAGCCGGTGGTGGACCAAAACAATAACCTTGACTTTCACATTATTGACGACACAAATCACATGAAGTGTCTGACCAAATAACTAACAAATCAGCTCTATTTCCTGCTATAATGATTTGCAATTTCTTACCATCGCACCGACTAATTACGCAAAGATCCACGTAACGAGGTATATTCTGCAGACAGTATGGCGGAACAACATGACATTGTCCAAAACAAACTTTACAACAGAGCTTGGCAACCTTGGCCCTCCAAATGGATGGAACTGCATTTCCCATGAGGTCTCAAACTCTGCCCCTCCAGATGTTTCTGAACTACAGGACCCATGACGAGTGGCTGTGCATCAAGGAGTAGTTCCAAAACATCTGAAGGGGCAAGGTTGTTGACCCTTGGTCTCGTTGACTTAGTCACCCAATGCCAAACCCTGCCTTGTATGGTGCATCCAGATTAACAGTTAATCAGACTGTACCAGGCACTGTTTTATCGGTGAATCAGTCTGAGGTTGGCAGGAAGGAGAGGAATGCCATTAATAATTAATAAGCTTGGAAAAACCCATTCCAGGTATGTGGCAGTGAAGCCAAGTTGCACATAGACCTATATATGAATCAGAAGGTCCCATGACATCAGTGACAGCTGGGTTCAAGCATAAATAATGTACGTCCAGGTTATATTTTAACTTTTAGAGCTTTCTCTTTGCACTTGGTTTAATCACCTGTAAAATAGGTTTAGAGAGAGCTTCTTGTTTATGGTCGTAGATATTGCTTTGCTTTGGAGAAGAAGCCAAAAATAGCGCCTTCTTATCTACTATTGCGATAAAGGTCCCAGTCCAAGCTTATACCTGTATTTAACTGAATAAAGGCTTCAGGAAACTCCTGAATTCTGAGAATTAAGATCCCGCCGTCTTTAAATACAGGCAACAAACCATTTATTTGAATCACGGGGTGCATAGTCAGAAATTAAATATGGGGTAAAATGTCAATTTTTGCATAGAGACTGTTATTCTGAAATAGTTAAATACTGTAAAGTTGCTCATTTTTAATTATACATGTACAGGGTTTGTTTATCCATTACAGAAATATTGTTGGGATGAGAGGTTCTAAACTCTAAATGGCATCCCTTGTCTCGCACAATTTCACATGGGGTCTGCATTATCAGCATACAGTCAGACATGCAAAAAACACCAGAATGGCCAAACAATAACAGCAAATCAGAAAGTCAGAAACCATATAAGACTAGAGCTATCACTATAAGGCTAAAGTAGGGGGGTAACCCTTAAATACTACATCGAAATACAACCAACCTATAGGTAAATGATGGTAACGAAAGATAAGATGGAACTTTTATTGAAAATGAATCAATGTGACGAAGAAGGAAATAAATAAATAATAATAATGGGGGTCTTAATATCAGGTTACAAACGAAGCCCCAAAAGGGACTAAAACGTATGTAAAACAATGCAAAAAATACGTGCTCATAAAATAAGCAAAAAGAAGAAAGAGAACATGAAAAACAAGCTAAAAAAAACAAAGTAAGGGAAAACACAAAAGGATTGCCTCATCCAGTATCCAGCACTTAAAGCAAGCTGCTTGCAGTACCCCTCCACCATGTAGTAAGGAAACTCTTGAAAAGAGTAGGAAACGAAACGGCCATTCGAGGGACCGTGTAGTGTAGGACAGGTATAGAAGCAACTAAGGGGTTAACTGCAACAGTGCCGTATAGTGGGGCAGCGCAATATCCCCCAAATACAAGTCACCGGAGGGTAAATCCAATGAATATTGCTATATGGAAAGTCATAGAATGTATATATGCATGATACTAATGCATAAACACCATAAGGAGGAAAGGTGTAAAAAATTTAAGAAGCATAGGCTAATAATACACATCAACGCGTTTCACTGAATATAAACATCACATGTCCCAGCATACTTCTCCCATACTGACTCTCACATGTCCCAGCATACTTCTCCCATACTGACTCTCACATGTCCCAGCATACTCCCATACTGACTCTCACATCCCAGCATACTCCTCCCATACTGACTTTCACATGTCCCAGCATACGCCTTCCATACTGACTCTCACATCCCAGCATTCTGACTCTCACATGTCCCAGCATACTGACTCTCACATGTCCCAGCATACTGACTCTCACATGTCCCAGCATACTGACTCTCACATGTCCCAGCATACTGACTCTCACATGTCCCAGCATACCGACTCTCACATGTCCCAGCATACACCTTTACTGCCTCTCTCTATCCTGATTTACATAGTATATTAAACATGTTTTATTGTCTAGAAACCCCAGGAAAATGTCCTGTATATGCAATGCACTGCAACATGCTGAAACGACCATTAATTCATCTTCTCGCCTGTATAAATGTCACAAAGGGAAGCGCACAGCCAAGCATGTGATGCGATTAAACACAAGATATGAAAGCAGAACTTATGTCCTGCCAGTGATTCGCCCGGCCGGTTTGAGAAGTTCATAAAGCTGGAAACTTTCTAAAAGAACAAGTTCTGACATCCACAAAATCTGAATCAAAATCTACAGCAGAAGCGCCGTGGAGTCACAGTTTAATAAGGCTCATGCTCATCACACTACTCTGTGACTAATCAATGGGTCGTACAGTCAACACGCTGCGTGTACTTACACCATATTAACGTTACAAAAAAAGGGAAGTTGTACAAATAAATAGGGAAATTAACTATATTAAATAAGGAAATTGTAGAATATATGTAGTTTAGCTGTTTTAAATACAGAAGTTGTAAATATTTGCAATTCAGCTATTTTAAATACAAACTTTTCGAATTTTGCCGTTTGGAATTTTTAAATATGAAGGGCTCTATTAAATTGTTTGCGCAGAAACGTTCGCGCAGAGCGTTAATTTGTGCGCGAAGCGTTAAACGTTAAGGCGCGTAAATTAACACTGGTATTACAATCCTCGCCCATTTTTTCATTCATCAAAAAATAACGCACGTAAAAGAGATGCGCAAAAACGCGCGTGCATTAACGCTGCGCCCAGATATCGGTGTGCGGACTGTTTTTTCACGCGATTCAGCCAATCAGAATTAAGAACCACAATTGTCTTCCGTTAAGTTTTTGCACCTGTCAAAGTCAATCTGAGTATATATGCTGCAGCAATAATAAAAACACGCACAACTTCTCCATTTTATTGTCTGGGTATGAGTAGAATGTGTAACTATACTTTGCTGTATTTATTTTTTCGTGCTGGTATATTTGGTTTCGGCCAGGACGTTCAGATTTGCCGTTACCACCAGCTTTTCAAAGACGTTAAAATTATGCGCGCAAACGTTGCCCGTTAAAATTTGCGCATAGATTGTAATACCATCCGCGTACCGGCGCACAAACGCAATTGCGCTCACAATGTTAAGTATAGGACGCGCGAAGTACATTACGCTCGCGCAGCGTTCGCGCAGGTTCACCAGCGATAGATGTTAACGCGCATTTTTTGCGCGGACATTGTAATACGACGTTCTGCGCAAAGGGTTTTTCCCCTCACATTAATGCTTTTTTGCGCACGCGTTAACGTTTGTGCGAAGAATTTAATAGAGCCCGAAAATTGTAGAAATTTGCAGTTTTGGTATTTTTAAAATCAATAATTATAGAATTTTGCCGTTTGGGTGTTTTTAAATACAGATATTGTAGAATTTTGCAGTTTCGGTAATTTTAAAACCAGAAATTATAAAATTTAGCAGTTTGGATTTTGTTTAATATGGAAATTGTAGAATTTTGCAGTTTGGGAGTTTTTAAATATGGAAATTGTAGAATTTTGCAGTTTGGGAGTTTTTAAATATGGAAATTGTAGAATTTTGCGGTTTGGGAGTTTTTAAATATGGAAATTGTAGAATTTTGCAGTTCGGGAGTTTTTCAATATGGAAATTGTAGAATTTTGCAGTTTGGGAGTTTTTAAATATGGAAGTTGTAGAATTTTGCAATTTGGCTTTTTTGGTCTTTGTTTTTTTTCCATACTTGTGTGGTTATATTTCTGCATTTCTCGACAAACCCCTTACTGCACTGCTTTGTTTTATCACATCGAGAGTCAGACATTCTATTTAGAGGAATCTGGACGCCATCTAGAGTTCAGAATCTTTCAGATAAACAAATACATGAAAAATTAAAAATAAGTAAATTTACATTATTTACATTTTTTAACTTTTAAATTTATTTTAGAACAACAATCTCTGTGCAGATTTTCTATTTTACCCTATATTTAATTAACTTCACATCGCATGTTTCTATTAAATGCTAGGATAAAAAAATTCAACAAAAACACTTGGTAGTGAAGCAGTTAAAGCTGCAAACTTAAACATTAGTTGCTATGCAAAGACAGAACATTTATAGCCATCGTCTGTAGCAGTGGTTCCCAACCCTGGTCCTCAGGTCCCTCTAACAGGCCAGGTTTTAAGGATTTCATTGGGGAAATGCAGACTGAATCCTGCAATCACTGACGAGCAAATCATATCTCCTGTGCTGTGCTTCACATATCCTGCAAACCTGGCCTGTTAGGGGTACCTGAGGACCAGGATCGGGGAACTCTGGTGTATGGTATGAATTCATTTCAATATTTGGCAAAGTAACCCAAATCTCTTCATTGTGATTTGTGAACCTCTAAGTATCCCAGTATGGCCTGGGCGTCTTCTAACTGTATGGATTAATGGCAGCAGCATGATACGCACTGCTTATATGAGGAACCTGGGGCCTTCACTCACTGACATTTGTACATGATTCTGTTAAAACAGTAAGGTGAAAGGAATTAGAACTAATTAAGGAATGACATTATGAAATCCAAAACACTTCTAAAATTGGAGTTTTTGGAGTCTTCTGGTCATAAGTTTTAACTCACCTCCCTGTGTATCCTGACAGGTCCTCCAGCGTTCCTCCATCGAGTGAGGGACAAGCTAGGACATGCTGTGCAACTCCAGTGTGTGACACGATGCATTGGCCCAGCAAGAAACACACAAGAGCTGTACAGTACGTCCCTCACAAAAGCACCATGCAGTGTCTTCCAGCGTGTATCTCACAGCTTCCCTCCCCAACAGCATCAGAATCCTGTCTGGATGCCCAAAAGGTGGAGGAACCCAAAACCCAGAATACTCGGGGTCCTTAGCATTTCAGATTTGAATGCTCCACCTGAATAGATCTTATGAAGCACATTTTAACAGTGAGCAGGTCTAAGACCTCTCAAACCAGATTTCTGCCCTTTTCACAAAGTAATGTCTAAATTTCTCTACCATGAGTCCACAACGATGGGGCTCGTCGAACAGACCACTTTGATGTGAATAAATTGGCACCTCGAGAAATGTTTTATCCTGTTTTATGGAAAACCAAAACCATATCTTATTCGTGTCTATTATTTCTTTCTGCCGACAGAATAGAATCTTGTCCGTCGAATCAATATGCTGGCTGAAGCTTTCCTCTTCAGGATCGCATACGAAGAGATCCGAGAT